>CM066032.1:400728177-401328177 GCA_033557465.1 Ichthyophis bannanicus | reverse complement strand
AAGCATGTTGTTTTAAACACTGGCCATGGCATTTAAAAGACACATATTCTTTGCCACTATCTGGGGTAGATGCCAACACAGAATATACAGGAAGAGCAGTCTCTATGTACCAGAAGCCACACATATAACAGCAATATTTAGGCACTATATATATAGCTATGGGGTTTAAGTTAGGACTGCATTTTTTGGGGCTAATTTAAACTACATTATATGGATGACAGCTGAATATCACAGCTGTCTGTAAAGTTTGGCATTATCTGATAGTTCCAAAGCATTTTGAGGGAATTAGCAGCAGTACTACCCATATAGTGCCACTGAAAATTCAAAATATGGGACTTATATATTTAGCAGATGCCACTAAACTTATAAGTTCCTTTCAATATTAGTTCATATGAATTCCATGCTTGAGTGCACTATACCAAATCTGGTTCATGCAAGTGAAAGTTGTGAAATTCTCAGAGTACCTGCCATTAATCTATAGGGACCCTAGCAACTTTAGATGTTGTGTGCGATTTTGTGTAGTGTGTGATGCTCTGTCCAACAAAACACAGAAATATGGAGTATGCCCAGTTTAAGCTGAGGTCGAAGTTAAAATTTCATGGTTATCTGGGCTTTGGTTAGGCATATAAGTATCACAGACTTTGAGAAAATGCCTATTTTATGGAACTTGGTACAAATTAGAGGCTATAAGCCAAATTTCATGACCAAACCTATAAATAGGAATGTAGATATCATAGGGATATTTTTACTAAACTGTGTTAATGTCACCCGCGGTAGTTCCCGCGATAATGGTACAGATGCCCATATAAAGTATTGGGCGGTGCATCATACGACAAGCAGTGCCAGGTAACGCACGTAACAATGTGCCTTAGGGTAATGCGCATCGCAAGGTGCTATATAAGGCACATCACAAGGCACCTTAATCTGAGGTGCCTCACAAGGTACGTTGTCATGCGCCCTACAAGGTGCCCTAACCTAAGCCACCCCCAGAAGGCCCCGTATAAGGTTCCGTTCAAGGTGCCCCATAAGGCACCGTAGGTTAAGGCACCTGAAAAGCAGGACATGGGGTAGCAGTCTGCACATGAACACCGGATGTCACACACTGACAGACACAGATGGACAGAAGGATGGTTGGTGACTGTGATGAGGGTAATATGTGCTGGCAGCACAGATCTGCAGAGATATTACTGTTACAGGAATGACAAGTACCTGTGTAGGAAAGGCATAAAAGAAGGAGAACAAAGAGGGAGCAAACCCATGACCACTGGCCTGAAAATCACTGCACAAACCAGTAGGCCACACCACCACTGTGAGGTTCACAGCAATGGCTGCATACAAGAACACTGCAGGGCACCACACAAACGCCTGCTGTGTGCCAGGAGAGGGCAACCCCAACAGTCACCATGATGCAACGCACATGCACAACAGGCATCCACAGCTCATGTCACAGTCTGTAAGTGGGACGAGAGCCACATAGAAACACATGCACACACACCATGAGATGTTATGCAGTGTAAACAGCATGCAAAAGAGCATGGGAACAATACAGAAAGGGTATCAGGGGCCGGCTGAAGGGACAGCTATGTGGACGGCCCGTGGACCAGGGCAACGGAATGAAAAAGGAGCATGTGAGAATCTAACCTGCACAGTGACGTGGCACAGACCAGCCAACAAAAGCAGTACCAATCCACCAAGCCAACTGCTCACATGGACACTACAAAGATATAGCTATATGTAACACACAATATGTGACAGACAGGCTGCAGAGAGGGCCCACTGTGGTGCACAGCGCAGAGATGGAAGGGTGTGTGGAGAGGTGACGAGGCTGCAGCCATTGCATGGGCAGGTTAGCAGAACACAGGAAAGGAAAAGGAATGGAACATGTGGGATAAAACTGGCAACCTACGGACTGCCAATGGGTGTCTGTGACCACTATCCCAAACAACCCCAACCAGTACAATGCAAACAAGTTACCACAAAAGGCACACTCTGAATCACAGTGCTGAAACGGATGGTGCTGCCCCATATCCACTGTAACACTCCCTGCGATGGTCAAACAGCAATCAGAGATGGTGGCATGCATCACAGTGTTCTGAAGGCAAATAGTATGTCATGTACAAGTGTAAGTTCAAAAAAGCAAATAGTGTGTCATGTACAAGTGTAAGTTCAAAAAAGCATGGGACAAACACAGAGGATCTCTAAAGGTAAAAAGGGGACTGTTGTAGTTGTTGATATGGAAGGACAGACTAGATAGGCCATGTGGTCTTTTTCTGTCATCATATTTCTCTGTTTCTATGTTTCTAAGTTAGCCACACAAATAAGCAGGACCTACAGAATGTATCTCCTGTGCCACATACGTGGCTGCATGTACCTGTGTAGCCAAATATTGGTGCAATGACTGCGATGCGAGTCCCACACATTGGTCCCACACAGCTACACAATGTCAGATGGATATACAACATACAGCACACATGTGAATTCCTGCTGTAGATGTACGGACAAGTGTCCACAGTGCAAATGCCACCTGTGACCCCACAAGTCTGCTTATGACCATCCCAGATTACATGGCCATGCAAAGTCACGAGTGACGTCTCAACATTCCACAGCAATGCAAAAGTGATGTGTCTCTGCTGCAATAAGCGCAACACCCAGACAGAGCACGGCAGCAACGGTGTGTCGGTCTCCCCGGTGATGCTGAAAGTATCAGGCCAACAATGATGTCCAACATAGGCATATGTCCGACTTGCATAGGTCCATCTCCCAATGGCACCATCACCCAGGGACCATTGCAAGGAGGTGTCCGGTTCACCCATAGTTCAGCGATGGGGACTCCAGATGCAGTGTAGTAGATGTGCTGTGTGTGTTGGCTGCACTCTGTATCAAAAGGAGTAGAGAAAAAGGTAAGGGTATGCTACACACACCATCAGGTCACAATGCAGACAGTGACACCACAATATGTACATAATGAATCCCCAGAAATAAAAACATGACACGACCACAACACACAGCACAGTGCATGTTGACCACAGCAGGAGATGGCACTGCAGACCAGGTTGCCATCTTGACATGGTCATGTCTATGCCCATATCACACAGGCATCCTAGAGGTCCACAGCATGTCCAGCAGTGGTGGTGCACAGAGATCCCACAGAAAGACACGATGATACAAACAGGCCAAAAGAAACAACTACACATGGATATCAGGCAAAGAAGATCTAAGGAGCAACTTACAGTCAGTGTACAGCAGGTGTCTGATGGGGACTGTCTGAGCCAGGCAAAGGGTACAAGGGGTCACAGTAGAGGCAGAGGATGTCAATGAAATGCATCCAATCACCACGTCATCATGTGCAGCCTTCAGTGGCACATGTCCAAGGTATGGTGAGATGCGTATAACCGAAACGTTGATGCATAGTGTCCTGTCAGCAAACATGAGACAAGTCAGGCAACAATACATGTCACATGCGTAGACACATGCACACAAGGTACACAAGGGCAACAGCAGAAGGTCACAGATAGACGAGTGATCACCACTGCACAGGTGCCCAGATACATCTCTGCACCAGACAATGCCAGAGGGCATCAAAAGGTACCATCACCTAGACACGCCCCAAAGGCACAGAGACATACACAGTGAGACAAGGTGAGCATGCCGCAAGTAGCATACGGCATGTCTGTGCACAATCAGCGACCAGTGGAGACAATCATTACAGTCCATGCAATGATACACTGATGTTGTGTAATGCCACAATGCCAGGGAAGGGTGTACATGCTATCCACCAACCCCACATCCTGTGCCTGGAGACACACACAGCCTGGTCACATGTGCCCCAAATACAGTGTGTAGACACCAGAAATGTGCACAGGCCAATGGCCATATGCGTGGCAACCAGAACATATGGGGGATGGAGCCGCAGGCCAAACAGGTATACAACAACATAGGTGCAGTGGAGAGGGAAACATAGACATGTGTAATGCTGCACTGCCCCCACAGTACAATTACCTTTATGTCCACCCACCCCAGTCACCTGCAGGTTTGAAAGACGTACACAGTTTCCACATGCACCACAGCACCAGGCAGGGTCAGCAGCCTATCCTGGGAAATCAAAAACACAAGTGACAGATATATGCAAGTGACATGATAGTGCCGCGAAACACATAGGGCAGCACGTACATGGAGACACATATGCACATCCCCACATATGCAGAACTTACAGGAAAACAGCTCCTCGATCAGATGTTGCCTGACTGTCATCCCCTCACGTGTGTCACCACGGCCACGTATAGGAGGGCACACAGGATCCTCCTCCAGATTCTCATTAATTTCGACTGGGACATTGCACCTGAGAGCAATGTTGTGCAGGATGCAACAGGTCAGAATGCTACGTGCCACAGTCATGGGTCAGTATTATAAGGTACCACCGGTTCTATCCAGACACCTGAAGTGACTCTTCAGAACATCAAAGGTGCGCTCAATGACTGAGCGACGGGAGGCATGGGCCTCATTATACCTCATCTCTGCACCTGGCTGTGGGAGACGCACAGGGGTCAGCAACCAGGCATGACAGCCATATCCCGCATCACCTGCAGAATGAAATGTGGTAAGGTCAAGCGGGAGATGATGGACACACAAAAGCACAGAAGCATCAACGTGTGACTGGAGAACAGATAAACAGGGACACAAACATACAATGTCATAGAATGGCACACGATGGCTCTGCACCAGTGTCTTGAGCTGGGAGAAACAGAACCCCGGGGAAGGCTAATGAGGGCAACACACATCAACTGTATCCAGGCCAAATACACGGCCAACCACCTGTACCCAAACGGCAGGTGTGAAGACATCTGGCTGACAGTGGCAAAGCACAATGGAAGGGGCAGAGATGCTCATGTGTGCAACCATGTGACGCCCATGATACAGTGCACACACAGCAGATGTCACAGAAGCATATACCTGAGGGGTCAGGTCGGAATGGCAGTAGAGACAAGATTCAAAAAAATCACCAACCTTCCTTAACACCAACCTTCCTTAATACATAGTGCTAAAATAAATCACTAATTCACAAAGGCAAACAGGCCTCAGAGAAATCTTACCCTTCACTTGGCGAACCGAGCCACCATAGGGTTAGATGGAAAATTCCACATCACGGGCCATAAAGCCTTTTACTTTTTATTTTAACAATTTAATTACACCAATTATTATCAATAATCAAATCAGACCTAATTAAAAAAGACTACTTGGATCACCTAAAAGTACTTTTTCGGGATTTCAAAATAATCTCAATATCTTAATCATACAACTGAAATAGTGTGTACGGAATACCCAGTGCGAGTACTATCAGGCCTCACAAGAGGCTCCGTGACCTGCAAAAAGTACAAGAAATCTTTCAAAGTGAGTTATGGCAACATCGAAATGTAAATAGCATACTCAACTTAGGGTTCTGTTGAAGTCTCCCACACACGCTTGTCATCAAAACCGCACACACTTTCAGTTCTTAGATATCAGCCTCAATCCAAGTAGTCTTTTTTAATTAGGTCTGATTTGATTATTGATAATAATTGGTGTAATTAAATTGTTAAAATAAAAAGTAAAAGGCTTTATGGCCCGTGATGTGGAATTTTCCATCTAACCCTATGGTGGCTCGGTTCGCCAAGTGAAGGGTAAGATTTCTCTGAGGCCTGTTTGCCTTTGTGAATTAGTGATTTATTTTAGCACTATGTATTAAGGAAGGTTGGTGTTAAGGAAGATTGGTGATTTTTTTGAATATTGTATTTCCCTTCCTTGCAGTTATTTTCTGAGTAGAGACAAGATACCATGGACAGACATACAGCATACATGTGTGATGTAAAGTGCCACCACAGCTCCACCCACGTGTTGTCGCAGACATGGACAATGGAGAATGGCCCCCACACATACTGTACAGCATGAGGAGGGTTCTCAGCGCATACCTACCCCCTCTTCCTAGACCGCACATACACACACACACACACACACACACACACACACACGTTGCATATTGAGTCCACGAGGGATACACCACAAAGGCACACACATATACATCTGCATGTGCAGTATGTCCGAGGCCATGTACCAGAGTCATTGTCAACCAAGAGTTGTCACACCCAACCATAAAATTGACACACCATATGTGCCCAGAGTGTCCCTATACATAAGACTTGTGCAACAGAACAGCAGTAGCAGATACCAGTGTTACCCGCATGTGGGCCGAGACACCCAGGTGAGCAATGAGCCACACATGGTAGACATAGTGATGTTTAGAATCACATAAAGGTACGTGACCACGTCCCCGGTGACGATGACAGGGTGTGACGGTATACAAAACCCCATACAAGGCAGCCCCCCACAACCACAACGCAAGGAAAGGCATGCAGAGGACACAAGTGACAATGGGACCCCAGATATCATATACCGTACGCGCATGTGAGATATGGTAAATACCCACCCATAAGGACACAGTCCCCATATTGTCCAGCCTCAAATTGGCCGAACAGTGCCGAGTGCTGCAGGATATAGGAGTCATGGGCGGACCCTGGGAACCGTGGAACCACATTCAGAATACGCATATTTGCATCACAAACAACCTGCACATTCACGGAATAGCAGTGTTTGCGGTTGCGGAATACAACTTCCCTGTCGTGTGGCGGGACCAGGGCAACATGTGTGCAATCAATAGCTCCCATCACATGTGGTATCCCTGCAAGCTGCTGGAATTCTTGGCCCAGGGCCCCCCAATGTTGCCTATTGTTAGGAATCACAATGTAATTCCCAACCCGGCTAACCATGGCCCGCAGTACCTGGTGGAGACAGCGTGAGAAGGTTGGCCTGCTCATCCCGCCCACTGCGGCCACCGAGGATTGGAAACAGCCAGAGGCAAAGAAATGTAGGGCAGCCAGGAGCTTGGCCAATCCCAGTATGGCATGTGACCGGGCAGTCCGGGGCTTGAGGTCAGGTCGTAGATCCTCATAGAGCTCCCTTATAGCCCCTGTGTCCAGACAGTAGAGGGAGATGACCTGGTCCTTATGTATGTCCTAAAGCATGGGCCTGGGCCTGGGCCTGTAGAGGCATGGCAGGTGGGGCCACACCTCAGCATGCCTATGGCACCATGCTGGTATCACCTCTGCCTGTGGATGCCCCACAGCTGCAGGTCTGAGTTGCAGTGGGACTGCACCCATGCCCAGTGCCACAGCCCCATGGACACCATATCCCCCATCAGGCAACCGAAGCTCCGCCAGCTCCACCAATGCCACCACCGCACAACCCGCATTCCTGATCTGAGCCATGATAGACATGAGATGGAGCACAGGTAGATGTTAAATAGGGCATGGGGTGTGGCAAATAATCAGAGCAAACCTAACATACCTGGTGATGCTGGGACGCACACCAGCAACAGCATGACAGAACGCCCAGCAGGTACGGAAGCATAATGCCATAGCGCGCACAGAAACATGCATTCCCAAAAATGCATGTCCTGTGATTGGCTCCGCTGAATGTGGGTAGAAGGAGCATGCGGCATGTCCCTGTGCCCTAGCATCGCACAAACGTACGGCGTGACGCACTGCATGCCCCACCCAGACAAGTTGGTGAGCGCAGAACATAAGGTGCATTCCAATGTGCACAGGTGGGGCATCCACGTGTACATATGACGAAGACTAGCATGTGGGGACATGCCATATGACCCACCTATGCGCGCCGGAATGTGCCGTATCCAAAGCAATGATAAATACCAGAATGTGCTTGCACACACCACGAACAATGCCGGAGGATAAACCGCCCGTGTATGCAGCAGTGCACACCAATAGCAGCGCTGAGGATAGATCTGAACGTGGAGAGCAGAGGAGGAAGGGCGTAGTGCATCTAGGAACGTGCCTTATGCATACATTTTGCAGGACGCGATATGTCATGTGTAGGGCGCATACCTGTGCGCGGGATGGGAGTAGTGCCCATGTTGGGCAGACGAGGTGTCCCCACGCACTGGCATCCACAGGCGTGTGCGTGGAGGCACCACGTGCCCCCCCCCACCTGTGATCCGTGGACCCAATCTCAGCAGAGTGTGCACAAATGCAACGCATTCTGCTGTGCATGTGCGCAACACCCATGCAGAATGCGCGTAGGACCACACCCTAGGTACATAGCTGGGCACAGCATGCCCATAATGCCAAGGGTGCATGGTACACAAGACGTACCAGATCATGGAGCAGAAGAGGCAACCTGAGGCAGGAGGGGAGATCAGCCAGAAACCACCAGCGGTCCATACCACATCGGATCCAGAGGATGAGAAGGCAGGCCCATCCAGGGCCATACACCACCCACCTGACCAGCCTGGAGGTGCGCCAGGCCTTAAGCGCTGCTGGAGGCCCATGGCTGACAAAGCCAGGAGGACGGATTGCTTTACCCAGGAGGAGAATGACCTCCTCCTGGCTAGCATCCTCGACAGGTTCAAGGTGTTCTTTGGCTAGCTGAGCTCCACCACCACCATCGGGATGCACACCAGGGCATGGGCAGAGGTCCAGACAGGAGTGGCAGCAGCAGGGGGCCAACACCATGACATCGAGAGCCTCCGCAAGCGCTACTATGATATAAAGAGGAGCATCCATGCCCAACTATCACAAGAGAGGGGCGATGTGCAGGGCACAGGTGGGGGTCCTGCACAGGGCGCCACCCTGACCTTGTTGGAGCAGCACCTGGCGGACCGACTGGGACCTATGTACATCCATGGCCTGCCCCCTGCGCTGGATACAGCGCACCCACATGCAGGTAAGATGGAAAGAGGTGTTCCGGTGACAGACCATAAACAAGCGAGTGCAGGGACTGATGCGGGGGGCAGGGGGCCATGTCAGAAGTCCCATAGAGATGCATGTCCTCAGCCAGTCCCATGCAACATATGGCGTAACCCACACCTGGTGCACCATCCCCACACTGCCCCTGGACCATAGCCCCCTGTCAGTCATGCACAGTGTAACCCGCCACCCGCAGTCCACACGTGCAGATGGCCAAAACCTGCCCCATTGGGGAACACCATCCCACCCACACACCCCCCTCCCCACGCCATGTCCCCAGCCCCCCACCATGTGGCCCTGACACACTACCGGTCACTATGCAGCACCATCCCAGGGCACCTGCCGATCCCAGCAGGGCCCTGCAAAGGCCCATGGCCAGGTACAGATACCCCACCCACCCATTCACGGGCTGGCAGCCCTCCAAACTGCAGACAGGGGCGCGGACAGCACGCTGCCACCTGCCATGCATGGCCATGTGCCAAGAATACCCCTGCGAGATGTACAGCCCACCACTGCACTCATGGGCAGGGGTAGTGCACCAGGGGACTGCGTACACAGGGTGAAGCGAGCAGACCATGAACAGATCCATGGGGTACAACTACTGGGGATGGCATAGCAGTGGGGGTGCAGTGACAGGTACACACACAGAGGTAACGTTGCATAGGGTGGGGGGCAGACCTGTGCAACTTAAACAAGAGCAGGTACCATAACACCAGGATGGATAATAGACCTCTGTAATGAGGCCTGGGGCATCCTGGGGATTTGGCACATCTGTGAAACGTAAACAAGAGCAGGTACCATATCACAAGGATGGATAATAGACCTCTGTAATGAGGCCTGCAGCATCCTGGGGATTTGGCACATCTGTGAAACCTAAACAAGAGCAGGTACCATAACACCAGGGTGAATAATAGACCTCTGTAATGAGGCCTGGAGCATCCTGGGGATTTGGCAGGCCAGTGAAACATAAACAAGAGCAGGTACCATAACACCGGGATGGATAATAGACCTCTATAATGGGTTCTGCGGCCTCCTGGGGACGGGGCAGATCTGCAAACATCAACAGGGGGGCCTACATTGCTCCCATTTGGACCACAGCCACCTGCTTTTCCCTTGCTGTGCGTGTCTGATATGTGTGTTGGTTACCGGCTATTTATTTAAAGTCCTGGATTTGGGTGTCCGTCCCCATGCACTTACCTCTTGTGGGTAGTCAGAATTTCTATTGTAGCACCTGGTGAGGCGCCCCCAGGCCCTCCTCACTCTGGTGAGTTCCTGCCTACGGGAGGAGCCTGGAAACAGGCGCTCCTGGCGGAAGCATATAAGCTCTGCAAGTAGGTACAGGTCTGCATGCATAAATGCAGGCTTTCTGGACCTGGCAGCCATCTTGTCTGCTGTATGTGATCAAACCTCGTATGACGCAGTAAAAACATGCCTTCGCAGTGCACGCGTAGCAACACATGTAACCTGCAGGTAGCAATGCGTGCACCTTGGTTTGCAACATGTGTTGGTCTATTTGTTTATGTTACAGGTATCCTTTTATATATCTGACTATGACTGGTCTTTCTGTTTGGGACATACCCTATGCCCATCTTCTTCCCATTGTGGTATCCCCTTCTGGTATTTGAACTCACAATACATTGTAGTATGACATATTGCCTAACTACTGCGCTACACATACCACATTATATTGCTCTGACGGACCATGTTCTTGTGGGCATTGAGGCCTGACGTTACAGCGTGTCAGGCTTTCATCCATCTGGGCCTCAGGCGCGTGTTACGGTTGATTACGGTGCCTTGGAGCATGCCTTATGCAACAGTATGCTAAGGCGCGCGTCCTGGGACTCCTCAGCCCTAATGGCACGTTGTACGTCACCCGATACCACTCTTCAGAACATGGCACATTCTAAGGTTCCTTCTATGGTATATTGTGCTGCGGCGCCTTAGTAGGTGCCTTACTCGGCGCCATATTGTACGGTGCCGTATAGGATGCTCGTCAGGTGCCTTGTGAGGTGTCTTCTATGGCACCTTATCAGGATCCCTAGGCAGGGCATCATACTGGACACACCTGGACAGGTCATCTTTGTGGGCTCCCTGGGATATTTTGCCATTGTTTATGGTGGCATAACAATGTTAAGGTGCCCTAGGCTACTTTACCCTGCGGCCTGCAAGGTGCCTCAGGTTGACATGCATTACCTATGGCCATTGATACTAATGTCACCCTAACACTGGATTGGCCACGGGGTACTTGCACTGCACAGGTGATTGGGGGTGAGGGCTGGAGGCTCCTGGACATGCCATATCTGCGGCCAGACCATGTGGCTGCCAGTACTGTTGACAAACATGCTGTGGGCAACTGTACCACAGCACAGGGTGTGGGCAATGTAAAGTACTGGGAGGACAGTGGGTGGCAGATGGTGGGAATACATATCCCTCAGGGGAGGCGGGGGTGCCAGGATAGTTACAATGACGGCTGGACAGAGGTGTGGTGGTACCATGCAGCTGAGGCACAGGCGAGGCAGGCAAAGTAGAGGCACAATGCAGGACAGGGTAACAGTGCATGACCTGTGGTGGCAGTCTGCACAGGCAGTCAGGACTCTACACAGCTGACAGACGCAGATAACTGGACCAGAGGAATGTCAGCCACTGTGGCGAGGCTATTATCGGCTGGCAGCACATATCTGCAAAAAATATGACTGTTAGAGGCATGCAAGATATCTGAGTTTGACACGCATGGGAGGAGGGAACAATGGGGGATTGAATCCATGGACACAGTTTGGAACATCATTGTACGAACCAGTGGGCTATACCTCTATGGCCTGCTGTACAGCAATGCCTGAGTACAGAGGGACTGCTCTGTGTGCCAGGATAGGGTAACCGCACCAGCACCCATGATGCATTGCACATGCGGAACAGTGGTCTACAGCAGATCACGAAATGGGGTCTGTACCTCTCTGTTACCGCAGCCTGGTAAGATGGACTGCCGTGCGTGATACTGGCACAGAGTAGCTACAGACCCTGCCATTGTGCAGGTTCTGTGTTCAACCTGAGGGTAAGGATGGCTGCACAGCACTAGGTCCATAGTACATGTGGAACTACATATAGGTCCTGCTGCACATCCCCATCACTGGCAATGTGTGGTAGGTGTCCCTAGCAGTGCAACCAAAGGTACCTCTGTGCCCAATCTGTGTTCCGCAGTCACAGGTGTCTCCATGGGACCAGAGACCACCCAGATTAGTGTGTACCCAGTGTTAAGGTCTGGCCACCATGGCCACCTGTTAGCAGGGCGGAGGGTTGTCCAGTGTCTTATGAGGGTTATGTACCACAGCCCCCTACTATTCAGCATAGTATACACTATGTGCCCCCAAGAGCCCCATAACACCCATCTTGTAGGTGGGGGTGTGGAGGGACAGGTGCTTGAGCCCACGGGACTGGCTGTGGGACCAGCAACCCCATTCCTGATGGCAAAGGACATCCCTCTAGGGCTAGTGTGCATGAGACATACCTGTGACTGGGGCATTGGCAGACCAGCATTAATGTGGGGGTGGCATGTGAATCCTCACTTGCCACATACCACATTCTGCCATGCATCATCAGACAACACTGTCGGACTGCACCTGCAGCAGCATGCATGGTGTTCTCACCATGCACAGACTAACTGCAGACATGCCACTAGCCAGTCCCTGGTACATGCTCACTGAGGAAACATCTGCACCCAGACATAGAATGGGCATCACACACACATGCACACGCATACGCACACGCACACACACACATGGTCACTGCTGAGTCAGGGTGAGACTGACCTCTCAACACGACATGCTGGGGCCACCCTGTCCATGCAGGTGGTGTTCGAACACTACAGTGTCCCAGCCATTGCAATACTCCCTGTGCAGATGCAGCCTGCCCAATTCGCCCTGTCTGGCCCATACCCACATTACCTTGCTCCTCATTATGCACATTTACAGGCTAACACTGGTAACAGTTAGACAATGTGGCCCAAGAGCAGGGTGGGCAGCCACAAAACAATGGATAGACATACACACACACACACACTCCTACTGCAGCACTGTGCAATGATAGGGGTGTTTGGCAACCCTGCCTGCCACACTACCAACATTTCTGAAATGAGCAGGAGGTAGCAGTGGTGCTTTGATGTTACCTGCAACTCCCTACTGGGGCCATCAGCCTGCCTGTACAGGATGATTTGGATAGTGGAGCCTGTGTAAGTGGGTGTTTCTACCCTTTTTGGCTGCTGCTGTGGGGATTGCACGGTTTGATGTTGTATCTACTTAGCAGGGTAAAATTTTGGGATGTGTTCTGCAGGTTCCAGCAGCTGGGACCTGTAACTGTGACCCTCTGCTCCTGGACACACTGGCTGTGTGTACTGCACCATGGTGTGGCCACAGAGGCACAGCAGTCCCTGGAGCTACCTTTACTTCTCCTCAGCCAGACATTTCCTGTTTTTCTGTTCTATCTACATCAGTGGTTCTCAAACCCAGTCCTGGGGGCCCACCAGTCAGTCAGGTTTTCAGGATATCCACAATGAATATGCATGAGAGAGATTTGCATGCCCTCTACTTCCAGTATATGCAAATCCCTCTCATGCATATTCATTGTGGATATCCGGAAAACCTGACTGGCTGGTGAGCCCCCAGGACTGGTTTTGAGAACCACTGATCTACATAATAGGGCAAAAGTTTGGGATGTGTTCTGCAGGGTCTGCAGCTGGGTCCTGAACTTGTGACCCACTGCTCTGAGACACACTGGCTGTGTGTACTGCACCACAGTGAGACCACAGAGGCACAACAGTCCCTGGGCCTACATGTACATCTCCTCAGCCAGGCTTTTTCTTTTGCATGGCACACCACGTACTGGTACAGGGCATGGCCTGGGTCCCCTGCAGACAGGTGCCACTGCCCCCTCCAGCACAGATACACACCCCCATGCTATGCTAACATGACAATATGCTGTTGGTGCTTGTTGTGCGCCATCCCAGGCCATCCACTGTTCAGGTAGGCAGGTGCCTACGGTGTAGCGTCTGGGGTGGGAAGGCATACATGGACATACACCCCCCCCCTCCCATCACCGCCTAGCAACATTCTGTCCCTTCAACATGGGGGTGGGATGGATGTGGGGATGTCCTGTCTCTGCCCTGGCAACTCTTGGCTAGTGTGGTCAAGGTATTTGTATATTGTGTTTGGCCTTTGTCAGATGCTGTCTTTCTGACTTCCAGTTTCTGTGTTCCTGTGTGCCACCTGGGTGACACCCAGGTCCGGCTGCCCCCACTACATGTGCTGCCTGCAGCCCCCTATGCCCCATTTACACTATCGCCATAGTGGCCTTTCATACTTGGCCACTATGCTGTTGCTGCAAATGGAGCACTACTATCACGTTTCTTGTGCTCCCTGCCTATGCTGTACATTGCTGACACCGAAATGGTTTCTCTCTCCTGCAAATGGCATCTAACGGCAGGTTTTCATTCGCAGTAGGATTCAGCCCTTCAGTTCAGTGCGTTAGTGTGCAGGGAGCCTCTCCCTGCCCATTCCCCGCCCATTGACCCCTGCTCTCCGCCCTCTCTCCTCCCTCTGTGGTTTGTACCACACCGCGGAATGCTTCCGCATGGTTTGTAACATTACTGCTCTCCTGAAAGGTGATTTTTGCTGAATTTACTGCCAAATTGTGAGTTCTATTGGTCTGTCTGTTGTCTCCACAGATTTATTTATCTATTTGTCCTTATTGGTGGGTTCCCTTACCTACTCCATTGCTGTAGAGTTTAAAACTATTTTCCTCTTAGTCTATCTGAGTGACTACCCCTCCTCCCTGCTGAGGTATTGTATAGACCTCCATTTCCTGCACGTGTGCTTGCTCAGATTGCCTTCTGTTCCTTGTGAAGAGCAGTGCTCTCCAGCGCTCTCCTGAAAGGTGATTTTTGCTGAATTTGCTGCCAAACTGTGAGTTCTATCATTCTGTCTGTTTGTCTCCACAGATTTATTTATCTATTTGTCCTTTTTGGTGGGTTCCCTTACCTACTCCATTGCTGTAGAGTTTAAAACTATTTTCCTCTTAGTCTATCTGAGTGACTACCCCTCCTCCCTGCTGAGGTATTGTGTAGACCTCCATTTCCTGCACGTGTACTTGCTCAGATTGCCTTCTGTTCCTTGTGAAGAGCAGTGCTCCCAAGATCTCTCCTGAAAGGTGATTTTTGCTGAATTTTCTGCCAAACTGTGAGTTCTATTGGTCTGTCTGTTTGTCTCCACAGATTTATTTATCTATTTGAGCTTATTGGTGGGTTCCCTTACCTACTCCATTGTGTGTGCCCACAGTTTAGGAACAGCCTACTGGCCAGAGACACTTAGGGGTGACGGATGTGGAAGGTCAAGATCTGCAAGCCACCCCCTGCAAAAGCAGAATAACATCAGAAACAGCCACACTTTTAAACCACACATCAAAAACAAGTGGGAAGAAGTGGGCAGAACAAAATCAATGCAAAATACACACAAGCCAGGCAAATGCTGGAAAGCAATGAGCACAAATGCTCAAAGCTTAGCCAACAAAGTTCCGGATCTGGAAGCCCTAATGGTGGAAATGGATTTGGACATTGTGGCCATTACAGAAACATGGTTTAATGAATCACATGATTGGGATATAGCCATAGCTGGCTATAATCTATTCAGAAGAGACAGAGAAAACGGAAAAGGAGGAGGAGTAGCCTTGTATGTCAAAGGCAATATTAAAGCTACTGAAATGCAGGGGACATGAAGAAAAGAAGAAGCGCTCTGGATTGCGTTGGAAAGAGGAGATGGCACTGTCATCCATACTGCTGGAGTCTACAGGCCTCTGACTCAAATTGAAGAGAGAGATAACGAATTGATTATAGATATTGCCAAGATAGCCACAAAGTGGGAAGTGATCATATTGGGTAACTTTAATCTACCTGATGTGGATTGGATTACTCCTTCTGCACATCTGGAAAGAAGCAAAACAATTGTGGATGCTCTCCAAGATGCAATACTTAGACAAATGGTGATGGAACCAACCAGGGAAAGCTCAACACTGGATTTAGTGCTCACCAATGGTGATAGCGTGTCAAATGTCTGTGTGAGTGCCCCTGTGAGCAACAGGGATCATCACATGGTGTGGTTTGAGATAAAAGCCAAGGTGCATCTCCAGTCATAGCAAGCTCAAAGTCCTAAACTTCAAAAACACTGACTTCAATAAAATGGACGAATACCTAAAGGAGGAGGTGACGGGGTGGAAGGAGATAAGCAAAGTGGAATTGCAATGGGCTAAACTAAAGGTGGCAATAAAGGGGCAACAGATAAATATGTAAGAAAAGTAAATAAAAACAAGAGGAGAAGGAAACCTATTTGGTTTTCCAAAGAAGTGGCTGCTCAAATAAAGGCAAAAAACACAACTTTCACAAAATTCAAAAGCTTGCAAACAGAAGAACACAGAAATGAATACAGGATCAAACTCAAAGAGTCAAAAAGAGAAATAAGGAAAGCAAAATCAAAGGCAGAGGAAAAGATGGCTAAAGATGTTAAGGGTGGCAAGAAAGCTTTCTTCGGGTATATTTGGGAAAGGAAGAAGATCAGAGTTGGAATTGCAGGACTCAGAAATAATAGGAAAGGACTCGTGGAAAGTGACATTGAAAAAGCAAAATTGCTAAACAAACACTTCTGCTCTGTTTTTACTAAAGAAAATCCTGGAGATGGACCAGCTGTGACTCCCAAATCTAAAAATGGGAATGAAGTAGATACCACACCATTCACAGAAGATGAGGTGTTAGAAAAACTTGCTAAACTGAAAGTGGACAAAGCCATGGGACCAGATGGGATACATCCCAGGATACTGAAAGAACTCAGAGAGGTTCTTGCAGGACCGTTAAAGGATGTCTTCAACAGATCCTTGGAAACAGGAGAGGATCCTCAGGACTGGAGAATGGCTGATGTCGTACCTCTACACAAAAGTGCCGACAGGGAAGAAGTTTCAAACTACAGGCCCATGAGCTTTACCTCAGTGGCGGGAAAAGTAATGGAGGCACTCTTGAAAGAGCGAATAGTGAACTTTCTCAAAACCAAAAGGTTGCAAGATCCGAGACATGGTATTATCGAAGGACGGTCTTGCCAAACAAATCTGATTGAGTTCTTTGACTGGGTGACCAAGGAACTAGATCAGGGGCATGCGATGGATGCCATCTACCTGGATTTCAGCAAAGCCTTTGATACTGTTCCTCATAGGAGGATTGTCAATAAACTCAGTAGTTTGGGGATGGGTCCCAAGATGGTAAACTGGATTAGAAATTGGTTGACTGACAGACAACAAAAGGTAATGGTACATGGAGCTCACTCGGATGAAAGGAAGGTGGTTAGCAGAGTGCCCCAGAGTTCGGTTCTGGGCCCGGCACTGTTCAATGTATTTGTGAGTGATATTGCTGAAGGACTGAATGGAAAAGTCTGTCTTTTTGCAGATGACACAAACATTTGCAACAAAGTGGACTCCCCTGAGGGAGTGGTTAACATGAGGAAAGATCTACAAAAGCTGGAAGAATGGTCTAATGTTTGGCAACTATGATTTAATGTGAAAAAGTGCAGTGTTATGCACTTGGGTAGCAGAAACCCAAGTGAAATGTACACGATAGGGGGTGAGAGGTTGGTGTGTACGGTTCAGGAGAAAAACCTTGGTGTGATTATCTCTGATGATCTCAAGGTGGCAAAACAGTGCGACCAGGTGGTGGCAAAAGGCAGGAGGATGTTGGGCTGCATACAAAGAGGGATTACCAGCAGAAAGGAAGAGGTACTTATGCCACTGTGCAAGTCACTGGTGAGGCCTCACTTGGAATACTGTGTTCAGTTTTGGAGATCATATCTTGCAAAAGATGTAAAAAGACTGGAAACTGTTCAGAGGAAGGCGACCAAAATGATTTGGAGCCTACGTCAGAAGCCATATCAGAAGAGACTTGAAGACCTAAATATGTACACTTTTGAGGAGAGCAGGGACAGGGGACATATGATTCAGGCCTTTAAATACTTAAAGAGTAATGATGAACAAACAAACCTCTTCCAAAGATGGGGAAGCTGTAAAACTAGAGGGCATAACAGGAAGCTGCAAGCTGGTAAATTGAAAGGCAATGTCAGGAAATATTTTTTTCACTGAAAGGGTGGTGGATTCTTGGAATGCCCTCCCGATGGAAGTGGTGAGGGCAAACATGGTGATGGAAATCAAAACGGCATGGGACAAACACAGTGGATCCCTTTACAGCAACAGGATAAAAACAAAATAAACTGAAACATATAACTTCTGAACCATCTAACGTCTCAACAAATAGGGGTGTCCTACATGGAGTGGTGGGTTCACCCCTAAACAAAGACATGGGGAGGGGTGGCCTGCACAGAGCGACAGGTGTACCTACTCTTGCCATCTTGCTGGGCAGACTAGATGGACCATGCTGGTCTTTATCTGCCATCGTCTACTATGTTACTATGTAAGGTTATATTCTGCGGGTTAACGTTACCTAACGCGCGGAAACGTTACCTACCGCGTGGTCTGTAACGTTACCGCAGTTTAGTAAGCATACACCATAGCCTTTCAAATGATACGTCACATACAAAAATCAGTACATATTCAGTTTGAGGTCAAGAGTCAGTTTTAATGATTTTGCAATCCATGTTCAGGAATGCGAATATAAAAGAATTTTGAAGTGTGCCTCATTTATGAAAATTGGTCCAGTGGCTCCAGAGGAACAGTCTGGAAACACTTCCAGACTAGCCTGTCAGAAATTACAGAGCTTTAAACCAAAACACAAGGCACATTTTGAAGAGAAATATTGCTATCATATACTTCTCAAATACTCAAATTAATAAAAAAAAAGCTGTATAAATCGCACCAATTTCTTTTAAATTTATAGTCTCAATCATTTTCTCAGTCAAGCAAGCAATTTAATAAGGCACATAACAGAGTTAGGTTTTTTTAAGTTTCAAATTGAAAAACATTATAGATACAAACTGTACATATTTTGAATCTGCCCCACAAAAGAGAAAGGAGCCATTTTTATCCACTTAAGGTAGACTATAATGATCTCCTGTGGAACATGTACTAGTCAATGCATGCAAAAAAAAGCAAATGAGTCAGGAGGAATGATGAGGGTTACTGTTATTCTTTTAGAAACAAATATGGCATTCTTGTCATGTTAAGATAAAATATTTTTCCCCATCCCAAAAGGAGAACTTAGTACTGTATAACAGTGAGAAATGGAAGCCTGAAATGGATTTCTACTCCATAGTGATCACAGCATGAAATACAGCATCCTTACCCTGTTCCCACCTCCACTAAGTTATAATAGCATGTTTCACTGTATAAATGTAATTCTCCCTGATTTTGCTTCTATATTTATTGCATTCTTGCATCGAGGCAACCTTCTTCATACTGAGAAAAGTATTCTTCTCGTGGTTTGAAACCTGGCGGCTATGAATAAATGCATCAGGCACGCATCACAAGGGCTACAGGCTGTCACGAACATTGAATAGTTGAATGGGTTCAAACTTAGTACATTGTACTCAACTATTACAATAATATGGTACAGCATAAATAAAGCATTATCCTACCAGTGTTCCAGATGCTATTTTAAAGTGCATGAAAAGGGAACCATGTGGTGGAATATGGCTAGTACTTGAAAACTATTAAAAAATAAAATTTAAATCTATCATCCTTACATTTAGTAACACAGAAAGTGTTCTGAAATAAGACACCTATTGCATGTTCCTAGACAATTTCTTTTCTCACCAGCCAAAGAATAAAATATTTTAATATAAATACATAAATCCCAAACCTTTATAAATGGAAATTGAGAAATCACACAACTAGTGCAGTAGCAAACATTTATGGGTCATATACTCTTGCACTGCAGTATACAAACTCTGGGTATTTAATAGCATACAGGGTTTTTTTAAATGCCTGCCCATTTACATTCTATCATATCAGATGGGTATTAATAGAGAAGGATAATATTGTAGCAGCCTGCATAACTTGCACAGCCAGCTTGCATACAAATTACACCAATATCTTTTTTTTTTTAATTATCCTACCCACACAAATTTATACCTGCTAATTAGCAAGCACAATTTTCTTTTTAAATGTACGTGCATACTTTTGAACATCCAGAAATATATGTGTACGTGAAAACTCTGTCCCAAATATATCCCCTAGATTTCTTCTGCTCACTATGAGTAAAAGTATATGCAGAATGACTTAGGGGGCATACTACAACCTGCATAGACTCTAGGCACTTATGCTAAAACATGGATATGGCTTTGGAAACAATCCCGTCAATATAAAATGTAATACATTTAAAATGAAATTCCATAGAGAAATTTTTGTTTTTGCTTATGTATTTTCATCTCTTTCCCCAAGTCAAATGCTATTTTCACTCCCTATGCAAGGAACTGAATAGTAGCACTTATTCAGGGCGGATTGATGCCCTAAGTAAACTAGCCTTGTGACACCTCAATTATTTATTTATTTATAAGGATTTATTGGCTATGAAGAGATTCATTCAGGTTGGTATACATCAAGTATCGTTTGACATAGATAACTTACATTATGGAAGCAGCTTAGCAACAGCAAAATTGCCACATGCCAGCATAATAAACAAATAGTCAAAGTCAATCCTATCAAAAGAAATAGTATGATACAATGTCAGTCATGTATACCTTAAAACAGCACAGTAGAACTTTCATATAACAGAAATATGATACTATGCCTTCAGAATATAAATGATATAGCTTAATATGCCAGAAGGTAGAACATCAAATAACATAGGATATTCACTCACAATATCAGCACAGTACAAATTATGCGCCACAATAGGCAGCATGGTAGAGCATTCATAAAACATAGATAGGATACTCACAATGTTAGCACTATACAACGGAATATGCTAACAGACAACAGAGGGAGCAAGTGTTGTTGGGACATTTAGACAGACAAGATGACAAAAGCACAGAACAAAATAAAAACTGGAAGACTCGTAGATTGAGGGTAAGAACTACTGAGTCAGACAAAAGGTCTATCAAGTCCAGTGTCCTGTTTCCAGCAGTGAGCAATGCAGGTCCCAAGTTCCCAGTATATCCCAACAGCAGCCATTTCCATACTACTTATCCTCAGGGATAAGCAGTGATTTTCTCTCGGTCTATCTTAGTAATGTTTTTTGGACTTTGCCTCCAGGAATTTTTCCAAATCTTTTTTTTAAATCTGGCTACACTACCTGCTATTACCATATCTTTCATCAACAAGTTCCAAAGAATTATACATGGAGAGAAAAAATGTGTTCTCCTATTTGTTTTAAATATACTACTTTGTAACTTCATGGTGTGTCCCCTAGTCTTTGAACTTTCTGAAAGCATTAACAATCAGTTCCCATGTACCCATTACACTTCACTCAGGATTTTATAGACCTTAATCATTTGTCCCCTCAGTTGTCTCTTTTACATGCCGAAGAGCCCTATTCTTTTTAGCCTTTCCTCATAGGAGAGTTGTTCCATCCCCTTTATCATTTTGGTTGCCTTTCTCTTTACCTTTTCTATTATGGCTATATCTATTTTGAGATGCAGAGAACAGAATTTCACACAATACTCAAGGTGTGGTTGCAGCATGAAACGATACAGAAGCATTGGAGGTCAATCCAGAACATGAATGAGCTAGTTAGATGTGTGGGATGGACTTTGAACCATATGTCTAGAACCATATTCTAGACAGGCCTATCGCTAGCATTCCTCTACTTGCTAAAATAATCGAGAAGGTCGTCTACAGACAAATCCAACAACATATAGACATAGCAGCCCCCCTTGACCCATGCCAACATGGCTTTAGAGAATCGCATGGAATAGAAACACTGCTCACCTCCCTCACCAACACTCTCAATAGAGGAATTGACAACACTGAAAATGGTTTCGCCCTCATCTTCCTGGATATCTCAGCAGCCTTTGATTCCGTCAACCACAACCAGCTACTTACCCGCCTCCTGGAAAAAGGCATCCACAGCCTTGCCTGGGAGTGGTGTAAATCCTACCTGTCAGATCGCTGGCAACAAGTTCGTGTCGGTTCTGAAACTTCAACACCTTTCCACCAGCAACAAGGTGTCCCACAAGGTTCCTCCTTATCGGCGCTCATGTTCAATATCTATATGCAGCCGATATGCAACATCATCCGATCCTTCAATATTTCTGCCCTAATCTATGCGGACGATGTTCTGCTATTCACCCCGTTCAAAGTCAAACAACCGGAATTCACCAACCTTGTTAATTGTTTTA
Organism: Ichthyophis bannanicus; assembly: GCA_033557465.1. Classification (NCBI taxonomy): domain Eukaryota; kingdom Metazoa; phylum Chordata; class Amphibia; order Gymnophiona; family Ichthyophiidae; genus Ichthyophis; species Ichthyophis bannanicus. Next base: position 401,306,075 of record CM066032.1, on the reverse strand, counting down.
ACGCAATTACAGATTGGCTAACCACCCAAAACCTCCACATTAACTTCAAGAAAACAGAGGTACTTTTCATGTCAAGGAATAAAAACTTCTCTCCCCCCTCCAGCCTAAGAGTAAGAGATGCGGAGCTCCCAAGCCGTAATGCTATACGCTACCTCGGCATCACTCTTGACCAGCACATGGATTTCAAGGAACATATAAAAAACATCACCAGGTCCATCTACAACAAAATCAGGACACTGAGACTTCTCAAACCTATGCTACCTGCTGACGACTTCCGAACCATCTTCCAGGCCCTCATACTACCACACCTAGATTATGCAAACCTAATCTTGTACGGCCTACCAAAGAACTCCCTCATTCCCCTCCAACAAGCCATGAATGCCGCTGCACGTGTCCTCTATGGTCTAGCCAGATCAGACCACATCACACCAATACTCAAGGAGCTCCATTGGTTACCGATATACTCCAGGCTAACATATAAGGTTCTTCTAATAACATTCAAGATTATCAACAACATCGCCCCCAACTCTCTCAAGGAACTTATCTCACCTACTCCTAAATCTAGAATTAGAAGGTCAACAACAGACAACACTTTGACTATTCCCAAAGAATCAATAAAATGCTCCCAAACAACCAGGAGAAGAACCTTTGCCTACTATGCACCAAAATGTTGGAACGACCTCCCTCCAGAAATCAGAGCAATCTGGGATCTTCTACAATTCAGGAAAGCAATAAAACACCACCTCTTTCTGCTCCATTTTGCCCAAACCGCCATCCCGACTCTAAGAAACCATCCCCCTTCTCCTACTAAAGACCCCCATACAACATAAAGCCTAAGTCCCAAGCACCCTCCTGTCAGTTCTGAAGCAATCTATGGACTTTCTGAACAAGTATCAACTATTATGCCTTATCTTTATGTATATAGTTTCATGTATTCCTCAACCATCATGATACATGTCAATATGTAAATAGTTTCCCATGTTCTCCAAGTTTTATTCCTTGTTATAATGTAATTTCAATCAGTCTTCTCTGATCTGAAAACTTTGTTAAATGTAAACCGCACTGATAACAAATAGTGCGGTATATAAAAATTGTTAAATAAATAAATAAATAAATAAATATTCTGAATCCATGTAGCCCTGCACATACATGGCACTAGCACGGGGATCACAGAACATGGGCAAAAGGGGGCAGAACAGGGCTGTGGCAAGCTGCAGAGACTTAGAAAGCGTTTTCAGGAAAGGCCTGTGAACGTCCTGAATGTTTCCCGCAGACGCCTACATTATACCAGCAGCAGCATGGAATAAGGCCAGGACTTCGAATAATTTCTGCTCTGATTCTCAACACATCTTATAGATTTGAATGACTCTGACGCTGTATTGAACTGGTGTGTCTGCTGTCTGGGAGGGCACAAGATGCAGTTGTAAAGAATAGACTGCACAGGTGAGGGATGTTTCTAAGGTTAGGGAACAATAAAAAACACCCCTACAGAAATATAAAGTACTGCAATAGTCTTTATTCTGGTTATGCTGACATTTGCTGTTTGTGCTAAAGGGGCTATTCTCGGCTTCCCTAATAATACCAGTCTTTGGAAAAATGGGAATGTAGATGTAAGGATGGTATGTGAGGCATGGAGCAGAATCGTGTTTGTCTGAGAAATTCAGATCAGATGCAGTGTCCTGAGACGCCATGCCATTATGTCTTCACAGCAGTTGTTTATAGGTGCAGGGCATGGTTTTGGCAGATATATATTACTGGTGATTGCAGGTGAGAGCGTGTATGTGTGAGTGGTTTGAGTGTTGCATGTGAGAATCTGGTGTGCTCATTCGCAAATCTGCGGGACATAAATGCCTGGCCAGTACCTGGACCGTAGGGAAGAGGTTTGTTTGTCCAGTAATACTCTTTAAGTATTTAAAGGTCTGAATCATATCTCCCCTGTCCCTTCTCTCCTCCAGAGTGTACATATTTAGGTCTTCAAGCCTCTTCTCATAAGTTTTCTGACGCAGGCTCCAAATCATTTAGGTCGCCTTCCTCTGAACTACTTTCAGCCTTTTTATATCTTTTGCGAGATATGGTCTCAAAAACTGAGCACAATATTCCAAGTGAGGCCTCACCAACAACTTGTACAGTGGCATGAATACCTCTTTCTTTCTGCTGGTAATTCCTCTCTGTATGCAACCCAGCATCCTTCTGGCTTTTGCCACCACCTTGTCACACTGTTTTACCACCTTGAGATCATCAGAAACAATCATACCGAGGTCTTTCTCCTGGTCCATGCACATCAATCTTTCGCCCCCTATCGCATACAATTCCCTTGGATTTCTGCTTCCCAAGTGCATTACACTACACTTCTTCATATTAAATCTTAACTGCCAAGCATAAGACCATTCTTCCAGCTTTTGTAGATCTTTCCTCATGTTTCCCACTCCCTGATGGAATCCACTCTGTTGGAAATTTTGGTGTCATCTGCAAAAAGACAGACTTTTCCATTCAGTCCTTCAGCAATATCATTCACAAATATATGGAACAGTACCAGTCCCAAGTTTTATTCTTTCTATTTGCACGTCCACATTTTATTTGTAAGATTTTTATACTGCTAAGGTACATAACATCTAAGCAGTTTACAATCCGTATAATAGTGGACCAGAGTAATCAATTATAGATAGACATTGGCAAGAGGAGACACACAATGGGGGACAGTGATGTTGGACAACAATATTAGCCAGAATAAGTACTGAAAAAACAAAAATCTGAAAACATTAGGGAACATATAAGCAGTGATTATGAAGAGTTGGGTGACAGGGTATTATTGGAACGCTCGTTTGAAGAACCACATTTTTAAACCAGTCTTGAATTTTTTGTACGAAGATTCAAGGTGGAGGTCATTAGGGGCGGCACAGTGAAATTGAAGGTTTCAAGGTGCAAGGTTGATTTTGTGGGGAAAATGAAGAGATTCTAATTAACAGAGCATGAGAGTGTACGAGATGGGCTGTAAGGGATGAGCTGGGAGTGAAGGTAGTAGGAAAGTCCTGAATAAAAGGCCCGGTGAGTCAGAAGGAGAATTTTGAACTGAATTTGGAAAGGAACAGGAAGCCAGTGTTGTTTGAATAAGAGTGGAGTTACATGATCTACAAATTGGATGCCCAGTCTCCCAGTCTCATAAGGCTCTCCTGCAATTTCTCACAATCCGCATGTGATTTAACAACTTAGAAAAATTTGGTGTCATTTATAAATTTAATCACCTTGCTTGTTGTTGCCAATTTCAGATCATTCATAAATATTTTAAAAAACACTAACTAATCCCTGTACAGATCACAGGAGGGGAGGAGGGGGCACCTGTTCAGCAGGATCCAGAGCCGGCAGGGAGTGTTAGGCTTGTGGTGGTGGTTGCAGGTCCATCGGGTGTGTCACAGCCCACCCAGGGGCCGCCCACTGCCAAACGGAAGCGTATACCGGTGCCAGCTGAGGAACAGCGGAGGTCTGTGAGATTCAGTCTGCAAGAAAACCACATCCTGCTGGCCAGTGTGTTGGAGTGGTATGAGGTGCTCTATGGCAGGCTGAGCAACAGCACCACTGTGGCCACACGTATACATGTGTGGGAGGAGGTGCAGGAGGCCGTAGCCCAGGCAGGGGGACCAACCAGGAACCTGGACAGCCTGAGAAAGAGATTCAATGACATTAAGCATGGTGTCTGAGCACACAAGGTGGCGGAGAGGCAACATGCCATAGGCACCGGTGGGGGTGCCCCCTTCGCCCCAACCCTCACACCCCTGGAGCAGGAGCTCACAGGCCGTCTGGGCCCCATCTACCTGCATGGACTGCCAGAAGCGCTGGACATCGCCCATCCACAGACAGGCAGGTCGGCACCTCTCACCCTGCTGCTCCTTACCCTTGGAAAAAACGTCCTTTGTCTATACATCAGGCATCTTCTTTGCCCCTCTTCAAACCCAAGTTAAAATCTCATCTTTTTGCCTCTGCCTTTGGCTCATGAGTTTGCTGTTCTCCTTCCTTCCCCTCTGTTATATCACCTTTCTGTCTTCCTCTCACACTTGTTCCAACCTCTTTCCTTTGTCCTGTCTCTCCTGCTCTTGTCTCTTTACTCTTGTTCCTAACTTTTTGCTACACCTTTTATTGCTTTGTCTTTTTAGATTGTAAGCTCCTTTGAGCAGGGACTGTCTTTGTGTGTGTCTACTTTTACAGTGCTGCGTGTGCCTGGTAGCGCCTTATAAATGCATAGCAGTAGTAGTAGTAGTGGTAGATATGCTGCACACGTACAGGGCATGCCCAAGCACATGTGGCACATGGAGGGGATTGGTGGGGGACCATATCCTGAGAGCATGTGCGCCCTACCACTGGCAACTGTGGGGTGATGACACAGCAGCACATGGCAGGGTAGGTACAGGGTGTGTGTGACAGGTACCTGGGCCTGTGTGCATGATAGACACAGTCCTGAATGTAGTCGAGGGTGGCAAAGCTGTGGAGAAGCAGAGGGCGTGGCAGAAAAGGCCCACATCTGATTGAACATTGCATACATCAATGGTCCAGAAAACCTCCATGCAAAGCCCAGAGGGTTAAGCTGCACAGCAACAATTCTCAACACTATAGATCAACAATGTAATAGTGATCTAAGAGACCTATCTGAGGAGTGGCTAATAATATCCCACTGTAAGCAAAGAGGAGCACAGCATACATGAGCATCAATGTAACAGTAAAGAGCCCTATTGGAATATCATTTGCCACTATTCAGAAAACCGCCTTCTATTACTATTACATTGGTGCTCCCTAGTGCAGTGATGTGTTGCTGTGCTGCTGGACCCTCTTGGCCTGTTCATATAGGTGATTTTGGCCACTGATGTATGCAGAGTTCATGCGATTACAGGGCTTTTCCGCCCTTCAAAGTACCCTTCCTCCTAAGGATTTGTGTTTGGGAGACTAACTGAGGTCTGTTTCCTCCACTACTGGAGTTATCCTACCCAGATTGGTCTAGCATTCCCTCCTCACATATGGCTTATGAGGGTTTATATAGATTTGTTTATTTGTGCCTACTCCTTTTGCGGTGCATTGATTATTATCAGCCTGATTTCTCTGTCGCCCTGAGGTCTACTTGCTAACATAGTACCTGGCATATAGGTCACAATTGTGGCTTCTGGTTCCCACAACAGTTGCCCAAATATCACCAATCAAAGAATTACTTAGACAGCAGTTGCTTTATCTACAAAGACTTTTATTTCCAGCATCATGCAGAACAGCAAGGTCTGTCTATAGAAATGGCAGACAGTACTTTCTTTCTCTGAGAAGGGGAAGAAAATACTGCCCACCCTTACATGAAAAATAACTGCCTTATATACATTTCTCCCTGTATCAAATGTCAGCTTCAAATTAGCCTCAGTGAATCCATCATAACTACGTAGATGTCAGCAGGACCTCAGGGTTCTGCAACACTTTTCCCAGGGGAGAATCTCTTTACATGTGTACATCTGAACCTGCACTTAGACCTGCTTATTTATACATGGCCTATGACCTCTATACATCTGGACATGCTTTTAGGTCTTTTTTTTTTTATTTTTTATTTTTAAATTTTTTATTTATATGAATTTTCGATTATACAGCAAAGAAAACTAAATTCCTTACCAGATTACAGAATATGAAAAATCAATCAATAAAGGAAAAAAGATAACAATCTAGGATACAATAGATTACATAAACCGTTGCAGTTCGTTACAATCAGGGAGAAAGAAAGGAAAAACATTCAGCCAAATCGAAGCCTTTGACCGAAAAACAAATCAGGAAAAAAGAAAAGCAAAGAAACCAGGTGGCTGCGGGGGCCCCGGAATTACATCCAAGTGACAAGTGATAACCAGTGTTACTCAGATGGAACAACCTCAGAGAGTCTAGCATTAATAAAGGCATTAAGGTCATTAGGATCAGTAAATACATATTTTGAATCCTTATATAACACTAAACATCTACATGGGTATCTCAGGAAAAAAGTTCCCCCAATTTGTGACACACCGAATTTGTACAATAGAAACTGCTTCCTCCTCTTTTGAGTTTCCTTAACCAAATCCGGAAACATTGAAAGTTTGAACCCTAGGAAGTTCTCCAATCGTTTCCTAAAGAACATTTTTAATAACCAATTTTTATCAGATACTAAAGCACATTGAACAAATAAAGTTGAAGGTACAATAACAGAACCCCCGCCCCCAGTGCCCTCAAGAAAACCGGTCACATCAAGAACGTTAAAGTTCACTTGGGACACCGTCTCTACAGTTTCAGCTTTCTTACTTGGTCGTGGCAGGTAGTAAACCTTAGTAAGAGGTGGTATCAGGTCCTCAGGAACTTTCAAAACTTCCTTCAGGTAACGTTTGAACATGTCAAGGGCCGTCACCCCAGGCATGGATGGAAAATTAAGAACTCTCAAATTCGCTGCCCTTGAAGCATTTTCCAATACCTCCAGCTTATAACGTAATAAGCCATTCTCTTTCATTAAAGCCGATGAAACATCAGAAACTGTAGCCAGCTGAGAACTGATAGCAGAATTCTGGACCTTAAGTTGCTCACAGGCAGACAACGCCAAATCAACATTGACAACATTTTTCTGTATGCTAGCCGCGTTTTCACGGACATGGGACATCATAGTCGCAGACTGCACATTAATTGAAGAAGAAAGTAAGGAGATAGCTTCCCAGATGGCCTCCGAAGTGAAAACCGGAGGACGAATCAGTGTAGGTAATGAAGGGATCGGCGTTGAAACAAACTGCGGGGGGGGGGGGGGGAAACTTCCTCTGAGCGACACGGCTCCAAACTTCCACCCGACACCTCCCCGAGACTATCGGAGGTCAAAGGGCCCGTCAATTCAGCCTGCGCCCTCTCCACGAACGGCGCCCCCACCTCGGGAGACGCCGACGTCACAGGAACTGTAGAAGGCTCCATCGTGGTCGGGCGTGGTGGAAGAGTCCTCACTTCAGGAGAGAGAGAGATCTCCCATTCTGACGGCCGCGTCGTGGCCTCGACAACCGGCGCGGCCAAGCCAGCTCGAATCTCCTGCTTTTTCTCCGAGGTCAAGGTAACGAAACGGTCCATAGGACCGACACTAGGTAGTTGCGGCTCAGAGGGGAAAACCCTCAACTTCCCCTTCCTCTTAGGCATAGACAATCAAGGAGAGAAACACACCGCAGCCATCTTGAATTAACTCCTCCTCCATGCCTATTTTATCTTTTAGGTCTATTTATCTATGCATGGCCTGTGACCTCTGCCCCTTCCTGTGTATTTTCTTCTTCTGGCACTAATTGAAACCAGGCAGAGAGTATTTTGTGCTCATTTGTTTGAATTCTTTGCTTGACCTGTAATTTCTTGTTAGGCCCATTATTCTGCATACTTCTATCCAGAATATGGTTTCCCAGAATCCTCCATAACAGGCCGCATCCATTTTCTTATGGCAAGCATATACTCTCATATAGCTATTGTCTTCTTGTCTGTCTTCTTGTCTTCTGTGCCATCCATCCTCCTGTGTAGTTTCACCAGGCAAGAGTTCAGTCATATAAAGCCAATATATAAGCAGACCTAACTCAAATTTCCCAACATTTACCACTTTTTCTATTCCTTTTTCTTTTTATGTGGAGGGGCAAAAGTAATCCCACTAAGTGGCATTGATAACAATAACCATTTGAGACGGAGAGGGATGATCCAAAGGGGCAGCTTCTGGTACAGTTCTCGAGATACAACATATATGGCATCGGTGCTTGACTTATCATTCTTTGACAACAAGCAAACAGAATGGATAATACACAACAGGCAATAATTGCAAAACAAGCCATACTTAAAAGAATAAGAATGAAAGCTTTTAGGCCTCCTCCGAGTTCGGAATACCAGCAGGCAACATTCTAAGAGAATGGAAGACATACAGCTTGCAATAATACTGAACACATCAAATATTCAACAAAGTGATGAAGAAAGCTTTGAAAATGTTACAGCAAAACTTGAGCTGGTGTGGGTATTGCAATTGCTGTAGCCCAAATGGCTTGTAGATTTTCCCAAAAGTCCCAATCAGTCTTAATAGTCTTTATTTTCAGATAATTTGGACCTGCTTCCCAGCAGTTTTTCAGGACTGCGTCGTGCACTTCACCTGTCTCTGAAGTTTAGGTATGGTTGAGTTCAGAGGTCTTGGGGTGGACTGTTCCATCTGGATTATGGCCAATTCCCTCTGCTGGAATCTCCGGATTTCAATTGGTGACATGGTTCCAGGTCCCATTCAAAAAAGCAGCATCCCATATCAAATGAAAAGACTAAATATTCTAGATTAGATTTTACAATGAGACAATGCAATGTGATAAACATCATTTCATCCACATTTACTTAAGATCATAACTATCTTATATGGTATCAACTGTGTCTCTCAGTTTGATAAACTTCTTATCTCTCCATCACTGAAGATTCATTTGCTGGTAGAAAATACTCCACCATACCTTTAACTGATCTTTACATATTAATAGATTAGACAAGTTGCAAGCACATATTCTGCAAGTTTGGCAAGTTTCAGAATTACTCCAATTTTTATTTGTGAAAATTTGTCATCAAATCATCCCTCTTTTTACTCCTGCATGTCTGGCCAAGATATACAAAGGCAAAATGAGGCAAAAAGCATCTGGAAGTACCACATGGCCAGTGTGGATGTTCCAAAGCATATCAGGGTGCAAAATGCACCTAGCCTGTCTCCAGGTGTCTATTTCCAATTGTTGAATATGTGTCGGGGCTTAAATGACTTCCTGAATTAAAGATTCTGGAGACAGCATAGTTGAATAAAATTTGCTTACATGTTCATTAGGCAAATATGTCACTTTAAATAACCTTCATCAGTTTAATGTCCATCAGAGTACCACTTCTTAATTGGCATGCTAAAAACATCAAACAATTGTTAGAAACTTAGTATTGTGGTAAACAAATGGTATATAGAAAATATAAACTTGGATTCTTCTTAATAAATATAACAACATGAGTAAACAGTGTCCTTTTTACTTTTTTTTCCTCACCAACTTAATTGGTATGGTTCAAAAAGGGACATATGTGCTCATTCAAAATAGCAATTGTCTTAAACAATCTGAATAAATTCCCTACAGTATAAAAATATTTTTGTAACATTTTATAACGGCAGGACAAATCATGACTTATAACATGACAGCCACATGTCTCTCTCTCACGTATGGCATAGAATCTATTGTATATACTGTTCTCAGTGAAAGTGCTGAACAAGGCAAAGTAATTATCCTGAGTCATTCATGACACTGATACTGTTGCATGTCAGGGGGAGACTTCAAAGCAGTGCTTGGGCTAGCTTCACCTTACCGGCATGCTATCTTAAGAACTACAAATGGACAACAGAACTAGACAGACATGTTAAAAAAACAAACCTCTGTATCAGAGAAAGTGCTGTAGGAGACTTTGTCTAATCAATTCAACTTAATGTTATTGTTTTATGTGTAAATAACTTTACAAATATTCTCATATTTTTTTCTGGGAACTAAGCTCCATTTTTCACCAAATTTGTTTTGCAAGTGTGTATACTAAAGTAAATTTGTATGTCATAGTGCTACAATATAGTGTATTCCTAAAATTGAAACTTAAAAAAAATCTTTCAAAACAAAGTACACTGTTTTCTCTGGACCCCAACATATAAAATTCGAATATAGAAAAACAGATGCATTTATCCTAAAATTCAGCAACTCCCGTGTTACTGTCCTTAGTCATTAGTCATTAGCACTGAGCTTAAGAATACAAACACTCCTTTTCACATTTAAATTGAATGAAACTGGTGTCAAACGGAACTGCAAACTAAACAGTAGATCTCTCTTCCGTCCTTTAAACAAAAGTTAAAATAAAACAGTTACAGCTCTTTTGGATGTATGAACAATAAGTATGTCCTCAATATATAAAATTCAATTTTACTTTTAATTTTGCTTGATCAAAACCAAACATATAACTTCTCATTCACTCGGTATTCAAATCACTTCTAAGTAGCATTGTCCTGTCAGGGCCGTCAAACCCCCACTCTAAAGGGCAAAGGACAACAGAAACAGATTCTCCAATGCCTTGATTGTTTGATCTAACATCTGGGAGCACTTAAGCACAGCAGGCCATCTGATCAGAGTAGAGAGGCTTTCCTAAGAAACTTCATTAAAGCATTCCCCCTTGGGAAATCCCAAAAAGCAATATACCTTTAAGCTTGAGAAACACAGGAACCTTAAAAAAACAATTAAAAAATATTTTCTTCATAATCTTATACAAAGATTTTCTCCAACAATGTAATACTAACTAAACATCTTTGCATCACATGGTTACATATTTTCTTAAACGGATTTTCTTTTAGAGCTATCTTCCTTGGTTGCAAAATCCAGCTGTAATCTTTTTCCTTTATCAGTTTGATCTTAAATTTGTAAAGTCATAAGAACATGACAAAACTGATCTTGTATCACTGAGTCAAAACTAATTAAACAGAATTTCTTAGCAGCACAACAATTTTTTCATTAATCTCAGGTTAATTAGGATCTTCCACATTTGTTAGAAAAATCAAAATAAGCTTCTCAAAAAAGTAATACATTCATAGAAATTCATTCTGCATGGTGTACAACTGCCCTATGACCTATCACAGACCCAGGCAGAGCTATTTAATCTTCTGACACACAGAGAACAGCAGACAAATTTTTTTCTTAACTCAGATCCCAAATTTAAAAAATAAAACTTACACATATGGATCAGATTTATTTACTGCACACAAATATGCACAGGGGAATTTTCAGGCTGTACTTGTAACTATAAACTATTTTTCTTTGTTTTTCTACCAGTCATATCACTGCACACAATAGCTGGTAGTTCAGAATAAAACACTGTCAATTATCTGTGCGGTCTGCTTCTAAGATTCTCACTTCAGTGTACAATACATTCCGATCCTAATCCACTAACTCAGAAAATCCATTCCATGTTACAATATATTCAGACAGACAGAAGGAGAAAAAAAACTAGCTGTCTCAGCACATCAATTACTACAGCAGACATTAGAAGATTTTTCGTTATTTTCAATGTTCTAAAGAAGACAGGAAAGACTTGGAAGAATAGAGACAGATAAACAAACACCGCTTGTCACTTGCGTTCAAGGGACTCCGGACCAACGGTTTTACCCTCTCCAGAGGCTGGGGCGTCTTACAAACACATGAATATTGTGAAAGAAAAATAAAAGCAAACAGATACGCTCTCCAGGAATTCCACACTTAGTTCAACTTAAGAAAATAATTCTAATCAGTTCAGTTCCAGGGAACATAAAATCTACTGGAGTAGCCAGTAATGACAGGACAGTGTTTACTAAAGATTAAAACTAAAAACACAGGACAGAGTTAAATGCATTATACCTAACAGCCTATCTGATCAGAATACTGAAACTGAACTAGACCCACTCCTCCTTGGTTATTTAATGCAGCTGCAGTCAGCTCCGTCATTCACCTTGATCTAGAACTTGTAAAGTAATTCATTTCAAAAAGATACTTAGAAAGCTATTCTTCAATAGATCTAATTGTCACCCTCTCTGGTCTGTGAGATTCCCAGATTAGGGGATCATCCCTGTTTTTCTATAAATATTCTCCTTAGCTGTCCCTCTTTCTAAAATCTGTAAACCTGGTGTTTTCACTGTTTGGGGACAGGGGCAATTAATTTCGCCTTTTACCAATAGCAAATTGAACCTCCTTATATACAGAGGCGCGCGTAATTTCGCTTTTAGGTGGAAATCCAAACCTCGTAGTTAACAGAGGCGCGAAAATTACGAATCCAAGACTTATACACACACACAACTCTTGCGCTTTGTCTAAACCCAGCCAATCTCCTCGCGGAGGTATGAAAACGTGGATAAAGACACACACTCGCTTCATATCAATGATATGTACAGTCTCAATCGTACATCAATCAATCCTGGAAAAGAGACATAATGTCTGGGCAAAACTTCCTTTCCCTAATCATTCCCTAATGCTACAACTAAATACAGAGACACTCTAACAGTTCTCTTACATAACAAAATATTAATTACATACTTACCCACCACTCGAACCTGGGCAAGTCTTCTGTCCTTTCATACAGACAGGGAAACTGAACACTCACCAATAAAGTCATCCTAGGGTATCAAAATCTCTCTCGACGTCACTCAGAGCGGTATTCCCATCTTCTGTACCAGCAGAAGGAATCCTCTTCTCCTAGTGAGAAGGTATTCTCATCCCCTGTTTTTTTTTACTGTGAAAAACAGGAGGTAGTCCCTCTGACAAATAAAACTGCAGTCAGAGGAGTCCTTGGGCAATTTAGAAAATTTAGAGGGGTTTCGGCACCAATAATTGTGGCTTCTGGTTCCCACAACAGTTGCCCAAATATCACCAATCAAAGAATTACTTAGACAGCAGTTGCTTTATCTACAAAGACTTTTATTTCCAGCATCATGCAGAACAGCAAGGTCTGTCTATAGAAATGGCAGACAGTACTTTCTTTCTCTGAGAAGGGGAAGAAAATACTGCCCACCCTTACATGAAAAATAACTGCCTTATATACATTTCTCCCTGTATCAAATGTCAGCTTCAAATTAGCCTCAGTGAATCCATCATAACTACGTAGATGTCAGCAGGACCTCAGGGTTCTGCAACACTTTTCCCAGGGGAGAATCTCTTTACATGTGCACATCTGAACCTGCACTTAGACCTGCTTATTTATACATGGCCTATGACCTCTATACATCTGGACATGCTTTTAGGTCTATTTATCTATGCATGGCCTGTGACCTCTGCCCCTTCCTGTGTATTTTCTTCTTCTGGCACTAATTGAAACCAGGCAGAGAGTATTTTGTGCTCATTTGTTTGAATTCTTTGCTTGACCTGTAATTTCTTGTTAGGCCCATTATTCTGCATACTTCTATCCAGAATATGGTTTCCCAGAATCCTCCATAACAGGCCGCATCCATTTTCTTATGGCAAGCATATACTCTCATATAGCTATTGTCTTCTTGTCTGTCTTCTTGTCTTCTGTGCCATCCATCCTCCTGTGTAGTTTCACCAGGCAAGAGTTCAGTCATATAAAGCCAATATATAAGCAGACCTAACTCAAATTTCCCAACACAATCATTCATCATACCCCTGTAGCCAGTCACCCAGCACATTGTGACAAGGGGAGACATACAAGAGGGACATACAACTAGGCCAGAACATATTGGCCTGGGGGTACCCAGACACACCACCAAAACACATATGATGTCTGTATGTTCTTACCTATCCAGGGACATATCCCAGACCTCTGACAGGCAAGGGCCTAACACACGGGGATGATGATGTAGATGCAAACAAACGCCAGCAAACACATCACACACATGTCACACACATAACACTCTGTCGGGGCCCACATACAGTGGGGATCCCTCACCCACCCTCACCAGACATTGGTGTGCACATTGCCACACCCATACCAACTACATATAGCACAAACCCCACACCACCTGAGATCAGCCCTTATACACGTCCTGCAGTGCCACATACACATTCCCATACCCACACACATGGTGCAACCCCATGCCCAGCAGTGCTCCACCCATCCCCCGAGACACCCCACCACACCCACGGAGTATGGGATAGCTGTCCACCCACACCGCACAGTGTCTTGCAAAGCAGAGGACCCCCACACACGTCTGGCTGACATAGACACATCCTGCAACAACTAACGTGCATACCACTCAGGGCAATGCAAACACATCGCTCACACACATAATGATGGCACACAATTCCACTCAGGGCTCCCACATGCACCACAGCCACATGTATTGCTGAGGCCACGTCCAAGGTCAGGCGGCCAGTCCATACTTGATACCACAGATAGGGGGCGCGGCACTCAGCACACCATCCCTCACACACCGCATCCCATGTGGCACAGCTACACCAGGGAATGAGGTTGCTCCCCCCCACCCCCTCCCAGGCACAGCACACTGTAGGCACATGTGCTGTCCCCATTATAGGCACACCAACATCAGGCACAGGCAGACAACACATTGATTTTGGTGGGGATGTACTACACAGGGGTACATAGGTGCACTGCGCAAACTCATCTGTGCTATGTGCCCTTTTCCACCCCCAGGTGACTACTAGACCATGGAGGCACATGAGGAGGAATATGTGGCAGGGCCTCAGGATGCTGAGGGACCAGAGGCTGCAATGTACGGGGACACCACCAGCAATGGCGATGGCACAACAGGAAACAATTTGCTACCTGAGGCAGAGGACACGCCACCGGATGTCAACGCTACAGTGGGGGCCACTAGCAGCAGCTCACAGGCTATAGAGGGTCTGGAAATGGAGGGGAGTCACCACACCGTGCAGGCACCAGGGTCATCAGCCACCCCTCCTGCCAGCATGGCCACGATCCTGGAGGAGCTGCGGGCCCACAGTGCCTCAGCAAGACATGATGCTGAAGGTGGGCAACAGCATACACAACAATCCCCATGGGGGTTGACGTAACATCCACAATGAGATTGCATGTGCACCACAATATTTGTTGACATAGCAGATCGTATATTATGTTGTGGGGGTGGGGGGGTCAGTGCCGTGTGCGTTCCCCCCTATTGTAGCATGACTTGTTAAGTGTCAGCATGTTGAGGAGCTCAGACATACGCACACTGTTCACGGCCATATACCCCAAGGAAGCGCACAGCAGTAAACACCTATCCCAGGTCACCTAGACAGCTTAATTGACTGACCCCTCACCATGGGTATTGGTACCTAGCATTGCTTATCACTGTAATCTGTACTGTGCACCAGTGTTATAGAAAACAGGGCCCCCAGATCTATGTATGTGTGTGCCATGACTCCCCACGTCATCTGGCTTATCTCATACGACCAGTGCGCAGATCATGCATTGACACATTGAACTGCAACACTGTACCATGTGTGTGATTCACATGACCCCTCATCAGGACCCTTTCCTGGCATGAGAATGGCTCATGGGACACACAGATGTACACATTGTCATGCATGGCTAGTCATCGCATGCATGCTTTTTCTGCAGACTGGTCTGGTGGGATATGCCTGACATGTGCATGTGTCACAGCAGGGGTTGTAACAGGTGTCTCACACATCATCTTGTGTCCCCCCCACAGGCACTCGTCAGACTCTGTTGGCCATTCACCAGGAGATCCACCAGCTGTGGGCCACAGCAGACACAATGGCAGGGGCGCCACTCTGTATTGCGTATGCCCAGGAGGCCATGGCTGCCCATACACAGCAGCTGGCACCAGCGCCAGAGGTGGCATCAGCAGTCCCGGGACAGAGGGGTGGGTTGGGCTGTGGTCGCCGTGGCCGGCCACAGAGGATGTGAACATTGTAAATAAAGACAACACAACCTATTACTACCTATGTGTTTGTTTCCAATGTGTGGTACTGTGATCCCCTGAGTACCCTGCACCCCATGTTGTCACCCTGCCCACATGTGCCTACCCATATTCCTCAGGGGTGTGATGTCTGCACTGCCACCAATCAACACACATAGGTTATACCATGCCCTGTGTGCCATGGACTGTGCCAGGTGATCACCCTCCTACCTATGCGTGGGGGTATACCCAACCTCACCCGTTGCCCAGCAAGATGTTCACGGTGGTACATGTCTGTTGTAGGGATCTGTAACCCTCTCCCACCCCATATGCTCACCATTATTATACACACATGTGTGACCATCCTCCCTGCCCACACCAGGGCCTACGTGGCTGTCTACCCACATAGGCTTGCATGCGGCACAGGCAAGCAAAGGAAGCTCGCTACAGTCAGCTGGTCACTCTTCCCCAGCACTTGTAGTTCCCCACCGCTCAACCTCGGGACCTGCATCGACCTGTCTCGCCCTCACCAGTTATCCCCCTGTGCAGCTCCTGGGTACAGCAGTCCTTCTTACCCTTCCTGCCACATACCTGCTGCTAGCCTTTTCCCCTATTGCCCCACGAGCATGGTGCATCAGATATGCAGCCTACAAATCACAGGCAGCATGCATGTAACCATAGCTGTTGGGACATACTGCACATCGGCACATCACAGGGGCACCAGGGGACACAGACGCCTATGCACATGGGCAGCCCCCACACCTGCATGTGGAGACAGTCCATGTATGTTACCTATGTCTACCACGCATACACATAGGGATCTACACACATGTCCCATGCTCACGTCCACAGTCTGTCTGTAAGGGAGACACGTGACCATTGTGCCGTATGTACAAACTTGTTTATTTACAAATTTACATTGCTTAATATTTACAGAATATGCCATGTTCTGTCCCGGTTGACAGGACAGCACAGGGCATGTGTGTGGGTGCCCCTGTGCCCTTTAAATGCTCCAGGTATGCCCATCAGGGGATGGCTGTCGAGATGCACCACCCATAGCAGCTGCACGCTGCATGTGCATCTCGGCTGCCAACCACTGAATGGCGCCTGCCAGCCACCAGATGGTACGGTCCTTGGTCTGCTGACGTTGCAGCACACCACCCACTGACACATACACACACCTGCCACCACATCCACGCCAGGTGCCGGTGTTTGTGTGGTGGCATGAGCGTGGGTCTTATCTGTGGTAATGGGTGGGGATGCTGCTCCCAGGCGGACACCATCGCCGCACACATGTGGCAGCTGGCAGTGACCCACTGTGCCCTGTGTGTCCAGTGTCCCCTCCCACCCACAGAGCCACCCTCCCCCACCACACCCCCTCCTCCCCCGACCCCTCCCACCCACCCTCTTTCTCGCCCCCTCCCCATTCTCCTCCTCCGCTGCCTCCTCCACCTCCACCTCCCCTCGCCCTCCTCACACCCTGCCGCATACAACTCTCCCTCCCTCTCCCCTCCCCTCCCTCCCGCCCCACCCCACCCCACCCTCCGCCCTCTCCATTTTGTCCTCTTCCTCTTTGCCCTCTGCCACCTCCTCCCCCTCATCCTCCTCTGGCTGGACTGGCACTATGGGGCGTGTTCTGGGGGGCCCCAATGTAGATGAGCCCTCACCAGCAGCAGCATCCTCTGTGGGGGAAGACAGTCCTTAGTACACCATCATGTGAGTCACATACCACATGTACATAGTTTGGCCTCCCACAGGCTGTTGGGCCACTGTGACATGCTGTACTGCGCTGCAGAGGCAGCAACACTCACTGTCACTTTGCTCCAGTGCCCTCCTTTGGAGGCAGGCAAGGACCTCCAGGCAGTGCAGCCACAACTCCCGACCCTTTTTCTGTAGATCCTCTGCCTGGGGGGGGGGGGGAAGCAATGGGTGGGAGCATTAGGGGCCAGATATCTCTGGTGGGTGCCCACCGCATATCACACATCTCTGTGAGCAGCAGCGTGCTGCTTCTTTTGCTCTGGCCAGTGTGTCCTCTACTACCTGTTGCCAGCACACCCTGCATGTGTGGCTGTGGGTCTGGGCATGTGTGAGGTGCCACCTATGTGTACTGTGCGTAACCCCCCGGAACCCCCATACCCTGTTCCTACACTCTCCTTGCATGACATGGCAGCACCATGCCACGTGTGGCTTGGCCATGCTGGTGTCCAGGGGAGGTGTTCCCTAACTCCCTTGTGGTCCGGCACACACCTGTGTGTTTGCCTGACCTACACACATCATCCAACACACCCGCCATGGCACCATGCTATCCTTACAACAAATGGGTGATGTGTTCTGAGATAGAGCGGGAGGTGGGTGGCCCTGCGCACATCACCAGGCGCCACTACCATGACACTAGTCTTTCTACTATACCTTTGTTGTCACAACTAAGGCCTCCTGTGAATAGGGCAGTTGTGGGTGACTGCAACAGGAGCATGGCCCACCATACCTAGCTGAGATAGTAACATCTGTGATCTGGTCTGGGCCTTCCTGGAGTTACGGCAGAGCTGTGAAACCCCAACAGGTGCAGGTACCCTAACACCAGCATCTATAATGGTCCTCTGCGATCAGTTATGGGCCTCCTGGGGAGAGGGCAGATGTGTGACCTGAAACTGCATACACTACCATAATATCTGGATTTATTACAGATCTTTGTAATGAGGTCTCAGGGCTCCTGGGGGTGGGGTGGAATGGACTACAACCACAGCTGTACTTACCATACCATCAGGATCCATAATAGACCTGTGTAATCAGGTCTGGGCCTCCTGGGAATAGGGCAGATGTGTGACCTGACCGTGCATAACCTACCACAATATCTGGATTTCATACAGACCTTTGCAATCAGGTCTCAGGTCTCCTGGGGGTAGGGTGGATTAGAACACATCAACAGCAACATATACCATAACACCAGGGTGACTGACAGATCACTTTGATCAGGTCTCAGGACTCCTGGGGGTAGGGTGGATTAGAGCATATTGACAGCAGCACATATCATAACACCATGGTGACTGACACACCACTTTGATCAGGTCTCAGGCCCCCTGGGGGTAGGGCAGATGTTTTAACCTGCAAATGCATAACCAACCATACCACCAGGATGGATAACAGACCACATTGATCAGGTCTCAGGGCTCCTGGGGGTAGGGTGGATTAGAACACATCAACAGCAACATATACCATAACACCAGGGTGACTGACAGATCACTTTGATCAGGTCTCAGGACTCCTGGGGGTAGGGTGGATCAGAACATATCGACAGCAGCACATATCATAACACCATGGTGACTGACAGACCACTTTGATCAGGTCTCAGGCCCCCTAGGGGTAGGGAAGATGTTTTAACCTGCAAATGCATAACCAACCATACCACCATGATGGATAATAGACCACTTTGATCAGGTCTCAGGGCTCCTGGGGGTAGGGTGGATTAGAACACATCAACAGCAACATATACCATAACACCAGGGTGACTGACAGATCACTTTGATCAGGACTCAGGACTCCTGGGGGTAGAGTGGTTCAGAACATATCGACAGCAGCACATACCATAATACCAGGGTGACTGACAGACCACTTTGATCAGGTCTCAGGCCCCCTGGGGGTAGGGCAGATGTTTTAACCTGCAAATGCATAAACAACCATACCACCAGGATGGATAACAGACCACTTTGATCAGGTCACAGGACTCCTGGGGGTGGGCAGATGTGTGCACCTGCAACTGCATATACTACCATACTAACAGGATTTATTACAGACCTGTGTAATCAGGTCTGGGCCTCCTGGGGGTAGGGAAGATGTGTGACCTGATCCTGCATAAACTACCACAATATCTGGATTTATTACACACCTGTGTCATCAGGTCTCAGGACTCCTGGGGGTAGGGCAGATCTGTGAACCTGCAACTGCAGAACCTACAATGTCAGTATGCTGTTTACCAGACCTCTTTAGGCAGATCTAAGTGCTCCTGGGGTTAGGGTGGATTTTAACACATCAACAGCAGCAGGTACCATAACACCAGACTGACAACTGGACCTCTGTGATCGGGTCCTTAGCCTCCTGGGAATAAGACATGCCTATACACAGCAGCATGCGCAGCTACATTCAGCACTGGATGGCCCAAAGACTGGCGTCTATACCTTGTTGTACATGTATGATGTGTGTTCATTGCTGGATAATATGTTGCACAACTTGCATTGTGTGACCTGTCCCCATACACTTACCTCACGTGGGTAGTCGGCAAGACGATTGTACCGCCTCGTGATGCGCTCCCATGCCCTCCTAACGCGGCAGAGGTCCTGGCGTTTGGAGGAACCAGGGAATAATTTGTGCTGCCTAGCACAGATTAGCCCTGCAAGGTGTCGCAGCTCCCAACGGGTGAAGGCAGGCTTCCTGAACCGCGTCGCCATTTTTTCCGATGCCTTGCTGATGCATGCACGCACGTCGCATATGCGCGCATGCACGCTGCCACGCATCAACATGCTGCCAAGCATTAATGCATGCTGCCGTGCATCACTACGGCACGCTAGTTACATGCCCGTGCCATGACCAGTACACGGCAAACGGTGGCGCCGCCAAGATATGAGGGGCTGCAGTCTTTCTGCCCTTTGTCCAGGCCACTTCATAGGGCGCCTTATGACGCACTTCCTGCCACACCATGCTGTGAGGCACCTTGGGGTACATGGCTACGGTGAAAGGATTTATGCTACAGACACACATTGCAGAGATGTGTCTGACTCTTCTTACCACAATATACATCTTAGGCATTTATCTTGATGTTAGCACACTGGGGTCTTGAATCCATCACCACTGGCTGTGAAAGCATTGTATTAACCAGTGTGCTATGCCTTTTAACATTGCAATGGCTGGCTACACAGCTACACCAGGTCATCTGCACACACTTTCTGCTCTGCTTACCGGGATAGTGTAAGGACACAGCTAGGGCACCTTACAGGGCACCTTAGTTTGGGCAACTGAGCTGATTGTGCTTTGGGGTGTGCACACTGATTTCACATCTATGTCAGACTGTTACAGGCATAAATGGCCGTAGCCTGAAACAGTTTTACTGATGGATGCACTTTGTATATAGCTCACCAGCTAATCTAGCAACCTGCAGCCCACACCACTCTTCCAACATACCCACTGCATGCAACTGGCCACACTTTCAAATAATTTTTCATGTGGCAAAAGGCTCTGATGTAATGATAATACGGTATATCATATCCATCAAGATACAGGCCCACTGGGGTATTGAACCCATGACCTCTTCCACTGAGGTCATTATATTAACCATTGCCCTACATCACTATTGGTTGTACCTAGACTATGGCTAGCTACTGAGCCAGTGCAGGTCACCAGACACACTGTCTGGTGTGGCTACCAGGATAGGTTAGCACTAAGAGTAGCCATGATGCAATTCACATGCAGAACAGCAGTCTACATCTGCTCACCAGATGGGGTTTGCATCTCTGCAGCACGTCAACTGGGTAGGGAGACTGACCGTGTGTGTTACTGGCACAGTGTGCCTACTGACCATGCCATTGTGCGTGTTCTGTGCTCACCCTGAGGGTAAAGTCATGTGGACAGCATCAGGTCCACAGTACCCGGGTTGTTTGCGGTAGGTTTTGCTGCAGTTCACCATCACTGCCAGTGTGAGGGGTATTCTTTGCAGACAGCCTTGAATGTTTTATATGTCCATTTCTATTTGCCAGTAATGTGTAGCCCGTGTGGATCATGATGCTTGCAACATAATGTATATTCAGTAAGGTTGCCATGGACACCTGTTTTTGGAGCAGGGGTGTGTCTGGACTCACATGACGAAGATATATGTAGCAAGCCCACCCTCTGGGAGTCAGGGTAGGGAACATGATCTGTGAACAACACACACACACTATCACTGTTTGCAATAGGGCCAGTTGAAGTATATGATGACAGACTGTGGGACCAGAAACCCCCAGCCAACTGGCGAACAGAGAGCTGATGCAGAGCTGCACATGGAACTGGACCACTGGCAGTGTGCCTGGTCAGCTCAGCTGCCCCCACTACATTCTGACATGCGCCAGCAGAGGGCAGTCAGTGTGCACCTGCTGCATCCTGCAAGGTGTTGCAGCCATACACATGCTAACTGCAGACAGTCTGCTAGCACATACATAGCGTATGTTCCAAAAGGAACACTGTGCACCCAGGCGTGGGATCTGGCGCACACACACCAAGCAGGTTTGTCAGTGATTGGGCCCCAGAAATGGGAACCCAGAAACATCACTTACAAAAACTGTGTATGGCATTATGTGGGAACTTGGACATGCCGTGGTCACTACTCAGTCAGAGTGGGACTGACCTCCCAGCATGACATGCTGTGGCCACTGTGTCCTTGCAGGTGGTGAATGCACACTACAATATCCCAGCTATTGCCCTATGTCTGTACACAAGCTTCCTGCCCAGACCGCCCCGTCCGGCCCATAGCCACAATACCTTGGCCCTCATTATGCACAATGGCAGGCTAACGCTGGAAACTGTGCAAGCATTGTGGGCTCAGTAAGGTGTAGGCATCCGCAAAACACTGGATAGACATGTACACACTCCAACACCTATTTCTGCATTGTGCAACGATAGAGGTGGCTGCCAGCCCTGGCTACCACACCAGTCCTGGGCACTGTGCAGACAGTGCGAAGGTACGCAATACTATTAGGGTCACTCTCCAGGATGGTAGACAGTGTTATAAACACATATGCAGTACACTCCACAGATATCAGAAAGGTTGGTATGATGAATCTATTTTATAAAATTGTTTTAAGTTAGGTTTTGTGATCTCACATTAATCATAGCAAGCTTTTGATACATATATGGAATGTGTTTCCATGGATCTGACCACATTGCTAAGGTATACAGGTGCAGGTGATGGTAGCTGCTGCTCCGCGCACGGCCCAACAGCCTGACTCTCCATGAGGTTTTGTATAGTGGTGCCCGTGGGTGTGGGTGTTTGGCATCTGTTGGCCGCAGCTCTGGTGCAGAGGGTCCAGACTCCAGTTCTGGTGGGACAAACACGATTCCGGTTTCCTGGATGTTGCTAATGAATATTCATGGATACATTTGCATACAATGGGGGCAGTGCATGTACAGTAAATGCATCTCATGGATATTTCTTAGGAACATCCTGACAACTGAATGGTGTTTGCACCTCCAGGACTGTGGTTGGGAACCTCTGCTCTAGGCAGTGGACATGTTTATGGTGTCTGCACACTGTAGGGTAAAATAGTGTGGCATGGTCTGCAGGGGCCCCAGCTGGGACATGAACCTGTTACCTTCTGCCTTTGGGCACACTGGCTGTGTGTACTGCACCACACTATTACCACAGAGGCAGGTTGCTCCCTGGGGATCCCATGACTGTTCCTCAGACAGACCTTATCTGTTGCACTGCATGCCACTCACCTGTACAGGGCTTGGCCTTGCTCTGCTGTGGGCAGCTGCCACTGCCTCCTCTGGCACCAGAACCCCCTCCACCACCATGCTGACATGCCCTTCTGCCAGTGGTGCACAGTCCCATGCCATCCAGTGTGCCGCTAGGCAGGTGCCTATGGTGTGAGGTCTGGGGTAAGGGTGCTGACATGGACATCAGCACATCCCCCCAGCACCACCTGCCAATGTTCTGTGCCCTTGGGGGTACCTGCTGGGTGCTATCCCCTGGGACACTGTGGGACGCACACTCGTAGCCATATTGGACCCTGGTCAGTTGCTGTCTTGCTGCTTTTCATTTTCTGCATTCCTATGTGCCAGGTAGGCATCTGGCTAGTCCACACTGTGCCCCAGCTGGCCCACTGCATATGCCACCTGCAGCCCCCTGCACCCCAGTTACACCATCACCATAGTGTCCTTTCCCATGTGCCCACTCTGCTGTTGCTACACATGTGTAAGCCATAAAGGCAAGCTACCCCATACACACCACAGAAAACCCTCATCAGCACTATTTCTATGTTGGCACATTCACTTTGTGGGAGGACTGTGAACTGACCCTCCCAAATGTGCACTCGTCCTTTTTCCTCTTTATAGGGTGTGTTCATTACCGCTTGTCATTATTTGTTCTATTGGCCAACTCGGTGTTTTGGATTTCAATTTTGGTAAATGATCAAAAGTGTTGTTTGCAAAGTCAGTCATCATTAGCTCAAATTTGCTCTTGTAGGATGAAACTGTACTCATCATCTCGCCAATGCATTTGTTTTTACCTTGTAGTTCAAGGTTCATATCACTTAGTTCGCCTGTAAAGTCAGTGAGAAATGCCAGATCACATAACCACTCCTCATCTTCCAACTCTGCTTGGTCATCTCCCCTCTCCTTCAAAAAACTTCTTATTTCATTCAGCAAATCACGAAATCTTTTCAGGAATTTGTGCCTACTTAGCCACTGATTTCCGCTGCCTCTTCATCAAGAGTAAGATTGAAAAGCTGTCTTTGAAGTGATCTTCCACGAACTGAATTTACAATTTTGAAAGTAATGTCCATGACAGTCTTTGTATTGAGTCTCTTGCTTGCCAAAACTTGCTGGTGAATGATGCAGTGGTAAGAAAGGAAAGCTGGGAAGTCGTCATGCTGTCTACAGAGGGCTATGAAACCGTTAACCTCACCTGTCATTGCTCTTGTTCCATCAGTAGTGATGGAAACAAGTCTATGCAATGGAAGATTACACTTTGTCACAAAAGAATGGAAAGAACTGAATATTTCCTGACCGGTAGTTCTCCGTTTTAAAAGAAATCATTCCAAGTAGTTCTTCTTTAACACTGAAGTCTTCAAAACCTATCCGGATAAAGACTAGTAACTGGGCTATGTCTCTTATGTCTGTAGATTCATCCAGTTGGAGTGAGAAGGCAACACAATTTGAAACATCCTCCAACAATTGTTCAGTTGTGTCTTCACACATCTTTTCTATTCACCACACAACTGTGTTTCTTGACAATTCTACACCTTGAATAGCAGCTATGATCTCTTTCTTATTTTTAAATCCTTCAAAAAGATTGTCAGCTGCTTCAAGAAAACAATCTTTTACAAATTCCCCTTCAGTGAAAGGTTTGCATTTCTTTGTGATCAGGTTGCTGACCTTGAAGGATGCTATGGTTGCATTGACTGAATGTGACCTTGGCTTCGCCATCAACTGTCGCTGAGTATCCAATTTCAATTTAAGCTCTTTGAGCTTCAGTTTACGAATTTCACTTTTTGGTGGAAAATCAGCATCAAACTTATTGCTATGCAGAGCCTTATAATGATTTTCCAGATTACCCTTTTTGGGCAAGGATAGTGGGGCGTTACATATTAGACAACAACACTTGTCTTTCATCATGATGAAGAAGTAATCCATTTCCCATTCATCATGAAAGTGGTAGGTTTTGCTCTTCTTTGGAACACTCATCTTCGTTATACTGGGGTGGCTGGATGTAAGAAGGCCAAATCTGCTAAGTTAGTATAAACACCGGCTGAATCTGGTCCAAAACTGTCACTGTCCCAAAGTATTAAAGATCAACAGGAACTGAAGACCTCTGGATGATGTGCAATATACAAGGACTGGAGATGCCAAAACCACACATGCAGTTCTAAAAGTAAAAATAAGAATTCATCATACTGGCACCAATAATCAAATACCACCAAACAATCATCAAAAAAACTCAAACACCTGTCCAGAAAACCAGATAAAATCAAAGACCGCCAAACAAGTTCAAATAACACCACACGTGATTTAATAAATTCTGCACACTGTGTAGAATCAACGCAAAGGCAAGGTAAAATAAAATTGCAGTGTAGAATCAACGCAAAGGCTAGGCAAAATAAAATTGCAGAGTCAAGCAAAAGTCACAGTGGTTTGAACCAATTCGAAGGCAAGGCATAGGCAAGTTAGAACAAAATTGGAAAAGCCCGCCAAAATCACCAAATTCTTGACACTTTGTTGTGTCTGCCCGAAAACGTTTAATGAAAGCGAACTATAAAGTGACCAAAGACCAGCATACAACACAACTAATACGGTAAGTGTATTCAGGTAAAGCCCAGGCGAATGGATATCACCCGGTATATAACATACTTCTATGAGGTGTTGGGGCAGGGACAGGAATGGGTGATTCAGAGAGGCAGGAGACCAGGTATGATGCTGGGCCTGTGGCATCTCATCGCGGGGCATGGGCGGCGGCCCCCTGGGGTACCCAAAAACTATTGGCACAAAAACAGCAAGCATGCCCAATACACCTGGAGGCAAGATTCCCGCAGGCAAGGAAAAAAGACAGGCCAAGGATCAGCAGCGGCAGCTAGCCCTCAGCAGACGACCTGCCGGCACGAGCTCTCTCCTAGTCTCAAGGCGAGCTTCTGGAGAGATGGAGCCAAGTGGGACTGGCAATCTACCTCTGACCCCTCCATGATCTACAGGTAGATCATGATCTACCTGTTGGACATGCCTGCTATAGATGATTTGCATAAGGTCATATTATGTCACGTATTACTTATTGCAACTCTTTGTTCTTAGGGCTACCTAAGAAGTCTTTAGCAAGGATTCAATTATTGCAAAGTATTGCAGCCAAAATATTATTAATAACATCAAAATTTGATTCTGTAACACTACTATTATTTTCTTTGTGTTGGTAATGGTGGCTGCCAGGCTGGATTTTAAATTGCTTTATTTAATGTTTAAAATCTGCATGGTTTTACTCCTGACTACTTGTCTCCTTATATAAGTCTATATTTAAGATGACTTCTACTCAGTCCATTTATAAAAATAGATTAGGGAGAAGTGACATCATTGGTGAAGAAGGCAGCTTGATTTCTGAGCTCTCATCGCGGTGTCAACTTTGCTGTGAATTAAGCGTGTTTTCTCCTCCGACATCTGCTGATCACTGCCTCCTTGACTTGAGATAACTGGTGCCTTGTCCATTCATAAAAAGCTAGAAAAATATAAGTTTCCCTATGTCAGGAAACTGAGCGAGAGCCACGGGAATTGAGCGAGAGCCATGGGAAGCAGCCGACCGCATGGCTTCTGGTGGTGAAACAGAAGATGAACTCATCCACGCTGAGGATCAATGTACCCGAGGTGACATTTGGGGCTGGATACAGGAGCTTAAAAAAGAGGTTGTTTCGGTGTGTGATGACATCAGAGAGGCTCTAAATGAGATTTGTGGCGACATTCGGGACTAGGGACATTCGCATAGAGGGATTGAAATCTCAGGTGGAACACCAAGAAAAGAGAGAGGGAGAATCGGAGGCCCAGCTACAGCTCATGCGGAGTGACCAAGAGGCCCTGTGAGAAAAACTTGAGGACCTTGAAAATCACTCACAGAAGTTTAATTTGAGGATTTGTAGCATCCCAGAAACTGAAAAGTTAAAGGATGTGGTGGAGGTGGTGCAAAACATATGCCACCAGCTATTGTAGGACACTGCGGGGAGCAAGGGGCCAAAAATGGTGCAGATCAAGAGAGCACATCAAGCCCTGGGCTCTCCAATAGGCGGAAAACCCTGTGTTATGGTGGTATGCTTGGTTCTTCGCCAAAAGGATCTGGAAATGAAAGTGGCTACAAAGAAAGGTCGCTTCAAATGGGAAGGATCTGTGATTGAACTATTCCATGATTTGGCACTGAGCACTCTTCAGCCTCACTGTGCATTCTGGGCCATCAACCAATATTTGAGGGCAGAAAAAGGGAGATACCGTTGGATTTTTCCTTTTGGACTACTTTTTGAAATCAACGGGCATGTGCTCTGATTGTGCATGGAAGATGAAGCTTGGGTCAAATTGCAACAAGAGGGCACCCCAACCCTTCCCGAGTGGATTGTAACCAAACTGAGGCTGATCCTATCAGCTCTCTTCATGCTGGCAGAGTCCCTAGCAAGGGACAGTGGCTGCGACTCCTTTCTGAGAGTCGTGAAGGGTGGGAAGAAGAATGGGGAGGGAGTGGCCTAGTGGTTAGGACACAGTACTTCAGGCCAGGGGTTCAAGTCCCATCGGGGGACAGCAATCTCAGGCCAGAGGGACTGGGGTTTCTAGTCCTGTAGGCATTCTTTGTGGCCTTGGGCAAGCCACTTAACTCTCTGTTGCCTCAGGTACACATAGACTGTGAGCCCTTTGGGGACCAGGGAATGTATCCAGTACCTGTTTGTAGTGATTCATAATATAAACCGCTTTGATTGAAGGATAAGGCAGTATAGAAAACTGGTTAAATAAATAAATAAAATAGAGTAAGGAGCCTGAGCCAAGTGACTGAGATTGATCCTGCTCAACTCTATTTAACCGAGAGCACTTTTGTTCTGGTAGTCTGGTGACATTATGAATATATGGTCAGTGATGTATGTGTGCCTGGGGTGGGGGGGGGGGGGGGCGGGGGCAGTGGATGAGGGTTGGTATGGTAGATGGCTGTATTAGTTGAGGATGGGTGAGTGAATGGTGAGTTCTGGTAGATGTGATTGATGGGTACAGAAGGGGGATGATTAGTGGCATAAATGAGAGAGAGGGGGCAGCCAAGCAGGGTTGTTTTGCGGAGGAGGGGGAGCTTGATAATGCACACTGGTACGGTACCCACTGGGGGTTCCTTCGTCAGGAGGATGGGCAGAGTGAGGCTCTGTAGGGTAGTTGGGTTTTTTCGGGGGGGGGGGGAGACAGGGAGGAATGCATTTGTTGATGAGTGGGGGTGCTAGACGTGGGATTGAAGTCATCATAAGAAGGCTGAAGGTTGGGATCATCAATGTCAGGGGACTGAATACTCCTCAGAAATGGAAGATGCTATTAAATGAAGTCAATAGTTTAGGATGACAAATGGTATTTGTCCAAGAGATGCACCTCCAGGGGCAAGATGAACGGTTGCTTAACCCGTGGTCATTTCAGATCTTTTTTGAGGCAGAAGGGGGAGGTTGAAAGAACGGGGGAGCAACAGTGATGATTCGGGGAGACATCTCTTTTAGTGTGGGGGGATAGTGCCTAAAGCTGATGGGTGAGCACTCATGATGTGGGGTGAACTATTTAGAGAACAGGTTACTTTACTTAATATTTATGGCCCCAATGTGGATCAAGCGGCGTTCTGGCTGGAGCTGGGAGGCTGGGTGGACAGGAAAGTGTGAGGTCACCTATTGGCGGTGGAAGACTTTAACATTGCCTTAGATGGCCGACAGGGGGCAAGGCTGGGAGCAAGCAGGGTTGGGATGGGGACCCTGGGATGGGAAATTTACAATGCTGGAAGCAGGATTTTGGACTGATAGACTTCTGAAAAGTGACCCACCCTGCCATGCGGTACTATTCATTTTTTTCAACAGTGCACATGAGCTATAGTGACGTTCACTATATCTTGGGCAATGCCTATTGGATGGATAGCTTGGAAATTGCTAAGATAGGTCCCATTACCTGGTCCGATCACGCTCCCTTGGAGGTGATCTTTTGTAGTCCCTTAGAACTCTCTCTGCACACATTTTGGCAGCTGAACAAATATTTGCTGGAGGAGGAAAGGGCGGTCAAGGCCCTGGAGGATGTTATTAAGGACTATTTGGAGCTTAACGACACAGGGGGAAGTCGTGATGGGGATGCTGGGGAATGGATTAAAGGCAGTGGCCTGCAGTCATTTGGTGCAGTTGGGGGCACGAAAGAAGTGGCAGCAGAAAGAGCAGCCCGACTGCTGACACAATAGTTAGAGGCCTTGGAATGCGAGCACAAATGGACGGGGGATAGGAGGTTTCAGGAATGGTTAGCAGAGGTGAGGCAGTAACTTAACGAACTACAAACAGAGTGGATCTCCTTCCAGCTGCAGATGGTGAATCAACAATAATACAAGTTTGACAATAAATCTAGCACACTTTTGGTGCGACAATTGAGGGAACAGGTGAGGGCACACACTATTGGAAAGGTGAATGGGCCTCAAGACCAGCTCCTATATAAGGGGATGAAGATCTGTGAACAATTTGTAAACTATTATAATGAATTGTATGTGGAAGAGCCCAGGGTGGACAGGGATAGGATTAGGAATTACTTGGAGGGCAGGAGGGAGGGGATTGGTCAGTTTGCAGAGAGTGCAAGGGAGGGGTTGAAGTGAGATATAATGAAGGATGAAATACAAATAGTGATTTGGGGCCTAAAGCATAATAAAGCACCTGGCTTGGACGAGTTTACATTGGCCATCCCTCTTGTGCCTCTTCTGCAGAGGGTTTTCAATGTGGTTTTGCAGGGAGAGCAGCTGACCCCTTTGATGCAACAGGCAGAGATAATGGTCATAACACCCCTCATCAGCCCATTTCCAGTCCTAGCACCCCCATCAGCCCATTTCCAACCCTAGCCCCCCATCAGTCCATTTCCAATCCTAGCCCTCCATCAGCCATTTCCAGTCCTATTCCAGCCTCCCATCAGTCCATTTTCAGTCCAAGCTCCCCCCTCAGCCCATTTCCAATCCTAGCCCCTCCCATCAGTCCATTTCCAGTCCTATTCCAGACCCCCATCAGCCCATTTCCAGTTCTAGCACCCCCATCAGCCCATTTCCAATCCTAGTCTCACATCAGCCATTTCCAGTCCTATTCCAGACCCCCATCAGCCAATTTCCAGTCCGAGTTCCCCCCATCAGCCCATTTCCAGTCCCATCCTAGCCCCCCATTATCCCATTTCTAATCCTAGCCCGCCCATCAGCCATTTCCAGTATGATTCCAGCCCCCATCAGCCCATTTCCAATCCTAGCTCCCCATCGGCCATTTCCTGTCCCCACCTGAAGAGCCCCACCCCTATCTAAGCTGCTTCAGAGGTGAGCTGGGAAAGCCTGCGCGAGCCCCAGCTCACCTCTGCACAGTCATCAGCATGAAAAGCGCCGTTTTTCCTCACACTGGCAGCTATGTTACTGTGAAGCGTGCTGAATGCCGGGAAAGGTTATAGGGCATTTCCACGGAACTCATACTCTTCACAGTAACACAGGCACCAGCGTGAGGGAAAAGAGCACTTTTTACGCTGGCAGCAGTGCAGAGGTGAGCCGGGGCCTCATGCGGCTTCCCCGGCTCACCTCTGAAGCCATCCATTGTGCGTGAATGAAGTTCGTCCAGGGCCTCTGTGCAAACAACATTCTCACACAATGAACGGGCCGGCACTGAGCAGGCAGATTGTGTCACTATTCCCACAGATGTCACCCAGGGTTGGTTCTATCATTAGGCCAACTGAGGCGGTCGCCTCTGGTGGCAGTTTCTATGAAGTGGCACTCCAGCTGTGTTTATTTCTGATTTTGCCACCTCTGGCCTGCCACTGCCTTCCCGCTGCTCCTTTTCCTGCTCAAGCTCATTCGAATGAAAAAAAAAAGCACCTGGAAGGCAGTGGCAGGCCAGAGGTTGCAAAATCAGAAATAAACACAGCCATGACTGCCGGAGTTCCACCTCCTAGAAACTGCCGCCTGGAAGAAAGCCATAAATACAGCTGTGACTTCTGGCATGCCACTGACAGCCCGCAGGGATCCCAAGCTCCACGGGCAGAAGCAGCCGGGAGAACTAGTGACTGCCCGCGGAGATCCCAGGCCCTGAGGGCAGATGCGCAGAAGCAGCGGCTGCGGCTGTCTCCTCTTCATGCTGCCTAAAACAAAAGAAAATCCAAAATCAGCGTTTCATCTCCCTGCCACTTTAACTCTGTCAGTGTCGGCAGAGGCAGGCCTCCGAGGAAATATATCTCAAGGTCTTATTTATTTATTTATTTTATTTATTTAACAATTCTTCTATACCGCCTTTGTCCAAAGCAGTTTACAAGGAACAACATAACAATTATAAAGAATTGTTTTTACATTAAACATGGGAAGTCAACTTATATTTTATATTTCATTTTTTAGTAAAGAATATTTTATGCTTCCTTTCACAGCTATTGAAATAAAAAGAAGCTGCTGCCTCCCAGACTTACTGTTTATATGAATCATTGTAAGAAATTCCCTCATTTCCAAGATACTTTTCAAACTTCAGCCCAACAGGGGCTCCCTAATTCTCATAGCCCCTCACTGGCCACGGCATCCGTGGTTTCCGCTTCTATTACATTTGACTCAGACTCATCCTCTGCGATTGGGATATGTGCTGGATCTCCTCTCCCAGGACAATGCCTCACTACTCCATCCCAATCCACAGTCTCTCCACCTCACAGCTTGGCTGCTGAGAGCATAGCTTTACAAGACTTTGACCTTACTCAAGAGGTTAAGGAGATCCTTTTGGCTTCTCAAAAGCCCTCCACCAGACATTCATATGATTTTAAGTGGTGCAGATTCTCTGTCTAGTGCTTCCAGAAAGATCTCAATCTCTTTTCTGCTCCAGTGGAGACACTCCTTCGGTATCTCCTCCGCCTGTTCTCGACAGGTCTAAAGACAAACTCAGTGAGAGTTCACCTTAGTGCCATTGCAGCCTCTCATCATCTACTCGATGGACAGCCCATCTCCACACAACTGCTAGTAGTGCATTTCATGAGAGGTCTCCTGCTGTCCAAACCTCCCATTAAGCCACCTCTGGTAGCTTGGGGCCTCAATGTCATTCTAGCGCAGCTTCTCAAGCCAATCTTTGAATCGTTAGCCACGACCTCACTTAAGTTCCCCTCTTGAAGTTCACTTAAGACAGATGCATTAGTGAGCTTCAAGCTTTGGTGGTGGATCCACCCTATACCCTCTTCTACCATGACAAAGTAGTCCTTTGGATTCATCCACACTTTATGCCAAAGGTGGTATCTTACAGTTTTCTTTCCTAAACCACATGAGTCTAGAGCGGAAGCAACTCTGCACACTCTTGACTGCAAGTGTGCGTTGGCTTTTTACCTCCAAAGGACTCAAGGTCATTGTAAAGCCTCACAGTTGTTCATCTCATTTGACCCCAGTCACCTGGGATTACCTGTTTCTTAGCGTATGCTCTCCAGATGGATAGCGGACTGCATTTCATTTGCCTATGACAAAGCAGGACTCTCCTTGGAAGGGCATGTCACTGCTCACAATGTTCATGCCATGGCTACCTCGATGGCAAATCTATGCTCAGTAGCGATCGGCGAAATTTGCAAAGCAGCAACTTGGTCTTCTGTCCATACCTTTGTGCCCATTATTGTCTGGACAAGGTCTCCCATCGTGATGCTATGTTTGGTCAGACTGTACTCCAACACTTTTTTCAGACTTAGATGCAACTCCTACCCTCCGTCCCGGACTTTGAAGATACCAGAAATGCATGTTGGATCCATGACCTCATGATGTCTACTCCAAGGCAAACCTCTACTGGTTTTGAGGTCACTTCATCTGGCTTCTGGGAGCTAGGGAGTCCCATATGTGAAGACTATATTACTGCTTGTTTCTGAAGATAGTGTAGTTACTCACTTGTAACAGATGATCTTCGGGAACAGGAGGGTTTCATTTATTCTATTTTCTTAGCTACAAACTCAACTGAAGAGAGGGAGTTGGGAAGACAGGAAGGCAGTCACACAGGCACAGTAGAGTGCTCTCAAAAGCTTTCCAATTAGACACAGGGGAGCATTCCCGCGCATGCTTCGTCGGTACCGATGTCACCCATATATGAAACTTAAATTCCTGCTGTTCCTGAAGATCACCTGTTTCAGCTGAGTAACTATGCTTTCACACCCCATTCTGATTCATTTTAAAATATCGCTCCCCTCTAGCACACCCCACCTCAGATCCATTTTAAAATACTGGCTATCCCTTCTAACTTACCCCCACCTACATTTGTTTTCAAAGACTACAACCCCTCTTATCTATGCACCCTCTGCAACCCTCCTCCCCACCCCTGCCAGTACCTACTGGGGGCCTCCCTTGTAAGTAGTATGGGATTCTTGAGTGCTCTTGCCATAATGGCTCCCTCAAGAGAAATGGTGGCCTCAGATCCCCTAGCAATAGTCTCATGGTACCACTGCTATAGGATCAACTATCCAATAAGAGAACACCTGGAATAGAGAGAGAGGATAGTGGTAGGAACAATGTTGAGAGCCAGAGTAAAAGGCTTGGATGGGGGGAGAGCTTGTATTGGTTTAAGGGGCCATTTTGCAGAGTAAGTGATGGTGTGCTGAAATGTGTAGTCTATACCCATTCCCCACCCCAAACCCACACATTTCCCATCCCACAAAAGCCTCTGGAACATGCATGTCAATTAACACCTGATAACTGTTATGCCAGTGAAATAACAGTTACAATGTTCATGTGCTAACAGCTCATACTAATTCACTTGCTAACTGCTTAGCACGCTTTAGTAAAAGGGCCCCTAAGCATGATCATTTATTTATTTATTTAATGTATTTGTACCCACATATCATAACATTTCTAAACGATTCACAGAACAATAAACATAAAATCAAACAACATAATTTAAAAGTTAAAAATAATTAATAGAAATACACTAAAAATCCAGCATTGAATTGCAAATATTAAGACAGCAATTTAAGTACAGTAAAAGCTAGATGGCAAAAGTGAGTCAGAAGCTTTTCAAAACTCTAGATAGTCATGAACACCATGAATGGCAGATGGTAAGGTTTTCCATAACTTGGTTACTATAACCAAAAAAATCTGAGTACTTATAGCTTCATGGCACTCTTCAGTAACTGAAGGAACACTCAAAAGATCTACATAAGAGCATAAGAAATTTCATACTGGGTCAGACCAAGATCCATCAAGCCCAGTATCCTGTTTCCAACAGTGGCCAATTCAGGTCACAAATACCTGTCAGGTTCGCAAAAAGGTAGACAGATTCTACGATGCTTTCCCTGGGTTAAGCAGTGGATTTCCCTGATCCTCCTTAATAATGGTTTATGGAGTTTTACTCCAGGAATTTGTCCAAACCTTTTTTAAATCCATTTGCTTTCACTCTATCTTTCAGTGACGAATTCCAGAGTTTGACTATGCGTTGAGTGAAAAAATATTTTCTCTTATTAGTCTTAAATGGGTTACACTGTAGCTTCATTGTATGTCCCCTAGTCTTTCTATATTTTGATGGCATGAACAATTGATCTACGTTTACCAGTTCCATTCATTCATTAATTTATAGACCTCTATCATATCTCCCCTCAGCCATCTTTTTTGAAGAGCCCTAACCTTTTAAGCCTTTCCTCACAGGGCTGTCCTTCCAACCCCTTTACCATTTTGGCAGCTCTTCTCTGTACCTTTTCAAATTCTGCTATATCCTTTTTAAGATATGGTGACCAGAATTGCACGCAATATTCAAGGTATGGTTGCACCATGGAATGATACAAAGGAACTATAATATCCTTGGTTTTATTCTCCATTTCTTTACTTATGACTCCTAGCATTCTATTTGCTTTCTTAGCTGCTGCTGCACACTGGGCAGAAGATTTGAACATATTATATACGATGGTGCCTAAATCCTTTTTCTGGGTAGGTTTGTAAAGTGGAACCTTGCAAAGTGTATTGTAGGTTGGGTTGTTCTTCACTAAGGGGTAGATTCTGATTCCCGAATAGTGGGGTTGTAGGTCCGGCTTGGACATGCAACCCCCGCTATTCTCAGGGACCGTATTCTGCTCTGTCGCCTCCAAGCACATACAAAGGTTTTGTGCAGGGAGCACTGGACGGGGGTGGGAGGGGGCGGGATGGAGGCAGAGAGAGGGCAGAGCGGGAGTGAGCGTAGAGTCTATTCTGGTCAGGGCCCTGTACATTCATTGGCAGTCGTTTAGATGCCCGGCTCATTCCACCTCAAAGGTGGAATAAGATTTGGGCAGAGGAGGATCGGGCCTTGCAGACCCCCTAAAGACTATGTGTCACCGTTGGAGAAGCCCCACTGCCCGATCCAGGCCCTGGCTGCCCCCACCGAGGGTCAGGCAGTGGAGAAAGGTATATTTGTGGGGTCGGGCATTAGGTGCTCCTGCTGGATGTGGCGGTGCCATAGCAACAGGATGCCGCTGCACCAGCACACCAGCCAGGGGCAGCCTAAGGGCGGTGCAGGGCCATGTGCGGAGACTCATTGCGGGACCTCTTTTGCATAAGAGGCCTCATTTGCATAAATATTTGCATAGCGTTAACTTGCACTAACGTTTAGTAAACATGCCTCTTAATGAGTGTATGGATAAAGAAGGACTACCAGATTTCTACATTACTATACTCCAGTGCCAACCGCCAGGCACATTAGGAACTACTACAAACACTGCCCATTTAGAAACCATCAAAACACAAAGCCCAGTGCACCGGTATTCATACAAGGAATATTCCAAATCAACAGAGAATACCGCTAATCCCAAACTGAAACCATTTCTTATTTTTTGTCGGGCATAAACCGCAAGAGAAAGAGGAAGGCCCCTCTCACTCTCACACAGTACATGCCCCTTTTAATCAAATTTATTCAAGGGTTCAGTTCAATATGTTCTTCTACTTTTCCAAAATAAAAACCACACTTAACTGATCGATCACACACGACGTGCACGTTTCGAAGCTGAAGCCTCTGTCTCAAGTGCCCCCGATGGAAAGAAGTGCGTCCATCCATTCATCTAAACTGACCAAAAACTCCAAAGTCTTGGCTGGTGACATCAGGGATATCCATTCAAAGATAGGCCAATTATAGAAGCGCCCAAGATGGAAGAACCAATCACACATAGGGGTATCCCCACACATCACGGGATCCCCTACGGCAAAAGGTACAGCGTGTATATGTGAGAAGTCCAACCAATCAATGTCCTGATTTAATCCATTGGGGTAAATGGTCCGCAAGATGAAAATCCAACGTTGTTCCAGCCTACGTAGTCTGGACATTCGATCCCCTCCCCTAGGGTCCACCGGCATATGATCAATCACTGTCCACTTAAAATGTTCGAATTCATGATGGCATTCATGACAGTGTTGTACTACCGGAGCAGTCAAAATTACCTGTCGGATACATGAAGCATGTTCCCCCAACCGGACCCGGATCACACATGTAGTGCTCCCTACATACCGTTTGGGACAAGGGCATTCCAAAAAATAAATCACAAAGCTCGAAGCGCAAGTGGTCAGCCACCTCCGGTAAAAAACATGGCCAGACAAATCAGTCCAAAACGGTCCAGCGATGGTGGTAGCACAATATTTACACTCTGCACACGCCGCATGAAAACCGGATCGATCCTCCGGTAACAGCGATCTGTCCCGTAAAGTTGTCTATTTCACCAGCCGATCACGCAAATTGCGACCCCGTGAATACGCAACCTGCAAGGGCTTATTAAAACTAGAGCATAAAGAAAGCACCGGCCAATGTTTCTTCAAAATAGAGGTGACTGTCCCCGAATGGCTCATATAAGGTAGAATACCTGTTACTCTATCTGGAGATTGTCCAGAGGGAACAGCAGGGGCCTGAGCTGTTTCTAAATACCACTCACGATGAGAATACAAAGCCCTCCGATATGCGTGAGAAATGACTGATGCCGGGTAACCCTTACTGGAGAGTCTTTGCCACAGGTCCTGCGCATGATATTTATACTGTAAAACTGAAGTGCACAAGCGTTGAATCCTTAAGAATTGTCCAAAGGGAAGACCCTTACGAAGGGGCTCAGGATGAAAACTACCATAATTAAGTAAACAATTTCTCTGCACCGGCTTCCGGTACAAGGTAGTCAGCAAAGTAGTGCCTTCCCGATAATCTTTTGAAATCACCAACTTGTATATCCACAGTTTGAAAAGAGCATGTATTTTGAAGAAAAAATGCTCATATGCTGGTGAGATTTGGAACTTGGTAAAAGCAACATTATTGGTCATTGATGCAAAGTAGAGCATTTGGTTGATGATACATTACAACCGTAGCTCTTATAATTCTGAGACCAGTTGCTTTAAGTTTTAAAGTTCTATTATAGATAGGATTGAAATGCACTTATAAGGAACGGGAGCGTATTAGAAGTTACAAGTTCTCGTGTTAACATTGGAGCAATAAACAATATTTTCAATCTCAACTGTTATCTTGCTCTACGGAATTGACCACTTTTTGGTATTGTCAGTGACAATATTCAGCCTCTGCCTGGTTAGTGTCTGTGCCGAACGTTAGATCAGCTTTACTGCATCCTCCACTTTGCCATAACTGGGCAGCGGCTCAATATTGTCGATACCCAGTTAGTTTCCTGCCAATCTGGGCAACCTGGATATTCAATGCCGAGGCCAGATATGACCCCAACATTGAATATCTGGGTTTAGGTTTGTGGCGATGGTTAACCACTACTGCTGAATATTCCCCCTCTGTTTTTTAAAATTTTCCATGCAGCGGTGGCACCTGGGGATATCCAGAAGCACTAATCGTGTTAATGCGGATAGAGCAATTAACATGGCTAGCAAGTTTGCTAACCTTGTTAATCTCTTTGAATATTGAGCTCAGATATTAGCCTAGCAGAATTTTCCATTGATTCCAGCTTTCTATATATAACCAAATAATCTTTAACAGAACTGTGAGTTAATCTTAAAATTTGCACTTCCCAAAACACTTAACTTTGAATCATGTTCTGCAAGTTTAGAAACTGTCTTGATTGAAAATATAGAAATTTGCTTGAAGGAACACTGAAGAACCATTTCATTTCAGGACCCTACTTCTCATATATCTTTCTCAGAAGAAACAGCAGAGAGAGATGACAACAGTACTGCTTTGGGGAGAGGAAGCACATCCCCCTCCCACCCTAAGCATGACATTAGAGAAGTTTCATTTCCTTGGGAAAGTGAAGGAACCTCAGCAGGGCCGGCCCAAGGGTTTCTGCTGCCCCAGGCAAAACCCACCCCACCAGTGCTGAGCTGTCCCAACTGAGCTGCGCCATCACCCCCCGCTGCCGCCAATTCCGTCTTGGGTGGGGGGGGGGGGGGAAAGACAGGTGGTGGCAGCATTGGCAGTATTATAAAGATAGCAGCTTCGTGCCACTGCTTTGGCACACATGGCCTCCCGTTTCTGACTCCTGTCTGACAGTAAGTTGCGTTGGAGGGGGATCAGAAGCAGCAGGTCATATGTGCTGAAGCACATGGCCTGCCGCACGCAACAAAATGGCAGCAGAAAGTTGCCCACCCGGATCGGCCGCACTTGGCAGCGCCTAGCTCACCTAAAGGACAGGCTGGTCCTGAACCTCAGGCAGCCTACCATTTTCAGGAGAGGCATCCACAGTTCCTGCAACACTCCCCAAATTCTTTTTGGGCACCCCACTTTGGGCATGCACCTGAAGGAAAGCATTTGGGCTGCAAAACTCCAAGATAGTGGTACAGTGTAGGGGGCGAAGTACGAAAGAAGAGCGGGACCTGAGCATGATTCCCACTAGCACTCCTTGTGGCCTTGAGCTAGTCATGTAACCCTCCCTTGCCTCAAAAAGAATCCACGTTATCAACGTCCCTGTTTAAATGTACATTACAAAGTTTAAGTTACAATGTACACTGCTTTGACTAGAATGATAAAGGGGTATCAAAAACCTGTTAAATAAAATGAATAAATAAATAAAACCCCAGAACAGTTGGGTGGGGTCATAACACCTAAAATATGGGAGCCTCAAAAGGGACTCAGTACTCACCAAGAGCTCCAAATCACTCTGCTGAGATGTTATCTTAAGATATTAATCCATGGGATCCACCATTTTAGCTGTTTTCTTCCCCATCCTTGGACTCCTTTCTTTTCAGCCCCATAACCCAAAAGTTCCTTAATCATGCTCCTTTAGGGCACGCCCGTTTGGGCATGCACTTACAAGCATGCATTTGGGCTGCAAAAATCCAAGAGAGTGGTACGGGGTGAAGTACTTCTGTCAACGAAAGAAGAGCGGGACCAGTGCATGATTGTTTCTGATGATCTTAATGTGGCTAAACACTTAGAAAAGGTGACAGAGAAAGCCAGAAGGATGCTTGGGTGCATAGGGAGAGAAATGGCTAGCTGAAAAAGGAGGTGATAGTGCCTCTATAAAAGTCTCTGGTGCAACTTCATTTGCAGTATTGTATGTAATTCTGGAGAGCACACTTTCAGAAAGATATAAAGAGGATGGAGTCGATGCAGAGGATGGCTACTAAAATGGTTAGTAGTCTTCATTATAAAGCATGTGGGGACAGACTTAAAGATCTTAATATGTATATGTTAGAGGAAAGACAGGATAGTGGAGATATGATAGAGACATTTAAATACATCTGTGGCATAAATGCACAGGAGGAGAGCCTCTTTCAATTGAAAGCAAGCTCTGCTATGAGGGTACATAAGATGAGGGTGAAAGGGAATAGACTCAGGAGTAATATGCAGAAATATTTTGTTATAGAAAGGGTGGTAGATGCTTGGAATAGTTTCCCAGTGGAGGTGGTAGATCAAGGACAGTATCTGAATTCAAGAAAGCATGGGACACACACAGAAGATATTTAAAGGACAAAAAGGGGACTATTGTAGTAGATATGGAAAGGCAGATTAGATAGGCCATGTGGTCTTTTTCTGCCATCATGTTGCTATGTTTCTATGCTCCTGTGACCGCACTGGGTTCATGATGGTACAGCAGACATTGATGGGCAGTCCATCAGTCCTGCCAACCTGTCTGAAAATGTTCTGAATACATTGAAATAAATTCATACATGATTGCATCAATATTCTGTTTCTGCAATTGAAAATAAAATCATAAATTAAAAAAAAGAGCTTGATTTGTATTTGTAGACTTATCTGTTTGAATGTGATGTATTGGTACTGAACAAGGGCACTCTTAACACTCTCTTGGAGCTATGATTAAGATTTGGAAGGAGTACGAACATTTTTCTGTTCGTATTCACATAGTGGAGTTATTTTCAAATGTTATTCTGTGCAGATATTTGTGGACATGGCCTTTTTGAAAATTGCTTACCCTAACTGAGAGTAAAATAATGTTGCCTACAAATCGGAGACATGGTCCTGTTGGCACGGTTAAGGAGGGAAATGCGCTTATACGCACATAATTTTTTATTTCCAAAAGTATGCATATAGATTTACATGGAAAAATACTCATTCAGATAGCAGATGTAAATTTGTGCTCATGCTTTTTCTTATTCCATTAACCAAAGGATTTGGAAATCGGTTCCTGAAGTCTGTGGGTAAAATGTGCCTGCAGGTTTTAGCCTTGTGGGCAATTTGGAAATTGTTCCCTTTGCTCTTTTCAAAAGTGAGATGCATGTTTCTGAGTGTGAAAAGGCTGCCTGGATCTTGCTGTCATATATTATAGTTTAATGTATGCACCAGCATCCCTGTGTGGCGGCACAGAAGTTAATTATGGATACATACAGTATCTTCAGTACAAATTATGTTTTAAAATTTATTGTAGATATAGCTTTAACCCTGCTTAACTAAGGCCTCTGAGTAGATCTGATTGTCCCCAAAGAACCAAGTGATTGCTCTCCAACAGGCAGGCTCATTGGAACTATGAATGTTTGTTGAAATAATTTACATTTGAATTGCACAAAAGGAACTTGTCATTTGCATACTTAACCAAATCATGTAACATAATAACAGTGATTTTAAGTGCTGAGTTTCTGTGTTGCTAGAAATAAAGCGTGAGCAGTACAGAATACAATAAACTTCTCAGCATCACACATTCACTTTTCCATTTCCTTACAGATGGACAAAAGCACAGTTACTCTTGAGAGACAAGTTACTAGTCAGAAAGTGTGATGGTTAAGCTAAATACTACAGAACAGAGGTGCACAAATGAACCTGACCTTCAAGGGATGCAGACGAGTCGGGTTTTCTGAGTAGTCAATCTATTCAAAAGACCAAGTACATGCAAGTGTGCCTAATAAATAGTCTTTGCTGCTTTATCAGTAGACTAGAATTTAAGTTATATTTGGGGCAGTTTTCAAATACCCTCATTGATGCAAAGTCCACAGGTACTTTTACTCATAGGTTTTGTACCAGCTTACAAATGAAACTAGAGGTATACGGTACTTACTTTGAAAAGAATTCCATATAGGTGCACGATACTGGGTTTGGTATTTGAAGCAACTACTCGGGGAAAGGACCTTGAAATTACTGTAAATGCACTGAAATCCTCAGCTATGTAGGCAGCAGCATCAAGAGAAAGCAACTTCAATGTCAAACATAATAAGAACATAAGAAATGCCATACTGTGTCAGACCAAGGTCCATCTAGCCCAGTATCCTGTTTCCAAAAGTTGCCAATCTAGGTCACAAGTACTTAGCGGTTTCCCCAAAAGACACAGGATCCACAGTGCTTGTATTGGGGCAAGCAGTGGATATCCCAGGTCCCCTTTAATAATGGTTTATGGACCTTTCTTTAAAGAACTTGTTCAAACCTTTTTAAACCCAGCTACACTAACAGCTTTTACTATATCGTCCTGTAACGAATTCGAGTTTGATTACACATTGAGTGAAAAAATATTTTCTCTTATTAGTCTTAAATAGGTTACCCTGTAGCTTCATTGCATGTCCCTTAGTCTATCTAATTTTTGATGGCATAAACAATCAATCTATGTTTACCCGTTCCACTCCGTTCATTAATTTATAGACTTCTATCATATCACCCCTCAGCCGTCTCTTTTCCAGGTTGGTGGCTCTTCTCTGTACCTTTTCTAATAACACTATATCCTTTTTAAGAAATGGCAACTGGAATTGCACACAATATTCAAGGTGCGGTCGTACCATGGAACGATACGGAGGTATTATAACATCCTTTGTTTTATTTTCCATTCCTTTCCTTATGATACCTAGCATTCTATTTGCTCTCTTGGCCGCCGCTGCACACTGGGCCGAGGGTTTCAACATGTTATCCACAATGACGCCTAAATCATTTTCCTGGGTGTGTATATAAATTTACATGGAAAAGTACTCATTCAGATAGCAGATGCAAATTTGTGCACAAGCTTTTTCCTGTTCATCTATATTGATCCATGGTGCAATCACACCTTGACTACTGTGTATATAGTTCTGGATGTTACATCTCAAAACAAAAATAAAAGAACTAGAAAGGTTTCAGAGAATGGCAACCAAAATGTTAGAAGCAGTGGAACAGCATCTCTATGAAGAAAGGCTAAACAGATTAGGGATCTTCAACTTGGAGAAGAGACAACTAAGCAGGATATCATAGTAGTCTATAAACTGCATAAATGCCGCTGAGTGGGATATTGAACGGCACTAACTGTGTTAGTGCCACTGAATATCCACAATCTTCTCCTCTAAATGCCCCAATGCTAACCGCTTAGCAATGGGGCGTTCCAGGGAGGAGCGGAGGCAGCAGCAGTCGCTAACCGAACAGTGGTGATATTTCATGTAGCCCAGTTAGCGACCTATGGCTAAAAGATAGACGTAGCAAAAGCTCGCCTATATTTTAGCCACTGGGGCTAACCAGACAGCATGCAATATTGCCACTGACCGGTTAGTTACTGTGGCTGGGAGGCTTTTTGGCACACCCAGATATTCAATACCAGGACCGCATATGACCCTGGCATTGAATATCTGGGGTTAAGAGTCATCGCAGATGGCTATGAGCCATAGTGGTACATAACCATCATAATTCTATATCAGGCCCATAGTATATTAGTGCTAGATATACCTACTGCCTTTGGCATGCATACAAAGTGCTTTACAAAATAACAGTTGTTAAGAGGCTTAGAAAGGAATTACAATAATTAAAAGGAAAGGACAGCATGGCAGAGGGTAGTTGGTGAGAGTATGATGGCAACAATATGTTATGCTTGGGGCGCTAGCCCAACCCCGAATGCCTGCTCAAAGAGGTAGTCTTCAGCAGGACCTTAAATTTCTTGAAATTGGCTTTTAGGTGGATTTGGGAGGGGAGGCAATTCCAACAAGATGGGACAAGAAAGAAGAACTCTGAGTGTCAGGTGGAGTCGTATAAAGCCTTAGATGGTGGGAAAATGTATAATCTATTTCCACACAAGAAGCGAAGACAGCGAGGAAGTGCATAAGACATTACCAGGGATGATAGATAGGCAGGGGCATTGTTGAACAAGGACTTGTGGACAAGGGTTAGAATTTTATGCTGTATTGGAAAAGAGATGGGAGCCAGTGGTGTTGAATCATGAGGGAAGTTAATGTTTGCCTTTATGTGATATACCGCAATATCTGTAAGCAAGTAATTTGAAAAAGGAAAAGAATGCCGGCCAACGACCAGAGACAAAAGGTTTACTTTATGGGTTCTTTCCCCTAAAGTGATGGTCATATTTCATTGCATGTGACAAGATGCAAAGAACTGTGTTTTGTATGGATTGCAATTTCTTCAGTTTAAAAGTGGGGATATCTGCATAGACTATATTACAATAATCTATAATAATAATAAGATGGGGAGTTCGAATATATAACACTAAATGAAAGGTTAGATATGATTGGAATCTCAGAGACATGGTGGAAGGAGGACAACCAGTGGGACACTGTGATACCTGGGTACAAACTATATCATAATGATAAAGCTCATCAAATTGGTGGAGGGATTTGTGCTCTATGTTAGAGAGGGAATTGAGACAGAAAGGATTAAAGTTTTGCAGGAAATAAAATTTGCTGTAGAATCTCTATGGATTGAAATTCCATGTAACAAGGGGAAGGCAATTGCAGCAGGGGTGTACTATCGACCGCCTGGCCAGAATGAACAAATGGATGATGAAATGTTCAAAGAAATCAAGGAAGCTAACAAAAGTTACAGCACTGTAATAATAATGGGTGATTTCAATTAACCCAGTATCGACTGGGTCAGTGTCACGGCAGGACATGCTAGGGAGATAAAGTTCCTAGATGAAATAAATGACTGCTTCTTGGAGCAGCTGGTTCATGAACCAACCAGAGGGGAAGCCATATTGGCCCTAGTCATTAGTGGAACACCAGATCTTGTGCAAGAGATAAGGGTGTTGGGGCCATTTGGCAATAGTAATCATAGCATGATCACGTTTGATTTAATTAGTGGAGGAGGGATGGTAAGGAAATCCACAGTACTACCTTTTAACTTTCGAAAGGGAGACTATGATAAAATGAGGAAAATAGTTAAGAAAAAACTAAAAGGAGCAGTTGCAAAGGTAAAAGACTTACATAAAACTTGGGTGTTGTTGAAAAATGCTATCTTGGAAGCCCAGCCCAGCTGTATTCCACGCTTTAAGAAAAGTGGAAGGAAGTCCAAGAAACTACCAGCATGGTTTAAAGGTGAGGTCAGAGAGGCTGTTGCTGCCAAAAAAGCATCTTTAGGAAATGGAAAAAGGAGCCAAATGACGGAAACTGGAAACAGCACAAGCACTGGCAAGTTAAATGCAAGGCACTGATAAGGCAGGCAAAGGGAGAATTTGAGAAGAAGCTTACTGCGGAAGCAAAAACGCGTAATAAAGACTTTTTCAAATATATTCGTAGCAAAAACCCTGTGAGTCAGTTGGTCCATTAGATGATAGAGGAGTTAAAGGGGCACTAAAAGGCGACAAGGCGATAGCGGAGAGACTGAATGAATTCTTTGCTTTGGTCTTTACTGAGGAAGATGTACGGATGTTACCCATGACTGAAGTGGTATTTAAAGGTG
The DNA here is from genome assembly GCA_033557465.1 of Ichthyophis bannanicus. Taxonomy (NCBI): domain Eukaryota; kingdom Metazoa; phylum Chordata; class Amphibia; order Gymnophiona; family Ichthyophiidae; genus Ichthyophis; species Ichthyophis bannanicus. The sequence goes on along the minus strand of CM066032.1, from coordinate 401,261,300 downwards.
CGGAAGAACTGAAGGAAATATTGATACATCAGGAAGATGTATTACAAATATTTGATGAACTTAAGAGTAGCAAATCACTTGGACCGGATGATATACATCCAAGGGTGTTGAAAGAACTGAAATATGACATTGCAGACCTGCTATTAGTAATCTGTGAACTATCATTAAAATCATCTGTAACACCTTAAGATTGGAGGATGGCCAACGTAACACCATTTTTTAAAAAGGGTTCCAGGGGTGATCCGGGAAACTACAGACTGGTGAGCCTGACGTCAGTACCGGGAAAAATAGTAGAAATCATCATAAAGAACAAAATTGCTGAACATGTTGATAGTCATGGCTTAATGGAGACAGCCAACATGGCTTTAGACAAGGAAGATCTTGTCTTACCATTCTGTTATGTTTTTTTGAAGGTGTGAATAAACAGATAGACAAAGGTGAGTCAGCTGATATAGTGTATCTGTCTTTCAGAAAGCCTTTGACAAGGTCCCTCATCAGAGACTTTTGGCAAAACTAGAGAGTCATGGGATAGGAGGCAGTGTACTATTGTGGATCAGGAACTGGTTAAAAGATAGAAAGCAGAGGGTAGGGCTAGATGGCCAATTTTCCCAATGGAGAAAGGTGAATAGTGGTGTACCCCAGGGATCTGTGCTGGGTCCGCTGCTTTTTGACATATTCATAAATGACGTGGAAAAGGGAATAACAAGTGAGGTTATCAAATTTGCAGATGACACAAAAGTATTTAAATGGCAGATGAAATTTAATGTGGACAAGTGCAAAGTTATGCACCTAGGGAAGAACAATCCAAACTATGGTTACACGGTGCAAGGTTCCACATTAGGAACCACCAGCTAGGAAAAAGATTTAGGCGTCATTGTGTACAACATGTTAAAACCCTCCATCCAGTGTGCAGCGGCACCGAAGAGAGCAAATAGAATGCTAGGTATCATAAGGAAAGGAATGGAAAATAAAACAAAGGATATTATAATGCCTCTGTATCGTTCCATTGTGCGACCGCACCTTGAATATTGTGTGCAATTCTGTTTGCCGTATCTGAAAATGGATATAGTGTTATTAGAAAAGGTTCAGAGAAGAGCCACCAAAATGGTAAAGGGGATGGAAGGATACCCCTATGAAGAAAGGCTAAAAAGGTTAGGGCTCTTTAACCTGGAAAAGAGATGGCTGAGGGGAGATATGATAGAAGTCTATAAATTAATGAACGAAGTGGAACGGGTAAACGTAGATCGATTGTTTACATAATCAGAATATAGAAAGACTAGGGGACATGCAATGAAACTACAGGGTAAACTATTTAAGATAAATAAGAGAAAATATTTTTTCATTCAACATGTAATCAAACTCTGGAATTTGTTACAGAAGCATGTAGTAAAGGCTGTTAGTATAGCTGTGTTTAAAAAAGGTTTGGACAAATTCCTGGAGGAAAGGTCTATAAACCATTATTAAAAAGGGACCCAGGATATCAGTGCTTGACCCAATACAAGCATTGTGGAACCTGTGTCTTTTGGGGAAACTGCTAGGTACGTATGACCTAGATTGGCCACTGTTGGAAACAGGATACTGGGCTTGATGGACCTTGGTCTGACGCAGTATGGCATATCTTATGTTCTTATGTTCTTAATCTACAGTATGTGAACAATAACTGAGCATAATTGAGATTTGTACTACATGTACAGGAAGGGGCGGAGAGCACGGAATCATCGTAAGGCTCCAAAAGCTGATTTAACTACTGTACTTGACTGACCTGGGGTGAGAAAGAGATGTGTGAATAGATGATAATACCAACGTATTTAAAAACAGGTTGCAATGTGATAACCAAGTTGTCTAGCAGTGGGGCAATTAAAGGGGCTGGACTGCTGCCGGTAATCCAGGTAGCAGTGGTTTTATTTTATTTATTTATTTGAGTGTTTTATAAACTGCCTTATCAATAAATCAAAGCGGTTTTCAGTGGAACAGAACAGCATACATATAACATTAGGTGCAACTGAAGGAGAAACAATGGACTGTGATAAAGGGGCTATATTAATACAATACAATCAGATATTACAATATAACATTTCAAGTAACTATTTACAGATGTGTGCTACGGTTACATATAGGAATCTTGATTTTCCAGCTTATGTAGGGTCAGTGTTTGATTCTGTAGTCATGGGATATATTCTATAACACGAATAGCAGGGATGGACGCCGCGTTGGGACATCCATACCAGTTATTCTTCCACCTTTCCCATCCTAGCCAAGCCTCTCCGTACAAAGAAGGAGATTGTATGGGGAGGTTAGACGGGGCAGGAAAGGAGCAGTGCAGAGGCAGAGTTAGGGCAGGCAGCGGGCGGTTCATGGCCCCGGACGTACAGGTGGAATAAGTTCCCCTAGCTGGCAGGGGATGACAAGCCTGAGAGGCAACAAAGGCTGGAGGGGGTGCAGGAGATTCCCCGTAGCCCAACCCTGGCCATGGGAGGCCAGATCAGCAGTCGGGCAATGGAGAAAGAATGAAGTCGTCAGAGGTCGGGGATCGTAGCTTCTGAATGGAACCACAGTGCCATGGAAAGACTAGGGGACATGCAATGAAGCTACAGGGTAAACTATTTAAGACTAATAAAAGAAAATATTTTTTCACTCAACGTGTAATCAAACTCTGGAATTTGTTAACGGAGGATGTAGTAAAGGCTGTTAGTGTAGCTGGGGTTAAAAAAGGTTTGGACAAGTTCCTGGAGGAAAGGTCCATAAACCATTATTAAGAAGTGACCGAAGATATTAATGCTTGACCCAGTACAAGCATTGTGGAACTTGTGTCTCTTGGGAAAACTGCTAGGTACATATGACCTAGATTGGCCACTGTTGGAAACAGAATACTGGGCTTGATGGACCTTGGTCTGACCCAGTATGGCATATCTTATGATCTTATGTTCTTATGTAGATGCCGGACTGAGTTAGCCGGGCAGGACCCTGTATGTGCAGGCTGATTGGAATCAGGTCCAGGCCTGCAAGTACAGGCTTAGATGCGATTCTGATCCCACAGGGGTGATAGCCCTGATCCTTGTGGTAGTCCTTGTGCCTGAGAGAGAGAAGAGCCAGTGACAACTTGATATATTTGGTCTGAAAGAAAAAAAAAGCAAACCAAAAAAGGGAGGAGTGGCCTAGTGGTTAGGACACAGTACTTCAGGATGAAGGGCTAGGGGTTCAATTACCACCTGAGGACAGCAATCTCAGGCTGCAGGGACTGGGGTTTCTAGTCCTATAGGCACTACTTGTGGACTTGGGCAAGTCACTTAACTCTCTGTTGCCTCAGGTACATGTAGACTGTGAGCCCTTTGGGGACAAGGGAATGTATCCAGTACCTGTTTGTAGCAATTCTATGATGTAAACTGCTTTGATTGAAAGATAAGGTGGTATAGAAAACTGGTTAAATAAATAAAGTACAGTTCCCTGAAAGCCAATATTGTAGAGATGAGACAGGAGGATTTTATGAAGTATTAAAAAACTTGATATGCCACCCTTCTACAGCGTGTCAGAGTGGTTTACAATAAAAATAGCAAGAATCAAAAAAGGAACACCAATTAAATGAGTAAAGGAGTTAGATATATATAGGGGGAAACAATAGGCTGGGGAAGATGCAAAAATCTCAACATGATCCAGGTAAGAAGTATGAGATATTGTGGTCTACAAGGTCAAATGCGGTGGCGAGGTCTAAGGAAATTGCCAAAGCTATTCAACCTTGATCCAGAGCATTGGAACTGAGGTGATAATGGTTTCTGTACTGTGATGTGCCCAGAAATCAGATTGGCATGGATGGAGGGTGGAGGTGTGCTCTAGGTGATCTTTGAGTGGGGGGAGAAGAAGAAGAAGCTTGAGTGGTGTGGCACAACTTAATAGAGAATTATTTGCTTTACTAGATCGTGCTTGGACTAAGGGACATGCCGTGATGCTAACTGGTAGCATATTTAAAATTGTATTTCTTCAGTCAGTGTACAAATGTAACGGAGTAAAGGATAGCAAGTAGGTATGTGGAAAGCCAAAGAAACATTTAGGCCCAATTTTCAAAAGGCCAATATTTAAAAGCCACAGCGATCAGTCATGGAGCTTAAATTATCGGCAGGATATTCATCGGTAGTATCTAGATAGGAGACGCTGCTGAATATCTGGGCTGAGTGGCACTATCTGGATAAGTACTGACATGTATCTGGTTAGCAGGATTTTCAGCTGCCACTTATCCGGATTGCCAGTTAACTTAAAACAGCTAAAGTAGGGCAGAAAAAAGGGCGTCCTAACTTCAGCCACTTTAGCTAAGCAGGCAATGGCTGAATATTGCCACTGATTGGTTAGTTAAATTGCTATCCAGTCAACCTGAATATTCAATGCTGGTGGCTGTATATGATTCCAACATTGAATAATGGGGACTTCGTTAAAGTGGCTGAAGTTAGGACAGCCTTTTTTCTGCCCTACTTTAGCTGCTTTAAGATAACTGGCCAGTGACTGAATAAGAACATAAGATATGCCATATTGGGTCAGACCAAGTTCTATCAAGCCCAGTATCCTATTAAAAGATCAGAAGGGTGAGACTAACGTGTTTAAAGTCCAATTTAGATAGCTAGTTTATGTTTGGAAATCCACGTTGAAGTATAAATGTGGAGCCTGGCAGCAGTATTTTAGAAAAGTATGTCTGCATGTGTAGGGCCACTATAAAATCAATGTATGTCCTCCCCGAGAAATAGACATAGGAAAGAAGATGTTGCATGAAATCCACACATATGATCACTTCCAAGTGCAAAATACCCATGTTGAAAGGAGATGTTAAAATGAGCAAATGGTGGGAAAGATGGAGATTCACTTGCAAGTGAGGTTCCCATTATCATCTGCACTTGCAAAAACCTGCTGCCGGCATGGTTATTGCATGTGGAATGAGGCATCATTTTCAGATGCTTTATGTATAGGATTCATGTATAGCTGATGGCTTGTTCGCAACATACGTACCCAGCTACCCTCTAGAAAGGCATGACATAGCTTGCCCTGTGGAACCCATTAAATGTGTTTGTGGTCCCCACGTCTAACTACAGCCACTAGTGGGCTTTCTTAGACAGTACCAGCATAGTGAAGAAGAGGAAAATAAAGTTTTTTCTTTTCAGGGCAGTTCCTCCAAATGGGTTAACTTTGTGTCTGCCATGACAGTCTGGAACTGCACTCCTAAGCCAGGGTATGTGGAGTACAATCTCAGTCTCTCAAATTAACTGTTAATGCTTATCATAGTACTTGCATCATGCCAACAAAGAGAGCTTCTTTGTGGAGTTCATAAGATGTGACATGTATATGCAGTTTATCAAGGTATGGTTGAAAATTCCTTTGAATCTAGCCTGTGGCCCCCAATATGATAGGAAAAAGTTCTGTATCCTTCTGTCATATTTTCTTAGTCTTTGGCCACATTGCTTGGTACTTAAAGATTTTATTTTTATTCACTCAATGCATGGAATAATTGCTTGGCAATGAAACCTCTTATCAATGCTGTTCTTCTGTTCTTCTTCTTCACCACAAAATCCAGTCTTCTCACATCCAACTTTTTATTGGATGGAATAGAAATGTCCCACAGATCATAACCTCTTGATTTTCCACAGTTTCATAGGATCATGATCCCAATGCTTTTCTAGTACAGAGATGTTATGATGTCTGCAGTTTCCAACAGATGAGGTGCACCACCTTATTGTGCCTCTCTATGAAGATTTTCTCCCATCAGAACCTTACAGCTAGCTATGAGATGAGTAAATGTTTCCTTTTGATGTTTTTTTGTTCCGACAAAAAGAAAAGAGTTAAAAAAAAGTTTTCATTAGTTTGCTGTCATTACCCGGACTTTTTTGTATTTTGAAGTATATTTTTGTCTCTGGTTCATTTGGGATATTTTTGAATAACTTTTAGGACTAAGGCTAAATCCGTATCCCAACAAAGTTTCCTTCTAAAGTCTTACAGAGTACCTTCGCATGGTGCCCATGTTGTATAAAATCTATACCTAATCTCAGCAAGGTAACACTATAATTGAAATATGGTAGGAAAGCAAAAGAAAGATACATATTAGCCATATGTCGCCCAGGATAAAAAGGTACAACAATGATAGTGGTAGCGATACAGATGAAGATAACATCCCTGATGCATATAAAGGTCATGGTGAACTTGTTCATGAACCCACTGTGGTGGAAATAAACTACAGAAGTTAATGAAAAAGTTAAGAGGATTAAGTATAGTTAGGTGGACCCCTGCAGATAAAGAGGAGAAAATGTACTGCTACCTGTATGCAACAAGCCCTATATTTAAACCAAGAGGGTTTAAATGGAGAGTCTGCCAAAAACTGGAAGAAAGAGGCATACTGCCACCTAAAAAGCTGCAAAAAGCAACCGATGCCAATTTAAGATCCTTAATTTTTTTATTTTATTTTATATTTATGCAATTTTAACAATAAACCAAGAAGTAACAATAACCATCTTGTACAAAAAACAGAGCAATACAACTGAGACCCAAATATAAGGAAAAACGTTTTTAAGAAAAACAGAAATGTAATCACTGTTAGCTCATCCTAGCCCTCAAACTGGAGATGAAACTAAAAGGTCAAACTATAAATTAATTTGAAAGCTACAGAAGAAAAAGAATCAGAGCCCTACCCAGTCAATTCAAAAACTCAACAGACAATGGATGCTTCCAGGCGACGAGCATTTATGAAAGCCACCAGTTGAGAGGGCTCATAAAAACATAGGAAACCGAATGGTACTTGACCAAACACTTACGTGGATGTTTTAGAAAAAAAAGTCCCCCCCAGCTGGTGGACCCCAGGGCGAAGTAAAAAAAGATCCTTAATTTTAAAAATCAAGGAAAAGTATGTGAGTGATAATACCTTAGATCTTCTGTAGAAAAAGAGAATGAACGAGGAGACCTAGATGGAAGGACTATAAGATAGGTATATGCAGAAAAAGAAAGGAGATCCTCAGAAAGGGCCAACAGATGAAAACCTGATGCAGAAATAGAAAGAGAAGTACAGGAAAGGAGCACCGGAAGAAAGGCTACCACACCGGGAGAAGGAGAGAATTCAGGAAGGAGCAAAAGAAGAACTGCGGCAGTGGGAGAATGGCACCAAAAGAGAACACCAGAAAAGAGGTTGAACAGCAGAAGGGAAGAAAGAGGAGGTCTTGGAATAGATCACTAAAATGAAGGCTGAGGTACATAAGGAGACAGGAGAACCAGGAATGCGGGGAAGCAGAATAAATGAAGAACAGGCCAAGAAATCAACTAGAGGAAGAAGAAAGGCAGGAGAAGGACACAGAGGTAGACAAATTAATGACTGAGCTCCTGGCCTGTACTGAAAGTGATGAATATGCTGGATTTCAGGCAAGGGAAAGATTAACTGTGCTTAATTTAACATCGGCAGTTAGAACTATGATAAGTAAGATGCATAAAGCCATAGTCTATAAAGATACTGGCAGGAGCAGTTCTATCATTAGGCAGAGTGAGGCGATCGCCTCAGGCGCAATGTTTTGAGAGCAGCAAAAATGCCCCTAAAATTTCCTAGTGACGGCTGACTCACTCTGCCTTTTCTTAAAAAAAAAAAAAAGAAAATCCAAAGGATTTATTGCAGCAGCAGCAACATTAATCCCCCTCCTGCTTCTGCTGCCACTGATTCAGACCAACAAGAAGCAGTTGCAGCAGCCCTCTCTCCCCAAAATAACAAACCAGCAAACAAGAGCAAATGATCTTCATGCACTTGAAAAGTGCTGCTGGTCCCACCCCTTCTGATGTATCTTTGTGTCAAAGGGGGCGGGGCTGGCAGGCCTTCCCAGTGCTCAGCAGAACTGAAGATACTGCACTTTTGTTTCTTTCTTTTATTTTTTTAGAAGCTGCCATGGCCGCTGCTGCAGACATCAAGAGAGGAGGCAGCAGACAAGAGGCAAGACAGTGCAGGGGTCTGAGAGGAGCACCACAGGCACTGGACAAGGGGAGGGGGACATAGAGGGGAATGGAGGGCAAAAATACATGGGATGGGGCTTGGGATGGATGCTGGATATGGGGTGAGTGGGGGTTAGAAAGCAGATGGTGGCCACAGGGAAGTGGAAGGTAGATGTTGATCATACGGTGAGGGGGCAGATGCAAGGCATGGGGAGGGGAGAGAAGGGAGAAAAGAGAGATGGAGAGCAGATGCTGAACATGGGGAGGGGGGGTTTGAGATGGGGAGAAAAGAGAGAAAGGGCAGAGTCTGGGGATGGGGAGATGGAGATGGGGCAGATGCTGGACATTGGGGTGGGGGCGGGAGAGAATGAGAGCAGAGAGATGCTGGAAACAGGACAAGGGAGAGACTGAGTAAGAGGAGGGATGCTGGACACAAAGGGAGGAAGAGAAAGAGAGATGGATAAAGGGAGGGAGGGGGAGGGAAGAAGCTAGGCACGGGGTGGAGAGGTAGGAGGAAATGCAAGACAGGAAGGAAGGGAGAAGGAGAGGGAGATGTGAAATGTGAAATGGTGGACATGGGGTGTGGGGAGAAGCAGAGGAGAAATACCGGCACAGGAAGGGAGAGAACAAGGGATGCACACGAGGAGAGGAATAGGGAGAGAGGGGGAATAGTGTACAGGTGGCATGGGGTGAGAAAAAGGGGGTGAGGTGCAGGATAGAAGAAGAGAAGGAAGAGACGATAGACAGGGGAGGACTGAAGATGACAGAAGGGGAGAGAAATGGCAGATGGGCCAGAGACTCTAGAAAGTGTGTTAAGAGAAGACCGAAGAAAGCAGAAACCAGAGACTGAGTGGGCAATGGCCTAAGACCCACCCAGTCAGTGGCAGAAAAACAATTGAATGAGAGGATAACTGAAGGCAGTGTCAACATGTGCACTGTTTTATGCCCATGCATGTTAATCCCAGACCTCACCATAAAATCAGTCCTGACAACACCACTGATGCAGGGGCTGGCTTCTTGGGGTTTCAGTTTAATTTTTGTCTATGTACAACTGTTTGTAGTTTGGTAATTTATTCCCTACTCAGTGAAGCTCTATCTACTGTATATTCTGAGTTTGTGACCAAAGCCAGGTAGTCCGTTATCATGGAGTTTTTATATACGGACTGGTAGTAATCCGGTTTGTTCAGTTTTCTGAATAGATATACAGATATTCTAGGACGTATTGCAATATTTATAGTGCTGTTTTTTTCTGATTAGGCCTCCTGTTTAAGTTTTGGAAGTTAATGCTATTATGGTGTGATAGATGTTTCTCTATAGGTCCTAAGTAATTTTTGTAAGGTTTTGTAATACTTTAAGATATACCCAGCACTGTTGAGGCTTTATAATCGCTGTTACTGAAATGACAACAAAATCTGAAGTTATTTTTGGTATGTTGAGTTCTTTGGGAAATGCCCTGTTTTGCCCTGCATCCATTACTGGAAAAGGAGTTTCTTTGGAAGTAGAATATATGTTCAAGAAGAAAAAGAGAGAACCATGGCACAGTTTAAAACACCAAAATCAAATTAGTTATAATAATTTTATTTTGCTTTTATAAACTGTGCCGTGCTTCTTTTTGTTTTTGTTCCTTTGATGTGTGACTACCTTCTATCTCCCAGGTGCAAGCTTTACTCTCTCTCCCAGAGCAAGCTTTACTCTCTCTCCCAGAGCTTTGGTTTTTTATATAATACAATTGGGTGCGAATTGTATTATTAATGGTTATTGCTTCCTTCTCATTGCTCTGAGTGTGGAAATCCGTTACCCAAGAGCCCAGGTGCTGTTACCGGTGAGGGGAGGAGCAGAGTACACTTCCAAGTTCTACCAATGAAAATACAGGACCAGAAGTAAAAGAGAATGATAATGATCCCTTGAAAAAAGCACACTGAAGAGAAAATAAAACCATTGCATGCAGAAGTGTCCCTGAGAGATGGGTGTCTAAAAGGATTAAGATCATCTAAGATAATAAGAAACATGCCACATTAACAGAAGTCCTTAAATTCATATGCTCTAACAATTAATTGAAAATAACAGCAGAGGTACAAAAGTTACAGAGATATGAAGAAAACGGAAAAGAGACATATCAATATAAATCATTTAGAGAGAACCCAAAACAGTTCTAGAGGGCACTGAGGAAAAGTATTAGTGCGGTGAAAATATCACTGGCAAAAGCTGAAACAGAAACATTTTGGAGAGACTTACAGTTATGGTCAACATTATTGGCACCCTTGCATTTTAGGTATGTTGTTTGTTTATTGTTTATTGTTTACTTAATATACCGCCCATCACTACAGCGTCTGAGCGGTTTACAAAAAAAGGCAAGGCTGCTAGAAAAGAAAAGGAACACCAATATGTTTTGGATAGAAAAGGATAGAGTAAAGCTAGGAGAGGACAGATGGATGGCAGAGAGCAGAGGAAAAAACAGGCTTTTTGAGTATCAGCGGTGGGGTGGAGAGGAGGGGGGAGGGGAGGGGAAGGTCAAAAGCTGAGCAAAGAAGGTGGGTTTTTAGGTTAGCCTTGAACGTTTTAAAAGAGGGTTCAAGGTGGAGGGCTTGGGGGAGTGAGTTCCCGAGTCAGGGGCCGAGGAAATAAAAAACAGGAGCGGGTGGATTCTAGGTGAGCTTGGGAAGGGGAAGGGAGGGACATGCGGTTTGCGTGTATGGAACGGAGGGAGCGGTGAGGAGTGTGGAGATGGACCAGATCGGCAAGGTAGAGTGGGATGCCAAGATATTGTGTACAATATCTTGAGAAATAATTGCAAATATTCTAAATGCTTGTCATCATAATATTTTAATAGTATGTTCAAAAGTATGCAACAAAAAAAAATGATGTCTCTGCAACTTAGACATGGAGCCCGATTCTAGCAGGAGCAAGATGTTCCCATGGTGCTAACCCTCTTCTTTCCTACCATCCAACCCATAGCTGGCCAGCCAGGGCCTGGATCGGGTGGCAGGAACCTCCCACCAGAGGGGGAGTTCTAGCCTCGATAGCCCCATTTGTGCTTCTTATACCACCTTCTAGTTCCAGCCCCACCCAGCATCCGCTGCCTTCTAGTCCCATTCTCCAATCCCCCCATCAGCCCTTTCCAGTCCTATCCTAGCCCCCCATCAGTCCATTTCCAGTCCTAGCCCCCCATCAGCCCATTTCCAGCCCAAGCCCCCCCAAACAGCCATTTCCAGTCCTAGTCCCCCATCAGCCCTTTCCAGTCCTATCCTAGCCCCCACTTCAGCCCATTTCCAGTTTAAGCCCACCCAATCAGCTCATTTCTAGTCTTAGCCCCTCCATCAGCCATTTCCAGTCCTAGCCCCCGCATCAGCTCTTTCCACTCCAAGCCCCCCAATCAGCCCATTTCCAGTCCTAATCCCCCCATCAGCCCTTTCCAGTCCTATCCTAGCCCACCATCTGTCCATTTCCAGTCCTATCCTAGCCCCCTCCAATCAGCCCATTTCCAGTCTTAGGCCCCCCCTCAGCCATTTCCAATCCTAGTCCCCCATCAGCCCTTTCCAGCTCTATCCTAGCCCCCACATCAGCCCATTTCTAGTCCAAGCCCCCCATTAGCCTTTTCCACTCCAAGCCTCCCAATCACCTCATTCCCATTCCTAGCCCCTCCCATCAGCCCTTTCCAGTCCTATCCTAGCCCCTCCCCCACCATTAGCCCATTTCCAGTCTAAGCCTCCCCAATCAGCCAATTTCCAATCCTATCCCCCCCAAAGAGCTCTGCACCTGTCAGACCAGCTTCAGAAGGAGTCGGGGACGCCTGAGGCCCCGGCTCACCTCTGCACAGCTGCCAGAATGAAGAGTAGATTTTTCCTTTACTCCAGCAGCTGTGTTCTCATGAAGCCCGCTGGCACGCTGAGTACCGGGAAACAGGAAATGTCCTTTAACCTCCGGCATGCCAGCGAGATCCATGAGAACACAGATGCTGGAGTGAAGGAAAATGCTGCTTTGCACTCCAGCAGCTGTGCAGAGATGAGCCAGGGCTTCGGACCTCCCCAGCTCCCTCTAAAGCTAGCACTGCAAGAGCAACAGCATGTGCGGGATGAAGTTGGCGCAGGGCCCCAAGAAGTGCCGGTCCCTGTGTGAACAACATTCCTGCACAATGAATGGGCACAATGGATTCCAGGACTGCCTGGAAGGTTCTTTAAAGTTTCATAAGCAGAAAACATCTTAATAACATTGCAAACTGTAGACACAGGACTCCCAAGGTCTTTGGAGATGGCACTGGATTCCTTTGAAGTTTGATGTTTGGTGATAATGGCTTTTCTGTTGCTTAGGCACTCTCTCTTGTCTTCATCATTGTGAAAATGAAACAGGGAGTGAATGTGGCCATTTTAAACAGAGCCATCATTCATTGGTTGATTCAAGTCACTGAGTACTGACAGTTGATCACAGGTGCATCTGATTTTATTGCAATGGGAATGTGGTTCTTCTGTTCAAACTAATTTGAGTTGTTTATAAGGGTGACAATAATTATGTCGCTGGCAATGTCCCAGTTTTTACAGTATTTCCTATTATTTTCTTGTTTTATTTGATTCTTTTATGTGTCAAATATGTGTGCATATATAGTCCAATGCTATTTCACTGGCCACTTTTTTTTAGGAGATATTGGACATTAAGGGGTTGACCACAACTATATACGAGAACCGTATAGAGCACAATTGAGAAGCAGAAAGGCTACCCTGCAGATATCAAACCGATGGAATAGCCTTAAGTAACAACTAAAGAGTTGGAAAACATATTAAAAAGAGTTCCAAACTGGAAAATCCCCGACCCAGATGGAGTGCCCAATTTTTATATCAAACAGTTAATTTCACTTCATTGAGACCTGGTAAATTGTAAAAAAACAGTTGGTCAAGCAGTCAGATTTAACACTGTATTGGCTAATAACGAAAACAACACTTGCTCAGAGAAAATGATGCCCTTTCTAGAGAGCACCAGGCATACCAAAAAAGTCAGACTTCCACTTCCAAAGGAGAATGAAATTTCTCTGAGAAGTAGAGAGTGACTTTTTTGGTATGACTGGTGCTCTCTAGAAAGGGTGTCGTTTTCTGCCCTGGTGAGCAGAGGCTTGATCATGCTGCAGCACGGAGAGTATGAAGCTCTATTTGGATGACCCTGGCAAAGGTAGACAGATATTTTTGCCAATGCACCTACTCCAAGATCAGGTAGACACCCATATAGCACAGGATAGCACCTATGGGTGAGGGGAGTAGGTATCTAGGCATCTAACTGTATAAATACTCTGTCATCCTAAAAGAGATCTCTCACATACACAAAAATAAAGTGTCATCCAGTCTTGGGGTCTTTAAAACATTAGGGTACCAATGTTGTACAAGCAAACCATATGGTCAGAGGGCAAGTTATACCTGGTGCTGCTCACATGGATACTACAGCCACACAGTTTCTGCCTTCTGGCATGGACCCATAAGGAGATAAGGCAAGCAGACTCATCCCCCCTCTCAAGAAAAATAACATGGCACAGTCATCAATATGGCATAACTAATGCATTCACATTGGGCCCAATATTTAGTAAGGCTGCAAAGGTGTCACAATACACAGGAAAACACACCCTCAAAGAAAGCCATGAATTGTGAATAAGGTGGATTCAACTCAGGTAAATCATGAATATGAGTGTTAGTGAATGTGCCATGGGCGACAGAGAAGCCCATGTATGCGCCTTGAAAATGGATTTAATATTGACGGAATGCGAGCAATGCGCGTAGGGGAGACAAAATGCCCACATATATGGGACCTAGTGGATAACCACATATCGTGGATATACACAGTTGGGGGAGAGAAGCTTGCTCATCACTCAATATGCCTTTCAATATACCCAGATGATATGGTGTGGACACGCCACAGATATGGGTAACGGAAACCTCAAAATGTGATGCCCAGGTGTCTACTGCACGGATCCCCATTGGCACACTCCCCGAGTAGGCCCTCCCCTAAGAAGGGGTCACAGACAAAATGGAGACTCAGAGAAGGCAGAATTTTAGCAGGGAGGAGGCAGAGGCCCTAGCACTCATGGTGCTGAGGTGGGAGCGGGTTGTTTTTTTGTACATAGTTATTATGTTCCTCTGTTTATGAAACCTGTTGAATGTAAACCTGTTTAATGTATACCCAGCTGTTCATTGTAAGCACCGATCAATATTTGGTAAGTGTAGTTTCTGTTCATTGTAAACCGCGCTGATGTCGAATAGTGCGGTATAAAAGAAACTGTAAATAAATAAATAAAAATATACCCCAGGAGCCACCACAGGGCCAATCTACAGCTGGCCACATGCATCTGGAAGGCCATCCAGTTGTGGCTGTGCAGGTGAGTAAGCCATTGGTGCCAGATGGTGGCTGAGAAGGTCATGACAGTAGGCAGGCCAAAAGGGGATGGCCCTCAAATCCACAACCTTATCCTACCCCACAAAAGCTGTCCATCATACAAGGGAGAACAGTCTCTGGGAGGAGACAACAGCTAGCCCTGCAATGTCACACAACCTAGGACTGCCACTAAAGCAAACAAAAAGCCAGCCACCTTCAAAGCAGACACACTTGCTCAGCCTGGAGGAGCACTGCAGCCAAACCAAGTCTGATATAGTGCCACAGAACCAATACACTGTGTAGGATGATCACACTAACAACCATTATTTTTAGCAATGCTAATTTCTGTTATGTGGCAGCCCAAAGATAAATATGTTGGTTGGGGTAGTGTGTGTTCCAGACCCTTGTATGGGGTGTGTGTGGCAAAGGCAGCTCCATTGAGCAAGAGGGGAAAGGTGAACAGGGGATGGCAGGAGAAAGTCAAGGATGGTGTGAGGGCAAGGAGAGCGCAGTAGCAGTGTACAGGCAGGGGAGTGATATGTGTGTTATGGGGAGGAGAAAGGGGGCACATAGCGATCCAGGGCAAGTTGGCCTACCAGCTCTGTGCATGCACTGCAACACCAAAGCACAATGTAAATGCCTGAAGAGGGTACTGCAGGCTCTGTGGTGGAGGAATGGGAGACAGCAGTGCAGAAGGTACAGAGGGGGACAGATGAGGCGGTGGCTATTTTGTACATTGTGCATGTGAGGGGGGGGGGGGGGCAGGCCTGATGTGTTGTGTTAAGCCTAAAGGATTCTAGAGGCCCTAAAATGCAGGTTCAGGACTATGAGGCGTCATACTCTAGACCTCACCAAGCATCTCCGAGAGGAGGTAGGAGCTACAGCAGGTGAACCAGGAGTCACCCATGTCACAGAAACCCACACCAGTGAGCCATATGCAGATAGCTATGTCAGCTAGGCCGGCAGGGATGTGGACCAATGATTCAGCAGTATATATGGTGTTGGAGAAGTCAGTCAGACAGTCAACACTACAAGCATGGAATAGAAAGCCATGGAAGTAGATCAGGGGCCTCAGGGTTTTGGGAATGGAGAGGGGAAGGCCTAGTGCTACAGTCATAGACAATGTTGTAGTGTAATCGAGATAGCATGAGCCTGCTTTGCTATGTGACTGTACAACATCTAACTGTGAGATGCCATGTAATGCCACATGTACTGAACATGTACTGATCAGAAAATTTGGTTTATTCAGCACAATGGCAGCATGATGTTCCACAGGAGTCTGCAGCACAGTGAGACCGGCCCACACAGGACACCTCTGCTACAACAGACACCAGCATGCCATCACAGAAGCAGCACAGCAGTTCCACCTATACCAGCAACACAACCACTGTGACAGCCTCCATGGCTGGTAGCATGGGGTCTGAGGACCAAGGGAACTCTGAAGATGGCAAAGAGGAGGAGGAGGATGGGGAAGAGGAAGAGCAGGAAGAACACATAGTGGGGAAGATGAAGGGACAGGAAGGAGAGGAGGATGACACGGAAGAGGAGGAGGAAGAGATGGAAGAGGAGGAGGAGGATGAAGGAGAGGGGATGAGGACAAAGGGGATGAAGAGGAGGAGGATGCAGACAGTGAGGAGCTGGAGGACAGAGGACATATTGAGGACATGAAAGATGTGCAGGAATGCATGGATGAGGGGCCTGGAGCAGCTACTGTGGAGACGAGGGAAGGGCAGACAGCAGTAGTGGAGGTTTGATTACCTTTAGTCACTGTGACTGCAGTGCTGTCAGCACCAGTTGTAAAAGTGGAGGCAAGGAAGGCATCTGGACCCAAAGGGCTGCCATTGCATCACCCCACACTCTCCAGGACCGCTCACCCAGAAGCACGTCATCAGATCCTCAGGCCCAGGGGTATGCTCATGTAGAATTGGCTTTCATAGCAGCTCCCAATGACCATCTCCGCTGCTCCCCCATCCCCCTGTGATGCAGGCAGAACTCAGGAGCCTGTGTGCTTAGGGATGCAGTGGTGCATGAACTGCGGCTTATGAGGGAGGCAGTGGAGGGGGCAGCAGAGATAATATGCGACGGTCTCTCCAGGCCCTCACCAATGCCCTGCTGCAGCAGCAGCAGCACTCAGGCTGAGGTGCCCAGAGGAGGGGAGGGGAGGGGCAGTGCTGAATATATAGTGGGAGTGTGGGACCATGACACCAGGTTAGATAGGAATACGGTTTGAGGGGGTAGGGTATGGGGTTTTTGGGGGGGAAGGTGTGGATATGTGGGAATGTTTTGGGGAAGGGGTAAATGGGTAGTACGATGAATAGATATGTTTTGCACCTTGTTTTCTAAGTGCCTCTGTTATATGCTTCCTGATTGCCATTTTAAAAAAGGCATTCATATATAAAGTTTGTCTAACTTCCATTTATCTGTGTTTGGTCTAGCTCTGTTCCCTAGGCAGTGGGGGCTTGCCATTGGTAGGCTGTGTGGTGTAAATGACAGGTGGGACTTGTGCAAGCATCGCTGTCAGTGGCCATGCTGACATAGCATGACAACCCCCACACCCTCGCATTTGTTGTAGCTCTGCCGGGAGTTGCCTTGCCTGTAAGGTGGTAGGTTCAAGGTTGACCCTTGGAGAGTGTCAATGGACATGTCTGTCCTGACAGCTGCACACAGCCTGTGCAGAACAATCATAGCCATACCCAGGTCCTCTTCTTGTCATTGTTAGCAGAGAATAGCATATGTTTTGGGTCATATAGAGTAGCATGTGCCCTCCCTTTATAACGCAATGGTCCCTCCACATTGGTCCCTCAATATCAATCAGGGACCACTGCTGGCTATGGCAGACACCATCCTATGCCTTGCACATTGTGTCATGAAGACACTGTCAAACATTGCAGGGCCACAACACCTACATCTGCAGGCATCAGCTGCAGATCTTTACAGTCTCCCTAGTGTTGGACTCACTTGCAGGGTTGTTGTGTAAACAAGCACTACCATTCCTCTCTCATCTCTCCCTACACCCCTCCTCATGAACTCTGCATTTCTGGTGGATTGCTACTTTCGATGCCCTTTTCTTGCACTGCCAACTCCAGACTTCGAGCCTTTCACCTTGCTGCTCCTTATGCCTGGAACAAACTACCTGAGTCTGTACATTAGGCTTCATCCCTGCCACTGTTCAAATCCATGCTGAAGGCTCACCTCTTTAGGGCTGCATTAGGATCCTGATCTGCTTAGTCCCCTATGTGTCTCCGTACTTTTCCTGGTTATGTCCTTGTCCTTAGCTGTTGTATAGCCTGTCTTGTGATTTTAAGCTCTGATGAGCAGGGACCATCCTTATATGTATCTGTGCAGCGCTGCGTATGCCTAGTAGTACTATATAAATGCTCAGTAGCAGTAGTTGTAGTAGGAGCACATCTGCATGGTTGACCTGAGACATCCATAGAACAGCATACCTTCACAGGAACTGCTTAATGCTACCTCACAGTGGGGTCTCGGGGCCCTGTGTCACGTACATATGGCTGGGTCAGGGCCACTGTCAGCCATATCTGGAGACCATTAGTGTGCCAGCCTCATGCAGGTCACGCACTGAGTGCCACATGCAAAACTTAGGTGAATATGGTTAATTGGGTTTTTGGCATTCTCAAAGATAGTGTGCCTAGGTACTGTGTCAATGTGCGGGAGGTGGAAATGATGTCAGGACAACTAATTATTGAGCCAGGCATTGAGAATGGCACATTCTATCTTGTCATGCTTCACTGGGTGCTCTACGGAGTACAGTATCATGTGAATGGTATGCGGTTTCCTATTGCTCAGACCAACATTAATAGCAAGTGGAAAATTCCAATTATTCCCATATGTAGCAGTGCAGTAGAACCCAAATTGAGCAGGAATGGTATGTTCTGTGACTCTAAGTGGACTGGTATTAAGCCATGCAGCTGGGTTGGCAGCCACCTCAGCACTTCCCCCTTGGACAACATTCATACTTGGAGGGACCCACAGACAGTGTCAACCATTGTATTGGCCAAATTGCGTGCCATGACTTGTTAGAGCCCCAATGAAGAAAGGGGAGTGAAAGAGTTAAGGTATATATATCATAGGTGACTGCTTAGGGTGTGAGAAAAATGGGAGCAGGAGAGCACATGGCTGTCCCCATAACACACTGAAGCCAGATTTTGTGAGGAGCACGTGTTTTTCACATTGTCTGGGGTGCCCACACCTCAGACAGTGCCCAGCCCTGAAAAAAGATGTGCACATACCTGAGCCTTTTGGGACTTTAGGCAGTCCTAACTGACTATGAGCCTCAAGGGCATATTCGTCATATGCGGATAGCTCTACATACATGAGTAGGATGCAGGATATTGAAGTGACCTGAGCTAACCGGTTATCTCTGCAACTCGTGTGTACCCCAATCCACAATTTTGAGTGGCAAGATACATTTTTTCAAATGTGCCTATGAGGTATCTATTTGTGCATGGGTGTGGCCATGTAGACCCACATACCTCTACAATATCTGCAGATAGGTTGCTACCCACTCACGTCATTTCTGTGTATGTGATAGATATGTGCGGTGAGGCCAGAGACGTTGGATTTCGGACACGAAGAGGACAAGGAAGCAGAACTTCTTGGCTGTGGAGGTGGAACTTGCTATTGGCCTCATCCTTAAGGAGCATAATCGTATGTCTGGATCTGGGAATGCCCACAACCAGCAGCATGCCTGGTATGACATTGCCAGACAGGTGAATGCTGTGCACCGCCATAATAGGGAGGTCAAGGACATTAAGAAGAAGTTGCGTGTGCTCCTCCAGCATGCTGAGAAGCAGGCAGCGAACCTGAAAGTGTCACCAGAACAGCGGAAGACCCTGAGTAACCTGGAGGAGAGGGTGCTAGCATATATTGATGACTGCTGTATTGCTGAACCAGAGGGTGAGTAGGCCTGTTTTACCACTTACATCTTTCCCAACCCCAACCACCCCCTACAGCGCAAATCCCCAGGACAGCAGTAGATGTGTGTTGAATTCCCTTCCTTGTGTGTCCCCTCTTCCCTGCAAACAACCTGTTCCCTTTCACAGTTTCCAGTCCACAAGCTGCTCCCTTAACATTGGCTGCTGCTCACCCTTGAAACTTCCCAGGTGCTTTGCAATGTTTCCATGCCGCTCTTCCTCCCAGCGCCATCACCATGCCTGACCACACATTACACAGGTCATGGTGAAAGAGCCAAGGGAAAGGTAGGCACCACAGTAGTCAAATGAGTGTGCTTCCACATTGTCCATTATGCTAGGTCCGGGTTCGGCATATGTCCCCCTTCTCCTCCCTGTGCCATGCATCCACAACAGTCTATTGATGAAGGATGGTAACCCCTGTGAGGCAAGTAGGGAATTACAGTTAGCACCTCTAACATGGGTTTTGTACCATAACAACTTCCTAATTATCAACCACACATTTGTACACTCAGTAGTGTTCCAGCATTGGCAATACATGCATTCCTAGGACCTTGCCATTCTGAGAGCATGGGCTTTCGAATTTCACCCTGTGCCATGGCCTACATTCACTGCTCCTCTGCTCCATGGGGGGGGGGGTCCACATGTGTCAGCCCACACATCCCCCACCTCCTTATGTAGCCAGCTGAACCCCCCTCGCCCTAACCCTTTGCTGACTGCCTCTCCCACAGATGGAACCCCAACCAGACCCTCCAATGAGAACCCAGGTCCTTTTGGAGTGCACACGCAGCTGTGTCCTGATATCCCTGAACAACTCAGTCACGTCACTGCACCTACCATGCTCCCCAACCCTCAGGAAAAATCCACTGCTGCAACAACAATTGATCCTCCTCAGCCACAAGGTCATCCCAGGATCTGCTAGAATTGGAGTTCCCCATCCCCGAGCAGCCCATCAGTACTTGTTCTAATGCTGCCAAACAGATAAGCCAGGAGTTAGTTGATGCATTGTGCACAGGTGTCATAAGTCAGGTTCTCAGCAGTTATCCTCTCGGGGGGGGGGGGGGGGGAGATGACACACATGCATTGGTAGGGGATTGTGGTCTGTGCAACAGCCATTCTAACAACTACGTGATACAAGATACATGTGTGACATCTTCTACAACCATGCTTCGCAACCCCGGCATCCCAATTTCCTGCTACAGCTCTGGAGGGGCTGTCTGGTGCTGCTGCCCTGTCCACAGTGCCATCTGCCACCATGTGATTAACCCCTCTACACAGTCATCCACTGGGCAAACCCAGATAACTCTGTGCTGCAACAGTGCCCAGTACATGCTTCCCCCTTCCCTCCCCTCCAGTGGACTGCCAGGACATGTGCTGTCAGCAGTCGCTAACACATATTCAGTGGCAGGGGTCAGATGGGGCACCTTTCTACCTATGGCATGACAACCTTCTACCCACTCTGGGGCCATCCACCATCCTAGCACATGCATCGCCTCCCATACAGGTGATCAGGCAGTCCCTCCACCATTTCCCAATTGTGCCTGTCTCAGACAGACTGGACACTTCCTCATGTCCCCACCAGGCTTTGCCAGTATCCCTTACAGCTCCACACTCACATACCAGCATGCAACCATAGCTTCAGTTATGCATCACTCACCTGGTAGCCAGGCATCACCAAGGTGTCCAGTCGCAACTGTGATAAGACAAATGCATCATGGCAGGACCCAGGGAAGCATGCACAGAGGTCTGTGATGTGTATGTGGGCATCAACAACAACCTGCATGTTTATTGAGTGGTATAGGTACCTGTTGTGGTATGCCCTCTCATCATGGAGGGTTGGCCTCAGGGCCACATGTGTGCAGTCAATCACACTTAGGACTGATGGGAAAGATGCAATCTTGTGAAAGGCATGGTCTGTTGTCTGACCGGGAAACACACATATTCTTGGAGTCATCTGAGGAGAGCTGTTGTCACTGTTGCAATGCAATTGGATGTTGCTGACTGTGTGATACTTGTAGTTGCCCACACAACATGCTGGAAGCTTCCAGTGGTGAAGAAGGCAAGAGCAGCGGTCACCTTGAGAGCCACAGGCATTGCATAACTTTGCACAGTTTAGGGCTCCAGGTCACATCTCAACTTGGCACAGAGGTCTGTGATAGTGGCAGCATCAAGGCGATAACGCTGGAACACCTCCTCTGTGGTCAGCTGCAGATAAGTGACCCTTTGTCGGTACACCTGGAGTGTCTGGTAGTGTGTCTACCCTGCTTGGGCCAATACTGGCTTCTGCGGCTGCTGCTGGCACTGTTGCCTTGCCCATCTATGGCATCTCCACTTCTGGTGTTGGATGGGTAGCTACCATATCCCTCTGCCTGTGTCTTATACCTCTTGTCTGGTTTGAATGCTCCGGTAGCGGCATATACAAGCATAACCAAAATGGATTTTTGTCGGTCCCATAACTGGTTAAAACCCTGGCATAGAGCTACACACCTTTGGCCCTAATATGTGCCCGGAAACCACCATAGAATATTGGTGTTCGACATGTATGTGGATGCCACATCTAGATTCTGCCTCGTTACACCCTCACGCATACACGGTTATGCTACTGCGCCTTGCAATAATATCTGTCATGTGCACGCCACTCAAGATTGGGTTTTCACGTGTTTGCAAGTTTTATGCGGATTTACCAATGTCATATGCTAACAGGGAGCAGCGATGCTGAGGTGGCTGTCCACTAGAAATGCTCATTTATGCTATAGATGTTTTGAGATCTACAGGGACACTGAGGCCCTTAAAACCCATTTCTAGTCTATCTGGAGAACCCAACCTGATGTGCTGCAGCAAATGTGGCAACAACTGTCAGAGGAATAAGGAATGTATTAGCAGCCACAGGAGCATCAATACTGGAAAATGGTTGCCTCTCATTTTAGTGATGCCAGCAAAATATTAAGATCTATACAGCCCCGGGTCATTATATGAATGCTGACACTATGTAGTTAGACCACTGACCTCTTATAAGGTGTGCCTAAAGCCTCAGTCTAGATCGTCGCTTACTTGAAAGGAAGGGAGTTGCCAATGTAGCTACACTCATTCATCTACAAGAATGTCGCCACACAAGCTGAGCTGAATCTCCCTGCTCCCTGGATTAGTGCCAGCATATTATCTGAGATGTGAAATAACCTTCTATTGGCAGGAAGTGCCAACATTTATAGCCTCCCACACATTAAAATCTATGTTATATACCATTTCTTCCAGAGATCAGTGGCGGTTTACATAAAACATAACAATGAACTTTACATTGAACAATGATCAACTTTTATAACTAACAAAGTTTATAACATAACTATAATACATTTACTATGTACAACTGGGTGGGCCGGGGACATTGCTGTGGGACAGGAAGATAATGGGTCTCACTTGTCTATGAGCTGACGTAGATAGCGGAGAGGGAATAGCTGTTTAGGTTATATAGTGTTGTTGACTGTCTGAGGAGGCACCATAATATTTGATAAATAGATGGGTTTTGAGCTCTTTTCGGAATGATTGTAAGTCCTTTATTGGTCTTAAATTGTCTGGGAGCTCATTCCAGAGTGCTGGAGCAATGTATATAAAGGCTCTAGTGCTGGTGGTGTGATTGGTGTTTTGAATGCGGGTAGGTATTGTATATGTATTTTGTGAGTGGTTTCTTCTGGTTCTTGTGTTTTCGGATAGGCTGATAAGGTAATTAAGGTGTGATGGAGATATTTTATTGTGTAATTTGAACACAACCATCATGTATTTATATTTTATACTGGATGCAATAGGCAACGGGTGCAAGTTGTGAAGAAGAGGTGTGATATGGTCGAAGTAGTGTGCCTTATGAATTATGCGCGCTGCTAGATTTTGCGCTACTTGCAGTTGTTGGATGGTTTTCTTGGGCAGACCTTGTAGGATGCTATTGTAGTAATCTAGATGAAGCATTATAAGAGCCTGTAAGACTGTTCTGAAATCGGAACTGTCTAGTAAGTTCCTGAGGTATTGCATCATTCGTAGTTTGAAGTATATGGTTTTTGTGATGAGAGACCATGTTTAGAGACTGATCTAGTATGATTCCAAGATATTTAACTTCATTTTTTACTGGCAGTTCAAAGTCATTTATATGGAATGTTAATGGGGGAGTGAAGTTTTGGTTTTGAGATACATATAACACTTCCATATTTTTGAAGTTAATTTTTAAGTTGTGGATTTGTAGCCAATCAATTATTTCATTTAGGCATGAATGTACTTGTGGGCAGGCAGGGTTTGTGACATCTATGGGATGATATATCATTATATCATTTGCATAGAGGTGATAATTCATCTTGTGTTTTTTGAAAGATGCTGTATATTGGCTGTATATATAAATTAAATAGAAGGGCGGAGAGTGATGTACCTTGAGAAATTCCTTGTTCTTGTTTGAATGTTGATGTAGCCGAGTCAATACGTATCTGTTGTGTTCGGTTGGTTAAGTATGAAATAAACCACTGTATTACAGTGCTGTGTAATCCAGTCTGTTGTAGTCTTGATATGAGTATGCTGTGGTTTATGCTGCCAAAGGCCAAGGCTAGGTTATTGGTGGTTAGGTCCAAATGGGGCAGGGTATCATTCAGGAAAACTTCTTTATTAAATGCTTTGAATTTATTTTTAAATCGAGTATGTTCCATGGATTTGGGATGTAAGGGATTTGCTGGAAGAATGAATTCTAAAAGATAGTAATCTGACCACGGTAGAGGGAGTGATCTAGGTGTAGAGTATTGGTTGTCTTACATTATATTATGAGGTAGGAAGATTAGGTCTAATATATTTCCTTTTCTATGGTAGGCATTAGTACCACCTGTTGGAAACCTATGTCTGCCATGGCATTTATAAAGTCAGATTTATGCATGCTATGAAGGGATGGTAGATTGAAGTCATCCAGATTTGTGTAGATTTGATGCACATGGTGATTCTAACATGTATGATGTTGTCATGGTTAGGTGAGGGAGGTCTATAGATTAGTGTGATTGAGATGTATTTGTTTTCAATAGTTATGACATCCATGCCTTGAATGCTTTTATTTAAGTGGAGGTTAGTTTGTAGGTCCTTTTTAGCTAGAATTAGTACTCCTACTCCGCATTTGTCTGTCCTTGGACATAGGTACAGGTTGTATTCTGGGCGCGTTAGTTGATCAACTAGAACTGAATCTGAGTCAGTTCGCCATGTTTCAGTTAAGCAGAGTAAATCTGGTTTGTTATCGTTAATTAAGTCTAGGATGGCTGGGTTTTTATTTCTTATTGATCTAGTATTCAATAGGATACATTTTATAGGATATGTTCTGATTGCGTGCTGCTGTAGGGAGTGCTGCTGTATGTAGTGATTATGTGGAGAATTTATATTTATTAATCTTTGAGGGTGGTGTTTATGGTTGTATGGTGTAGTACGATGGCGAAATGAAGGGTTGAGCCAATGGCAGTATTTTATAACAGATAGGGGCTTGTTTACAAAGCCGCGGTAGCGGTTCGCGATTGCTATCGGAGCCGCGGCCCCATTGATTTCAATGGGGCTGCGGCTCCGATAACAATCGCGAACCGCTACCGCGGCTTTGTAAACAAGCCCCATAGTGTTGATTTTTAGCTGGTTGAAGGGAAATGGTCAGGAGAGCTAAGAGGAGGATAAGGATGATAATATGAACAATGCTGTAATTTGCCATTTTCAGTTATATAAAACAATGGTGAATCAATGAGGCTATTCCAAGAGTATCTTTCAGAGTGATATCTTGCAGAATGGATCAGTAATGATATAAAGCAATATAGCAAAAAGAGGCTTTAACAGGAGTATCTGTGGTTGCCAGATGGCCATATGCAAGCAGTCTATGATGGCAGTGCAGATGGGAAATAAGTCACTTCATAAAACTGAGACATGGTTTGCTGCTTTGGCTGCACACCCTGTGGGAGGGCTATACATTCAGAGGTGATTGCAAGAAAGGCCCTCAAAAACTACAAGATGCATTGTAAGGTAGCAGATTGGCTGAGACCTATGGTGACAACCAAATCAGATTGAAAACTGCCAGTGGCAAAGAAGGCACGGGGCTGTGGTAACCTTTAGGTGGATTAGCATAAGCTTCTCCTCTGGTATAAGGGAGGAGAGGTTCTAGCTCTTGGCAGAAATGGGGATAGCAGTCATCAAAAAGAACTTGGTGAGAGACTGATCATCTGTGAGGTCTAGAAATTGGATTCTAGGCCTATAAATCATTTAATAAGGATGCCTTCTCCTGTCCTTCTTCTGGGCCCTGCGTGCATCATGCAGTATAGCCTACACAGCCCGTCTGTTAAAAGTCCCTCGACTACTTGGTCCTTCCACCAGCTCCCAGGAAAACCCTCCACCAACTCCCAGTGAAGCCTCCATTAACACAAAGTGAAATCCTTACAATATCAGCCCACACACATATACACTCAGGCACAGACACAGAGAAACACAGACACAGATAAAGACTATCACCCAGCAGAGACACACGCAGACAGACACACCCAAGGGCAAGGTTGTGTAACCAGGCTTAATAGTAACTTAGTAACATAGTATATGATGGCAGATAAAGACCAGTATTGTCCATCAAGTCTGCCCAGCAAGGCAGCAAGAGTAGGTGCACTTGCCACTCTGTGTAGGTCACCTCTCCCCATGCCTTTGTTTGGGGGTGTACCCACCGCTTCGTGTAGGTCACCCCTATTTGTTCATAAATTAGAGACAGTTATGTTTATTTTGATTTTATCCTGTTGCTATAAAGGGATCCACTGTGTCTGTCCTATGCCATTTTTGAATTCACTGTATTTGCCCCCACCACTTCCATCGGGAAGGCATTCCAAGCATCCACCACCCTTTCAGTGAAAAAGTATTTCCTGACATTGCCTTTCAGTTTACCCCCTTGCAACTTCATTTTATACCCTCTAGTTTTACAGCTTCCCTGTCTTTAGAAGAGGTTTGTTTGTCCATTAATATTCTTTAAGTGTTTAAAGGTCTGAATCATATCTCCACTGTCCCTCCTCTCCTCCAGAGTGTACATATTTAGGTTATCAAGTCTCTTCTTATACGCAGCATCCTACTGGCTTTTGCCACCGCCTTGTCACACTGTTTTGCCACCTTGTGATCATCAGAAACAATCACACTGAGGTCTTTCTCCTGGTCCGTGCACATCAATCTCTTGCCACTTATCGCATACAGTTCCCTTGGATTTCTGTTTCCCAAGTTCATTACACCGCACTTCTTCAAATTAAATCTTAACTGCCAAGAATTAGATCATTCTTACAGCTTTTGTAGATCTTTCCTCATGTTATTCACTCCCTCAGGGAAGTCCACTCTGTTGAAAATTTTGGTGTCATCTGTAAAAAGACAGACTTTTCCATTCAGCCCTTCAGCAATATCACTCACGAATATATTGAACAGTACCAGTCCCAAGACCGAACCCTGGGACATGTAGGGCTGGTACCACTGCAATTCTGCGCCTGCAGATCTCTGGCCTACTCAGATGCTGAAACCTGAACTAAAGCTGACCAAACAAGATGGTTTCCTGCTACAACGGACTTTTGATGTGCTTATAGTCTCAGACCTGACCTTCACACAAATGCTTGCCAAGTGATCATACCTGAGCATACAGAAGACTATTGTTTCTGTCCAATTAGTTTCCCATGCCAATTAGTTGTCTACATGCAAGAACATCTTCGCTGATCTTCATCATTCATTGATGATGCTACTGGCCTTAGGATGTCTGGAACTGCATACTGTTATCTTCCCTCATTATGGCACCTAGGCCTGCGGGATGAACACCTGTTCATTACCTTGTGATTCGCTGAGATCACCTCAGACTATCTTGTGCCAACCAATCACAAGACCTATGACGGAGACTCATCACGAAAGAATAATACAGTCTTCACAGAACTTCTGCGCCTTTTTGCCATTTGTGACCTGTTTACCTTGTGTCTGCTACCTGATCTGTCTGCAAGACAGACACATACTACATGTGTGCAAGGCCATTCTCTTAAGGACTGAGATAAGACTTTCACAGATACCTTTGGTTCTGTGTTCTGACGCAGCTAGCCTCCGAAAGGGCTGTAGCCTGCGTTATCTAGCCTAGCTGCCTGTGCTGCTTCGGAGACTTATCGGACTTCAGCCACCAGAGTTCCAGCAGGAGCTAAGGTACCATATTATTTCTTTTCCTCCAGATGGGCAATGGTTAGCTAGAAACTTATTCTATAACTCTTCTAGGTGCAAAGCGAATCAGTGACTTCTGGTTACTAATCAGTGATTTATCACTTTGTCTAACTGTAATTTTGTGCCACAACAATTTGCTACCTCATGTTTTTAATTATAGAAACATAGAAACATAAAAACATGATGACAGAAAAAGACCACATGGCCTATCTAGTCTGTCCTTCCATAACAACAACTACAACAGTCCACTTTTTACCTTTAGAGATCCTCTGTGTTGGTCCCATGCTTTTTTGAATTCAGTTACTGTCCTCATCTCTACCACCTCCACTGGAAGACTATTCCACGGATCCACTACTCTTTCCGTAAAGAAATATTTCCGCATATCACTCCTGAATCTATCTCCCTTCACCCTCATCCCATGTCCCCTCGTAGCAGAACTTGCTTTCAATTGAAAGAGGCTCTCTCCCTGAACATTTATGCCACGGAGGTATTTAAACATCTCAATCATATCACCTCTATCCCGCCTTTCCTCTAAGGTGTACATATTAAGATCCTTAAGTCTGTCCTCATATGCTTTATAATGAAGCCCATTAATCATTTTAGTAGCAACCCTCTGCACTGACTCCATCCTGTTCACATCCTTTTGAAGGTGCGGTCTCCAGAATTGCACACCATACTCCAAATGAGGTCGTACCAAAGACTTATACAGAAGCATTATCACCTCCTTTTTTCTGCTAGCCATTCCTCTCCGTATGCCCCCAAACATCCTTCTAGCTTTTGCCTTCACCTTTTCTACCTGTTTAGCTACTTTAAGATGATCAGACACAACCACGCCTAGGTCCCGGTCTTCTTTAGTGGACAAAAGTACTTCACCTCCTATACTGTATTGCTCCCTTGGATTGCTGCAGCCCAAATGCATGACCTTACATTTTTTAACATTAAATCCCAGCTGCCAAATTCTAGACCATTCTTCAAGCTTAGCTAGATCCCTCCTCATGTTATCTACACCTTCCTGGGTGTCTACTCTATTGCAGATTTTGGTATCATCTGCAAAGAGGCAAACCTTACCCGACAGCCCTTCCGCTATATCACTAACAAAGATGTTAAAAAGAATCGGACCAAGGACAGATCCCTGGGGCACACCACTGGTAACATCCTTCTCCTCAGAGTGAGCTCCATTTACTTGTACTCTTTGTCGCCTCCCACCCAACCAATCCATCCCTAGGGTGCTCAGTTTGTTTATAAGTCGCCTGTGAGGAACAGTGTCAAAGGCTTTACTGAAATCTAAATACACCACATCTAGAGCTCTCCCTCGGTCCAACTCCCTGGTCACCCAGTCAAAGAAATCAATCAGATTTGTCTGACAAGACCTTTAGCTATATTTCTGTATTATGTACCTTTGGCTATATTTCTGTATATTTTTCTACCTCATTGCCCATAATAAACATAATATATATATATATATAATATAATATATTATATATATATATATATATATATATATATATATATATACACACACACACACACACACACGAGACATCTCTCGTGGCTCATTACCAGCACACTCATAGAACTTCGGGCTGGGTATTATAGCTAATTTCTCCTGGACATAACTGAGAGCTAACTTATCTTTGTTTGCTACTAATAATCCCTACAGGCACACCGCTAATCACCTTCCTTTCATCTGAGTGAATTCCGTTTACCATCACCCTCTGTTGTCTGTCAGTCAACCAATTTCTTATCCAGTTCACCATCTTGGGACACATCCCCAAACTGTTGAGTTTATTGATAAGCCTCCTATGAGGAACAGTATCAAAGACTTTACTGAAATCTAGGTAGATCACATCCATAATAAGAATAAAAATACAAATTTTAAATTGAGGTTTCAGGTGCCGTTGGGTATGTTGGTGGCTCTGGTAATGGCAGGAACAAGCTAGAATGGTGTCAAAAAGAAAAGAAAAGCAGAGCTGGCATGGTCCCATATAAACAAAATAAAGTTTGGTCTTGCTGCACTTCAGGGCAGTAAGGGTTAAAACCATGATAATGCCCTACAGTTCTAAATGAGAAAGAAAGTATGGCAGCCTTTTTAAAATGAAAATAAAGAAAAGAGTAGGGCTGTAATGCTGAGCAGGTTTTAAAAAGCATGTCTGCAGTACAAAATTAAATAAAGACTGGGGCTGCTGACTGCCTTTAAAGTAATTACATGGTTAAATGAAAGGGCAGGAGGCTGCAGCTTATCAGGCAGAACAGTTTATTGCAGGCAGGAAAATGGAATATCAGTGATGCAGTTTTATAACTTGTATTTCTAATCTATTAGGAGTTAAATTAAAAATCCTTTAAAAGAGTAATTAGAAGTGTTATGGGGGAGATTTTCTTTAATTTGTACGAAAGAATGTAGTTTGAAAGGTGTCTAGAACTATTTCTTTGGGAAAGGAGTGGAAGAATACTTTTCTCATTGGTTTGGAATACTGTTGTTTTGGAGTCAAGAGTTGAGATCATTGGTGCAGAAAGAGAGAGATTTGTTGGCTGAAATAATGAGAGGAGGTTAGATTTGAAGATTTTTGGAGGTATTTGGAGAGTACTTTGTAATATTTAAAGAAGCTGGAGTGGTTTCTTTAATTTTTGAGAGCAGAAAGCTTGGAAGTGTGGCATTTTTAAGAGTAGATCTTTAGAAGAGATTTGATTTATACCTTTGAAGCAGGACCGTACCTAGCCCTGTGCGTGCGGTGCGGACTCACAGGGAGCAAAGGCTTAAGGGCCACATTTCAGCTGTCTACTGTTGCCTGCCAACCCACTTTTTCTTCTCTGAGTGGCGGCAGGTAACGGCAGACAACTGAAATGCGCCCCTTAAGCCTTCTCGCGGCATGCTATGCAGGTCTGGTCCCTCCCTCCTCTGACTTGCACATCGGGCGTGCCTCTTCTCTCCCTCCGCCATTCACGCTCGGTACGTCCCTGCTTTGAAGTACCTTCAGTAGGTTTTGTTCAAGGATTGATTATGCTGTCTAACATTTGTTGGCTGAAAACCTGTAAATTCATTTGAGAAAGATTTAACTGATCAGAGGAATTTGACTGTGGTTATAGCAGTCAAAAGTTGATAAATTGGGATAAAGCTAATTGGATTGTACCTGTTTCAAACTGGTTGGCTCAGAGGTTCTGCAAGTGCTGAGAGAAAATAGTGAAAAGGATCTCACCCAGGTTTAAGGGAAAACGCTCAGACCAAAGCTGAAGAACTGTATGGTGACAGTGGACTGTGTGCACAGGTTTCCAGAAAGGGTCAACTTTGAAAAGAATTTCTGGCTTTAAAAGTCTGTTGAGAGACTTAAGCATGTTCTAAGAGAAAAGGAGACTATGATCCCTTGCTGTTTGTTATAGCTTGCCTGGAGTTCAGCTGCAGGTTCTGAGAGAAGAGAGATTCTAATTTAAAAGCAGACAGCTTTATTTTCCCTGACAGCCTACATTGTCAGCAGACGCAAAACTCTTGAGGTGTGCCATAGCTTGCATAGTATATGTGTGTGTGTATATAAGAGGGCAGAAGGTTTTAATTAGCGCTTAATAATTACTTTTTAATTTAAGGATAGCTTAAGTGAATACTTGAAAAAGATGAAAAGGCTTTAACATTCCAGCCATTGTCTTATAACCTAAGTCAATATAAAAGAAGGATAGGGTTTTGCGTTATTGACTTCTTAGAGCCAGAGAGTACGGACGGTTGAAGAATCATCTGGAGAGAAGCCACCTGTGTGACCAGAGAACTGGTGGACAGGGCCAGATCTTGAATTGGACCAGAACCAGTGTGAACACAGTCTCCAGCCTCAAGAAAGATTTTTTTGGATGGAAGATAGGTATATGTTGGGGTTTTTTTTAGTGCACTTATTTCCTTTTACAGTATTTAAGCTCAAATAATACTAGTTTTGTTTAAAATATCTGAGTCCAGGTATACTTACCTGTGTATACTCTTGAAGAGCCTGCATAAAGAGAAAAAGAACACAGTTAGGGAACTTGAATTGTCCTAAAGGGATTATTATAACAATTCTGAATTTAGAAAGAGATCCTTACCTGCTGGGAATGAGAATTTAACCTGTGAAAATAGAACAATACAGCTTTTAAAGAAAGAAGCTTGTTCTTAACAGTAGACTGTATTGCATTATTCACTAAACAGCTGATTGAGAAAATACTTATCTGATATATGGCAAAGGAAAATGTGGTAGGAAGGTTCTGGAGGCTAAATTTAGGCTTTTAGGTAGGAAGTTGAAATCCAGAACTTCCAGGGTAGCATTCTCCGAAATGCTTCCCTTTCCACACGCAGGATCCAAAAGGCAGGCAGAGCTCCAGAGTCTCAATGAGTGGATGAGACGATGGTGCAAGGATGAGAGTTTTGGATTTGTTAGGAACTGGGGAACATTCTGGGGAAAGGAGGGGTTCTTCCGAAGGGATGGGCTTCACCTTAACAGGGATGGAACTAGCTGCTGGCATTAACCTTTAAAAAGGAGAGAGAGCAGCTTTTAAACTAGATAATAGGGGAAAGCCGACAGTCACACAAGAGTGCATGGTTTGGAAGAATGTATCCTTCAAGGATACTAACAAAAGCAGAGAGGTTCCAAAACAGAGTAAAGTAGCCCAAATGCCCTCGAGTATGCAGCAGACAGAGCTTAAAGATCCCAAATTACCCATGCCTACCAATAGCCAAATTAATATGAATAAAATACAGTCTTCAAAATGCTTGTATGCAAATGCTAGAAGTCTAAAAAATAAGATGGGAGAGTTAGAATATATAGCACTAAATGAGAGGTTAGATATCATTGGAATCTCAGAGACATGGTGGAAGGAGGACAACCAGTGGGACACTGTAATACCTGGGTACAACCTATATCATAATGATAGAGCTGATCAAATTGGTGGAGGGGTTGCGCTCTATGTTAGAGAGGGCATTGAGTCAGAAAGGATTAAAGTTTTGCAGGAAACAACATTTGCTGTAGAATCTCTATGGATTAATTCCATGTAAAAAGGGGAAGGCGATGGCAGTGGGGGTGTACTATCGACCGCCTGGCCAGAATGAACAAATGGATGATGAAATGCTCAAAGAAATCAAGGAAGCTAACAAAAGTTACAGCACAGTAATAATAATGGGTGATTTCAATTACCCCGACATCGACTGGGTCAGTGTCACGGCGGGACATGCTAGGGAGATAAAGTTCCTAGATGAACTGACCAGAGGGGAAGCCATATTGGACCTAGTCCTTAGTGGAACACCAGATCTGGTGCAAGAGATAAGGGTGTTGGGACTACTTGGCAACAGTGATCATAGCATGGTTATGATCACTGTTGCCAAGTGGTCCCAACACCCTTATCTCTTGCACCAGATCTGGTGTTCCACTAAGGACTAGGTCCAATATGTACATTCGTAGCAAAAAACCCGTGAGAGAGTCAGTTGGTCCATTAGATGATAGAGGGGATAAAGGGGCACTAAGAGGCGACAAAGCAATAGTGGAGAGACTGAATGAATTATTTGCTTCAGTCTTTACTGAGGAAGATGTAGGGATGTTATCCATGACTGAAGTGGTATTTAAAGGTGAGGAAGAACTGAAGGAAATATCGATACCTCGGGAGAGATGTATTACAACTATTCAAAAAACTGAAGAGTAGTAAATCACCTGGACCGGATGATATACATCCAAGGGTGTTGAAAGAACTGAAATATGAGATTGCAGACCTGCTATTAGTAATCTGTGAGCTATCATTAAAACCATCTGTAATACCTGAAGATTGGAGGATGGCCAATGTAATGCCATTTTTTAAAAAGGGTTCCAGGGGTGATCAGGGAAACTACAGACCGGTGAGCCTGACGTCAGTACCGGGAAAAACAGGTAGACAAAGGTGAGTCAGTTGATATAGTGTATTTGGACTTTCAGAAAGCCTTTGACAAGGTCCCTCATCAGAGACTTTTGGCAAAACTAAAGAGTCATGGGATAGGAGGCAGTGTACTACTGTGGATCAGGAACTGGTTAAAAGATAGAAAGCAGAAGGTAGGGCTAAATGGCCAAT
Organism: Ichthyophis bannanicus; assembly: GCA_033557465.1. NCBI lineage: Eukaryota > Metazoa > Chordata > Amphibia > Gymnophiona > Ichthyophiidae > Ichthyophis > Ichthyophis bannanicus. The sequence goes on along the minus strand of CM066032.1, from coordinate 401,227,848 downwards.
TTTCCCATTGGAGAAAGGTGACTAGTGGAGTACCCCAGGGATCTGTGCTGGATCCGCTGCTTTTTGACATATTCATAAATGACCTGGAAAAGGGATTAACGAGTGAGGTTATAAAATTGGCAGATGACACAAAACTATTTAAATTTGTTAAAACCCATGAGGATTGTGGAAAATTGCAAGAGGATCTTGATAAATTGGAGCCACCTCCCAGGAAAAAGATTTAGGCGTCGTTGTGGATAACATGTTAAAACCCTCCGCCCAGTGTGCAGCGGCGGCCAAGAGAGCAAATAGAATGCTAGGTGTCATAAGGAAAGGAATGGAAAATAAAAGAAAGGATATTATAATGCCTCTGTATCATTCCATGGTGCGACCACACTTTGAATATTGTGTGCAGTTCTGGTCGCCGTATCTTAAAAAGGATATAGCGTTATTAGAAAAGGTTCAGAGAAGAGCCACCAAAATGGTAAAGGGGATGGAAAGATACCCCCATGAAGAAAAGCTAAAAAGGTTACGGCTCTTTAACCTGGCTGAGGGGAGATATGATAGAAGTCTATAAATTAATGATCGGAGTGGAACGGGTAAACGTAGATCAACTGTTTATGTTATCAGGATATAGAAAGACTAGGGGACATGCAATGAAGCTACAAGGTAAACTATTTAAGACAAATAAGAGAAAATATTTTTTCACTCAACGTGTAATTAAACTCCTGAGGGCCGCGCAAGAGGGCCCTTTGGCACGGCCCTTAGGCAAAGGCACCCCCAAGATTGTCACAGAAACATAACAGAAAAAACGACGCTGAGACTACACCTCCCTCTTGGTACAGCTGAGCTCCCTCGGGGTCGAGCTCGCGTACAATCAAGGAACTGACAATCCACCAACTCACAGTGGAAACGCAGAATACCAACTCCGAAGACGCCGAACTGCCTAAAGAGCTGAAACTCTGGGGCACGTAAGTCACACTCATTTGAGTGATTTTTAAACTATCAACACTGCTTCATTACTTATATGAATTAACTGCACTCCTAACAATAATTGAATGTATAGTTCTGTTTAAATCATCTGATTGCAGCAGCACCACTCTCTACAGCTAGGATTATCCTCCTGCCTCTCATAAAAATACTAATTTAAAGGGTAGAAATTCATGTTTGGGACTAGAATCCAAGATCAGTGTTGGGCACTCTAGTGACTAGTTCCCTCTGGATACTGTTGTTAGCTTCCAGCGTTTACAGGCCATATTAGGTATTACCATGTTTGTCCAGATCGATACTGTAAACCCAGGGATATGCCAGTGTTGTTAACTACCATCGTTTATAGGCCATATTTGGTATTACCATGTTTGTCCAGATTGATACCTTAAACCCAGAGATATGCCAGTACTGATGCTATGTTAGAGCAATGTCATCTTTAGCTAGATAAGAACATAGGGACTTGGGATGTACCATAGTGGGTCAGACCAAGAGTTCATCAACAGATCCAGCTGCACACACACGAAACAGGCTCCCTCCACGGGACAGGCTCCCGCACCGCGACAAACCCAGCTCCACATCCACGGGACAGACCCCCGCAACAGGGCGACCACCACAGATCAGGCTCCACCTCCACGGGACAGGCTCCCTCCACGGGACAGGCTCCCGCACCGCGACAGATCCAGCGTCACATCCACGGGACAGGCCCCCGCGCCAAGACGACCACCACAGATCCAGCTCCACATCCACGGGACAGGCTCCCTCCACGGGACAGGCTCCCGCACCGCGACAGACCCAGCTCCACATCCACGGGACAGGCCCCCGCACCAAGGCGACCAACACAGATCCAGCTCCACACACACGGGACAGGCTCCCTCCACGGGACAGGCTCCCGCACCGCATCAGATCCAGCTCCACATCCAAGGGACAGGCTCCCTCCACGGGACAGGCTCCCGCACCGCAACAGATACAGCTTCACATCCAAGGGACAGGCTCCCTCCACGGGACAGGCTCCCGCACCGCAACAGATACAACTTCACATCCCCAGGACAAGCCCCTGCAGCAAGTACAGCTCTCCTCAAAAAAGCAAACAACAGACGAAAACCTAAGGACACAGGCGTCGCCCTATCAGAACATCACAAGCTATCAACATGCACACCACATACTTCCTCCCACTATACCTACTAGTCACACAACTCCTCCCACCAACTACACACCCCCACTACCCCCAAACAAACACACCATGGTACCCGCCAACTGCACTGCCATATCTCGGTCCACAACACACACACAAAGAGACACTCGCAACCTCCCAAACAAAGAGACAAAACAGACACAAATCAAACCCCAACACCGGCCCTAAGGAAGCACACGCCGCAACAACCTTTTCCACAAAGAAAACATCAATTGAGCTCATAAATGCCAGATCCATCTGCAACAAGATACACACTCTGGTAGACCACATTGAAGAGCGACAGCCAGACATAATATGCATCACAGAGACATGGCTCAACCCTACTGACAGTGTACTACTCAACCAACTAGTACCGAACAACTACTCAGCATACAACTGCCCACGCATCCACAAGCGTGGAGGAGGAGTCCTAATAATAGCAAAAACAGAACTCAAGTTCAAGACACTGAATCTCACAGATACAAAGCAGTGTAACACAATTAGCATCAAGAACAAGAATATTGCAATCTGCCTAACCTACAGAGCACCCCGTGCTCCACCCGACGAACTAGCCTTCATACTCGAAGAAGCCTGTGCCATAACGTCAAACAACAAACCAGCACTACTAATCGGAGACTTCAACCTCAAGTCCGCCAATACAAAAGATGCAGAGGCCTTCCTTCAGGCAATGTCATCACTTCAATTCACACAGATAGTCAATGCACCAACACACAGACTAGGATCATCCCCAGACCTCATCTTCGCATCAAACTACCTAACTTCAAGAGACCTAATCTCTACACCCACCATCACCCCAGTACCATGGTCTGACCATTACTTAATCGAGACAAATCTGCAATCACAAGAAGACTGGACAAGCGAAAGAGCGAACTTCCCACACACACAAAGACGATTCAAGTCCTTTGACAAGGACGAATTCATCCAGGACACAATACAACACTTGAACATTGACTCAGAGGACCTGGAGGAACAAGTTTCCAACTGTAACAATGTCCTAGCTAACGCCGCCAAACCATCCGTTGACAGGACCAAGAAACAACACCACAACAAGAGACAAAACAAACCATGGTACTCAGCAAAAATACGACAGGAAAAGAGGGAGCTCAGGAAAATTGAACGGAGATGGAGAAAAAACAAAACTACTTCCGACCAACATCTTTACCTAACAAAGCAAAAACAATACAATGAACACATCAACCAATCAAAGAGAGAATTCCACACAAACCTGATAAATTCTTCCATCAACAAACCCAGAGAACTTTTCGAAATAGTAAAAACCCTGACAAAAGAGCAAGCAGCAGAAAGAGAAATACAAGTGGATCCACAGATATTCGCCGACCACATCAAAGACAAATTTCACTCCACAGAGCGCTCAACACCCAGTAGAACCAACAGAACGAACGTCCACCCCAAAACCTGGGGCACATTCCACTCACCCTCAAAAGAGCAGATATCAGACATCATCTCCACAATCAACACAAGCACTGCTCCTACAGACCCTTGCCCAGTGTCATGGGTCAAAGCCACCAAAGCAAGCCTCATACCAAACATTCATAAAATGGTACACAACTCACTCACTCAAGGACTCATGCCACAGCAATTAAAGCTTGCCTCAGTAAGACCAATCACAAAGAAAACTTCTCTCGACAAAAAGGACCCAGCAGCATACCGACCAATCTCCAGCATACCCTTCCTCGCAAAAATAATCGAAAAGACGGTTCAACTACAACTTCAGGAACACATTGACGAACACGGAACTCTCGACGACAACCAACACGGATTTCGTCCCAACCATGGAGTCGAAACTCTCCTGATCTACCTCTTCGACAGCATCATAAGAATAATTGACGACATCAGGAATGGAATTATAATGATCTTCATCGACATCTCCTCAGCGTTCGACACAGTTGATCACAATATACTCCTGGAGAGACTGAAGAACACTGGTATACACGGTACCACTCTAAAATGGTTCCACTCGTACCTAACAGAAAGACAGCTACAGGTCAAGGTGGGACAGGACACCTCCCGGCCCATAAACGTCCAACAAGGAGTACCACAAGGATCCGCACTCTCAGCACTCCTTTTTAACATCTACATCCAACCAATATGCAACATTATGAAAGAGAACAACATCCAATACACAATATACGCAGACGATATAATGGTATACTCCCCGATATCAATCGAAAACCCGGACTTCTCTAAGATAGCAGACTGCCTTACCCAAATGGCGAAGTGGTGCCAAAACAACAATCTAGCTATAAACTACAACAAGACTGAAGCTTTAATCATCACTCGAAACCAAAGCTTCACACACCCACCAAACATAAAGATACAAAGCACCACGATACCGATAAGATCGGAGGTGAGATACCTTGGGGTTACTCTGGACAGTAAACTCAACCTCAAACCACACATAGACAAAACAATCCAAAAAGCATATTACAGGATGCGAATCATCAGGAGACTGAAACCACTCCTCGCTCCAGAACACTTCCATACAGTCTGTCAAGCACTGATAACCCCAATACTGGACTTCTGCAATCCGATATACCTCGGACTACCAAAACAAGCTCTCAAACCACTACAGCTGGCACAAAACACTGCAGCTCGAATCATATCCGGAGCCGCAAGGCAGGAGCACATCACACCTACACTAAAGGACTTACACTGGCTCCCAATCATTGCTCGCATCAGATACAAGACTATCATAAACCTATTTAAGATAAAAGAACACACATCAGCCAACAGCCTCCACCTGCTCATACAACCGGAATCCAGCGCACGTCCCAGAAGAAGTCAAACACGCAACCGAGTCAGCACCCCAAATGAGTACAAGCACACACGCAAGGACACAACAGACAGAGCTCTCTCCATGGCTGCTCCAACAATATGGAACAATCTACCGGACGATCTAAGGGCAACTCCAGACCTCAAAGACTTCAGAAAACAACTGAAAACCATGCTGTTCATAGAGCACTATGGTCACATCACATAACCTAAGAGAATGGATAACAGCACTCCAATCCTCCCAAACAACTGAATATATATAAAATATGATTCTAGCACCACTGTAAATAGCCCACCCTGTATATAGCTCAAACAAATCAAGCACCCAACACATCCCTCACACAACTAAGTTTTATCCTCACTGCATGTACAACACACACACTTTACCTGATTGCTTGCTGTGATACCACCTTGATTATTAAGATAAGGCGGTTTAGAAATACTGTTAAATAAATAAATAAATAAATAAATAAATAAACTCTGGAATTTGTTACCAGAGGATGTAGTAAAGGCTGCTAGTGTAGATGGGTTTAAAAATGGTTTGGACAAGTTCCCGGAGGAAAGGTCCATAAACCATTATTAAAAAGGGACCCAGAATATCAATGCTTGACCCAGTACAAGCATTGTGGAACCTGTGTCTTTTGGGGAAACTGCTAGGTTCGTATGACCTAGATTGGCCATTGTTGGAAACAGGATCCTGGGCTTGATAGACCTTGGTCTGACCCAGTATGGCATATCTTATCTTCTTATGAAGATGATGTGAAAAGCTATGTAAAACAAGAAAGAAAGATTAGTTAGTTTTTTTAAAGCTTTGTTCAACTGCTGTTCCTTAAATTTTACTTTTACACTAAATATGTTAACCCGTGTTATTCAATTGAACAGGATTCTGATTTTAAAGTATAGTCATGTTAGATAATAAAACCTTTGAATTTAATATTTCAAAAGGGCTCTGGATCCTTATTTAAAGCTACATATTGTAAAAGATTTGTGTCATCTTACCTGAATGTTCAATAGTAATAACATCTTAGCTTTACCATCGTTGAAGTATCCTGAATTTAGTTTTTTTTATTGTTCCAGTGAGTTTATTGTCAGTTTTCTGTCCACTGTGCCCTCACCAGAGATGCTCTTGCCTGAGGGACGGCTATACCACTACAGTAACATCTAGCAGGGTATAGGTAAGACTGGTACACCCGGAGGCCGGGTTACAGTTGAAAGCTCAGGGTGTCTAAGAAAGATACAGCCTGGATGGAAGGAGGGGGTTGGAGAAATAGATACTCAAGGGTTTGAAGAGGGATTTTACAAAGGTTAATGAGACAGAGAGGATAGAGAGCAGGGGAATAAAGTCTAGTCAAGAACACACCTATGTAGACAAAGAGGACAATCAGTCAAAAGTATCACAGTGAGATCTCCTCCAGTCACCCAACACCACTAGCAGTCCCAAAAGACAAGTGAGGTCGCCATTTGTAGCAATTTATAGAAGCTGTAAATGCCAATATCTAAATCTTCTGCCCTCGATATCGACATGCTTTGTGAAATATGTTATAGACATATAGACCTTAGCACCGCCCATTCCACGCACCTAACACAGTTTTTTTAAAATGTGGATATCTCTAGATCACTGGCATTTCAACCTGTAAATCACAGCCATCCTAAAATTGCTATTTCTATGTGGATATCATTTCCATGGGTAAATGCCAGTATTTCCACATAGAAATTGTGTACAAACCTTCTAAAATAACCTTCTTAATGAAAAAGGTACAAGGGATTATGACAAGGCAAAGAACCCTCATATATTTAAACCTATCCACAACTGGGTATCGTCTTCCAATTTCTCTGCCTGTATAATATTTATTTATTTATTTCATTTTATATACTGTACTATTTTACAATCAAAGTGGTTTGCATAGAACAAAAACATTGGAATATTTTACATTGAATGTCAACTTGGGAAATTAAACAGGGTTGAACATATATTACATGATGGTGTATGTTTCCTATGATGTACTGTGGCATAAGGGTAAGTAGCGAAACCAACAAGGAAACAACACAAGCCACTCAGGGCAGAGCAGAGACAAAAAACAAAAGAGTGGCCGGTTCACACACACAACACCTTTATTGACCAAATAATAAGTGGCCTAAACCCAACACAGGACCGTGTTTCGTAGCATACTTCATCAGGGGTTATCAGGACACACTGACTGGTTGTGGTGATCACAAACTACACAATACACTTAATTGTGTAATTGAAGCCGCTAACATCATAAACAAAAAACTCTTCTGTTCAAAAGATTTCAAAGAGACAACTATAGACGCGTGTTTCTCCTTCAAGCACTGTGCTTCAAGTGCTTGAAGGAGAAACACGCGTCTATAGTTGTCTCTTTGAAATCTTTTGAACAGAAGAGTTTTTTGTTTATGATGTTAGCGGCTTCAATTACACAATTAAGTGTATTGTGTAGTTTGTGATCACCACAACCAGTCAGTGTGTCCTGATAACCCCTGATGAAGTATGCTACGAAACACGGTCCTGTGTTGGGTTTAGGCCACTTATTATTTGGTCAATAAAGGTGTTGTGTGTGTGAACCGGCCACTCTTGTTTTTTGTCTCTATAAGGGTAAGTAGCTACATGGAGTCTTCAGTTTATAATTGTTGAATACATTATGTTATATGATCATAGACCTGTTGGAATAAATGGGTCTTTATTGCCTTAAAGAAGGTTGAGAGTTCGGAAACTGCTCGGGTCTCATCTGTTAGAGTGTTCCAAAGGGTTGATGCTTACAATGAGAAGGCTCAATTAGTGGATGCTTAGGTAATAATTAAGAAGGATTCAAAATCGTTGAATCCTGTCAATAGGTATTACCCTTAAGTAAACACTACAGCTCTCTCCTCATGGAAGATGTGAATCCTACCTCCTCAGCATCCCTAGCTGACCCAACTCACCCAGGAAGTGGAAATCCCAATACAGGGATCAAACCAGGAACCACCTGAGCCATTAGGCCAGACACAACAACTCTGCTTGATGTCTTGCTATCAGGACCATCCCAACCATCAGGCAAATTAGGCGGCTGCCTAGGGTGCAGACATTTGAGATGCTGCAAAGATCAGGGCATTCCAAGCTAAACAATAGAATGTGAAAGTGAGGTAGGGGGCGTAAGGCTTAAGGTTTGCCTAGGACACAAACACCTTGTACCAACTCTGGGACCAGCCCTGTTTACTGTTTAACCAATATTCTTGTTTACCTCAGGTAAATTACAAGTGGCAGAGATTTTGTGATCCATGAGCATTTGTCCATTTTCTGGGTATACAAAAGAGCAATGGCAAGGGCACTCTGTGCTGTTCTACAGTGGATAGGAAGAGAGAATTTAATGGGATTTGCTAATGCAGATGTAGCTGCAGAGCAGCATGTTCTGTGCTGGACGATAATGTATACTTCAAGTAATAGAAATGTGCATAGATGTATAGCTAATACAAATTACAAACATTAAAAATATCAGCAACATAGGCAATGTGCTCCTGAGTAGTTTTACAATGCACTAAATACATCACCTCTTATTAAATGGAGATGTAGGAGGACAGCAAAAAAATGTGCTTTCTATTTATGTAGGGATATATAAATGAGATAGAGATTAGAGAAATCTATATACCGTATTTTTCGCACCATAAGACGCACCCGACCATAAGACGCACCTGGTTTTTAGAGGAGAAAAATAGGAAAAAAATATTCTGAACCTACTTCAAATGGGATTCAGGTTGGGTTTTTGTGAGTTCTTATTGCCACCCTCCCATACAGGTAAGATTTGTTGGGTGCTTGGGATATTGCTGTCACATAAATATTTCACCCAGTCTTGGCCATAGAAGCCTGTAGCTCTTTCAAAGTTGCCATTGGTCTTTTGGTTGCCTCCCTGATCAGTCTCCTTTTTATTTAGTCATCCAGGCAGGGTCATAGTGGTGCCATAGACCTTCCACTTTTTAATAACCATCTTGACTTTGCTCTGAAGGACAATCGGGGAGTTTGCCATTCTTTTCCCATCCCCTGGTCTGGGTCTTTTCACAGCTTTGTTTTGGAGGTCTTTTGCCAGCTCCTTGCTATTCATGGTTAAGTCTTTGCTTTCAAAAGCCCGACCCAGCAGAGCAAACCATTAGGAACGTCAAAATGCCATAAGGATTATCCCAAGGAGAGGGAACTTATGTAAACGTCACCAGAGAGAATCATACACTCTACACTAGTGCTCAAAACGAGTCTGCACGCTGACTTATGAACTATTTAAATGTTGTTCTTCTCGGCACCAAAAAAACTTTTAAGGTGGAACATAGTGAACTAAGAATTTAAAGAAGTAAAAAAACCAAAAGTATTATTGTTCCAGATTATCGGTAGATTAAAAGGTCACAATAAAATTTACAAGATAGCAAGCCCAGGACATTAGAACAATGCTACGTAGAGATTGTGTATAGATTAATTGCTCCCTATATTTTAAATACCGGTATATGGAATTGAAGGATTTCTGTAGAACCGAAAAGGAGAACGATAAAGCCGCGGCGAAGAGCTGCTGGGGGGCGGACTGAGGAGCGGCATCATTTGAATTGATTAGCTCCCGCCGCGGGAGGGCAGGCGGGGGAGCCAATTGCAGCAAGCCGTGTGAGGGGAGAAGGGAGCGCGGAGCCCGTGCGGGAACCTCTTCTGCAGGCAGCGTGGAGGGGGCCGGAGGCGTCGTTGGATCCGGGATCGAGGCCTGTATTGGAGCGTCGGGGTTCGCGGAGCCGGGAGAGCTGCTGAGAGCGAGGATTCAGAGAGCGGAGAGGGCGGCTGGAGAAGGTGATCCGATAGGCAAGTAAGGGGGCGGGACTCAGGAGGGGAGCATGCGAGACCGGAGGACAAGAGAGGATTAACAACGAAACAGCCCACTAATGCAAGGTGAGAAGAAGCCTGGACACGGGGCGGGGGAGGGATGATGCAGTCCCCAGGGACACGGAAGGTCCCGGGGGACCCGCTGCCGCTCTGCAACTTCTTCTATTCGCACCATAAGACGCAGGCACTTTTCCTCCCACTTTTTGGTGAAGAAAAAGTGCGTCTTATGGTCCGAAAAATACGGTATACAGGTAAGAAGATATATAGACAGATTTTACTCACAGCCCCTCACAACCTTAAAAACATGAAACTATATGTGAAACATTTTTTGCTCTTATTCATTTTCTTCTCCAGTTAGCTAGAAGTAATGTATTTTTGTCCATTTTAAAAATATTCAGGAGCACATTGACTATTTTGCTGATTTTATTTGATGTTTTGAATTTGTATTAGATATTTTATAATATCATAATACTGTGATTTTTAAAATTTGTTATTTGCCTCAAACTCTTTAGAGAAAAGTAGAAAATGAATGTCAATTTAAATTAAAGTAACAGGTCAATATTTAAACTCCACAGTCAGTGTTTTCTTTACATGCCAGATGCAGCATTTAAAATGAAACAAGATATTCGGTGCCAATATCTGGCAGCAGGGGATGACATATAATTTCTTGCTGTGTGTCGTCACTCCCTGCCAATTCAAAAATAAACCAAAAATAAACACCCAACAGTGACAAAATCAAATCAAAAGAGTGAAATCACCAAATGAACAAAGACTGCTTCTCAAACTTAAATTTTTGTCGGACAAGCCGATAAGAGGAGAGAGTACATCTCACCCTCACAAACTGACCCTGTCCATTTTAATCAAAAAGGTTCTAAAAACCACTTGAAAAGGCACTTATCTGTGGTCACGTGTGGCAGCAGGTCGCTTAGCAGCAAATATATCTGGAACAGAACACTGCACCACATGCATGTTTCGAGTCGACAAACGACCCTTTTTCAAGTGCCGCTTGATACTCTGTTCCTCCATTCGTTGAAGCTAGTCTGCCAACAATCACACCAGCCATAAACGTTAGGCTTTAGAGAACCAATTGCTAAACCATTGGCTGAAAATGGTTTCTGTCCATTTTAAAATTGTGCACCTTAGTCACATCATTGGAAGAGACAATCTGTTTGTGCCCCCATCCTACCCCACCACTCTGCTTCAGCCTCCCCAAACAAGTGAGTTACTGACCACCTGTGAGTGCAAATATCTTAAAATGTTATTAATATATTTGTCATCAGATGTAAAAATAAAAATACCTTTGGGTGAGGGGCCCAGCGCCATTGGGGTGCTGAGGGCAGCATTAATGTTTTGTCTTTTTCTTCTCTCTCTGCCCATGGCTACAGGTGAGATTAGAAAGATGCAGCCTCTATGGGGCTGCTCTGCAGCCCGTCATTGGCAACCATGGAAGAGAAAAAAAATTGAAGAGAGGAAAGCCACAGGTGCGGGCCTGGGTAAGCCGCGTTTCTTCAGCAGGCTTAGGAGACTGGCCTGGGGGTTGCAGGCTGCTGTGGTTGCTGCCATGGGTGCTGCTGGATGTGATCGAAGGCAGCCGCAGAGTTTGTAGCTGCTCCCGATCACATGGGAGGAAAGCTGCAAGACATCAGGAAGAGCTGTAGTTGATGGGGCTCACCCCGATGCAAGTGAGGGGTCCGGAGGCCATTTGTAACATCAGGGGTAGCCACGAAGGTGGTGGCTGTACCCGATGTCAGAGAGAAGGCCTTGGAGGAATATTGGACCAAGAAAGGCCCGGATAGGAAAGAGGAGGGACTGGAAAGGTTGGGCAGGGTGCCGGAAAGACTACACTGCCTTCAGTGGCAGGGAGCCTTGGAATGGGGCTGTCAGGACCGGAAGGATCCAGAAAGTCCTGATATAGGGCGATCTTAGCGAGCTGGGTTTTTTTCTCGTCTTTATTGAGTTTTCCTTTATCCCTATTCCTATACAATTCCACTAATTTCTAATACACAACAGATCTCAACAAATCACATTGCAATTCAACTTAAACAGCCAATTGACTTGCCAATATCATCTTTGTACAGCTATTTTGTGATATGTGTTTCGACCGCTCATTACTCGTACTGAATCAGTTGCAGTGCTATGGACACCAACTCTGTCACTGCTCCCCCTATTCCAAATTCCCCTTGTCCCCCCACCATCCCACCCTCCCCTCTGCAGGCATAGAGCATTTAACTTGGAACCATCTCCAAAGACACCTGTAGTGCTTTTCCCTTGGTGTGATATGTGCCGGTATCGTGCACAACTCAGCCCTAGACAAGTCATGCATGGCCCCGATCCAATGCTAAAAGGAAGGAGTGCTATCTCCCACCCAATGCTGTAGAATACGTTTTTTGATGCACCCGATCCCTAGTAGAATAAATTTCCCCTCCACCTTTCTAATTTTTAGTTCCCAGGGGGGTTCATCATCCGCAAGAAGGACCATACTATAAGTTCAATTGATACGTTTCTGGGTTATGTTTTCTAGCTCTTGTAATGCCCCCCACCCCCCACTTCGGTCAATTTGGGATACTCTAAGAATGCTTGCCGAAAATGTTCCACTCTCACTTGGCATTTTTCTCAATTGCCGTGAGCCCAGTTTCCTAACCTTGCCCCCCGTTCCCTTGTGAAGTATCCCTGTGTAGAATGTGGAACTGCATTTCCCGGTAGTTCATTTGAGGCATAAATCCCCTGGGATTTGTTGGAAGTAGCATTCTATATGGTCTTCCTCCACCTCCTCTCCCAATTCCGCTGTCCATTGCTACTCTATTTCTAAGTGTGGGGTTGGGGAAGTCTCTCGCAACATGTGATGCGAGTTCCCCATTCTGTTTCAACGGGGCTGCAGATTTCAAAAATCCTGATCGCAATCTTGAAGTTCTACATCTCCTAGGCTCATGTAGTGCAACACATGCCAAAAGTGACTAATTTGGTGGTATGCATAATGTTATTGCCCTAGTAGTCCTATCTGTTGTTACAGCGTTTCAAAATGATGGCCTACTCTCTTTCACACATGTCACTAGACTCCCCATGTCTAATCTCCCCTCCTTGTCCCACTTCTGAAAACTGCTATGGCCCACCCCTGGTTGGAAACCCATGAACTGGAGAAAAGGAGTTACTCTCCAATTTCGTTTGTGCCTTCCAGCCTACCATTTCCAAGCCTTCCTCGAGGGCGTCACCAGGGGCCTAAACTCCGAAGAGGTCAATTCCACTCTGGCATAGTGTACTGTACTCCTAAGTCTGTAGGGATGGTATCAATAGTCTAGCAAGCCATCTGGGGCATACTGTGTCCGGCCTGTGTAGGCTTCATGAAGCCATTGCAGGAGCACTGCTACATTATACATTCATAGGTCAGGGAATCCCGCCCCTCCCCAGTTCTTTCTCAATATCAATTTGATATAGCTGATCCACGCCAGTTTCCCTTTCCACAAAAAGCTTCTCAGGATTCCTTTTTTACTGCCCTTTAATTGTCACTGCATAGCCAAGTGGTAGCATTTGTAGCTGGTACAATATTTTTGATACTATCAGCATTCGTGTAAGAGCCACCCTATTATAAAGAGGCAGCAGCAAATCCGCCCATTTAACACATTGGTTCTGTATTTGCATTAACTTGTTTTGAATGTCAAATTGATACAATAATCGCAGGTCTTTGTGTAGGTATATACCCAGGTATTTTAGTGGCTCCTGAACCATTGATAAGCTGCACTTTTTCCACTGCCAATGTCTACTAAGGCTAGGGTTGGGCTGCGTGAAATGTCTTCAGGGCCCCCCCTGCCCCATCTGCGCCTCGGGCCTACAATAAAAAAACATGCAGGGAAGTTATTCCACCTCGGAAGTGGAATAACTTCCCAGCACAAGTTGCCAGCCCTGGATGTACAGGACCAACATTAGAATTGACCAGGTACGTCCAGGGCTGGCAATCGCCTACCGCCCGTCCTGCCTCCACCTCCAATCCGCCCCTTCCCTGTCCTCGTCTAACTTCCTCGTACAATCGGCGGGGAAGTTAGATGGTGGCGGAGAAGGCACAAATAGCGGGGATGGGCGTCCCATTGTGACGACCATCCCCGCAATTCATGGCACAGAATCGGACCCTTAATGTACAGATCTTCTCTGCTAGGTGATCAATAATCAAGATAAACAGACGTGGGGATAGGGGACACCCCTGCCATGTCCCCCGCTCCAGTCAGAAGGGCTCTTCTAGTCCCCAATTCACCAGCAACTGGGCCTGGGGTTCAGTATAAAGAGTTTGCAGCCACTGTGTAAAATAACCCTCTATCCTGAAGTGGTGCAAGAGGCAAAAGAGATAGTCCTATGATATTCGATGGAAAGCCTTTTCTGTGTCCAGACCCACCAACACTGCCAGTGTGTTTCATGGTCTATGCTGTGTATAGATGGTTAGGACCTGGAGTAGGTGTTCTGCCACACTGCGCCCTTTCACAAACTTTGCTTGGTTGGTGTGTATTATTCCAGGAATTACATTGCCTAAGCGTCTAGCCAATATAGCAGCTATGATTTTTAGATCTTGATTTAAAAGGGAGATAGATCTGTTTGCCTCATTTTTTTCTGGATCACATCCTGGTTTTGGAATCAGGACTACAGTCACCCTGTTCACATGTAAGCCCAGTTTGCCTTGCACCACTGTCTCTTCCCCCATAGCTGCTAATGGCTGGGCCACCAGATCTCTCAATCTTTGATAAAATTCAGGACCCAGGCCATATGGTCCTGGGGCTTTGGTGGGGGGTCAGGCATTTTATGGCTTGAAGTATCTCTTCTGGTTGAAGGAGTTGATTGAGCATCTCCCTCTGCTGTTCATTAAGTCTAGGTAGGGGCGGCCCCTCAAAAAACTGCTCCCGCGCTCCCGGGTCACTGGCCTCTTCCATGTAGATTTTACTAAAGAACTCAGTGTGAGACATCTTGCTATTTATGTGTCACTGACCAATAGGGCCTGTAGGGCTGGTACCCCTGCAATTCTACATGCAAATCTCCGGCCTGCTCAGCAACTCAGGCCTGAACCAAAATGAACCAAACTGCACAGCCAAGATGGATTCTTCACTTCACTTTTGCTGTGTTCAGCTATAAGCCTGTCCTTCAAGCAACTGCTGGATCAGCGTTTCTAAGCATGCATACAGAGGCTATTGTCCGTGGCTGGCCTTGGACACTTGTACATGCCCAGAAGTTACATACTGTTGCTTCTGCCTGACTTTTTACCATGGCTCCTTTGTTTGCAAGAAGCTGCTCATCATCGACCTCCTGATTCGCTGAGAACACCTCAGACTGCCTGCTGCCAACCAATCATCGGACCTATGACAGAGGATTCTCACACAGAATTATGCATTCTGCGCTGGAAACTTTAGTTGTAAGTTGGAGAGTAAGAATGAGTTGGGGCTTTTTCCCACCTGGACATACAGACTTCTGCACCAGTCCTGCTGGCTGTGAACATAAGAACATAAGATATGCCATACTGGGTCAGACCAAGGTCCATCAAGCCCAGTATTCTGTTTCCAACAGTGGCCAATCTAGGTCATACGTACCTAGCAGTTTCCCCAAGGGACACAGGTTCCACAATGCTTGTATTGGTTCAAGCATTGATATCCTGGGTCCCTTCTTAATAATGGTTTATGGACCTTTCCTCCAGGAACTTGTCCAAACCTTTTTTAAACCCAGCTACACTAACAGCCTTTACTACATCCTCCGGTAACAAATTCCAGAGTTTGATTACACGTTGAGTGAAAAAATATTTTCTTTTATTAGTCTTAAATAGTTTACCCTGTAGCTTCATTGCATGTCCCCTAGTCTTTCTATATTCTGATAAGGTAAACAATCGATCTACGTTTACCCGTTCCACTCCGTTCATTAATTTATAGACTTCTATCATATCTCCCCTCAGCCGTCTCTTTTCCAGGTTAAAGAGCCCCAACCTTTTTAGCCTTTCTTCATAGGAGTAGCCTTCCATCCCCTTTACCATTTTGGTGGCTCTTCTCTGAACCTTTTCTAAAATTGCTATATCCTTTTTAAGATATGGCGACCAGAATTGCACACAATATTCAAGGTGCGGTCTCACCATGGAACGATATAGAGGCATTATAATATCTTTTGTTTTATTTTCCATTCCTTTCCTTATCATACCTAGCATTCTATTTGCTCTCTTGGCCGCCGCTGCACACTGGGCCGAGGGTTTTAACATGGTATCCACAAGGACGCCTAAATCTTTTTCTTGGGTGGTGGTTCCTAATGTGGAACCTTGCATCGTGTAACCATAGTTTGGGTTGTTCTTCCCTAGGTGCATAACCTTGCACTTCTCCACATTAAATTTCATCTGCCATTTTGATGCCCAGTCTTCCAATTTATCAAGATCCTCTTGCAATTTTCCACAATCCTCCTGGGTTTTAACAACTTTAAATAGTTTTGTGTCATCAGCAAATTTGATAACCTCACTCGTTATTCCACTTTCCAGGTCATTTATGAATATGTCAAAAAGCAGCGGACCCAGCACAGATCCCTGGGGTACACCACTATTCACCTTTCTCCATTGGGAAAATTGGCCATTTAGCCCTACCCTCTGCTTTCTATCTTTTAACCAGTTCCTGATCCACAGTAGTACACTGCCTCCTATCCCATGACTCTTTAGTTTTGCCAAAAGTCTCTGATGAGGGACCTTGTCAAAGGCTTTCTGAAAGTCCAGATACACAATATCAACCGACTCACCTTTGTCCACCTGTTTATTCACTCCTTCAAAAAAACATAACAGATTAGTAAGACAAGATCTTCCTTGTCTAAAGCCATGTTGGCTGTCTCCCATTAGGTCATGACTATCTATATGCTGAGTAATTTTATTCTTTATGATGGTTTCTACCATTTTTCCCGGTACTGATGTCAGGCTCACCGGTCTGTAGTTTCCCGGATCACCCCTCGAACCCTTTTTAAAAATTGGTGTTACATTGGCGATCCTCCAATCCTCAGGTATTAGAGATGATTTTAATGATAGTTCACAGATTACTGATAGCAGGTCTGCAATCTCAAATTTCAGTTCTTTCAACACCCTTGGATGTATACCATCCGGCCCAGGTGATTTGCTACTCTTCAGTTTATCTAATAGTTGTAAGACATCTTCCCGATGTATCGATATTTCCTTCAATTCTTCCACACCTTTAAATACCACTTTAGTCGTGGGTAACATCCCTACATCTTCCTCAGTAAAGACCGAAGCAAAGAATTCATTCAGTCTCTCCGCTATCGCCTTGTCGCCTCTTAGTGCTCCTTTAACCCCTTTATCATCTAATGGACCAACTGACTCTCTCATGGGTTTTTTGCTACGAATGTACTTGAAAAGGTCTTTATTTCGCGTTTTTGCTTCCGCAGCAAGCTTCTTCTCAAATTCTCTCTTTGCCTGCCTTATCAATGCCTTGCATTTGACTTGCCAGTGCTTGTGCTGTTTCCAGGTTTCATCATTTGGCTCTTTTTTCCATTTCTTGAAAGATGCTTTTTTGGCAACAACAGCCTCTCTGACCTCAGCTTTAAACCATGCTGGCAATTTTTTGGACTTCCTTCCACTTTTCTTAAAGCGTGGAATACAGCTGGTCTGGGCTTCCAAGATAGTATTTTTCAACAACACCCAAGCTTGATGTACGTCTTTAACCTTTGCAACTGCTCCTTTTAGTTTTTTCTTAACTGTTTTCCTCATTCTATCATAGTCTCCCTTTCGAAAGTTAAAGGGTAGTACTGTGGATTTCCTTACTATCCCTCCTCCACTAATTAAATCAAAGGCGATCATGCTATGATCACTATTGCCAAGTGGCCCCAACACCCTTATCTCTTGCACTACATCTGGTGTTCCACTAAGGACTAGGTCTAATATTGCTTCCCCTCTGGTCGGTTCATGAACCAGCTGCTCCAAGAAGCAGTCATTTATTTCATCTAGGAACTTTATCTCCCTAGCATGTCCTGTTGTGACACTGACCCAGTCGATGCCGGGGTAATTGAAATCACCCATTATTATTACTGCACTGTAACTTTTGCTAGCTTCCTTGATTTCTTTGAGCATTTCATCATCCATTTGTTCATTCTGGCCAGGCGGACGATAGTACACCCCCACTGCCATCGCCTTCCCCTTTTTACATGGAATTTCAATCCATAGAGATTCTACAGCAAATTTTGTTTCTTGCAAAACTTTAATCCTTTCTGACTCAATGCCCTCTCTAACATAGAGCGCAACCCCTCCACCACTGCGTACCTGATTCCTGCGCCCTGAGCCTTCCGCCAGACGGCCCCTACGTGTGGGCTAGGCCGTCCTCCACAGGTCTGAGATAAGACTTTCACAGATACCTCCGGTTCGGACTTACTGCGGCTCGCCTGACGAGGCTAGAGCCCGCACTAGCTAGAAGCTGCTTCTGAGTGCCGACGGAGCTAAGGTACTGGCTTATCTCTCCTCTCATTCGGGCCATGGCAGACGATGAAAAGAAGGACATTGTCATTTTTGAACAGGCACTAAAGAAACATTATGGGCCATACCCTGATGATATTGCTGCAAAGCAGGCAGCATTTAGTATGACTCATAAGGAAAATGAAACCCCCCGAGAGTTTGCTTACAGACTTAGGCAGACCTTCTTCCAGAGTGACCCTTCTTGGGAAACAATAGAACACCATCAGGAGTTTCATAATCTTTTCTGTCAGTTGCTCCTTCCATCTATCAAGCCTTATATGTCTGACAAGCGTCAAGAACCCCTGTCACGTGTGATAGAACATGTTGAGTGGATTTGGGAAGCTGTTCCCAACATGAGAGCAACCAATACTGGCAGCTCAGTAAGGGCTCCCAGCAAGGCCAGAGAGCCAAAACAGTGTGTTAGTGCTGTAAAATCCACTCTTTCGTTAGAAAATAACTCTTCTCCTTCTGTTCCACAGAATCCTCCCAGGCCACCCCAGAATAACCAGTCATCTGGGTCTAAGCAGCGCTCTGGGAATCAGCGTTTCACTCCACAGAACCGGAACTGGAAGAGAAAGCCCGGTTTTGACAAATACCTGGAGCTGGAGAAGAGAATAAGCGAGCTGACAGATATGATGAAGGCTACCATTGCATTCAGCTCCTCACAGGCGGCTCCTGCTAGTAGTGTGCCTCAGAAGCCAGAGGAGGAACTGGTTGACTCCTCTTCCCCTTCTAATGTGACTGAATGACTAACCGACTTTGTTTCTGTCCCACAGGTCACTATTGCACAGGTGCAGCCAGTTCAGACATCCAGACCAGCTGGAGATGCCACCCCATGGACACAGAGTGACAGTCCTGCAATGGACAGCGAGGGTCCAGCCTTTGACACCATCAGGAAGCACAAGTACTTTCTGGGTAAACTCAAGCCAAAAGGACAGAGGTATACTGTTCCTGTTACAATTCATCAGGCTTTTCTCTGTGAGGTCCTGATAGATTCAGCCTCTGAGGCTACCCTGATTACCTCGAGTCTCTTTGATAGACTCACTGCTTCCTTGGGGAGTCAGAGGACCCTACACGTCACACCCAGTGATTTGTCACTCGCAGCTTATGGGAATCAGCCCATAGAGTCTATGGGGCAGGTCTGGCTTAACCTCCAAATTGGAAAATTACAGGTGAAACATCCTGTAATCATTACCAAGTGCCCTGGGGAAGAATTCTTGATTGGCAATGAGCTTCTGAAACGGTTACGCCCCATTCTGGACTACGTCCAGGAAGTGATCTGGACACAGGTCACACATCCCATACCTTACGCAAGGGTAAAACATGACAGCAGAGTCAGTGGTCCTTGTTCGGTGGAACGCACAAACAAGTCCATCAGGATTCATTTCCAGAGGTCAGCTGATCCCCAAATCCTTCAGCTCCAGTATGAAAGGGCTGGAGATGAGGATCAGGGCATCAGCGACGTGGTTTCCATTGCAGTGGGTTCAGTAGCTAACATTGTCCTTGATACTGACTGCCTGCAGATATTCCTGAAGGAACCTGTGGAAGGTTGTGAGGTGCAAACCCCTCCTCCATCCCATCCCTGCCTAGATCACCCTAGGAGACTGACGGACATATTCTCGGCTGAGAAAGGTCCCTTTATATATGTGCAGGTGGGCATGTCCCAAAAGGAAAGGGCCTACCTGTTACCCCACTGTGACCACTCCCTCATCAGTGAGACTCTTTTCTATCGGCTCAAACAACAGCTTACCCTTGATGGGGTAATGGGAGCGAAGACTTCGTTCCAAGTGCCTGGGGAAGGGCTCAAGACATTAATGGGCTACTGCAATCTCCCCTTGCAAGTTGGGGTCAAAGGTTTTCGGCACACCTTCTCCATCATCAGAGGACTTGAGGTGCCCCTCTCCTTAGGCTCAGATTGCCTTGTTCGACTGGGAACTTATGTGGATTTTGTGAACAACATCCTCTGGAGTAGGATGGAAGGAGATCCGGTGGATTTCTCTGGTGCCCGCCCATCCCTACGGGCTGGTCAGACTATTCCTCAAGTCTGTGAAGTGGTCAGTGCAGAAGACATCCACATACCTGGGAGGGTACAGGATTGTCCCCTGCCGATACAAGTGACCCGAGGACATGTGGTCTCAGACAACTTGGTCTTCTTCAGTCCAAATTCCCGTTTTGAGGAGCTGGGCCTAGCCATGGGTCCCATACCCTGCATGGAGGCAACAGCTCCCTCCTTACACTTATTGCTCACCAATCCAAATCCAGATCGCATTCACCTTGTGAAAGGCGAACCCCTGGGATTCCTAGTGGGAGAATCGTTTCCAAGTGTGGAATTGAGTCTACAGATTATCGGGGAAGCCCCTGTTTCCTGGAACATCTGTGAAGGGGGGGGGGGACCCCTGCGTGTGTTCGATCCTCACCCCGAGGCCTCCTCACCTTACAGTTTGTCTGGCCACATAGTGCTGACACCTCACAGGTGGACCTCGAGTCTGACCATCTGATTTTGTCAAGTAAACTCGATGAGGCTGTTAGTTCCCTCACCCACCAGGGGGGGGGAGCCCCATGCTGTCCAAGCCATCCAGGTCTCCTCTCTCCAAGATGAGATTGAGGAGAAGGTTGAAATACCTTCAAACAAACCTGTTCTGGGATTTGATGAAATGGTTGCGGGAAAACTTGCTGAAGCAGACGCCTGCACTGATGAGTCAGAAAAGGCCCAATTAAAAGAACTGCTGTACCGTCACAAGGACCTGTTTGCCACTGACACCTATGACTGTGGTCTCACCGACCTACATGTCACCCGTATTCCTACGGATCCCAACAGTAAACCTGTCTTTGTGAGGCAGTATAAAATCCCATTGGCCTCCTATGAATCCGTTCAGGAAATCATTAATTCCCTGGAACAAAAGGGAATTATACGTCAATGCAACAGTACTTACAATGCCCCACTGTGGCCTGTCATCAAGAAGGATTCTAGCTGGCGCTTAGCTTTGGACTATCGCCAGCTTAATAAAAAGGTACCTCTATCCAGATGGCCTATGGCACATCTGGAACAGAACTTAGCCATCATCAAGGGTGCAAGGTACTTTACAAGCCTGGATCTGGCCTGTGATAAGGAAGCTTATCATAGCTCAGGTAGGAGCTATAGAAAAGATGATGTGACTCTGAACAAGCAACCTGTCAGTTTTGGTAGAAGTAAGAAAACAGACTTTTTAAACATAAAAGACTACCAGTCCCAGAATGCACCAGGTTTCCAGCAGCCATGAGAGGGGCTGAAGTGAGAAAACGTGTGTGCAATCAAGAGAGCTATGAGGTAATCCCTAAGCACTCATCTCAAAGTGCAGGGCCTGATTCAACACAGCTGTGCTGTGTTAGGGAGGAGCACACATTAGAACAGAATAAGAATAGAGCTTATTCTACAGATAACAGCTACAGAGAGAGAGACAGCAACGGCTACAAGCTCATGCACCAGTATCACCTCGAGAAGCAGAAGCCAAGCCAAGCGGATAGAGAGAGAAGGAAACTCTCTGGAAGGAAGAGAAGAAAGGCCATTGGAAGGTCTGGGAGAATCCAAGGCAGTACCTATACTGGGAGGTATTCCAAATGCCAGCAGAGTCCATTGGACTGGAGTCAGCCAGAGGAATGGAATGGCAGGGATAGGAAACACCAGTGGCTACCTGGAAGAGAGAAGACTGCACGTGGAAAGGACTTCCAGACCTATGCCAGAAGGTATGTGAGGAAAGATCCAGTGTCCAGGGATCAAGATTGGAAGGCTGGACATCAGAACTGGATTACATACTGGCCAGGCTATACAGAGAGGAATTATGATAGCAGGAGAGGCTCAGGTATGAACACTGATCCAGACCCTATCTATAATAGTGAATGGCAGCAAGGGAATAAGCATTCTCATGATAGTGCCTTAATGAAAGACTCGTCTGTGCCAATGTATGATAGTGACCCTATGCTGATTGATGAAGGGGGAGATACAGCAGATGAAACTATTTACATGGACTGTTCTCTATCTAAATGCTATTGCTAGCTTTCTGTGAGCAAACACATCAGCCATCACAAAGAAACCTAACTTTGTTCTTTATTTCCACTGCAAACAGCTCTTAAAGCAGGATTTGGGTTCACACAGTAGCAGCCAGCCAGCTAAAGGCTTTCAGCTGGTCAATTGATAGTAATTAAAGCTGCACCTGATTGTGTGTGTGAGCAAGGGAGAATCACTGCTGGGATCTGCGTGGAAAATAAGCAGAAGTTAACCTAACAAACAAAGTTTATTCATTTCTTTGTGCCTTTGTATTTGGTAATTATTTGCTAAGAAAACATTAGCTAATTGCCTGACAAGCTGAAGGTTGTTTTCTGATTTGCTTTATGACTTTATGTTATCCATTTAAACACTGCAAGCAAGTAACCTCATTTATATTGCTACCAAGCATATTTGTGCTGGGTGAATTAAACCCCATCAATAAAAGAAGAATTTTATTGGCTTTACCACTTGGTTTCACAACTCAATTATTGTCTTCAGCTGTGTTTGGGAGTGAATGAACTACATTACCCACAATACCTTGCAAGAATCATATGAATATATGCATCGTCAAGATTGTGTAAGTTCTCACCCTAGGCAGCCGTCTGACAAATGGCGTAGTTTTTCGGATTGCTTTTGCACCAAGAGGATTTATTTGCTGTGGATTACAAATAAAATTCAAGTTTGAAGCTGAAAGAAGATTTTTTTTCCCTCATCTACACTTTGGAGGAGAAGTGGTTGTTCCAAGAAGCTGTCCCAGATGAAAAGACCCTGTGAAAAGCTGGATTCATCACTGAGACAAGGTAATATGTACCTGGGCATGTCTAGTGGTGGATGTGTGTAAGCACAGGGGGTAATTGGAAAAAAAAAAAAAGTTGAAAAAAAAAAAAAACACACCTGGTTGGAAGGTGCTGCTCTTTGGGTTTTTTTTCTTTATCTCTTGCAGGGGTCAAGATGGATCCGAGGGAGATGGCTCAGTGGATGGCAGCCCAATTTAGCAAGCAGCAGGAGCTATCACAGCAGGCCCAGGACACTGCTATGAAGGCCTTAATGGAACAGCAGAAACCAGTGCTTGATCTGGTGCAAGCTCTAGTTCAGCTGCAGAGCCAAAGTGGAACAGATGCAAGACCAGCAGTTAGTACTGGTACACCACATGTGGACAATGTGGGACTCAATCAAGGGATTGGGGCATTTAATTTTGGGAAATTAACTCCAGATGATAATGTTGATGATTTTCTAGAGTCTTTTGAAAGAGTGGCACAGGCTTTAGCATGGCCAGAGACCCAGTGGGCAGTAAGGCTGGCAGCCTCATTAACTGGAGAGGCACTTGCAGCTTACAGAGCAATGCCAGCAGCCCAGGCTTTGATTTATAAGGATGTAAAGGCAGCTATTAGAGATCGCCTAGGGTTGTCTATTTCAGAGTATAGGCGAATGTTTAGAGCTGTTACATTGAAAGTGGGTGAGACACCCAGGGCTCTGAGTCAGAGAATCAGAAGTTTAGCTGTAAAATGGTTGGAGCCTGAGCAAAAGACAGTAGAAATGTTATTAGATATTATAATGCTGGAACAATTTATGCTTGGGGTACCTAAAGATTTGAATGTTTTTCTTATACAGCAAAATTGCCAAAATCTTGGAGAGGCAACCATGCTAGCAGAGAGATTCTTGGAAGCCACGCAGGCTTGCCATAGAATGGGTGGCCCTCTAAAGATGGATGCTGAGGCTAGAGATGCTGTATCAGAAAAGGGAATAATTAAGAATGTTTCTGAAAATGAATGTACTGTATTAAACCAGATGACACAGTGGAATAGAAAGAAATGTTTCAAGTGTGGAAAAGTGGGACATTTAGAGAAGAGATGCCAGACACACACTAGTTTAATGGGTCTGGATTTAAAACAGTCCAAGGAAGGATTTCTTTTGATGGTTGATGTGCAGGGAATTACCACAAATGCATTATTAGACTCTGGGGCAGACCAGAGTATGATGTCAAAAAGGCTTTGGAAGAAGATAGAGGCCCAAGAAAGATTTGTGCCTAGAACCCCTGAAAGCCAAGTTCACATCAGATGCATTCATGGTGCTGCATCATCATATCCCACCTATAGGCTAAAGGTTAAGTGCCTAGGGGAACAAGAGGAAGTCCTATTAGCAGTAGTGCCTAGGCTACCCTTTGATTTGGTTCTAGGGAAGGACTGGCCAAGATTTAAGCAGGAACTAGTGAAAGGGCTAGGAAAGAAGGAGGGAGAAGGTTTAATAATGGAAATAGCTCCCGGGCCTTTCTTTGGAAGTCCTCAGTCCCTAGCTAAAAAGATGGTTAAGCGTCCAGAAGGCCAAACTATGGGTAATAAGAGGGGCCTTGTATCCACCCGCTCGCAGGCTAAGTTAGAGAGCCAGCAGAAGGAGGAGGAGGAGCAGGCAGAGTTATTAGGAGATTTACCCTCTCATGATGATTTAATAACCCCATCATCTGGTAAAGTAAGAAAGTTGAAAGCACAAAAGAGGCGTGAGAGACTTTGCAGAGCACAGGGTAGGGCCGAGATGTTAGCTGGTCAAAGTTTACCCTGGGTGCCAGCTGAGTTGGTGGCAAAGTTTCCCAACTTTCCACAAGAGCAGCGAGCTGATCAAGCTCTCACCCGAGCTTTTAAGTATGCTCAGGAGGTCAGGGAGGAATTGCCCAGATTCAGACTAGATAATGACATATTATATAGAGAGAGTCAGGACCCCAGAAATGGTGCCATATGTAAACAATTGGTGGTACCCACAACTTTCAAAGGGCTAGTACTTAGACTAGCACATGATCATCCAGTGGGAGGTCATAAAGGTATGCAAGGAACGCTGGATCAAATACTTGTGCGTTTTTACTGGCCAGGTATCTTCAAAGAAACTGCCCAGTTTTGTGCTGCATGTCCAGCGTGTCAGCGAGTTACAGCGGCTCACCCACCGGTGGTGCCATTGATCCCCATGCCAATTATCACAGACCCCATTGGTCGCATTGCCATGGATATTGTAGGCCCATTAGTCAAAACGCCCCGAGGTTTCCAATACATCCTAGTTATGGTAGATCAGGCAACAAGGTTTCCCTGAGCCATACCATTGAGGAATGTTTCTGCAAAAACAATAGCTTTAGAGCTAGTAAAATTGTTTTGTGAAGTGGGATTCCCAAGAGAGGTGTTGACTGACCGAGGGTCCAATTTTGTATCCAAATATTTGGCCCAGGTCTGGGATGCCTTTGGCATTCGTCACATGAAAACCTCAGCCTACCATCCACAATCAAATGGTTTGGTGGAGAGATTCAACCAAACTCTCAAACAAATGTTGAGAAGGGGGTTAGCAGGAGAGGTGAAAGAATGGGATATGTTATTACCCTTTGCCTTATATGCCTGCAGGGAAAGAATTCAAGTGTCCCTAGGTGTAACTCCGTATGAGTTGATGTATGGTAGGGCTCCACGGGGTTTGTTGGATATTTTGAGGGAACAATGGATTGATCCTGAACCAGGAAGTCAGGAGGTGCCACTGTTTCTACGTGACTTGAGAGCACGTTTGAAAAGGACGTCGCAGGTTGCTGAGAGGAACCTGCAGGACAGTCAAGTTCGCCAGAAAGGGTGGTATGATAGAAAGGCCAAAAGCCGCCAATTAAGCATTGGTGAAAAGGTTTTGGTTCAAGTAGCAGGAACTGCTCCAAAATTTGAGGTACAGTGGAAAGGGCCATGGAAGGTTGTTAAACAAGTAAGCCCAGTGTCTTATATGGTAGAAAATGCAAGAGGGCGTAGGCAGACCTACCATATTAATGTACTTAAGTCTTGGAAGGAGAGGCCTGTAGATAATGACCTTGAACCCAGTCAGGAAGTAAGTGAGCTTCAAGAAGATAACACTCTCGTAGGTATTACGGACTGTAGAGAAGCAGTTTCACCAGTAAAACCAGTCCGTAATAACTTAAGCAGGGGGGTATGTGATAAGGAAGCTTATCATAGCTCAGGTAGGAGCTATAGAAAAGATGATGTGACTCTGAACAAGCAACCTGTCAGTTTTGGTAGAAGTAAGAAAACAGAGTTTTCACATAAAAGACTACCAGTCCCAGAATGCACCAGGTTTCCAGCAGCCATGAGAGGGGCTGAAGTGAGAAAACGTGTGTGCAATCAAGAGAGCTATGAGGTAATCCCTAAGCACTCATCTCAAAGGGCAGGGCCTGATTCAACACAGCTGCGCTGTGTTAGGGAGGAGCACACATTAGAACAGAATAAGAATAGTAGAGCTTATTCTACAGATAACAGCTACAGAGAGAGAGACAGCAACGGCTACAAGCTCAAGCACCAGTATCACCTCGAGAAGCAGAAGCCAAGCCAAGCGGATAGAGAGAGAAGGAAACTCTCTGGAAGGAAGAGAAGAAAGGCCATTGGAAGGTCTGGGAGAATCCAAGGCAGTACCTATACTGGGAGGTATTCCAAATGCCAGCAGAGTCCATTGGACTGGAGTCAGCCAGAGGAATGGAATGGCAGGGATAGGAATCACCAGTGGCTACCTGGAAGAGAGAAGACTGCACGTGGAAAGGACTTCCAGACCTATGCCAGAAGGTATGTGAGGAAAGATCCAGTGTCCAGGGATCAAGATTGGAAGGCTGGACATCAGAACTGGATTACATACTGGCCAGGCTATACAGAGAGGAATTATGATAGCAGGAGAGGCTCAGATATGAACACTGATCCAGACCCTATCTATAATAGTGAATGGTAGCAAGGGAATAAGCATTCTCATGATAGTGCCTTAATGAAAGACTCGTCTGTGCCAATGTATGATAGTGACCCTATGCTGATTGATGAAGGGGGAGATACAGCAGATGAAACTATTTACATGGACTGTTCTCTATCTAAATGCTATTGCTAGCTTTCTGTGAGCAAAAACATCAGCCATCACAAAGAAACCTAACTTTGTTCTTTATTTCCACTGCAAACAGCTCTTAAAGCAGGATTTGGGTTCACACAGTAGCAGCCAGCCAGCTAAAGGCTTTCAGCTGGTCAATTGATAGTAATTAAAGCTGCACCTGATTGTGTGTGTGAGCAAGGGAGAATCACTGCTGGGATCTGCGTGGAAAATAAGCAGAAGTTAACCTAACAAACAAAGTTTATTCATTTCTTTGTGCCTTTGTATTTGGTAATTATTTGCTAAGAAAACATTAGCTAATTGCCTGACAAGCTGAAGGTTGTTTTCTGATTTGCTTTATGACTTTATGTTATCCATTTAAACACTGCAAGCAAGTAACCTCATTTATATTGCTACCAAGCATATTTGTGCTGGGTGAATTAAACCCCATCAATAAAAGAAGAATTTTATTGGCTTTACCACTTGGTTTCACAACTCAATTATTGTCTTCAGCTGTGTTTGGGAGTGAATGAACTACATTACCCACAATACCTTGCAAGAATCATATGAATATATGCATCGTCAAGATTGTGTAAGTTCTCACCCTAGGCAGCCGTCTGACAGGCCTCAGGATTTTGGACTATACCGGTCCATCCAGAAGATCAGCATAAGCTGGCTTTTACCTTCGGTAGGCGACAATATACTTGGAATCGGACACCGTTTGGTTATTTGAATGCCCCAGCAGACTTCAATATTTTCCTGCATAAGGCTTTGCCTGATGCTGAGACTAGAGGCACCCTCGTCTATGTAGACGACATTCTGGTGAAGAGCACCAGTTTCACTGACCATTTGCAAGAAATAGAGCATGTTTTCCAGCAACTGAAAGCTGCGGGAGCAAAGCTGTCCTTGTCAAAGGGCCAATGGTGCCGGAAATCCCTCAATTATTTGGGTTACGAAGTTTCTGCTGAGGGACTGCGGCCTCAAAGGAAGAGAATTGCGGCCTTGCAACAACTCAAACGTCCGACCAACGTGAGTGAGCTGCGCTCATTCTTGGGCATTTGCAATTATTCACGCCAATTTGTGGATCAATATGCGGAGATTTCCCGACCCCTGGTCAAACTCCTCAAAAGAGATGAACCTTGGGTATGGAATCCCGACCAAGAGGCAGCTCTAGAAGAGCTGAAGGCAGCTTTGATTCGAGCTCCCTGTCTTGCCTATCCAGAGAGTGGCAGAGAATTCTTCGTGGAACTAGGTTTCACCGATCACTCTATGAGTGCTGTTCTGTACCAGATGCATGACACAGATAGGAAAGTTATTGCCTATGCCAGCAAAGCTTTAACGGAAGTGGAGAAGAAATACTCTGACTGTGAGAAATCCTTGTTGTCCACAGTCTGGGCCCTCCAATATTTCCGCAGTTATATCCAAGGTGAGAGGTTGGTTGTTGAGACTCATCACCAACCCATCAAGTTCCTAGGCAGTGATCGGATTAAATCGGGACAAGTGTCAAACAGTCGCATTGTCTCCTGGACCTTAGCACTTCAGGGCTGGCCCCTGGAGGTCAGGTATGCTCAAAACCGCAAGGATGCCGCCGCACAGGGCCTGGCTGAATTGCACAATTGCACTGCCAGAGAACCTTTAGTGGGTAATTTAGACACCGAAATGGAGTCATGTACGCCTGAGCCTTCTCGTCATCGTCCTTATGATGAGAACGTCTGTAAAGGCTACCCCAAGGTGTATGTGGACGGTTGTGCTTACCGTCGAGAGCCTGACCATGAACTGGTAGCAGGTATAGGTGTAATTTGGAACCAGAACCACCCTTGTGAACCCTTCAAGTACCGTCTGGGTACCAAGACTAATCAGTATGCAGAGCTAGCTGCAGCCCTGGCAGCTCTCCAGTCCGCTGCTCAGGGAGGGGTTCACACCCTAACCATCTGTACTGATTCAGACTACGTCCGACAGAATTTTGTTTCCCACTTACCCATTTGGAAATCTAACAATATGCTGAATTCCAAAGGGAAACCTGTCAAACATGCCGGATTGATTTTGGCCTTGGACAAGGTAGCTCATGAAAATGACATGACCATCTACTGGAAGAAAGTGAAAGGTCACTCCCGTGTTGATAACCCTGACAAGATTGGAAATGATCTAGCTGATCAGCTTGCCAAGGAGGGTGCTGTCTCTGGAGACCTCTGGCAGTTGGAGGCTCCCGAGACCAATGGGCTTCAAATGGTGACGGCGGTTACCCGGCGACAAACTCAATTATCCACCATGCCTCCTGTGGTTCAATGGTGTGGCGAGATCACAGATCTCGACCTCGTGCAAGCCCAGAAACAAGATCCTACTCTTGGACGTTTCTACCTTTTTCTGCAGAACCCCCAGGAACACCCATTAACTCTGGAGGATTGTCAGGACGATGAGGAACTGAGGATCCTCTACATCTCCAAGGACATGTTTCATCTCCAGAAAGATCTGTTGATACGGACGAGTAAGCATGGTATTGTGCAATGGGTGGTACCTCGGGCCTTCTGAGGAGTTATGTTACAGCACGCTCATGATGAACCTTGTGCCGGTCATAGAGGTGACCGAATAACCTATGAAACGTTGAAACAAGTGGCCTACTGGCCCCACATGTACCAAGATGTACAATTGTATACTAAAGGTTGTCTGACCTGTTGCAGATTTCAACCTGCAGCTCCTTCTCATAGAGCACCTTTGAGAAACAGAGGTCTGACCATGCCTTGGTCTGATCTCCAGATTGATTGGATCGGCCCCGTGCCCCGATCCTCTCGAGGCAACAAATATATGTTGACAGTTACCTGCTTATTTACTAAGTGGGTCGAGTGCATCCCAGCACCCAACTGTACCGCCGAGACCACGGCCACCTTGTTGTTAAACCATGTTTTCAGCAGGTGGGGCCTCCACATGCGAGTGGAATCCGACCAGGGTTCCCACTTCACGGGACAAGTCATTAAGCATCTGTGGAAGGTACTAGGTGTGAAGGCCAAAGTCCACATTGCTTATCGTCCACAATCCTCTGGACAAGTGGAGAGAGCAAACAAAACTATCATCAGTATCTTGAAAAAGTATGTTTCTTCCTCTGGGAAGGACTGGGACATCAAACTGCCCTTGGTCCTGATGGCTATCAGAGCCACGCGTCATCGTGCTACTGGTGTGTCCCCTTTTGAGATGATGACAGGTAGGGACATGATTTTACCCCTTCATCTTCTTTACAGGACTAATGATGTGAATCTCGCTGCTGCTACAACTGCTCATGAATATGTTGCCCATTTAAGACAACACTTGCAAAGGGCCTTTGCCTTTGCCCAAAAGAATTTGGACACTGCTGCTAGGGGTAGGAAGGCCTACTATGATTTGAGGACTACCTCTAAAGAATACCAGATTGGCGATAAGGTATTCTACTACAATTTTGGTAAGAATAAGGTCAAAGACTGTAAATTTCTACCTAGCTGGAACGGTCCATTTCCTATTGTGGATAAAGCCTCTCCTGTTGCTTATCAAATTCGAATGAAGTCAGGTACTGAGAGGGAAGGCTCCCTTAAATGGGTCCACATTAATCAGCTTAGACCGTGTCATCCCAGTAAGTTCCTTCCTGATGAACCTCTTGATGTTGTGAGTGATTCTAACCTTGAGGCGGGATAGCCTGTTTGTTTTCTTTTACAGATGGAGTCCCGGACTTTGAAGGTCCTGTTCCTGATTTTGCTGTTAGCGGGATCCGAGGTTGCCAGATTGATTGAACCTGGCCCTCTTTCTGGTGTCGTGCTACAGGATACGCCTGGTTTCCTGATTACACAGTCCCAGACTGTCACACAGAAAGTTTTTGTGACCCTAGATCCCCGACATGTTTTACAGAAGCATTTTGCATCGTCTGTTGCACGCATCACTAATATACGTGGTGCCTAATCTTGGCATGTGCCAACGCTCTAAAGACATTCATTGGTTATGTCCTGGTAAACCTTTCCTGAAGGACACTTCTACAGCTCTTTGTGAGTTGTCTGCTGTAAATGTGAAAGAACAATGTAAAGTTACCATGACCAAGTACGATGACTTTTCAGAGACTAACGTTGCTGTTGTCAACAATGTTTGGCTAATGCTGATCCTGTTTCGACAGAGCTCCAGATATTGGATGTGTTTCGCGGTCATGCGATTGACTTCACTGCAGCCTTGACCTATCTTTTGGACTATAAGGACTCTCACACAGTTGAACTGTCCATTGACCTGGCCGACCTTGCCATTGCTGATTATAACTTTGATTCACGAGATGTGGACATTTTACAGACTGATTTTATGTCACATGTCATTGTTCCTGGTCTTTTCTTTCTGTTGGTGCTCCAGTTTCTTATCTCTTTGTATCAACAGAGACAGATTCGTGCTCTTCGTCGCTCTATGCATCCTGCACCTCTGCTGCCTGCCATGCGTCTGCAGGATTTGCTGGAACGTCACACTTTTGAATAAGTGTCACCCTTTTCTTTGAAAGTTATCCATTGCTCTTGATTGAGTTGTGTGTTTTTTTCATAGCTAGCATGTGTTTATTTTACTATCACAGTTATACATGGCTTCTCATTACTTTTGAGTGTTCACCTTAGTGTTACACTAATACATTATATTGCATTACTGATATGCATTTTTGGTTTGGATACTATATATATATTCTTCAGTTTGAAGTTACCATGCCTTATTTTGATTGAATTGACTTGACTGTATCAATGTCATTTTCTTTTGACTTCTTTTATTGCTTGAGTGTATTCACTGTATTATTCCTCATGCTGTATTGCTTTCATGCATATTGTGCTTGAAGTATTATCCACTTCTCCTGCATTAGTCAATCATTTGTCATTTGGTTCTGACCTGCACGGTAGTACTGCTAGTTAGGCTTTGTACGATGGAGTGTACTCCCTTGTAGCATCCTCCATCTTACAAGGGGGGGGAGATGTAGGGCTGGTACTCCTGCAATTCTACATGCAAATCTCCGGCCTGCTCAGCAACTCAGGCCTGAACCAAAATGAACCAAACTGCACAGCCAAGATGGATTCTTCACTTCACTTTTGCTGTGTTCAGCTATAAGCCTGTCCTTCAAGCAACTGCTGGATCAGCGTTTCTAAGCATGCATACAGAGGCTATTGTCCGTGGCTGGCCTTGGACACTTGTACATGCCCAGAAGTTACATACTGTTGCTTCTGCCTGACTTTTTACCATGGCTCCTTTGTTTGCAAGAAGCTGCTCATCATCGACCTCCTGATTCGCTGAGAACACCTCAGACTGCCTGCTGCCAACCAATCATCGGACCTATGACGGAGGATTCTCACACAGAATTATGCATTCTGTGCTGGAAACTTTAGTTGTAAGTTGGAGAGTAAGAATGAGTTGGGGCTTTTTCCCACCTGGACAAACAGACTTCTGCACCAGTCCTGCTGGCTGTGCACTGCGTACCTGATTCCTGCGCCCTGAGCCTTCCGCCAGACGGCCCCTACGTGTGGGCTAGGCCGTCCTCCACAGGTCTGAGATAAGACTTTCACAGATACCTCCGGTTCGGACTTACTGCGGCTCGCCTGACGAGGCTAGAGCCCGCACTAGCTAGAAGCTGCTTCTGAGTGCCGACGGAGCTAAGGTACTGGCTTATCTCTCCTCTCCTGGATGGGCAAAGGGGTTAGCAATATATTTCTTGCTTTTCCTCAGTGCAGAGCGAATCAGTGACGTCTGGTTCCTAATCTGTGATTTCTTACGTTGTCCAATTGTATATCTGTACAATAACAAATTGTTACTTTATGTTTCTAATTAGCCATATATGTGTGTATATTTTTCTATTTGGTTGCCTATAATAAAGTCTAATATATATCTGCAGACCAGAATTCTTTCGTGGCTCATTGCCAGAATAACTCACAGAACTTTGGGCTGGGATAGTAGCCATATTCCCCTAGACAACAGAGAGTCTAACTTATTTTTGTGCTACGAATATACCCTACAGGCCCCATCCTCACGCTGTGAATGTGTGACCGTATGTCTTAACTTTAGCTAGCCTCACTAAATTTGTGAGAGGTTTTCCTGTTTTGTCTCCCCATTTATATTTATTTATTTATTTATTTATTTATATTTTCTTATATACCACGCTATTTTCCATCAGTGCGGTTTACATGGAACATATTACATACACATTTCAAATGACTTGATTTGTGTTTACAATTAACAGGAATAGGAACTTGAAAAGAAACAGGGGTAACTATTTACATCTGTACAATGCAAATTGATTGGATATTTGCGTAGATTTGCCTAGCTGGATGGTGAGTGATCAGTGGTGCTGTCATCCGGGTAATGTAAGAGGAAGAGGTAATGTTTCACGGCTTTTCTAAACTGGGTTAGATTGGTGATATCATGGATACTGTGTGGAAGGGTGTTCCAGCATTTAGGTGTGGCGAGCTTAAAAGCCCTGTTCGTTGTGCTTTGGCTGTAACACTTGGTCGTTTCTTTTGGGACTACTAGTTTATTGGCGGCATGAGATCTTTTATATCTATTAGGGGGTGTTATCAGTATGAGATCGGATAAGGAAGATGGGGCGAGTCCGTTTATGATCTTGAAGGTCATTAGTATGGTCTTGAATGTGATCCTGCCTTTTATAGGGAGCCAGTGTATTTGTTTCAGGATGGGTGTCATGTGTTCCCTCATGGCAGCGCCCTGGAGAACTCATGCTGCTGAGTTCATTGCTAGCTGTAATGGAAGCAAAGTGGATTGTGGTAGACCATGGAGTATTGCATTGGCATAGTCGATATGTGATAAGACCAGAGCTTGATACACTCTCTGGAAGTCATCTGGCTCAAGTAGGGAGCGTAGATGTCTGAGGGATCAGATTTTATGGTATACGGCTCTTGCTACATTGCTTATATGGGTCTTCATGTCTAGTCACTGGTCAAGTGTGACTCCCAGGTATCTGATGGAGGGTTTGGTCAGAAGTTCTGCATCTTGGACATTCAAGTAAGGAGGAGTGATGAAATTTGGGTTCCTTGTGATGAAAAGAACTTTGGTTTTCTTATGTTGTATCCGAAGATTTTGCATTTGGAGCCAGCTGGATACTGCGTCAAAACAGTCTGTCAGTGGGGAAAGGTCAGGGTTCTCAGTAGTGAATGGCATATATAGGAGAACATCGTCAGCGTACAACAGACAGCTCACCTTGAAGGACCGGATGATCTCGCAGATAGGTTGCATATATATATAAATCATGAGTGCAGAGAGAGATGATCCTTGCGGGACCCCTTGACTCTGGTGGAAAGGTTCTGATGTTGTTTCTCCTGATCTTACGTGTTGCCATCTATCGGAGAGATACGACTTGCACCATTTAAGTGCAGAGTCACATATCCCCTTCTCCTGGAGGCGGTGTAGGAGGAGATCATAGCAGACTGAGTCGAACGCGGCTGCGATGTCTAAGAAGATGAGCACATATCCCTGGCGTATGTTATTAATTCCTGTTATTATGGTACTGAAGAGGATGGTGAGGGGAGTCTCCACGCCGTGAGCAGCTCTAAAACCGTGCTGACAAGAATCAAGTGGGGCAGAAGCATCAATATGTTCTTGGATTTGTGTTTGAACTTCTTTTTCGATGATTTTCGCCAAGAGTGGGATGCTTGATATCGGCCTATATGAGTCTGGCTTCTTAGGGTCAAGCTTACAGTTCTTTAGTAGTGGCCTGATAGAGGTACGTTTGAGGGATTGGGGAAAGGTCCCATTTTTGAAGGAGCAGTCCATTAGCTTGGATAGAAAAGGGCTGACAGTCGATCGTAGTTCTTTTATCCAGAACACCGGGCAAGGGTCGGTTTGTGCAGTGGTTGTGTTGATTCCGGCGATTATATGTACAATTTGTTTTTTAGATGGCTTGGAAAAAATGGACAGTGGTGCTAGTGAACCTGGTTTGATTGGAGTGTTGGGGGCAGTGAACTTATTGGTCTGGCACAACTTCGTTTGTAAGAGGTCAGCGAAGACTTGAGGATGGATCAGGGCAGGCTAGGTTTCTCAGGTGCTGGCTCTTTCGTTAGGTTCTTTACCAGGGTGAATAGGTCGTGTGGTTTGTTTAGGGACTGCTTTAGTGTGTCTGTGTGGAATATTTTTATGCTCTCGGATATTGCTTGGCGGTGTTTTTCCAGTTGCACATTGTATGCTTTTAGATCATCCGTGGAGTGGGTTCTGCGCCAGCGTCTTTCCATTTTTCTTAGGCAGGTTAATGATGCTCTAAGTTCAGCGGAGTACCAGGCTGCAGAGGTTCTTTTCTTAGTTGGATTGTTTGCTGGTGGTCGCAGAGCAATAGCAGTGAACCTTTCATTCCAGGTAGATACCAGCTCATCAGGGTCGATCGATGTCAAGTCGAGGAGTGAGCGAGTTTGGTCGAGGATCGCGTCTTTGTCAAAAGCATGGAACTTACGTGGTGCTGCTTTTGTGGTATTGTTGGACTTATCGGGATTGTTCTGGGGTTTGTTTTGCAGTAATATTTGAAAAATGATTAACTTGTGGTCGGACCAGGGGACTGCAGTGTTGGAGAGTATAGTAGTGTTT
Source organism: Ichthyophis bannanicus (assembly GCA_033557465.1). Lineage (NCBI taxonomy): Eukaryota > Metazoa > Chordata > Amphibia > Gymnophiona > Ichthyophiidae > Ichthyophis > Ichthyophis bannanicus. Next base: position 401,192,177 of record CM066032.1, on the reverse strand, counting down.
ATTGTGTTGCCTGTATTCTGTGGGGCAAAGACAAGGTCCAGGTCCACCTTTCACATGGGTGGGCTCGTGGATCAGCTGTGTGTATCCTAATTTCTCGAGGGCATTGAGGAAAGCTGAGGCTTGTGCCTCTGGCAAGGATGGTAAATTGAAGTCTCCTATAACCCAGCTTGGTGTGTTTGGGTGTTATGAGTTGGATGCGAGATCAATTGTTGTTGCAAGGGAGTTGGGGTCAGTAGATGGGACCCTGTATATTAGGTTGATGGAGCAGTGTTTGTTGGTAATTGTGATTGCATCTATGGATGGTGTGTTGGTTGCATGGCTCAGGTGGAAATGGAGGTCAGTTTTGGTGATAGCGAGTGCACCTCCACCTCGTTTACCGCTCCTGTGGCATGTGTGTATTGAAAAGTTGTTAGGTAGTAGCTGATTGAGGAGGACGTTATCATCATCAGAGAGCCATGTTTCAGTTATGAAGCGTATGTTTAGGCAATGGAGGGAAATCATGTCATGTATGACAGGCCATTTCTTTCGTATAGATCGTGCATTTATGAGGGCACATTTTATATTTTGCGGGTGAGTGGGTATTTCTTTTTAGTTTTCGTATTGTGTTGCAGTACTATATGTAGTAGGTAGGATTGACGAGGGTGCGCCTCGCCATCGGATGAGTGGTGGGGTGTGCTTGCCCCCCTCCTCATGTGGTTTTGAAGGATGGGTATTTGGTTGTGGCTTGTGGAAAATCCTTCGGTATTACCCAGCCAGCAGGCTACGAGGTATAGTGTTACTATGTAAAGGCATGAGAGGGCCATGTTGTGTCGCTGCTATGTATTAGTAGGGTCACTACCTTTCTGTGTTAGCTTAATTGTGGGCTAGGGGTTAGGTAATGCAAGTTATAGAGTTTGTATTTATACATCCTTATGCTTTTCATGGCTCCCTGTTGTAGGATTGCACCGACTATTTTATATTCTTGTAACTGTCTCCTAGTTTGCTCTGTCTTACTCCTCATATAGGTGTTCCTCATGGCACATAAATTGCACAGGCCATGTTGGAGTTCCTTGTTTCGTTGATGGTTCCGGTTGGCAATATATCCCATAAATCTTCCCCTTCATTACCACCTTTACAGCTTCCCAGTATATTACCGGGCCCACATCCACTATTATGTTGGCACATTCATAATCTAGGAGTCCACAAACAGCGAAGGACCCAGTCAAGCCGGGTCTTGAACCTTGAAGGTTTTTTGGAATAAAGGTTTTACTGACCTAGTGGTATGGCCATGTCTCTCCTTCGCTATTTGTGGACTCCTTGTTTTCTGCGGAGGGTTGCCATGCTTTCTGAAGGAATTGCTGGAAATCTTTGCTTTGTGTCCAGGTTGGGTAAAGCCACCATAGGCGGCTGTCCTTGAGGTCCACCAGCGAGATCTGTACATTCACTGCCATGTGGTTGGATATCACCTGTGGGTGTATCTCAGCCTCACTCAACTGTGGAAACAAGTGTTCGGTCACTAAGACATAGTCAATTCTTTGATGGACTTTGTGGGGTTCTGAGTAGTATGTAAACTCTGTGTCTACTGGGTAGAGGCTTATCCAGGTGTCTATACTCGACCAGCACTATTAAAGTGCAATACGTAAGGTATGTGCTAATACTACCCCTCTTGTGATCACTGAACAGCTCCACCCTCAATATAGCCTTTATGCATCCGAACATCTTAATAATGACATATTAATCCCTTTTCAACAAGACTCCATCACACAGGATACCTCTAATAGCACCTTGAGAACCAAAGTCAACACAAAGTCATCATCCTATCTAAACTTACCTCACAAGCACCAGAGGACCTACAGTGAACACCTGAGGTCAAGATACAGAACCCTAACTGCCCTTACCCTCAGTTTACTTATTATAACAGTCATCGCTACCGAGGCAACTCAAGCAAATCATCTGGCTTGCATTCCTATCATCCATAACATCAGACAACCTCAATCTCTCACACAAGCAATTAAATTAGACATGTATCAATCACAGAGGATCTGCATGCTAACTAGGATCAAGCCACAGGCCTATTCCTCACTGAACCACATCAAACCACAGCCTTCATTCCACATACTCCAATGTGCCCTAATCAATGTTTGCTCAGTACAGAATCAAATCTCAACAATAATTAACTTCATCCAGGACTGTAAACTAGACATCCTTTGTATCACCAAAACTTGGCTGTCTGATACGGCACTGTTTTACTCAACCAACTCTGTTCTCCCTCACACACCACTTATGTAACAGGAAAACTAGTCGAGGTGGAGGTGTCTGCATCCTAGCCAAAACCAATCTCAGCCTTCTGACAACAGACTCCACATCCTCAAATAACCTAGATTTCCTCACAATATCAAATAGTGACTTCTCTATATGCCTAATCTACAGACCTCCACAAGGAAATCCCTCTGAACTAGCTATTATCCTAGAGACAGCCTGTACTACACCAAACCCCACTGACCTCTCATCATTCTGGAAGACTTAAACCTCACATCCCTTCCTCATGGCCAAGCCACTTCATTCTTGGAAGCCATGGATTACCTCCATTACACACAAATCATCTCCAAACTAATCTACACTAAAGGAAACATATTTGACCTTATATTCTTACCCACCAACATCCATATTGCCAACAATCAGAACCCACCCAGAATCCAGCCTGTACCTTGGTCTGACCATGCAGCAATCCTATTTCTGATCTCTAGAAAACTCTACTGCTCTACCGACAACAGTTCACCTTGCCTAAACCAAAGAGTCCATAAACTAGACACTGAAGCATTCATCGAAACAGTGGTCCCTCAACTGAAGCAAGCTCTTTCTCAAAAAAATATTGATACAAAAATCAATCTTGGAACAATAATAGAATCTGCAGCCAGAGCCACCCCAAGAAAAAACCTTCCCAAGAAAAGCAATATCACCCCTTGGTACTTGGCCACATTACAAAAACAGAAGAGCGATCTACGACGGTTAGAGTGCAAATGGCGATGTTCACAAGACCACCACATCAAGAACATATACGATGGAAAACACAGGACATACTGTGAAGAAACCTTAAGACGAAAAACAGAATACTACACTAGGACCATTATGAGCTCCTTAAACAAATTCTGAGAACTTTTTCAAAATCACAAGGAACCTACTAAGAGATCCTAATGATCAAAACTCACCAAAAAGGATATGCCCAAAGGAAACGGCTAATTAACTTTGCACTAAAAAAAAGACTAACCCTTATCATAGAAACAGAGAAACATAGAAAAAAGACGACAGAAAAAGACCACATGGCCTATTTAGTCTTTCCTTCAATATCAACAACTACAACAGTTCCTTTTTTCCTTTAGAGATCCTCTGTGTTTGTCTCAAGCTTTTTTGAATTCAGATACTGTCCTCATCTCTACCACCTCCACTGGGAGACTATTCCACGGATCCACCACTCTTTCCAGAAAGAAATATTTCCGCATATCACTCCTGAATCTATCCCCTATCCTTTTGAAGGTGCAGTCTCCAGAATTGCACACTATATTCCAAATGAGGTCACACCAAAGACTTAAACAGATGCTGTTCCAAGGGTTGCAGAGCAGAGATGGCATCCATCTGTCCAAGAAAGGTCAACGCATCTTCGGTAGTAGACTGGCTAATCTACTGAAGAGGGCTTTAAACTAGATTTGTTGGGGATGGGTGAAGAAAGCCCCCAGGTAAGTGAAAGCCCCTAGGTAGGTGATGCATTAAACACCTTTATGGAAATGGGTAACATGAGTAATGTATGGAAAGCAGTGTGTATAAATGCCCGTAGCATGGGAAATAAAATCCCTGATGTTGAAGCTTTGGTGGGAGTGGCTGACTGGGATTTAGTGGCAGTTACAGAAACTTGGTTTACAGAAAACCATGACTGGGATGTAACTATGCCTGGCTATACTTTATTCGGAAAGGACAGGGTAGGAAGAAGAGGAGGAGGAGTGGCACTATATGTAAAAGCTACTATTAAAGCTTTGGAATTACAGAGCTTAAAAGGGAGAGAGGAGTCATTGTGGGTTAAAATAGAAAGAGGGAAAGAGAAATCTATTTGCATTGGTGTGATATACAGACCTCCCTCACAAGAGGAAGAGGTGGACAGAAAGTTAATTGACGACATACGCAGCATTGCTAGGAAAGGGGAAGTGCTACTGATAGGAGATTTCAATATTCCAGATGTTGATTGGCACATTCCTGATGCAGTATCATCTAGAAGTAAGGAGATCCTGGATTCTCTATAGGGAGAACTATTCAGGCAATTGGTAACAGACCCCACGCGTGAAGGGGCCACACTGGACTTGGTGCTTACCAATGGTGAAAGTGTTTCTGATGTTGTAGTGGGAGATAATTTTGCATCCAGTGAACAGAAGTTAAGTACCTCGGAGTCATCCTGGACAAAGAACTTAACCTCCAAGCACACATAGGCAGAGCAACCAAAAGTGCATACCTAAGAATGCGACTCATCAGAAGACTGAAGCCCCTCCTCGACCCAGAGCACTTTCGCACCATTTGCCAGGCGCTGATAACCCCTCTACTAGACTTCTGCAATCCAATATTCACCGGGCTACCAAAGCAGACCCTCAGACCACTACAACTGGCCCAAAACACAGCTGCCCGCATGATAGTCGGTACTACAAGACACGATCACATCACACCCATACTGAAAGAACTGCACTGGCTCTCAATCATCTCACGCATCAAATACAAGACTATCATAAACATATTCAAAATCAAACAACACTCCTCCGCCATAAGCTACACACACTCATACAACCCAACACAAGCACACGACCAAGAAGAAGAGGCACCTCCAATCGGGTTAACACCCCAAGAGACTTCATCAAGACCCGCAAAGACACCGCACAACGAGCAATCTCCCTGGCTGCTCCATCCATATGGAACTCCCTCCCAGATGATCTGAGACTAACCACAGAAATCAGGGACTTCCGAAAACAGCTGAAGACAACCCTATTCATCGATTACTATGGACATACCGCCTGAACCAGCATACAAGTCAGATCATCAACCCCCCCCCCCTCCACCCCAAGACTGTATATAAGACTGTATAATAGCTCATGATGTATAATAGTGCACTATGCAGATAAACCAAATCTAATCACATCCCCGCCAACACATACACACCACTCTGTACACTGCATGAAGACATTTGCCCCCTTGATTGTTTGCTGTGGAAACCGCTTTGATTGAATGATAAGGCGGTATATAAATACCATTAAAAAAATAAATAAATAAATAAATCACCAGATGGTGTGGTTCAGCATTAGGACTAGGGCTGTTAGAATCCATTCAAAGGTGAGGATCTTAGACTTTGGGAAGACTAACTTTGCGAAGATGGGCCAATACCTCAGGGAGTCGTTTGTGGGATGGGAACAGCTGGGGGATGTAGAAAAACAGTGGGTAAAACTGAAAGGGGATATTTTAAGGGCACCCAAACTTTTTGTTAAAATGGTAAATAAAGGTAAAAGGAAAAGTAGACCGCTATGGTTTTCGAAAGAAGTAGCTGAAAAAGTGAAAAAAATAAGGAGGCCTTCATGAAATACAAGAGATCACAGAGAGAGGAAGACAGGCATCGGAAAAACTTCGAGAAGCTAGCAAAGTAGTCAAGAAGGCAAAGATTCAAAAGGAGGAGGAAATAGCCAATGCAATAAAATGGAGGGGATAAGACATTTTTCAGATATATTAGTGAGAAGAGGAAGGGCAAAAGTGGTATTGTCAAACTCAAGGGTGCAGGGGAGGAATATGTAGAAGCTGATAAGGATAAAGCGGAATTGCTTAACAAATATTTTTGTTCTGTGTTCACAGATGAAGAACCAGGAGCAGGACCTCAGAAAACACCCACAAATAGGAACAGAAGCGAGGGACATCTTGAACAATTTTCAGAAGACTGTGTTCGTGAGAAACTAGCTCAACTTAAAGTAGACAAAGCGATGGGACCGGATGGCATACACCCTAGAATACTGAGGGAACTTGGGGACGTTCTAGCAACTCCACTGACTGACCTTTTCAATGCCTTGTTGGAGTCGGGAGTGGTGCCAAAGGACTGGAGAGAGTCTCATGTGGTGCCTTTACACAAAAGCGGAAGTAAGGATGTGGCTGAAAACTGCAGGCCAGTTAGTTTAACTTCGGTGGTGAGTAAATTATTGGAAACGCTGCTGAAAGAGAAAATAGTGATGTTTCTGGAGTCCAGCAGATTACAGGATCCGAGGCAGCATGGATTCACCAGAGGCAGGTCTTGTCAGACAAATCTGATTGATTTCTTAGACTGCGTGACCAGGGAGTTGGACCGAGGGAGAGCTCTAGATGTGGTGTATTTAGATTTCAGTAAAGCCTTTGACACTGTTCCTCACAGGCGACTTATAAACAAACTGCACACCCTAGGGATGGACGCTAAAGTTACTGCTTGGGTTAGAAATTGGTTGGGTGGGAGGCAACAAAGAATACAAGTGAATGGAGCTCACTCTGAGGAGAAGGATGTTACCAGGGCTGTCGGGTAAGGTTTGCCTCTTTACGGATGATACCAAAATCTGCAATAGAGTAGACACCCAGGAAGGTGTAGATAACATGAGGAGGGATCTAGCTAAGCTTAAAGAATGGTCTAGAATTTGGCAGCTGGGATTTAATGTTAACAAATGTAATGTCATGCATTTGGGCTGCAGCAATCCAAGGGAGCAATATAGTATAGGGGTTGAAGTACTTTTGTCCACTAAATAAGCGCAGGACTTAGGCGTGGTTGTGTCTGATGATCTTAAAGTAGCTAAACAGGTAGAAAAGGCGACGGCAAAAGCCAGAAGGATGCTTGGGTGCATACGGAGAGGAATGGCTAGCAGAAAAAAGGAGGTGATAATGCCTCTCTATAAGTCTTTGGTGCGACCTTATTTGGAGTATAGTGTGCAATTCTGGAGACCGCACCTTCAAAAGGATGTGAACAGGATGGAGTCGGTGCAGAGGGTGGCTATTAAAATGATTAGTGGTCTTCATTATAAAGCATATGAGGACAGACTGAAGGATCTTAATATATACACCTTAGAGGAAAGGCGGGATAGAGGTGATATGATTGAGATGTTTAAATACCTCCATGGCATAAATGTTCAGGGAGAGAGCCTCTTTCAATTGAAAGCAAGTTCTGCTATGAGGGGACATGGGATGAGGGTGAAGGGAGATAGATTCAGGAGTGATATGCGGAAATATTTCTTTACGGAAAGAGTAGTGGATCCATGGAATAGTCTCCCAGTGGAGGTGGTAGAGATGAGGACAGTAACTGAATTTTAAAAAGTATGGGACAAACACAGAGGATCTCTAAAGGTGAAAAGGGGACTGTTGTAGTTGTTGACCTGGAAGGACAGACTAGATAGGCCATGTGGTCTTTTTCTGTCATCATATTTCTATGTTTCTATATTTCTATATCACCTCCTTTTTTCTGCTAGCCATTCCTCTCCGTATCCACCCAAGTATCCTTCTAGCTTTTGCTGTTGCCTTTTCTACCTTTTTAGCTACTTTAAGATCATCAGACACAACCATAACTAGGTCCCGCTCTTCTTTAGTGGACAAAAGTACTTCACCCCTTATACTATATTGCTTCCTTGGATTGCTGCAGCCCAAATGCATGACGTTACATTTTTTAACATTAAATCCCAGCTGCCAAATTCTAGACCATTCTTCAAGCTTAGCTAGATCTCTCCTCATCCTCCTACTGCAGCAATACCCAGTATCCTCCTATGTCTACGCAGACGACATTATTTTGCTTTATCACACCTCTCCACTTTCACTGGATCTCTCCTCTTTCAATTCCTGCCTCTCTCATGCGGCATCTTGGCTTTCTCAACATTTCTTGCGCCTTAACCCCTCTAAATCCACAGCTATGTGGGTATCCCTCAGTGGCTCATGTCCCTCTATTGCCCCTATGATCGACTCTACTCCCATCCCTCTTGTATCCTCTTTCCGGTATCTCGGGGTGGTTCTTGACTCTTCCCTTTCTTTTCGTGATCACATCTCCTCCCTCACCAGGCGTTGTTTTGCTACCCTCCGTCAACTTTGGGCTGTTCGTACTTTTTTTCCTCTTGAATCCCTGGTTACTCTTGTCCTTGCTCTAATTACTAGCCGTCTCGATTATTGTAATGTTTTCATGGCCAATCTTCCCAACTATCAGCTCCAACGTCTTCAGCTCATTCAGAACACCGCTGCCCGTATCATCACGTTTTCCCGCCGTTTCGACCGTATCACTCCTATCCTCTTCCGCCTCCATTGGTTGCCCTTGCACATACGTTATCAATATAAACTTCTCATACTCACTCACCGTGCTATCCACTCTAATAACCCTCTGTACTTGGCTGATTTGGTTTCTCTGCACACGCCCTATCGTCAGCTCCGTGCTCTCCACGCTAATCGTCTGTCCTTACCTCCACCTTCCCGTGCACATCTTGAAAAGACCCGTCACTCTGCCTTTTTCTTTCTTGGTCCATGGTTGTGGAATGCCCTACCCTCGTCCCTTCGTCTCGAAACCTCTTATCCTCAATTCAAAGCTGTACTTAAAACCTATCTATTTCAGAAAGCATTTGACCTCCCTCTGGACTCCCCTCCCTGATGCAATACTTGGTTGTTGTCTTGTCCTAGTTGCGTTGTGGTCCTGTTATTCCCCTGTTTTGTCAGTGTCCAGTTGAGTCTGTCTGTACTTGGTTTGTGCTTACTGTTTTTCTGTCTTTGTTTTGCACTATCCTTTCTCTTTCTTTCCTGTTAATTTTGGTGTTCTTTTTCCGTAGTTTGCAGTGTTGACCTTTTAATTTCTTTTTGTACACCGCTTTAATGTTTCGGCCTAAGCGTCTATCAAATATAAAATAAAGATAAATAAAGATAAAGATGTTATCTACACCTTCCTGGGTGTCTACTCTATTGCAGATTTTGGTATCATCCGCAAAGAGGCAAACCTTACCCGACAGCCCTTCGGCTATATCACTAACAAAGATGTTTAAAAGAATCGGACCAAAGACAGATCCCTGAGGCACACCACTGGTAACTTCCTTCTCCTCAGAGTGAGCTCCATTTACCTGTACCCTTTGTCATCTCCCACTCAACCAATTTCTAACCCAAGCAGTAACTTTAGGGTCCATCCCTAGGGAGCTCAGTTTGTTTATAAGTTGCCTTTGAGGAACAGTGTCAAAGGCTTTACTGAAATCTATATACACCACATCTAGAGCTCTCCCTCGGTCCAACTCCCTGATCACCCAGTCAAAGAAATCAATAAGATTTGTCTGACAAGATCTGCTTCTGGTGAATCCATGTTGCCTCAGATTCTGTAATCCACTGGACTCCAGAAACCTCACTGTTTTCTCTTTCGGCAACGTTTCCAATAATTTACTCACCACCGTAATTAAACTAACCGGCCTGCAGTTTTCAACCACGTCCTTACTTCCACTTTTGTGTAAAGGTACCAAATGAGCCTCTCTCCAGTCCTTTGGCACCACTCCCGACTCCAACGAGGCATTGAAAAGGTCAGTCAGTGGAGCTGCTAGAACTTCCCCCAGTATTCTAGTGTGTACCCCATCTGGTCCCATCGCTTTGTCTACTTTAACTTGAGCTAGTTTCTCAGGAACACAGACTTCTGAAAATTGTTCAAGATGCCCCTCACTTCTGTTCCTGTTTGTGGGTGTTTTCTGAGGTCCTGTTCCTGGTTCTTCATCTGTGAACACAAAACAGAAATATTTGTTAAGCAATTCCGCTTTAGCCTCATCAGCTTCTACATATTCCTCCCCTTCACTCTTGAGTCTGACAATAACACTTTTGCCCTTCCTATTCTCACTAACATATCTGAATAATGTCGTATCCCCCCATTTTATTGCATTGGCTATTTCCTCCTCTTTTTGAATCTTTGCTTTCCTGACTACTTTGCTATCTTCTTTAAGTTTTTCCAAATACAGATGCCTGTCTTCCTCTCTCTGTGATTTCTTGTATTTCATGAAGGCCTCCCTCTTTTTCTTCACCTTTTCAGCTACTTCTTTCAAAAGCCATAGCGGTCTCCTTTTTCTTTTACCTTTATTGATCATTTTAACAAAAATGTTGGTTGCCCTTAAAATATCCCCTTTCAGTTTTGCCCACTGTTTTTCTACATCCCCCAGCTGTTCCCATCCCGTTAACGACTCCCTGAGGTATTGGCCCATCTTGGCAAAGTTAGTTTTCCTAAAGTCTAAGACCTCACTTTTGAATGGATTCTAACAGCCCTAGTCCTAATGCTGAACCACACCATCTGGTGATTACTGGATGCAAAATGATCTCCCACTATAACATCAGAAACACTTTCATCAAGTCCAGTATGGCCCCTTCCTGTGTGGGGACTGTTACCAATTGCCTGAATAGTTCTCCCTGTAGAGAATCCAAGATCTCCTTACTTCTAAATGATACTGCAGCAGGAATGTGCCAATCAACATCTGGCATATTGAAATCCCCTATCAGTAGCACTTCTTCATTCCTAGCAATGCTGCGTATGTCTTCAATTAACTCTCTGTCCACCTCATCCTCTTGTGAGGGAGGTCTGTATATCAGACCAATTCAAATAGATTTCTCTTTCCATCTTTCTAGTTTAACCCACAATGCCTCCTCTCTCCCTTTTAAACTCTGTAATTCCTAAGCTATAATATTATTTTTTACATATAGTGCCATTCCTCCTCCCCTTCTTCCTACCCTGTCTTTTCTGAATAAAGTATAGCCTGGTATAGTTATATCCCAGTCATGGTTTTCTGTGAACCATGTTTCTGTAACTGCCACTAAATCCAAGACAGCCACTCCCACCAAAGCTTCAACATCAGGGATCTTATTTCCCATGCTACGGGCATTTATACACAATGCTTTCCATATGTTACCCTTTTTACCCATTACCATAAAAGTATTTAATGTATCACTTGCCTGGGGACTTTCACTTACCCTCTCCAAACCCCTCCTCCTCTTATTATCCTCTCCCAAAAAAGTAGACAAAATTCGACCTTCCATCCCAAAAGAATGTAGAAGATATTATAATGAACCTTAATACAACAACATCAACCCTTGATCCCTGCTCTGTGAGGTAGGTAAAAATCACCAGAACACATCTAAGTACCTACATCTAGCACATAGTTGAGGAGGGGAGGAGTGGCCTAGTGGTTAGGACACCATACTTCAGGCCAGAGGGCCAGGGGTTCAAGCCCCACTTGTGGGCCACAATCTCAGGCCAGAGGGATTGGGGTTTCTAGCCCTATAGCATAGGTACTCAAATCCCATCTTGGAGGGCCACAAACCAGTCAGGTTTTCAGGATGTACCTAATGAATATGCATGAGATAGGTTCAAATGCAATGCATGCAAATATATCTCATGCATATTCATTAGGGATATCCCAAAAAGCTGACTGTTTTTCAGCCCTCCAGGACTGGATTTGAGTACCTCTGCCCTATAGGTACTCCTTGTGGCCTTGGGCAAGCCACTTAACCCTCCATTGCCACAGGTGTACATAGATTGTGAGCCCTTTGGGGCAAGGGAATGTATCCAGTACCTGTTTGTAGTGATTGCATAATATAAACCACTTTGACTGAAGGATAAGGTATGGTATAAAAAAATGAATAAATAAAAAAAAATCAAGGACAGATACCAATCTAACTAAAACATAGCTCAGTTCAACCAGTTCTAAAAAATACTAAGCTCAATCAAAATGTTCCTTCCTCATATAGACCAATACTCTTCATATTAAAAATATTGGAAAAGTCAGCTCCAAGACCATACACCTCATCAGCACAGATTCAGACCAGACCATGGAGTTGAGATCCTCCTTTCATCACTACTTAACACAATACTGACCTGCACCCAGACACCCACTCAAGGACTTCTGCTCATCTTCCTGAAAATATCATCTGCATTTGATTCTCTCCCATATCACCAAATTATACAGAGACTCTCAGACATCAGGCCTATGCGAATCAACCTTAAACTGGTTCCACTCATACCCGACTGATAGAAGCCAACAAGTCCAAATTGATAGCATGACATCACGTCTGTTTAAATAACTAAAGGGCATACCACAGGGATCAAGTCTGTCAGCCTTACTGTTTAACATATTTCTCCAACCCATATGTGACATTTTCAAAAAAGCACAAACTACACTACCAAATAAATGCAGATGATATTATGTTCTGCACATCATTCAATACCAAGAACCCAGTCTTCTCCAACATCTATAATTGTTTTTCCGACCTAAAGCTGTAGCTCCAACACCACAACCTTATTATCAACCAGGAAAAGACTGAAGCCCTTTTCATATTCACAGAACCCTCTTTCTCACCACCAAGCTCACTGAACTTCAATGACAACCACAACAAAAGTGAAATCAGAAATTAGATACCTGGGGATCATCTTAGACCAGAAACTAAACTTCCAGTCCCAGATAAAGAAAACAACAAGCTCAGTCTACCTCAAGCTCAGGCTAACTGAGTGGAGGAGTGGCCTAGTGGTTGGGGAAAGGTACTTCAGGCTGGAAGGTCAGAGGTTCAAATCCCACTAGAGGACAGCAACCTTAGGCCGGAAGGACTGGGGTTTCTAGTCCCATAGGTGTTCCTTGTGGTCTTCGGCAAGCCACTTAACCCTCCATAGCCCATGTTCCCTGTAAAATAGTTATCTCCAAGTTATAATGCCCTGTTCAATGTAATTTCAGTTTGTTCAATGTAAACTGCACTGATGCAGAATAGCACAGTATATAAGAGAATGTAAATAAATAAGTTAAGGAGCCTGAGAAATCTCCATCCCCTCTTAAGCCCAGATCACTTCTGGACTGTATGTCAAGCACTAATCACACTGATCCTGAATTATTCAAACATCATATATAATGGATTCTCTAAACAGACACTATACCCCTTATAAATGGCACAGAATACAGCAGCAAAAGTAATCACTGGAGCCTCACAACAATCACACCTCACCCCCATACTCTTTCACCTCCACTGGCTACCCATTCTGGCCAGAATAAGATACAAAGCACACATTATCATCTTCAAAATCATGCCTCCAACCACTGATTTCAACACCAAAAAATGACAATAGTCCACAGGCAGAACTCCCTTAACCTCCTTGCCATAACCGCACAGAAAGCTAAAAGACCATGGGACTAAAGACTGGGGTCTCTAGTCTCATGAGGACACCAAGGGCAGCACTCTGCCACGCAAAGTATCAGCAACACAGTACAAAAACGTAGCAGGTGTAAGTTCTCACCAAACCTTTATTAATCCAAACATATAAAGGGAGACCTGACCCGACACAGGCCGTGTTTCGATAAGATCTTCTTCAGGGGCTGGCTCACCTTATGCTAAAAACATATCATAAATAAATTAAAACCACATTTAAAAAAACAAAATTAAGAAAATGCATAAAATAAAACATCATGTAGGAACGCAATAAAAATATAATAAGTAATAAATAAATAACCAACAAGTTTTAAAATTATAAAGTACAAAACTTATTAATCAACCTATACTAATATATGACATCCCCAAACACACATGTATAAAACATGAATGAAAACAATAAATATGGATAAGAACATATATCATATAAAAAAATGTTAAATTAACATAATTATCTAACCAAATTATGCCGGCGAAGTGCAAACCAAATTGTAATAGGAAGTAGTGACTAATTGTGGGTAATAAATCGTGCTACATAAACAAAAGTGCACAAAACATATAAATGTGGCACGAAATTTAAAACCATAAAACGTCAAAAGACAGAGGAGAAGGAGACCAAGGAGCAGGAGTGAACCACACTTTACCTGGAATAACCATATTAGAACAAGCTAATATAGTTGCACTGAAAATGATACCACCTTTGGTAACTGGAAGGGAGTGGAAGAAGCAGAAGAGATATTTGCATTAATGATTTTATCCATTGAATACAGGATTTTTTATTAAAAACTCTAAAATATGACTTTGGTTACATTTTAAAATCGGTATTTACAGTCAATTTTGCATAATTGGGCATTGTGCCTTTGTTCCTAAATTTATAGGCTGACAATGTTTTCAATACGTTGGCACGTATTGTTTAGGAAAATCCTCTTGATTCTTTTTACCCCCCTTTTTTGTTTATATTTATTATATTTCATTCATTGTTATAATAACGAATATAGCACACTATTGGCTGAGGTGAAATTATGGTTTCCTTATGTGCAGATTACTCTATGTAGTATTTTTTATATTTTTAATCTTTTGGTTTCTTTGTATATTATGCAAGCTTTGGTCAGAGAGCGAGTTGAAGCCCCTGCATTTCTTTATCTCTAATTCATAAGCTTCTGTTTAAAGTCAGATTTCGCTAGATGCTGTCAATTAGTTTAACAATTTGAGGTGGTCCCTAGTTTTTAAGCCGGTATTGTTTGCTGTTATATAAAATGTTTGAAGAGTTGCCATGGACACGTGTTTCCCTTCGCGCGCTTGCGAACGGCTTAAATGCTGATCCGCATGCGCCAGTGTTTTTCATTCAATGAGATGTTGCTACTGTTTGTCTGATGCTGGTTTTATAATTTTTAGGTATCAACCGGTCGAATATGTAAGTTTACCTCACAAATTTCTTGCTACTATTGAAATCAGTACTACAGTTAGTTTTGTAACATTGGGCACTGCTATTTGTTCCTAAGGTTGTAGATAGGCAATGTCTTCAAGGGGTCGAAATGCAATGTTTCAGAAGATCCTTTTGATCTGTTTTAGTCTTCCCGTATTACATTTTTATATTATATTTATTCATTTATTGTCTTAATAATATATCTAGTGCATAATCAGTTGAGGTTGGTTTTTAAATAAAAAAAGTGTTCATTATCCGTCGAAGGCATAAGTCTAATTGAAAATTTGGGCTCTCTTGTCAACTACGGCGTCTCTGGTCGGAGAGCTAGATGAAGTCTTTGCAACTGTTTATCCTTAATCCATAGGTTTACAGTTGATATTATTTGTTATTTTAGCACAGTTTGAAGAGATGCAATTAACATGTGTTCCCTTTCGTGTGGTTGCAAGCGGTATAATGTGGTCAACCCGCTGAGGTTTTCACGTTAGTTTCAT
Organism: Ichthyophis bannanicus; assembly: GCA_033557465.1. NCBI lineage: Eukaryota > Metazoa > Chordata > Amphibia > Gymnophiona > Ichthyophiidae > Ichthyophis > Ichthyophis bannanicus. The sequence goes on along the minus strand of CM066032.1, from coordinate 401,177,078 downwards.
TGTTTGTAAATATCAACTGGCCATATATATATGCTCATTGAGACATTTACTTACTTATAGCCAGCTCTTCGGTAAAATTCGGCCAGTTATTTCATTCATTTATCAAATGATCTCTCTCCTCCCCCCCCCCCTTTTTTTTAAATAAATAAGGTTGATAGTGGCAACTAATATATAACACACATGCGTTTTTAATATTGCCTTTCACTTTGGTGAATTTACAGAAGCGCAAGCTTTTTTAATATATTTTTTTTTATATATACATTTTTTAGTTGCGCGTTTTTTTGATAAGGTTGTGAGTCACACATCAATGGTCTAGTTGATCCAATAGATTTTATCAAATTTTTACACTAGTATAGTAGAAATATTAGAATATGATGAAAGTACCCACGTACTATTTGTTCGGTTATAAATATACACGATGGGTCAAATTCATTATATCATGGTGACCATTCACATATTCGCTTTTTAAGTATACTTTTCATAAATTCAAAAGTTTTGATAGTTATGATGTATTATTCCCCCTTTACAACATTACATTCCCTCGGTAACGTTTTTAGTTGTTAGTGTATAAATTTTCTTAAACAAGACTGCTCTTATGCCATGCGTTTCTAATTTATGAAAGGATCTTTTTAAGGTTTTAAATATTTTAGAGTTTTTAATAAAAAATCCTGTATTCAATGGATAAAATCATTAATGCAAATATCTCTTCTGCTTCTTCCACTCCCTTCCAGTTACCAAAGGTGGTATCATTTTCAGTGCAACTATATTAGCTTGTTCTAATATGGTTATTCCAGGTAAAGTGTGGTTCACTCCTGCTCCTTGGTCTCCTTCTCCTCTGTCTTTGACGTTTTATGGTTTTAAATTTCGTGCCACATTTATATGTTTGTGCACTTTTGTTTATGTAGCACGATTTATTACCCACAATTAGTCACTACTTCCTATTACAATTTGGTTTGCACTTCGCCGGCATAATTTGGTTAGATAATTATGTTAATTTAACATTTTTTTATATGATATATGTTCTTATCCATATTTATTGTTTTCATTCATGTTTTATACATGTGTGTTTGGGGATGTCATGTATTAGTATAGGTTGATTAATAAGTTTTGTACATTATAATTTTAAAACTTGTTGGTTATTTATTTATTTATTACTTATTATATTTTATCACGTTCCTACATGATGTTTTATTTTATGCATTTTCTTAATTTTGTTTTTTTAAATGTGGTTTTAATTTATTTATGATATGTTTTTAGCATAAGGTGAGCCAGCCCCTGAAGAAGATCTTATCGAAACATGGCCTGTGTCGGGTCAGGTCTCCCTTTATATGTTTGGATTAATAAAGGTTTGGTGAGAACTTACACCTGCCACGTTTTTGTACTGTGTTGTCTCTAGTCTCATGGCACTCCTTGAGGCCTTGGGCAAGCCACTTAGCCCTCCATTGGCTCAGGTATGCTTAGATTGTGAGCCCTCTGAGGACAGGGGAATAAAAAGTACCTGTTAGAATATATCTGTAAACCGCTCTGGTACACACAGTAAAGGGTGGTATATCAAGTGCCTAAAACCATAAACAATAAACAAAGAACCTGTAATCGTGCACTGTCACTAATTGCCCTATCAATATGGAACATACTGTGCCCAGTGCTTAGAGGACACCATGACATAACTGAATTATGCAAAAAATTGAAAACTTTCCTACTCCAGGACGACTATAAACCAGACTTATCCACCAACATATAACCGGACATTCAACTGCGTCACCTCCCAGCTACTTATGATAGACAATTGGACACATCTACCTAATCCTAGCCAGATAGACTCATTGTTCAAGTAATGACCATACTACATTACCCACTGTACATAGTTATAGGATGTTTTAAGTTAATTATTTAGAAATGTTCATGTTGAGGTTGCCCTAAATTTTCTTGTGTTCAGTTGTCTGTACAACAGCATGCATTATTGCACTGTTACACTTTGTTATATGTACACCGCTTTGAATTTTAGAAAGGCGGTATAGAAATTATTTCAAATAAATAAATATTAATTCCAGCTCATTGCAGAATAAGTTGATCGCCTTTTTCTCTGATCCTCTAGTTGCCAGTCAATTGGGGGTCGACTATCAATTTAAACATCTGTTACCACATTAAAGTCCCCCCCCCCCCCAGCACCACTTGGTATTCTGATTGATCTGCCAACTTGGCAATTAGTTCCACTAAAAAGCTTGGTTGATATATGTTGGGGGCATACACACTACCCAACAACACCTTCTGTCTATTTAGCATGGCCCACACCAACACATAGTGGCCCTCTGGGTCTCGAAAAACTTTATGAGATTCAAAAGAGCTCCTCTTTCCTATCAAGATATAGTGGTGCCCCTGTGGCGAGTTTCATCCCTTTATTTTATTATGATCAGCTGTGGTTTGGTGTGTCTCTTGTAAAAATGTGAAGTCTATTACTAAGGACAGTAAATAGGTTAAGATCCTCTCTGGCTTCACCAGAGAATGCAGTCCACCCACATTAAGTGTTAAGAATTTTACCTCAGCCATTCCATCTCTAGTGTGCCCCAAAGCCTATTTTTGTTTATTTTTAATTTTCTTGGTCCTCTGGATGACCTCCCAGCATAATCTTCCCTAGGGATTTGTTTTAGCCTCATTCTCTTCACCCACACCAGTTTCTCTAGGTTTCCTTGCCCACAATGTCACCTCCCCCCCCCCCCCCCGCAATTGGGGTTGAACCTCTCCTACCCCATTCCCTACCTCCCGCCTCCCCCCCTTCCTTTCCCCTGTTTACCCTTTTCTGTCCATCTCTTTAGTCATCCACACTCCACCACTCATATCTGCTCTGTGAAATCTTTCTGCTCCACACTTTCGCCCCAGCCCCTTTTTCCTCCACTGTCCTTTCATCTGTCCTTGGTTCTTACCCCGCCCTCCCTCTCTACCCCTCAAATATTTTAATAGCAACATTGATAACTGTATGGAATTATTTTGAGGCCCTCTGGTATGTCTCTGACACCCATACTTGTATCCACAGTTTAGGAGTATACCTCAATTTCTGTTCGGCCATGAACAGTCTGATGCAGTTTCAGTTAGCAGCTGCTCATCGGAGCTGTTTGTAGGGGGCAGTAACCAAAAGAGAGGGGATAGTCTTCAGCTTTTCATAGCGAGTCGCTCATAGGGTCTCTGAGTTCATTCGCCTGCCGTTTACTGTCCTCCATGGTCAGTTTTCACTGCCCTCCACCGGGTTCTCTGAGTCATTTTTGGGGTGAGCGTCCTCTCTCCTGGGCATTGGTAGGTGGTGGACAATTCTTTTGGCTTCCTCCATTGAGCCAAAAAATGATGTCTTTCCCTCATATGACACTCGTAGCTTATGTGGGAATTGCAAGGCAAAGTGCACCCCTGCTGATGTATTGCGGTACATGCTGGCGTGAATTCTGTCCTTTTTGTGGCTACTTGGCTTGAGTAATCATTGAAGAGCAACAATTTTTTGTTGTTGTATTCCAGGCCTTGGCATCGATGTAATTCTTTTAAGATACATTATTTTTCCTTCCAGGTTATATAGCACCCTATAGCTGCTTGTGGTTTCCTACGATGATCCATTTTGGGCTCAATTCTATGGGCGCACTCACAGCGCCATGCCCCAGTAGATTTTGCAAGTCCTGAAAGAAGATGTCTAATTCTTTGTCGCTCATACTTTCGGCCAATCCTATCACTCTGAGATTATTTTGCCTAGAGCGATTTTCCTGCTCCTCTAGTCTCTCAAATAGTTGCTTTTGTTCATGGTGTGCCTAGTGACTTTATTTTCCAGTCGCGTCGTGTGGTCCTCCTGGGCAGCGACTCTGCTCTCCCCAACTCTGCTATACAGTCTGCCTGTGTTTCCAAAAACTCTTTGATGCCATCCATGGTAGATTGGAATTTGTTAAGCCAATGCTCCAATGCCACAGCCACTATGCGGGAAATTTTGGCTGCTAGTTACCTGCACTATTTGCATACGCTTTGGCAATGTCTACAGTCATTTTGATTTCAGAACGGCTTTTGGTGTCTTTAACTTTTTTGGATATTTTATGGGGATATGCCCTCACCGCCGCCTCTCCAGGCACGCTGCGTCTCACCATGGAGCTTTCTGCTTTCAATGATCTAGTCAGTTGTGCATTAATATTGTTATTTTGCCGATATTTTAGGGGCCTGGTGTCAGAACTGATCCATCACACATTCTCCCTTCATAAAACAATGAATAAGAAGTGGGGAAGAGGTCCAGGAGGGAATATGATGGACAAAACAGATCAAAATAGTTGAAATGAAAGCTGGAAAAGGTGGCGACGATCAAGAACAGCCGAAAATCATGATGCATTCAAAACACAATTAACAAGACATCGCTCATCCGTATCTTTCAGTATGAAACAATATTACGCAAGCAGACTACAGCGCTCCCTCAACAAACCTCACGAGCTCTTCCACATTGTGAAAACCTTAGCAAAGGAACCTTCTCAGGGTGCCCTGCCCCACCTAGACCCTCAGGAATATGCCAACTACTTACGAAGCAAAAGTAACCAGCTCGCTCTAAGCTCTAAGCCCCTTACTCCAGCTAACACTCCCTACACTGTCCCTCTACCCTCACCTAGCCAATTCTCATGTGAGACTCAACACACTCTTTCATCCTTCTCCACCCCAACTGACAGAGTCATTCAAGACACCATCTTAAAAATAAACACCACAACATCACCTTCCGACCCCTGTCCAGCTTCCTGGATAAAGTCACTACGGGCAGATCTCAGCCCATTTCTAGCTAAAATGATAGATGTATCATTCTCTACTGGGACCTTCCCTCACACTCTGAAGCAGACCTCCATCAGACCTCTCCTAAAAAACAGCAGGTTGGACCCCTCCTTGATGGAATCCTACAGACCCATCTCCAGCATTCCTCTCCTTTCGAAAATCATCGAAAAGATTACCCAACGTCAACTACAAGATTATTTAGATACCAATGCACCCTTGCATCCATGTCAGCACGGATTTCGTGAATAACATGGTGTGGAAACACTACTGACATCCCTGTTTAATGCTCTAACCATAGGCCTAGACAACATCAGACAAGGTTTTGCTTTAATCTTCATGGACATTGCCGCTGCGTTTGACACTGTCGATCATGAAGTACTCCTGTCACGTCTTAGAGAGAAGGGAGTTCATGGATCAGCTCTGTCGTGGTGCTCTTCATACCTCAGAGACCGTTGGCAACATGTCCGTTCTGGATCTTCAACCTCTGACCCCTTCCCTCAAACTAAAGGTGTGCCACAAGGCTCCTCCCTTTCCGCCTTACTGTTCAACGTTTATATGCAACCTGTCTGTGACCTCATCCACTCTTTTAACATCAACTGCCTGGTCTATGCTGATGACGTCTTGATGTATATGCCATTCTCGACAGAACTCCAGGACCTCTCCCCACTAATCAAGTGCTTTGACGCGGTCACAGACTGGCTAAATGCACAAATGCTTAAGATAAACTTCAAAAAGACTGAAGTCCTCTTCGTGACCAGAAACCCTGCATTTACCTCACCAACGTCCATCAAAGTGCGTGACGCAGAACTCCTTTGCAAGACTACAGTGAGATACCTAGGGGTTACGCTCGATCAACAACTCAATATGAAGGCTCATATCAGCAACGTAGCGAAATCTGTCTATTGTAAGCCTGTTGGCTGACTGTGTCACCCTATGCAGCTGCCTAGATGAGACCCAGTTTGAGTTGTGGAAGAATAATGACTCAAGAGTCGTGTCCAAAGTGGAATTAAGGATGGGCTTTATTCCCTGTCCCATACGGATGGCTTTCAGATAAGGATAACACAAATTAAGCTGTTACATCACAGGAAAAAGAACACTTTAACAAAACCAAGCTTCTTCTTTGTTTTCCCCAAAACACAAAAGTATTATCTTCCTCCAAAGAAATCAAAACACACTTCCTTTTCTTCTCTTTAACGCAGAGATTCTAAATCATCTGTTACTCCCAAACTGCAATCCATTGGCTCCTGAATATTCTCTGGGATAGTGCTTTCCCACTGCATCCCCTCTTGGGCTTGACCTGCGTAGGATCTCTGAGTTTTTGCAAACCTGTACTCAGACCTCTGCTCTGGGGTAAACTCTGTTCTTGGGAGATACAAGTGCTGCTGCTGGGGGTCAGAGGCAACAGGAGCTGGGCTGGGGGATTCTTCCCAGTCCCTAAGCCATTGAGGTAACTCTTGCTTCCTGTGTGCTTTGCTTCTCTTCCCCGAATCTACTCCACTCCCTTTATAATACAGAGGGTACTTATCTTTCCCACGAGAGAATATGGCTTCTAGTCCTTCTTCCTCTAGCCAGGGTTTTCTGTCAGAGCTGCAGACTGCTTTGCCCGGCAGTATCTGTTGCTGGGTCTAGCAGGGTAGCACTTGCTTCCTGCTTCCTGTGAGACTCTCAGAGTGTGACCTTTGCTCTCTGGTGATCTGACTGCTTGCCTGGGTGCGAGGACCCCTCTGGTTGGGAAGACCTTAGTTCTATCTCTCCTGATCCACTCGGGTTCGTCAGACTGCTTTTGCTCAAACCTGGATCTCCAAGACAGCGGGTCTCTTACTGTTTGGTCTGGAGTTCCCAACTCAGCCTCTCTGAGGATCTCTCTGCTCCTTGTCTGTTTCTCCAGGCTAGGTTCCAGACTCTCCTCCACACTCTGGCTGTGCTCTAGGCTTGTTTCCCTTGCTTGGGGAAAGCTTGTTCCGTCTCTGAATCTGAAACTGCATCTGGGTCTCAGTCTGACTCTGCCTGTGAGTTCACCCTCCTCTTCACTTGATTTTCCCCTGGTTTTATTGAGCTGCCTATTGGACGTGGAACGTGACTGTTCCCACAGGTGAGCCTGATTAGAGCTCTGAATTCTCTCTGCGTCACTGCAGCCCTGAGGAATGTTTGTTTCTTCACTCCCTGCCCCCTCGCACTGTGAATGTCTCCACTGACCCTGTGACTGTGAGGTAAGCTCTTCATTTCTAAACCCTTTTAATACTTTAGACTCTGCGCTGTCTACCTCATGACACTATCATAAAATCCAGACCCTTCATTATCTGTGTCAGCTGCTAGAACTGGACGACTTTCGATCAGTCTTTCAGGCCTTAATAATGCCTCACCTAGACTACGCCAATGCGATCCTACATGGCCTACCAAAGAGCACGATTAACCCCTTACAATTGGCAATGAACTCAGCTGCAAGAATCCTTTATGGAGCCTCCAAGAGAACCCACATCACTCCAATACTGAAACAGTTACATTGGCTGCCTATACAATCTAGGATCTCTTTCAAGATCCTAACTATGACTCACAAGGCGATCAATAACTACTCCGCATCTACTATCACTGACCTGATATCAATTACACCCCCTAATCGAGCAAGGAGATCGACTGCCTCCAACTCTCTTGTACTACCCAAGGCAATCACGAAATGCTCTCAAGTCACTAGATCCAGAGCCTTCTCTTACTTTGCACCATCATGTTGGAACGCCCTACCATCAGGCATCAGAACCATCAGTGACCTCTCCCAGTTCAGGAAGGCACTGAAGCATCACCTGTTCCTGCAGCACTACGATGTTTCGGACACCCTCCCATACCAACCCTCCTCCACACCCCAGGCCAACACATTAAACCCATGCACTCCACAGTCTTAATCCGTAGAACCGCAATCTCACTTTGCACCTCCTCTCACTAAGAAAATTTTACCTAGATTCATGTAGCTCTACATATAGCTGCATTTAGTTGCTTTGTACATAGTTCTCACGTTCTCTGTTTCACTGTTCATGAAACCTGTTTAATGTATACCAAGTTTATTGTCCTGTTCATTGTAAGCACGGATCAATTATTTGAGACGTGTAGTTTTTATGTTCATTGTAAACCGCACTGATGACGAATAGCGCGGTATAAAAGAAACTGTAAATAAATAAATAAATAATGGCAGACAGCAGGTCAGCCCTGCATTTAGTTAAATGGTGCAGTTATTCTGAAGGGGATACTCTAGAAAAAAAACAACCATTTTTTGGTCAAAAATGAAAATTGAAAGTTTATTGTTTGTAATGCCGGAATTGTAAAGAGGGAAATTTGCAGACATCTATAAAATGCTTTTTGGGCTGTTGGGCCATTATTTTCCAAAACGGAGCTCATTTATAGTTTAAGGAGAAGGGGTTACCTCTGTGGGAAAAATGCAATTAAAGAAAAATAAACATCATAAACTATCTAATAAGCAGCCCTGAATGCTAGAAAATATGAAAAAAATGCAATGTGAATGTAGACCCCATGTTGTGTTATCAAAAACTTTGATTGAAGGATAAGGTGGTATATAAAACTGGTTAAATAAATACATAAATAAATGTGTGGTGATTTAATAAAGTTTATTTATGGAAATCAAATGAGTTTTAAACTTATTCGAAGTACATGAACATATGCTGAAGTTATGTAAATCTGATTTCTGTAAAAAGTGGAATGAATATTTGATTTTTAAGGGTTAAAAATATATGGTTTTAGTGTGTAAAAGTAATAGGAGAGGGGAGGGACCGAGTGATTTCCAGACAGAAACTTTGTATGGAAAGGCCCTACTGTAACTGCTATTTCTCTGACGTATTTCAGGCAAACAGCTTGTCAGAAGGAGAGAGTGTTCTGACAGCTGGATAACTTACTGAAGGGATTATTTGGGCATGTATTAAAGACGTTTTGAAAGTTAGGGGAAATTGGGGATTTTATTGGGTTTAGTATGGACCTATTTGATGACCTAGGACAGTGTAAGAGCACCTTGCCAGCCCTTAGAATGTTGTGAGAATACTTTTCTGTTACAGTTGGCAGTTTATGTAAAAGACTGTGGAAGTGTATTACGTGATGTGAGTGAGAGAGTCATTGAAAGTGAATATTTTTGGGCGAAAAAGTGTGCCTGGGGGAGACTGGAAGAGTGCCTGGGGGAGGAACAGATAAGTGTGATTTTGAGTGATTTGGTGGGGTTTTTTCAAATTTTCCTTGGGTTCAGGACTGGATTACTAGAGAGTGAGTGCAAGAAACATTATTTTAAGCAGGGGTAAATCATGTGAAAGAAGAATTTTTAAAGTCTTTCCCTCTTTTCCCTCACTATTTGGAAATTGTTCGAGAAAGTTTTATCCACTACAGTGCGAAATAAGAGATTCAGAAATATTTTGGCGCCAATTCCTGCGACACCACATAAACACCGGATTATGTTGTACATAGTGAAAATTGCAGCCATAATAGGAATTGGAAATGTAAATAAGTTAAGAACTCTAGATGTATACCCAATCTAGACTGTAAATAAGTTGCAAACATGTTGATTGTATAACCACTCCACTATCCCCACCCCCCTCATTCAAACTGTAAATATGTTATGATTTGTTCAACTTGTTTAATGGAAATCGCTTTGACTTGGCAAAAAGCAGTATATAAGCATAGCTAAATAAATAAATAAGAAAGTTAAGGAACTGTGAAATTTAGGGGTATGTTTACTAAACCGCGTTAACGTAGCAGTGGCTACGTTAACTCGTGTTAGGTAACGTTAACGCGCGTTAAGGGTACATAATGCGCGTTAACATCTCCGTCCGCAGTAAATCCCGCAGAGGGCAGAGAGAGGGTGGAGAGAAGTGGTCAACGGGCGGGGAGTGGACGGGGGAAGCTCCCGCGGCACTAACATGGGGTACTGAAGGGCTGAACATTACCGGGAATGAAAATCTGTCGTTAGCTGCAGATATGCAGGAGGGTGAAACCATTACAGCGTCAGCAATGTACAACATAGGCAGGGAGCCAAGAAACGTGATAGTAGTGCTCCATATGCAGCAACAGCATAGTGCCCAAGTATGAACAGCCACTATAGTGATGGTGCAAATGGGGCATAGGGGGCTGCAGGCAGGACATGTAGTGGGGGCATCTGGGGAACAGGGAGTACTAGGCTGATGCCTAGGTGGCACATAAGAACATAAAAACTGGAAATCAGCAAGACAGCAGCTAACCAAGGCCACACACAAGCTACATTTACCTTGACCACCCTAGCCAATAGTTGCTAGGGCACAGACCTGACATCCCCCCAGCCATCCCTCCCTCATGTGGAAGGGGCATAATATTGGTAGGCAATGTTGGGGGGGTTGTGAGGATGTCCATGTATGCCTCCCCACCCCAGACCCCGCTCCCTAGGCGACTGCCTACCTGCACAATGGATGGCCTGGGACTGCGCACTACCAGTACCGACAGCATATGCCCAGGCGGCATGGCAGGGGGGCGTGTGCTGGTGCTGGAGGGGGATGTTGCTCCTGCCTGCAGTGCAACCAGGCAATGCCCTGTACCAGTACGTGGTGTGCAGTACAACAGAAAAGGTCTGGCTGAGGAGATGTAAAGGTAGCCCCAGGGCCTGCTGTGCTTCTGTGGCAACAGTGCGGTGCAGTACACACAGTCAGCATGTCCCGCAGCAGAGGGTCACAGGTTCAGGTCTCAGCTGTGGCTCCTGCAGAGCACATCGCTATATTTTACCCCACAATGCAGATATAACAGCAACATGTGCACTCCCACAGCAGCGGCCAACAGGGGTGCAAACACCCACACACACAGACTCCACTATCCAAAGTTCCATAGAGAGTCAGGCTGTTAGCCCCAGCATGGAGCCACAGTTATCACCAGAGCACTATTACTACCTTCTGCACAGTTTGGTATTGTCGGCGCTGTGATCATGACCAGTGTGGCGGGCAGAGATGCCAACCACCCCTATCTTTGCACAATGCTGCAGTAGATGTGTGTGTGTGTGTGTGTGTTTGTCTCTCCATTGTTTCGTGGCTGCCTACACCTCTCTGGACCCACAATGTCCCACTATTACCAGCGTTAGCCTGCGAATGTGCATAATGAGGAGCAAGATATGATGGGTATGGCCCGGACTGGGCGGATTGGGCAGGATGCATCTGCCCAGGGTGTAGGGCAATGGTTGAGACATTGTAGTGCTCAACCACCACCTGCATGGACAAGGTGGCCGCAGCACGTCTTGCTGTTAGAGCACTCTCACACTGACCAAACTGTGACCATGGCACGGCTATGTTCCCACTTAGTGCTACATAGCAGCTGTCTCAGATGATGTATGTGTGCCTGCGTTTAGGGGGGGCCAATCACTGGGGCACCTGCTGGGTGCGCACGGTTCCACTGTGAACATGCAGGACAGACTGGTTAGCGGAGTGCCTGCAGTAAGTTCGTGCATGGCCAGGATGCCTGGCATGGTACAGCAGGTACAGACCGCCTATGCCTGCTGCTGGTGAATGGCAGACCATGGTGGGAGACTGGGTTATAGCTGTAGTCCCAGCACAGGGGGGAGGAGGGGAGGAGCAATGGACAGGTAGTGTACTGTAGTGCACAGTATTGCAATGTATGTGTGTTGCATCTTACGAGTGGTACAGTGCACATGTGTTGAAGAACATAAGAACATAAGACATGCCATACTGGGTCAGACCGAGGTCCATCAAGCCCAGTATCCTGTTTCCAACAGTGGCCAATCTAGGTCCTACGCACCTAGCAATATCCCCAAAAGACCACAGGTTCCACAATGCTTGTACTGGGTCAAGCATTGATATCCTGGGTCCCTTTTTAATAGTGGTTTATGGACCTTTCCTCCAGGAACTTGTCCAAACCTTTTTTAAACCCAGCTACACTAACAGCCCTTACTACATCCTCCGGTAACAGATTCCAGAGTTTGATTACACGTTGAGTGAAAAAATATTTTCTCTTATTTGTCTTAAATAGTTTACCCTGTAGCTTTATTACATGTCCCCTAGTCTTTCTATATTCTGATAGCGTAAACAATTGATCCACGTTTATCCGTTCCACTCCATTCATTAATTTATAGACCTCTATCATATCTCCCCTCAGCCGTCTCTTTTCCAGGTTAAAGAGCCCTAACCTTTTTAGCCTCTCTTCATAGGAGTAGCCTTCCATCCCCTTCACCAATTTGGTGGCTCTTCTCTGTACTTTTTCTAATAACGCTATGTCCTTTTTAAGATACGGTGACCAGAATTGCACACAATATTCAAGGTGCGGTCGTACCATGGAGCGATACAGAGGCATTATAATATCCTTTGTTTTATTCTCCATCCCTTTCTTTATGATACCTATCATTCTATTTGCTTTCTTGGCCGCCGCTGCACACTGGGCGGAGGGTTTTAACATGTTATCCACGATGACTCCTAAGTCCTTTTCCTGGGTGGTGGTTTCTAATGTGGAGCCTTGCATCGTGTAACTATAGTGTGGGTTGTTCTTTCCTAGGTGCATAACTTTGCATTTGTCCACATTAAATTTCATCTGCCATTTGGATGCCCAGTCTTCCAAGTTATCCAGATCCTCCTGCAGTTTTCCACAATCCTCTTGGGTTTTAACAACTTTAAACAGTTTTGTGTCATCTGCAAATTTGATAACCTGACTAGTTATTCCTTTTTCCAGGTCATTTATGAATATGTCAAAAAGTAGCGGACCCAGTACAGATCCCTGGGGTACTCCACTATTCACTTTTTTCCATTGGGAATATTGGCCATTTAGCCCTACCCTCTGCTTTCTATCTTTTAACCAGTTCCCGATCCACAATAGTACACTGCCTCCTATCCCATGACTTTTTAGCTTTGCCAAAAGTCTCTGATGGGGGACCTTGTCAAAAGCTTTCTGGAAGTCCAGATACACTATATCAACCGACTCACCTTTGTCTACCTGTTTATGCACACCCTCAAAGAAACATATCAGATTAGTAAGACAAGATCTTCCTTGTCTAAAGCCATGTTGGCTATCTCCCATTAGGCCATGACTATCTACATGTTGTGCAATTTTGTTCTTTATGATGGCTTCTACCATTTTCCCTGGTACTGACGTCAGGCTCACTGGTCTGTAATTTCCCGGGTCACCCCTGGAACCTTTTTTAAAAATTGGTGTTACGTTGGCGACCCTCCAATCTTCAGGTATTACAGATGATTTTAATGAAAGTTCACAGATTACCAACAGCAGGTCTGCAATCTCATATTTCAGTTCTTTCAACACTCTGGGATGTATACCATCCGGTCCAGGTGATTTGATACTATTCAGTTTATCAAATAGTTGTAATATATCTTCCCAGTGTAGTGATATTTCTCTCAATTCCTCTGCAGTATCACCTTTAAATACCACTTCAGTCATGGGTAACATCCCTACATCTTCCTCAGTAAAGACCGAAGCAAAGAATTCATTCAGTCTCTCTGCTATAGCCTTGTCTCCTCTTACTGCCCCTTTTACCCCTCTATCATCTAACGGTCCAATTGACTCTCTCACAGGCCTTTTGCTACGAATGTACTTGAAAAAGTCTTTATTTCGTGTTTTTGCTTCCGTAGCAAGTTTCTTCTCAAATTCCCGCTTTGCCTGCCTTATCAATGCTTTGCATTTAACTTGCCAGTGCTTGTGTTGTTTCCAGTTTTCATCATTTGGCTCTTTTTTCCATTTCCTGAAGGTTGCTTTTTTGGCAGCAACAGCCTCTCTGACCTCACCTTTAAACCATGCTGGCAGTTTTTTGGACTTTCTTCCACTCTTCTTAATGCGTGGAATACAGCTGGTCTGGGCTTCGAGGATAGTATTTTTAAATAACACCCAAGCTTGCTGTAAGTCTTTAACCTTTGGAACCGCTCCTTTTAGTTTTTTCCTAACTATATTCCTCATTCTATCATAGTCTCCCTTTTGAAAGTTAAAAGGTAATACTGTGGATTCCTTTACTATCTGTCCTCCACTAATTAAATCAAACATGATCATACTATGATCACTATTGCCAAGTGGTCCCAACACCCTTATTTCTTGCACCAGATCTGGTGTTCCACTAAGGATTAGGTCCAGTATGGCTTCCCCTCTGGTCGGTTCATGAACCAGCTGCTCCAAGAAGCAGTCATTTATTCCATCTAGAAACTTTATCTCTTTAGCTTGTCCTGCCGTGACACTGACCCAGTCGATACCGGGGTAATTGAAATCACCCATTATTACTACTCTGTTGTGACTTTTGTTAGCTTCCTTGATTTCTTTGAGCATTTCATCATCCATTTGTTCATTCTGGCCAGGCGGTCGATAGTATACTCCCACTGCCATCGCCTTCCCCTTCATAAATGGGATTTCAATCCATAGAGATTCTACAGCAAATCTTGTTCCCTGCAAAACTTTAATCCTTTCTGACTCAATGCCCTGTCTAACATAGAGCGCAACCCCTCCACCAATTTGATCAGCTCTATCATTACGATATAGTTTGTATCCAGGTATCACAGTGTCCCACTGGTTATCCTCTTTCCACCATGTCTCTGAGAGTGCAATCATATCTAACCTCTCATTTAGTGCTATATATTCTAACTCTCCCATCTTATTGTTTAGACTTCTAGCATTGGCATACAAGCATTTTAGAGACTGTATTTTATTCATATTAATCTGGCTATTGGTAGGCAGGGGTAATTTGGAATCTTTATGCTCTGTCTGCTCCTTACTCAAGGGCATTTGGGCTACTATACCCCCTTTTGGAACCTCACTGCTTTTGATAGTATCCTTCAAGGATACCTTTGTCCGAACCATGCACTCCTGGGTGACTGTCGGCTTTCCCCTATTTTCTAGTTTAAAAGCTTCTCTATCTCTTTTTTAAAGGTTAATGCCAGCAGTCTGGTCCCATCCTGATTAAGGTGAAGCCCATCCCTTCGGAAGAGCCCCCCCTTTCCCCAGAATGTTCCCCAGTTCCTAACAAATCCAAAACCCTCATCCTTGCACCATTGTCTCATCCACGCATTGAGACTCCGGAGCTCTGCCTGTCTTTTGGGTCCTGCACGTGGAACAGGAAGCATTTCGGAGAACGCTATCCTGGAAGTTCTGGATTTCAACTTCCTACCTAAAAGCTTAAATTTAGCCTCCAGAACTTCCCTACCACATTTTCCTATGTCATTGGTACCAACATGTACCAAGACAGCAGACTCCTCCCCAGCACTATCTACGATCCTATCTAGGCGGTGCGTGAGGTCTGCTACCTTCGCACCAGGCAGGCATGTTACCAGGCGATCCTCACGTCCACCAGCCACCCAACTATCTACATTCCTAATGATTGAATCACCGACTATAACAGCTGTCCTGACCCTCCCCTCATGGGCACATGGCCCTGGAGAAACGCCCTCGGTGCGAGAGGGTTTTACATCACCTGGAGGACAGGTCCTAGTTACAGGATCGCTTCCTGCCACACCAGGGTGATGCTCTCCTGTCACATGACCTCTCTCCTCCATGGCAACAGGGATGCTGCCAGACTGGAGGTGGGACTTCAGGACTATATCCCTGAAGGTCACGTCCATGTACTTCTCTGTCTTTCTTATGTCTTCCAGGTCTGCTACTCTAGCCTCTAGAGAACGGACTCGTTCCCTGAGAGCAAAGAGTTCTTTGCACTTAGTGCATACGTAAGATCTCTCACCAACTGGGAGAAAATCATACATGTGACACTCAATGCAAAAGACCGGAGAACCCCCATCTCGTTGCTGGACTTCTGTCTGCATCTTAGTTTAAAGCTTGTGTTTAGATCTTTTAAATGCTGTATATAATAAGGATTGGTGTAGACGCTTATACCAATAAAAGTGTATCTAATACCCCTAATACACCTTGTGTACCTAAAGCTTAATTAATTAATCTCAGGTCCTCAGGGTGTGACTGATTTGGATAATGAGCTGCACCTGAGAGCAGCCCCTTTCCTCTAAGATGTGCAAGTACCTATAAAACGACAATTACCCCAGGGGTGGGTGGGTGCTGGGGAGGGAGGGAGGGAGATAAGTCCTATTAAAGAGGGCAGTTACAAGGTACCCTGTCCTGAACCCTCAGCAGGGGGATGGGGGTACCACACAAAGCCCAGTTAGTTGAGAGAGGCAAGGTAAGTACAGCTGAGTAGGCTGAACTAGCACACCACTAAGACAAACAATAAATAATTAAACAAACAGTTAGACAAACAGTAAATAATTAAATAAACAGCTAGAACTCACAGCAAGATGTCCCAGGAGGCAAATATCCACTCTCTAGCAGAGCTCTGTAAAAGTACAGCCCTTCTCTGATCAGAGAAAGGCAAACTAAAACAGACTATGCACACGTGGAGAAAACAGGAAGAAGGCTACACAATACCTCAGCAGGAGAGGGGGGGAGGGGGAGGATTCACTCAGGCAGGCAAGGACAGGAAAAAAGTTTAACAAACAGCAGGTTCTGGGGAGAGAGATTTAATTTAAAATGAACAGTTAACCTGGCTACCACACAAAGCCCAGTTAGTTGAGAGAGGCAAGGTAAGTACAGCTGAGAAGGCTGAACTAGCACACCACTAAGACAAACAATAAATAATTAAACAAACAGTTAGACAAACAGTAAATAATTAAATAAACAGCTAGAACTCACAGCAAGATGTCCCAGGAGGCAAATATCCACTCTCTAGCAGAGCTCTGTAAAAGTACAGCCCTTCTCTGATCAGAGAAAGGCAAACTAAAACAGACTATGCACACGTGGAGAAAACAGGAAGAAGGCTACACAATACCTCAGCAGGAGAGGGGGGAGGGGGAGGATTCACTCAGGCAGGCAAGGACAGGAAAAAAGTTTAACAAACAGCAGGTTCTGGGGAGAGAGATTTAATTTAAAATGAACAGTTAACCTGGCTACCACACAAAGCCCAGTTAGTTGAGAGAGGCAAGGTAAGTACAGCTGAGAAGGCTGAACTAGCACACCACTAAGACAAACAATAAATAATTAAACAAACAGTTAGACAAACAGTAAATAATTAAATAAACAGCTAGAACTCACAGCAAGATGTCCCAGGAGGCAAATATCCACTCTCTAGCAGAGCTCTGTAAAAGTACAGCCCTTCTCTGATCAGAGAAAGGCAAACATGTGCAATGTGCAATAGCACGTGTGTCATATGTTTGGGACATGCAGTGTTGTACACGTGTGTTGCAGCATGCACAATAGCACGTGTGTCGTCTGTTTGTGATGTGCGTTGTTACGCGCCATAATCTGACCACATATGCTAAGGTGCCTAGTCATACTTTATAAGGCATGTAGGTAGCTCTGTACAGTCACACGCGTCTTGACGCTCTGCTACGTGTATTCTCCGCAAAGCATGTATGATGCAATGCACATAGGATGCACTACTGCATGATAATATGGCAGACACGATGTCCACTTGATTGAACATATTTGCATTGTGCTCATTGTGGTTGTTTGAGATAGTGGTTGCAGTCGTGCGTGGCGCCAACATGGGATGTGGGTTTGGGTCCCACAGGTTCCTTTTCCTTTCTTTTCATTTGTTCTGCTCCCCTTCCCATACAATGGCTCCAGCTTTGTCCCTTATCCACACACCCTTCTCTTCACTGCACACTGCAGTGTCCCCTCCATGCTGCCTATCCGTCACATGCTAGTTGATACATTTTCTCCCTTTCTTTGGGATGTCTGGGTGGGCAGGTGGCTCAGTGGTTTGGTATTGGTGTTAATGAGCTGTGTTTGGGCTCTTCAGTCTACCAGTTCAATTCCCTCTTACTCCTTTTTGGATTCCCTGCCCATTTTGCCCTTCTACACACACCATCCATACAGCTGGTCCTTCAGACCGACCCCTGATGCCCTTTCCATTTTATTTGTTTACTCTTCTGCATGCTGTTTCACTGCACACCATTTCATGGTGTGTGTGCCTGTGTTACCTGTGGCTCACGTCCCCATTCCAGACTGCATTCTCAGCTGCCTGTGGTCCATGGCCTTACACCTACGGCTCCTTTTCTCATGTGGCACCATGTCTGCACATCCCTCAGCGTGTCTTCTACTGTCAGCGCGACTTAGATTGCAACCCCTTCGGACACGCTGCTGCTTCCCATCCGCTGTGGTGTTCACGCGCGGTGGGTCCATGGCGCACTGTACCATGCACTGTACCACGCATTATCACCATGTAACACGCGTTACCTGACATGGCTTGCTTTAACGATGCACCGCCCACTCTTTTATATGGGCATCCGTACCATTATCGTGGAACCTAACGCGGGTAACATTACCGCGGTTTAGTAAACATACCCCTTCGTTTTAGAGAGTTCTTGTTAGAAAAAAATCGTAGTAAACAGGATTTTCCAGAAGTGGAGAGTTTAACAGAAGGTTCTTAGGTGAAAGTGGAGGGAGATATACCTTACAAGAGTATAAGGACTGAAAGAAAGTGACTGTTGGGTGTAGTGTGAAAATGCCTGTTGTGAATTAGTTGTTATGTGACAAGAGCAAAAGCGAATGAAAGAGGTTTTTGTTTTTTTTTAACTGCCACAGCAAGCCTGCTCTTAGGTATCCACAATTTTTCTATCCCTCTAATTAGAAAGAAGGAAAAAGTGGAGGGGAAATGAGAATTAGAGAGGGGGTGGTTTAAAGGATAGGGTTCAAAGAAGAAGAAACAAAAGAAAAGAAACACTGCTTCCTGGTACGAGGAAGAACAGATTTCGGTTCCCAGACCTGCAGAAGAAAAGAATTGGGCCCCACCACTCTTCTACTACAGACTGATAAGTATGTTATATATATATATATATATATATATATATATATGCATTGCAATTTGAGCTCAAATGCTCTAGTAGCTGATTGAACAACCAATTAGTACCCATTGGAAAAAAAAATTCTGCACACATTAGTTGGAAAAATTCTTTTCATTTATTCTCTTTAATGAACTCCTAGAAAAGACAGTTAATTCATTGAAAATCCAATTACCTGTGTCCATACTTACCTGTAATTTATATATATATTATTTGGCAAAAATAAGATTCCCAAAATTTAATTGTAAGATCTAGCTGGTCCCAGGTCTGAGTTCTTCATTAGTAACTTTAATTTATTTTTATCCTCATTGTGGATCTTCCTCTCCGGAGGGGGTATTCCATTGGGGTCATAATGAATTTCTGCTGTGACCTTTTCTTAGGAGGGGAGTGACAGGATCTTACATCCAATTTATTTGAGACAACATAATCGGAGAGATTCTTTGACTTACCCTTAGAAAACTGGTTACATATTTCTTCTTTAGCATGTTAGTATATAGATAGTGTCCCTTTAAGTAGGCAATAACCAATGCCATGGCAGCTACAACAATACTTTATGACATCACAGCACAGTTTCAATTCAATTTCAACTAATCCTATTGCATAGAGGGAAAAAAAGATGTAATGTAGGGATGGGAAGAGAGCAGGACATGTGACACCTGAGCTCCCAGCACAACAGAAAACAACTTGATAAAAGAAGAAGAATTTGCATAATGTCTGAAGGAAATCAGAAATCTGTGAGGGGGCTTGAAAGAAATGCCTGCCCGATAACCAAAGGAAATTCTGCACTCACAGATAAGCATGAAGACATGATGCCATCGCAGTCAGTAGTGAGAAGGATACCAGATCAGGCTGAAGCACAGCGCTCATCAATAGAGACAGCAATAGAGACTAACCTCAAAGAGTTTATGGCTGAAATCAAAACTTCGATCAGAAGTCTGGATGTGAGTATAAACATGGTGTGTGGTTCGATTTCATGTTTCAACAATAAGATTGGGGAAATCAATGGGAGGACCCAGGAATTAGAACAGAGGGTCCGTAGGCTGGAAAACTGTTGCAGATCACAAGAATGTCAAATCTCAGATCTGACAAAAAGGATCATCAGACTAAATCAAAAAAATGAAGATCTGAAGAACAGACTCCACGGGAATAATTTAAGAATCGCATGTCTTTCAGAAGGATTAGGAGAGGACCAATCAGAAGATTATGTTGAAAAAATGTTAAAAGAGTTAGTGCAGCAGCAGGTAAACCTAGTTACAATGATGACAGAGCATGTGTGCAGAATTTCAGTGACTATGGTAACATACTGAATGACAGTAAATAAAGGCCAACATGGTCCATCTAGTTTGCCCAGTAAGGTGGCTATAGAGTTGCATCTGCCACTCTGTGCAGGTTAATCCCCTCTATGTCTTTGCTTAAGGCTGTACCTGTTCTCAAAAGGAACCAGTTCATTCATTTCCCTTCATGTTGCCTGCATCATCATTACCTTTTAACTACCACGTCATCTATGAAAGAGTAGGTCCAGTTTCTTAGGGTGCCCTGCACTAAAGTGCAAAGTGACTGGAACTTCATGTGAAAAGTAGTGGAAAACGCTTGGAGAAAATGCACAGAGATGCAAAAAAGCAGGCATTTTGTGCTACTTTTTGCTGAAAGCGGACTTTTACAAAGTCATTTTCATGATCTTATCCCCCAACCAAGAATTTGATAAGTAAACAGAACAATCACAATCACTCCAGCAGCACCCCTCCCATAACAAATTTGTTAAAATGCATAGCTGAACACAAACATTATCTTTTATTGTGTGGCTTTTTTTTTCTTTTTGTGCTTTTGACGTTCAGAAAACATTGTCAAAACAAAAATGTGCAAGGCACCTTATCAGGTTAGGGCAGCAGTAGATTGGCACTAGGAACAATGCAGCAGGATGCTGGGCTATATCAGGGCTTGGAGTAGGCTGGGCAGTGATATAGGTAACAGCCATAGCAGCAAGGAAGGGGCAGGGGAGAGAAAGGTTTCCTTTTTTTTTTTTTTCCTCTCGTTTTTGGGTCTTAAAGACCCCGCTGGAACCAAAAGACTTGACAGCTGTAATTTGAGAGGCAACTTGCAAGACAATGATTGCAAATAGTGTGGACAACTGGCAATGCGTTGCTTCAGCTGAGCTGTGGACTCATCCTCCTCCCACTCACATTGAAATTTAGGGGGGCCAAGCAGAGCAAAGTTTATCCTCAGGAATCTCAACTTTTCTAGTAAGTCTGTTGCTAACCATGAAAGATATGTATTACAATATCCCCTGACATTTAGAATACCAATTCACTTGGCATGCTGTTTGGTGGACAGGAAGGGAAATGTATGGTGAGCCTGGCTAGATCTGGCTAGACTGCAGACTTGTGCTTCCAGTATCCAGATTAGTCTGTGGTCATGACTTGATGGATTAGTAAAATACCGTGTCACAGAAATTCATGCAGTCTCTATTGCCTCACATATATACTGGTCTCTGCCATTTACTTCTGTAGTTATGGCCTGTGCCAATAAAGATCATTCTGTGATATCCATGGGCAAATAGAGGATAAAAGCTGACAGGCAGTGCTGTTCATGCTGACAGCATTACTTGTTGGGGTGCCTGCTCTCTCCTGCTATGTCCTCACTACTTCTCTGACTCTGATACTCCATTTCCTCCACCTTATTCACCAGCTTATCCTTTCGGTAAATCAGAATGTTGCACCGAAGGATGATACTCCCTTATGCTCATGGGTCATATAGCATGGCTAGCATGTAGGCATCCACTTAAGTGAGAGCTTTCAAGCTTTCTGCACTTCTGACTACAAGGAGTCCACAACAGCCAGCACCACTGAAGTCAAACTCGTTCACTTCCAAAAGCCCTCTTAATTCTGCTCCAGGATATTCGCTATCAGGATGACCTTGCCTGGGATAGCCCTCTTAAATCGGTTCTTCCATGGCATTCTTGAAAGCCTTCAGGACTTCAATCTCCTGAATTATTTTGTCCACTCCTGACACCCCGCGACACCTTCAGTACCGATCCTAGTGTTCAATAACTGGCTTATATGAACTAGGCTATGAGATAAGATCCTTGTGTGGTTTGCTTCATATCTTACTAGGTCATTTTGAGTTTCATTTGGTTCTTCCCTGTCACATCGTACCCAACTTTATTGATGTGTTCTGCAGGGCTCGGTGCTAGCATCTATTTATTTAACCTTTTTCTTGGCCCCCCTAGCTACCGTAGTACAATCCCATGGTATTAATAGCTGCTACTTTATACAGCTGACACTTAATATAGATCCATATACTCTAGATTTCTCTCCTCTGGATGACTGTCTTACAGCAATTACTCAGTGGTTCAGCATAAACAGTTTAAAACTCAGTCCTTCAAAACCATCAGCAATGTCATTTACCGATGGCTCCAGGAAGTTAGAGCTTTCGCCGACTCTCACAGGATCACCAGTTATCCTAGTAGAAACAATACAATTTTGAGATATTACTTGATCCTCTGTTTTCATATAATCAGCAGATCTCAGCAATGGTTAAAGCTTTCTTATTTGCATTACACCAAATTTGCTCCATCCACTCTTACTTTGATAAATAAGCCCTTAGGACCTTAATTCACTTTTTAGTACCTTTTATAGTTGTCTAGATTATCACAATGAGCCCGATTTTCAATTTGGCAGGCTATGCACTGCGGTGGCGCATAGCCTGTCCACCAACCCTCTTAACTCAGATTTTCACTTACATGGTGGCGGAAGTGAAAATCTGCCTTTGTCTGGACATGCCAGCAGCCGCCGAGGCTAAACAGGTAGCAGAGGGCTAAGCAGGTAGCATCGAAAATCACTGCTACCCGTTTAGCCCTTTCCTCCGTCCCCACTCCACCCCTAACATGCCCTGATGCTAACTGCATAGCATCTGGGCATGTTAGGGACTTATCCGGGATTTTCAAAGGGCACTACCTGTGTAGCTAGGTACCCTTTGAAAATTCTGGATAAGGCCTTTACATGGGTAACTAGGGAAGTTACCTGTGTAAAGACCTTCGAAAATCGGGCCCAATGTCTTTTGCTGCATTCTTAGGTTCTCTAGTCTAAAACACATTCAAATTGTTCAGAATAGAGAAATTAAAGTACTTCATGCTGCCCAAATATATGATCATGTGACACCTCTTTTCATAGCTGAGCATTGGCTTCCAATCATCTATTGAGTTAACTTTAACATTCTCCTTTTAGCACACAAAGGGGAATATTTTAGAAGCTCTATTCCTGCTTTGGATTTCTGAAAATGGGCATAGAGACATTCAAAGCACAGAGACATCCCCGAAGCCATTTTAGAAAATGGATCTGTAGATGTTCCCAACGCATGGAACAGGGGCATGGTGCAGACGTGGCTGTGGTGTTCCCAAAATCTTGGATGTCCTCACTCAAGTTCAAAAATCTCCTAGATATCTCGAGCCACATCAAAGATTATACCTACTCCATTCAGGAATAGGCATCTGAAAAGTACTTCTTTTGTCAGGCAAACCTCTGGAGGGGTGGAGAAGAAGGTACACTCATATCCCCTTTACTTTGTAATCTGATAGTGAACACTGATGGGGAAGGAGGGCTCATGTTTTTGTTTTGCCACACTGTTGGAATCCCCATATGCAGCTTTGCTTGAGATAGATATTCCTTCCCTACAGTTTCATAATGGGGATGTTTACAGTAGTGGCCAAAAAATTAAGGCAGAGTCCAAAATATCAGAATTTTATTAGAAAAGTACGTGTTATTGTCACGTTCATGGTCAAAAGCTTTAAGAACCAAAGATATATATGTCATTTTCAAAGTTTTATTCAGGAATCAATATATGTGTCAATATTTGATAGGGTGTCCATGATTTTTCAGCACAGCCTGGATTCTTGTAGGCATACTGTTAACTAGTGTTTTACAGTATGCCGGAGTAATTTTGTTGACCCATACATACTTGAGTATATCCTTTAAATCTGCTTCTGAAGTTGGATGGTGTGCTGCCAACTTTTTCTTCATAAGATTCCAACAGTTTACAATTACATTGAGATCGGAGAGTTTGATGGCCAACTTGGTAGCAGTTCGATCTTGTTGTCCACGAACCATTTTTTGACTGTTTTTGCAGTGTGGCACGGTGCTGAGTCCTGCTGAAATATAGTTGTGCCAGAAACATTCATGTGTATTTTAACTTTACTATTCAGCACGGATATGTATTTTGCAGCATTTACTCTTTCACCTTTCTCAAAAATGTGCAGGCCACATCGTCCATTTGCCGAGATACCACCCCCTATCATGACCGATGGTGGGTGTTTAACAGTCTTGATCGTGTATTTCGGATTTAGTCTCTCGCCTGCTGATTGACGGACATAATTGTAACCACTCCCACGTACTTGTTGAAATGTACTTTCATCTGTGAACATTACCCTCTCCCACCATTCAGCAGATTTATCATCTTGCTACAAAACTGCATGCTGGCAGCAATTTGTTTCCTGGTCATCATAAGCTTCTTGGCAGGTCTTCAGGCCACGAGTTTGAATTCATCCACAAGCCATCGTCAGACAGATCTGGCACTTATCTTTATTCCTCGATCATTAGCTAATTGAGCCACACGTTGAGATGAAGTATGTGGACTAGATGTAATAATGCGTTTGAGGAATCGGTCATCTCGTCCAATAGTTATCCGTCTGCACCCACATTTTGAACGACATGTACGGCCACCTGATTTCAGAACATTCTGAACTGCACACCTTGATATATGCAAATGTTTTGCAATAGCACATTGCAAATATCCTTCAGCATGGAGTGTGACAACTTGTCCCTTTACAATGTCATTAATATTGCACTTTCTACCCATCTTGATTGTATATTTCACATGTAACTTTCAGTCTTTTCCTAGTTGTAAAAATTCAAAACTTCATCCAAGAAACCTACTACAGAGTGTAAGTAAACTAAAATGGATGCCAGACGCATGGTGTGACTAATTGCCATGCTGATTAAATAAGTAAGCACGTGTGACATCTCCACAGTACATTATTTAACAATAAATTATAGAAAAAGATACCTGCCTTAATTTGTTGGCCACTACTGTATGGAATGGGAAGTCTGTGGAGGAGGAGGGATCAGAGGGTTGGGGCAGGGCAGGAAATCTGAGGAGGAGGGATCATAGGGTCAGGGTCAGGGCGGGGAGTCTGAGGAGGAGGAAGAGGGATCAGAGGGTCAGGGGCAGAGGGTCATGGGCAGGGCAGGGACTCTGAGAAGGAGGGTTCATATGGGCAGGGGCATGGCGGGGAGGCAGAGGCGGCAGCGGGCCAGTGCTGGCTCCTGCAGCTGGAGCAAAGGCAGGCCCAGAGGGTGTATCGGGGGGATGCATGCCCCACCCTCAAAGCACCCCAGGTATGGCAGGTGCAGTGTAGCGCACAGCCAACAGAAACATGGCAGGGGAGCCAGAGGAGGAGCTGTCCCCCCAGCTGTGCCCCCCAGCCAGGCCTACCTTTATCCCTACCAGGGGGCCATGTGCCCACCGCATGGCTTGGCATTGAGCAGGCACAACATGCAGTGGAGCCATGGTCTACATTCTATGCCCATGGACCCCCATAGCCACCCCAGCACCCATGGGCATGGCAGAACAGCTCCCCACCAGGGCCCTCTGTGCTACCACCCACTCAGCCATCTGGTGACTGGGCTCTGCCTGCCCTGGTAGCAGAGGTGTGGCTCCTAAAGGAGGACATGCGGGCAGCAGCATGGACAGTCACCATGCACCTGAATGCCCTCACAGCTGCTGTGACAGGGCACAGGCAGGGCCCCCTGCACCATGGCCATCCTCATGGCAGAGATTGCCCTACGATGGGCCATCATGGAATGAATTGCGCAACCACGGACATGGGTGCACAATGTCCCTGTTGCTGTTTGGACCTCTGTTGTCATGTCCCTCCGTTGGTTTTATACTGTGTTGCTGCCATTATTGTACCTGTTACAGGGTTCCCAATAAACTTTCCCCAGTTTGGAATCTCAAGGTATTGTCATGTTATTGGTAGCAGGGCTGCGTGTCTGTGTGGGTGGAGGTGGTGACCGTGAGTGGGGGAGGCAGAGGTTATGAGCATGGGGTGTGTGCCCTGCCATGCAGGGCTAAATCTGTGCCCAATCTCTGCATGGGTATGGCATAAAGGTAATACCCATGCAGAACGGGCATGTGCCATCGCTGGGCAGCATGGGTTTGGCACAGCAGCACTATACATGCAGAAAGCCACCTGTCCTGTGAGTCGTTTGATATAGTGTATCTGGACTTTCAGAAAGCCTTTGACAAGGTCCCTCATCAGAGACATTTGGCAAAACTAAAGAGTCATGAGATAGGAGGCAGTGTACTACTGTGGATCAAGAACTGGTTAAAGGATAGAAAGCAGAAGGTTGGGCTAAATGGCCAATTTTCCCAATGGAGAAAGGTGAATAGTGGTGTACCCCAGGGATCTGTGCTGGGTCCGCTGCTTTTTGACATATTCATAAATGACCTGGAAAGTGGAATAACGAGTGAGGTTATCAAATTTGCAGATGACACAAAACTATTTAAAGTTGTTAAAACCCAAGAGGATTGTGGAAAATTGCAAGAGGATCTTGATAAATTGGGAGACTGGGCATCAAAATGGCAGATGAAATTTAATGTGGACAAGTGCAAAGTTATGCACCTAGGGAAGAACAACCCAAACTATGGTTACACGATGCAAGGTTCCACATTAGGAACCATCACCCAGGAAAAAGATTTAGGCGTCATTGTAGATAACATGTTAAAACCCTTGGCCCAGTGTGCAGCGGCGGCCAAGAGAGCAAATAGAATGCTAGGTTTCATAAGGAAAGGAATGGAAAATAAAACAAAAGATATTATAATGCTTCTATATTGTTCCATGGTGAGACCGCACCTTGAATATTGTGTGCAATTCTGGTCGCTGTATCTTAAAAAGGATATAGCGTTATTAGAAAAGGTTCAGAGAAGAGCCACCAAAATGGTAAAGGGGATGGAAGGATACTCCTATGAAGAAAGGCTAAAAAGGTTAGGGCTCTTTAACCTGGAAAAGAGACGGTTGAGGGGAGATATGATAGAAGTCTATAAATTAATGAACAGAGTGAAATGGGTAAGCGTAGATTGATTGTTTACATTATCAGAATATATAAAGACTAGGGGACATGCAACGAAGCTACAGGGTAAACTATTTAAGACTAATAAAAGAAAATATTTCTTCACTCAACGTGTAATCAAACTCTGGAATTTGTTACCGGAGGATGTAGTAAAGGCTGTTAGTGTAGCTGGGTTTAAAAAAGGTTTGGATAAGTTCCTGGAGGGAAGGTCCATAATCCATTATTAAGAAGGGACCCAGGATATCAATGCTTGACCCAGTACAAGCATTGCGGAACCTGTGTCTTTTGGGGAAACTGCTAGGTACATATGACCTAGATTGGCCACTGTTGGAAACAGGATACTGGGCTTGATGGACGTTGGTCTAACCCAGTATGGCATATCTTATGTTCTTATGGCATACATTCAGAGTGCTGCCATATGCCTGTACTCACGCCGCAGTGGTCATGGATACAAACTGTGCCATCTGTCCTACCCAGGTATTTCCACCTGAGCATCCATGCATGCATATGTTGCCATCGTGCCATGGTGTGTGGCTATTGCATCCTATGGCAGTTAGCTGCTATGCAGATTTTCATGGTGTGGCTGCACACTATATCCACATATGTGTTAAAGGGACTACACGGATAGCCTAACGTCACCATGGTGCCTGAGCTACACAATGGCAAAGTTCCAAAAGGGCCAAAGCAGGGGGGCGGAGCCCGATGTCCAGCGGGATGGTCGCATAACGCTGAGGCTCCCGAGAGGCCTACTCAGAATCCTGAATTAACACCGGACAAACTTGAATTTCTGCTCTGATCTTGCCGGGGCACATTGGTGAGATGGCGGGGACCAAACCCACGCGCCTGGAATTTGGATTTCCAGCGGCTTCTCACGGCAAACGCTCCAAAACTGAACCCCCGTCCCCGCAGAAGGGGCTGGCTTTGCGCGAGGGCCCCGAAATGCAGCAGGAAATCCTCGCAGAAATTAGAGGGGTTAAGGACCTCGTGCAGTCAAACGGTGAAGCACTTCGAGCGCTGAGGGAAGATCTTGGTGTACTGCAAGGCAGGCTAGAGGGGCTCTCTTCGCGTCAGGACAAAATGGAGAGTATATTAGACTCCCATGCGGTCCGGCTGTCCAAACTTGACAAAGTTGAACGTCAGGTGCGGGCCTTGCAGAAAGAAGTGGAAGATGGCACTAATAGAGCGCGCCGCAACAACCTACGACTCGTGGGCATACCGGAGGGAGCGGAATTGGGAGACATGAAGGAGTTTTTAAGTAAAATCCTCCCTTCCCTGCTCCAAATCACCTTTACCAAAGAATTGGAGATCGATCGCGCTCATCGTGTACCCACAAACATAACGCTCAACAGGAAGACCCCGCGGCCTATCATCTTTCGACTTTTGAGATATCAACATGTGGAACAAATTCTCAGTGCCTCCCGGGCAAAGGGCCATATGGAGTTTGAGAGCCACAAGGTCTCCTTCTATCCTGACTTGGCTAAACCCACGGTCGACCGCCGAAAGCGCTTTCTGGAATTTCGGCCGAGGCTTCAACAACTACAAGCACGCTATGGCCTGATGTACCCGGCCAAGCTCCGAGTCACGCTTCACAATCAGACAAGAACATTTGAGGACCCTGATCTACTAGCGGAGTTTTTGGACTCTAAAGAAGCCGACTTGATGCGCTGACTTCCAGAATATTCCTGCCAGTACTCTCACATCCGTTGTACCTGCCATATTGGATTTACCGCGGCTCAGCGAAGAGTCTGCCGAGGGCGGTTTGTTGCCTTATTTTGAAGATATCTGGGACCCGACTCCATCTACCCATAGTAGCCTCGACGAGTATCAGAGACAGTGTTTCTTATGGACTCTGGTGTTTCTTTTCTTTTATTATGTCTCTATCTTCCTCTCTAGGGCCTCCTCCCGCAGACATCTGGTCGCCATATTCATTGGGGGTTTTGCTTCTTCTCTAAGTTACTTTGGTACATACTTTTCAATATGGGTGTATTGGCCAGCATACTTGGTGCTTATGTCATTATTGTACAGATTCTGATTATGTTGTAAGTTTTCAAGCGCTCTTACCTAAAATGTCTATTATCAATTGCTGGCACCATGTAAGATTTTCTCATTGAACGTACAAGGAATCAATAATCCGATAAAACGGAGGAAACTCCTAAGCTATCTAAGTCATGAAGCTGCGGACCTGATTTTCCTCCAAGAAACACATTTCAATTCGAAGGAAACTCTCAACCTCAATATTAAACCTTACATGGTGGCCGCCTATTCCCCAGCTGTTTCTAGGAAATGTGGGGTTGCCATATTGGATGGGAAGTCTCTGCATGCTACTATTGTTGCGACCTGCTTAGATACAGCGGGTAGATGGTCCAGAGTTCACCTCAAGATGGGTAACTTTAAAATTACATGTATATGCCTTCATGCTCCTAATCTGGATGACCCTGCCCTTTTGCTATTACTGCTCAGGCTGCGCAGGCCTCTGCTAATTCTTCATTGATATTGGGGGGGATTTCAATTTAGTTCTTGATCCCCTGATTGACAAATAGCCGCCCAGGACAAGTGGTCCCCCCAAGAGTCATATCGCGCTTACCTCTGTGCTCAAAGATATTGTTCTAGTCGATCTATGGAGGCTACTACACCCCAATGAGCTTGACTTTACCTTCTTCTTTTCCCCTCACAAATCCCAGTTTCGCATAGATTTCTTTCTAATATCAACACTGTTAGTTCCTCAGGTGGACGCTGCAAAGATTCACTCCCAGCATATTTCAGATCATGCTGCTATTTCTTTTCAATACCACACTACTGCACTTCAAGGGAATTCGGGGGCCTGGTTCTTTGATAGAGCCCTATTAACTCAGCCAGAGTTCCGGTTAGAAATTCGAGTAGCCATACATGATTACTTCCAGACCCTGGTACTCCAGGGGGATCAGGACACCCCAACAGATTTTCTCTGCAGCTCGTTGGAAAACCTTTTCTGATTTATACAGGGAATTTGCGTTACTAGCGAAACATTACTTTCAATTGATGCAGCTTCCATGCTGCCTCAAAAGTGCTCCAATCATGCCGCCCTCTGTCCCTACTAAGGATGGGCTATTAGAACTAATTCACTCTATTAGTAGTACACATGGGGTAGCCTCTAACTTTTATAAACTATTATGTCAGGGTACAGATACTGCCACTTGTAGAGTCCAACAAGCCTGGGATCGCTAACCGCAAACCACTTTAACCCCTGTGCATTGGAGCGTTTTCTGGAGCAAAATAATGCGGGTTTCCCGATCTGCCTCAGCTACCCAAACTCAACTCTCGTCCTTTTGCACATAGATGTTCTTATATTCCAGGAAAATAGCCAAATGGAACACAACTGCCAGGGGCCAGTGTAGGTCTTGCCATACTGATGTGGGAACCCTCGTTCATGTTCTTTATGAATGTCCTTAACTACAGGTTTACTGGGGGCGGGTCCGGGGTCGTATTTTATTTATCTTACACCTTCACGAGCCTCTTTCTTGGAAGACTGTGGGACTCCGCTCAGTGGCGGGGGTCCCCTCTCTTCCTAAGAAGGGTCGCTTTCTCCTGATTTCATGCTGGGTATAGCCATATGTTTAATTACGGGGACTTGGAAGGATAGCTCTCGACTTACTGTCAATGAATAGTGGAACCTTGTCTGCTTATATAGTAAATATGAGCAGATATCTCGGAGAGCTATTTTCCATACCCAAATTCATTCTCGCTTGTCTAAATGGCAGATGCTCAATGATCATGTACAATCTGCTCATTGCTTCGACATATCTGTTTAATGTACACTCATCATGTTTCAGATCGCTGTAAGGTTTTGTAACACAATAATGTCAGTACACGCCCGCTTCGAGAATGCTTTAGTTTTCTAGAGAAGAAGCAGGGGGGAGGGGGGTGGTAGGGGTTTACTTTGGTGTATGTATCACATTCCATGTATGTATTTGTCTCTTAGTTGTATGTCTTCCTTTCCTTTGTTGTTGTAAAACGAAAATAAAGAATTAAAAAAAAAAACCAAAAGGGCCAAAGCAAACCTGGAAGGCAAATTTTCCACCCTCCGAGACCTCTATGGCCCTGGGACTCATCATGCAGTTGCATGCTTCCCTCTTTGCGGCCGAGGCTGTCAACTCACAGCTGTCTGTATGGTGTGACATCTTCAGGAGGGTCAATGCTGTCCACCACCATAACAGCGACGTGGAGGATATTTAAGAAGAAGTGGCGGATGGGATGGCAGGCTGTGAAGGAGGAAAGCGCCAGCAAAGGCAGAATGCCACCTGTACGGCAGTGCAGACTCACCCCTCTGGAGGAACAGGTGCTGCAGTTTATGGAGGTGGTCTCCATTTCAGGGATTGTGGGCTTTGACAGCAGTACCCCAGGCACATAGGAGGGTGAGTAGAGGGTGCCCTGTGGCCTGGATGGCACCATGATGGCTATGTTTGTGTCCCCACTATGGTTCCTCCCACCTAGGACCTTCCTGCATGTCTGTCTGTCGGTCATTGGGGAATGCATGGGTTGAGGACAATGCAGACTGCGGACTCCCCTGCCTGGTCCATTGTGGGCTGGGTGGCATCCCAGAGGCTGATCTATCAACCTAACCTCTGCCACATTCATCTCCATCAGACCTGCCAGGGACCCAACCCTCACAGCCTGAAACTGGTGCATCAGGGAGAGCCTCACCACCCACTGCGAATGATGCCAGTGTGCAACCGGGATGCAGCACAGCCACAGAGGCCAGTGCATCTGCCAGGGCAGAGTGCAGTCTGGTGCAATACCAAATGGAGAGGAGCTGTCTGGTGTGACACCCAGCACAGAGAAGCCTCCCGGTGTGACACACAGGGCAGAGGAGCTGTCCAGTGTGGTACCCAGGGCAGTGGTGCAGGATGATACAGCTCCTGGGGTAGTGGAGCAGGCCAGTGGGTCTGCCAGTACTAGGGAGGTAGAGACCGATGATACTCCACTTGCTGAGCTACAGTTCCCCATCCTGGATGACCCTGTGGACGCAGAGGGCACAGATGTGGACTAGGAGCTACTGCAGGAGGGTGCACACATGGTGGCTGGCACCGAGGGCATACAGGTTTAGCTGCATGGGATCTGGCAGAACCTGCAAGCAGTCACACAGGTGAGGGAGGCTGAGTTTGAGGTGTGGCAAGAACATCGACTGCGAGTGGAGCGCCATCTGCAGAGACACCTGCATCTGCTGAGGAAGATGGTGGAATATCAGGCAATGCTTGCTGGTTCCCTGCACAGCTTGGTTGGTCTCCTGCAGTCCCAGGGGGTGGGTTCTGGGGCTGCCAGCTCACTGGCACAGCCACCTGGTAGCCATGAACTATGTGCCTGCCTTGCTGGGGAGGGTGATGACGCTGCCAGCATGCTGTACTTCATCACAGTGCACATGTCAGCAAGCGCCCATGGCTGGCTGTGAGCCCATGGGCAGGGGACACACGTGGGGGAAAATAAACACTCTACACATATAGCATCATTGTAGGCACTTTATTGGTGAATTTGTGTATCCAAACAAGGTGCTGGTATGGGGCAGTCACCTCAGAAATTGTCCTGTGTCAGCCGCACAATGTGGGCCAGTGCCCAGGCCTGCTGCTGATCCTCTGCGCCATCACCATCAGCTGCCTCTGCAGCCTCCCACTCCTCCACAGCTGCAGGTTCTGGGTATGGCAACCCCCGCATCCATGAAAGGTTGTGGAGTATGCAGCATGCTGTGGACAACTGGCATACACACTCCGGGCTGTAGATGTGTTTCCCTCCACTCCTGTTGAGGCACCGGAAGTGGCTCTTCAGCATCCCTGGCACACCTGCAGGCTACCACAAAACCAAACAAACAACCTCAAAAAGAGCACCATCACTACTGGCATCCTCAATATGGAACTCCCTACCATTGAGCCTGAGAGCTTTAGAAGACCTCACAGACTTCCGCAAAGACCTCAAAATATGGTTATTTATAGAAACCTATTAGCATTCAAGCAACATCTCTTACCCAAACAGCAACACTACTACCTCTGCCAACTAAACACACACCCATCCCATCCACACACACAAATTCAACACACCTCATTAGTAAATACCTTTATGTTAAATGTTACTTCAATTGTACTGTCTAAACATTGTCTAAATGTCTAAATAGTTACGTAACTGTGCTGTCTAAATGATTACACGTACCCTAATGTGAAATATAACCCTCCAATTGTGATGTGACATGACCACCTTGATTGAAGGAAAAGGTGGCATACAAATCTGTCTAAATAAATAAATGAATCCCTATTGCTCGCTCTACAACCGCCCGGGTATGTTGATGGGCACATTGTACCACTCCTTCTGCCAGCTTGTGAGGTGGTGCACTGGGGTCAGCAGCTAGGTCCGCAGGGGATATCCACAGTCACCTGTGGGGGCAATGTGAGATGTGGACATGAGCATGGGACATGTGTTGGTTATGGTCTATGGGTTGTTACGGACAACATACAACACACCATCTACTAGTGGGCTGGGATGCAATATCTAATATTCAGGGACACAGTGGCAGTGGGAGGACACCAACATATGGCTTGTGCAGCAGTCATACATTTGGGCCATGGCAATGGGGGATGGTGAAAAGGCTAGCCTGTTAGAAAGGGGGCAGGGGCATGTCACAGATATGTGTTTGGGAAGTCTGTTGACTGGGATGGGGGCAGTCATGGATGTGCCCTACATGGGCTGCTGCCGTATGTCTGCACTACATGGTACCAGCCCGCCCTCTTCCACATGCCACAAGTTGGTGCGTGCTGTCTGCTCTTGACCATGGGGCTTCCCTTGGTTGTCTCTACAATGTGTGACATGCCTTACTCTGCTCATGAATCTGCGAAAAAGCAGCACATGTGCACACAGTGATCATTTTATGTTGTTGTACATATGATATATATCCCCACCTGTCTGCATAACACATAGTATCATATTACGGCACCCGTTTGTTCTGGGTTTGTCCTGGGGCTCACATATGTGCACACTCATCTAGCAGCCACGCATCTCCAAGCTGACCCCCAACTGCTGCCTGTCCCAGGCTGGACTAGGCTAGGACAAATGCATCGTGGCAGTGATGGTCATGTTGGCATCCACAATGACCTGCATGTTCATTGATGTGTACCCATGCCTGTTCCTGTAGACCCTCCACTCCAGCTGTGGTACCTGCAGTGCAATGTGGATGCAGTCGATGATTCCAAGTACCAATGGGAAGCCAGTGACATTGTAGAATGCCTGCATGATCTTTTGCCGCATCTGCTTATCTGGAGGAAGGATATGAGGTGGCGCATCCTAGGGCTTTGAAAATCGGGCCCTACATGTATATTAGCAACTTCTAAAGCTTTTTCTGAGCTCTGAAAGTTTTTTTCATGTATTCCAGTTTAATATTTATGTTGCTGGAGGTTGAGATTGTGTATTTTTATGGTTTGAGTGTTTCAATAAGACACTTTAGACTGGGGGCTTGTTTGTAGTAGTGATGTTCCATTAAGATTTTTTGTGCACTTTCAGGGACCTGTTTACTAAAGATTAATGCACATTAATAAAAGTTAACATGAGTTAACTTCTGACATGGCCCATTTATTTCTAGTAAACATGCCCTTTACTGTGATAAATCAATTTTATTGTAATATTTTGTATGAGTTGAAAGTGTTTTAAGGAATACTGTGGATTTCCTGTAATCGGTATAGTCTAGCCAGTTCATTGTAAGCACATGCAGTAGGGTCTTAAGAGATCTAACATCTACGGGGGGGTTTTAGTGCCATCAAGTCAGTGTTGACTCATAGCAACCCAGCTACTGTACCTCTGGGTTTTCTTGGCAATGTATCACTGGATATAGATTGCCAGCCTTTTCTTCTGAGGCAATAGAGGGTAAAGTGACTTGCCCAAGGTCACAAGGAGTGCCAGTGGGAATCAAACCCTCTAACCACTAAGCTACTCTTCCCTGTAATATCTAAGTAAGGCTTGCCTAATGGATCTCATCATCTGTAAAAAATATTTAACCAGTGAGGATTAAGAGATTGATCCATGTCAAGTATAATGCCCAAAGCAGTGATAGACTCCTTAACAGGAATGGGAATATTGGCAATCTAGGAGAGGGCTGTACTTACACAACAGAGTTAGTCTTAGAAAATCAGACAGGTGGAGAATTTCTAATATTGAAAACAAGTCTGTGGAATGTAATCCAATCTACATTATATTTCAATTATTAGTGAGAGTAATTTGGAAGCTAGAATCCCATTATCATGACTAAATGGATGTTGTTGGCATTCATATGGAGACTCAGACCAGCACCCTGAATTAAAGTAGTCAGAGGAGCAATAAATACATTAAAGAGGATGGGGGATAATAAAGAATCTTGAGGGAAATTCATTTGAAATGGTAAAAGGAAATTCAGGTTGAAATGATATTACACAAAGTGATCCTAAATGAGTGACCAGAGAAGTAGGAGTTAAACCAATGCAACACAGGCCTGCTACCCCTATTTCTCCTAACCTGGATAAGAGGAAGTGATGGAAGCCTGCAGAGATCAAATTGAGCTTCAAATCAAGCAGTAGAACCTCTTTTTCTCAATTTAGGTGGGTGAGGATTTCGTTATGCATGGCAGCAAGCAGTCTCAGTACTTTGGAAAGGTCTGAATCCAGATTAGAGGGTATTATTTGCTTCAAGAAATGAAGATAGAAGAATGAAAATCACTTTTTCTGTTATTTTTGTCATGATTGGGAGATTTTAAAGGAGTCGCTAGTTTGCGGGTTGTCAGACGGCTGCCTAGGGTGAGAACTTACACAATCTTGACGATGCATATATTCATATGATTCTTGCAAGGTATTGTGGGTAATGTAGTTCTTTCACTCCCAAACACAGCTGAAGACAATAATTGAGTTGTGATACCGGTGGTAAGGCCAATAAAATACTTCTTTTATTGATGGGGTTTAATTCACCCAGCACAAGTATGCTTGTTAGCAATATAAATGAGGTTACTTGCTTGCAGTGTTTAAATGGATAACATAAAGTCACAAAGCAGATCAGAAAACAACCTTCAACTTGTCAGGCAATTAGCTAATGTTTTCTTAGCAAATAATTACCAAATAAAAAGGCACAAAGAAATGAATAAACTTTGTTTGTTAGGTTAACTTCTGCTTATTTTCCACGCAGATCCCAGCAGTGATTCTCCCTTGCTCACACACACAATCAGGTGCAGCTTTAATTACTATCAATTGACCAGCTGAAAGCCTTTAGCTGGCTGGCTGCTACTGTGTGAACCCAAATCCTGCTTTAAGAGCTGTTTGCAGTGGAAATAAAGAACAAAGTTAGGTTTCTTTGTGATGGCTGATGTGTTTGCTCACAGAAAGCTAGCAATAGCATTTAGATAGAGAACAGTCCATGTAATTAATAGTTTTATCTGCTGTATCTTCCCCTTCATCAATCAGCATAGGGTCACTATCATACATTGGCACAGACGAGTCTTTCATTAAGGCACTATCATGAGAATGCTTATTCCCTTGCTGCCATTCACTATTATAGATAGGGTCTGGATCAGTGTTCATACCTGAGCCTCTCCTGCTATCATAATTCCTCTCTGTATAGCCTGGCCAGTATGTAATCCAGTTCTGATGTCCATCCTTCCAATCTTGATCCCTGGACACTGGATCTTTCCTCACATACCTTCTGGCATAGGTCTGAAAGTCCCTTCCACGTGTAGTCTTCTCTCTCCCAGGTAGCCACTGGTGATTCCTATCTCTGCCATTCCATTCCTCTGGCTGACACCAGTCCAATGGACTCTGCTGGCACTTGGAATACCTCCCAGTATGGGTACTGCCTTGGACTCTCCCAGACCTGCCAATAGCCTTCCTTCTTTTCCTTCCAGAGAGTTTCCTTCTCTCTCCATCCGCTTGGCTTGGCTTCTGTTTCTCCAAGTAATGTTGGTGCTTGTAGCCGTTGCTGTATCTTTTCCTGAAGCTGGGCTGGAGCTTGTAGCCTGTAGAATAAGCTCTATTCTTATTCTGTCCTAATGTGTGCTCCTCCCTAACACAGCGCAGCTGTGTTGAATCAGGCTCTGCCCTTTTAGATGAGTGCTTAGGGATTACCTCATAGCTCTCTTGATTGCACACACGTTTTCTCACTTCAGCCCCTCTCATGGCTGCTGGAAACCTGGTGCATTCTGGGACTGGTAGTCTTTTATGTGAAAACTCTGTTTTCTTACTTCTACCAAAACTGACAGGTTGCTTGTTCAGAGTCACATCATCTTTTCTATAGCTCCTACCTGAGCTATGATAAGCTTCCTTATCACAGGGTACATCAGGGTTAAGCTTATAATCTTTAAGACAGGGTGCAATAGTAGTATCTTTCCATGAGACTGAAACTAAACTCTGATTATTTCTTGAATTGGTTAAGTCCAGAAGGACATTTGAAATATAGGAAATAGGTTTTTCATCAAAAATGAAGGGATTGGATCTGCAATGGAGAATTTAAGGTTCATAGATGCAACTAATTTCTCTAATTCTTCCCTGTTGTTGTTAAGTGCCGTCGAGTCGGAGTTGACTCATGGCGACCCTCTGGATAGCTATACTAAATTGTGTTCGGTCTTCAGTCAGGCGGCTCATTGTTTACAGACTGGTACCCGTAGCTGCTGTTATTGTATCGATCCATCTCATTGCTGGCCTTTCTCTTTTGCGTTGACCTTCTATCTTGACAAGCATGATGTCTTTCTCTAATGATCTCTCTCTTCGCATGATGTGTCCAAAGTATGAAAGTCGAAGTCTTGTCATCTGAGCTTCTAAAGAAAGCTTAGGTTTGATCTCCTCTAGTACCGACTGGTTTGTTGTTCGGGCAGTCCATGGTATACACAGTATTCGCCGCCAGCACCATAATTCAAAGGCATCAATTTTCTTCCTGTCTGTCTTTTTCACTGTCCAGCTTTCACATCCATATGATGTTATTGAAAATACCATGGCTTGAACAAGTCAAATCTCTGTATGGAGAGAGACATCTCTGCTCTTGAGAATCTTATCTAGGTCTTTCATAGCCATTCTGCCAAGAGCAATGCGTCGTTTGATTTCTTGACTGCTTGTTGCTTCTTAGTAAGTGGCAAAAGCTATTTAAGGTACTGCATGGCATCATTAAGGATTCAATATGTGACTCTAAAGCAGCGATTCTCAACCTGTGGGTCGCGACCCCCATGGGGGTCGCCTCAGGATTTACCAGGGGTCGCCTGACAAATACCGGGCTATGCCGCCTCACTCCGCCTTCAAAAATTAAAAAAAAAGAAATTAAAGCACACGTGCCGACTCTGTGAGTGATCTTCAGTTTAAATAAAAGCCAAGCCGGTGCAGAGCCTTCCGTCTCTGTGAAGGAGCCTCTGCAGATGCGCCCCGCCCCCAAAGAAAGTTACATTAACTTCCTTTAGGGGTGGGACACATCTGCATGGGCTCCTCAGAGGCGGGAAGGCTCTGCACCCGCTTGGCTTTTATTTAAACTGAAGATCACTCGCACAGCCGCAGCCGCCAGAGAAAAAAGGGTGAGTCTGCAGGGTCATCATTCAAGCGCTGCCCCAGCTTAGTCTGATCATTTTTAAGTTCTGCTGCAAAGTGGAAAACCATTCTTTTATGTCCCCTTGCCGTTTTTGAGCTTGTCCAGAGAGTCATCTGCCTGCACTCCACTCTCGCTTCCCCTTCTTGCTGCTCATGGTTACAGCTGCTAGCTTGCCTCTGGTTGCTGTCTTCATAGGGGTTTTTTTTGCCTACCATCGGTTACTGATCTGCTCCCTAAACCTGCAGCTAACTCCAGCACTGCTCTCTTTGGGATTTAATGCACTTTATTGGAGGGGTTAATTGTTCTGCCTGCGGAGCCTCTTTTGAAGTGGAATCCAGTTTTGAATAGAAGTAATTCAGAATAATAGAGATTCATCTGATAGCTCCAACTTTTAGTTATTTATTTGATTGTTTCTTACATTATGTATTTCATATTATATATATTTTTTTAAATAAAAGTTAGCACCTTTGACCTCATCTGCCTTCGCCTTGTGTGTAATATTATATAACACCAGCGACTCCATTGAAAATGAATGACAGAGAGAAGAATACCAAGAAAAGAAAATATTGTGATGACTTTTTAAGGTATGGTTTCACCTCCATATTTTCAGTAGGGATTGAGAAACCACAATGCGTTATTTGTAACGAAGTTCTATCAGCAGAATCCATGAAGCCAAACAAACTGAAACGGCATTTTGACAGTAAGCATCCCACCTTTGTAGGCAAGGATATTTGGTATTTTAAGAACAAAGCTGATGGAATCAAGAAAAGCAGACTTAATATTGGCAGAAAGTTCCACCAGCAAAACATAGCTGCTGTTGAAGTTTCGTATATGTTGGCTCTCAGAATCGCCAAAGCCAAGAAAGCTCACACCATTGCCGAGGAATTGCTGTTACCAGCAACAAAATATATTGTTCGAGTCATGCTTGGAGATGAATTTGTACCGAAATTGAGTCTAATTTCTTTGTCTAACGACACCATTGGTAGACGAATAGAAGATATGTCTGCTGATATCCTTAACCAAGTAATCCAGGAAATGAAATCCACTCCACTTGGACTTGATGAATCCAAAGATGTTTCAAACTATTCTCAGTTACTGGTGTACGTGAAATATATTAATGATGGTGAGTTTAAAGATGAGTTCCTTTTTTGTAAGCCGCTTGAAACGACAACAACTGCTCGTCATGTGTTTGAAATATTTTGTTCATTCCTGCAAAAACACGATATCCCCATCAACAAGGTTTGTGGTATTTGCACAGACGGAGTTCCAGCTATGCTAGGTTGTCGGTCGGGATTTCAATGTTTGGTCTTCAATGAGTCACTGAAAGCCATCGGAACTCACTGTATGATTCATAGACAAGTTTTAGCAACAAAGACGCTGCCACAAGAGCTGCAAGAAGTTATGATAAATGTAGCAAGCGCCGTTAATTTCGTAAAAGTGAGTGCTTTAAACAGTCGACTGTTTACGAAACTTTGTAATGATTTGGATGCATCCAATAATGTTCTTTTACTACACACTAAGGTGAGATGGTTATCAAAAGGAAAGGTTTTAAAGCGCGTCTTTGATCTTCACGATGAACTAAAAATGTTTTTTAAGCAAAACCACAATTTGAAGCACTTTTCAGTGACAAAAAACAGCTGCTGAAAATTGCTTACTTAGTTGACATGTTTGCAATATTGAATGAATTCAATTTATCACTGCAAGGACCAAATGCAACGTGCCTAGATTTGTCCGAAAAGATCCAAGTGTTTCAAATGAAACTTCGGCTTTGGCAGAAAAAGCTGAAAATAGAACGTACATGTTGCTCAACTTATCCGCTTTCTTTGAAGAAAAAAAGATTGAACTTGACACAAGAAATGGAATTATAATTTCTGTCAAACAGCACTTAGAAATGCTGGAAGAAATTTCAGCGTATTTTCCAAATTTACCTGGCACACCATTTGTACTTGCCAGAAGCAGAAGTCCATGCACAGTTAAAGTTGAGGATGTTCCTGAGATTGCACAAGAAGAGTTCATTGAACTCATTACCAGCGATGCAGCAAAAAATTATTTTTCTTCAATGTCAGTAATTAAATTCTGGATCAAGTATTTTCAATTGTATCCTGGACTGTCTGAGATTGTGTTGCATCTACTTCTTCCATTTCCAACAACATATCTGTGTGAAACTGGCTTCTCAAGCTTGTTGCTTATCAAGAGTAAATACCGAAATAGACTTGCTGCAGAAGATGATTTTCATTGTGCTCTCGCAAAGACAGCCGAGAATTTCACATCTGGCGAGAAGGAAGCAAGCACAACCTTCGCACTGATAGCATAGGCCTACTTTTTAGGTTTGATAATGCTAACATTTTTGCCCTTTGTCAGTTTTTTTGAATAAAGCATACTAAAACCGTTGACTACAAAATCATAATAATTTCAAAATCAAATATTGTTACTTGTTATTGTGATTAATTTATTTGGCTTAAATAAGTAAATTTTATAAATAAAAACATATCGCAAAGGCCTATAATATATTAATAATTCAACAAATGATTACAGTGACAATGCGTTACGGTAAAGGAAGAGAGACGCATTTGATTTTATCATTGGGGGTCATCATAGGTTGACCAATGGTAAAAGGGGTTGGGGTACAAAAATGGTTGAGAACCACTGCTCTAAAGGGAGATAGAGCTGAGTAATTTGTTTATTACAGGGAGTGTTCCCAAGTGGTCCTTTAGCTTGTCTGCAATACCCAAACTGCTCCACTGTAATAGTTCTGGGATTAATACATTGTTTATTTAGAGGAGCCTGTTTCCACACTATCTTAAATAGCTGGGCAGTGAAATTTTCTTCTGACAGAATTATTTGAGAATAGTAGTCTGCGGAGATTTTCTAATTAATTATCTGTCCCTTTTCTAATTCTGTCTGAATGTATCCAGTACCTACTTATAGTGATTGTAAACCGCTCTGATGCCCTTCAGCCTGGGCGGTATATCAAGAAATTGCATAAACATAAACATAAACAAACATAAACTGATCCTGATTGTAAGGATTTTTGTCCTTAAATGACTTCCTTTCTGATCTGTGTAACAGCTGTTTGGTCCTTCTCAGAGATTCATCGAACCGGGGATTATTATGGCAAGTTTAAAGTTTTACTTCTTTGATTGGTGCAAGTTGATCCAAAGCAGTACCATCATTCCAGTCTACAACTTGTTGATCTATAGAGTTGGAAGTGGAAAGGACTGTTTGAAGAGAGAGATATTTTATGCAAAACTTCTTTGTTGATGGATTTCCATTTCCTCAGTCTTTTTACTATTGGTATAACCTTCACAGGGAATGTAACAGCACAGTTAAAAGTGAATCAGATAATGATCAGACCACAATACTGATCAAGGGAAGACGTGCCGATGAAAATTAGATCCAGACAGTTCCCAGCTGTATGTGTGGGCACGAAGGATAAAAGGATAAAAACTAAAATCTGATTGCACAAGCAAGAAAGATTTTTCCGCCTCAGACCTGGGGGCTCAACATGAATGTTCAGGTCTCCACATACCATTAGGATGCCAGCAATTAAAGTCAGCAATTAATAAACGTAATTCATCAAGAGATGATTGAAAACAGGCAGAAGGTGATAAATTAGTAGGCAATGTAATGAAGGTTTAAGGGCAAATTGAACCAGAAGCATGCCTGAGAATCTGGTGAGACAGCATGGCAACCTCTTCAGTGAAATTTGTTGGAAACTAATAGAGTGATATCTCCTTCACATCTGTTTGCTCAGATGCTAGAAAATGTCAAATAATTAGCAGGACATAACTGTGTTAAGTAATGATCATCTTCTTCTTTCAGCCAGGGTTCTGTGATTTCCATTATCTTTAAGTGATGAAAGTTAATTAAATCAAGTACCATAAGACACTTTGTTTTAAGAGAACAAGTATTGAGCAAGTCTACCTTGAACTGTGTGCTAGACCAGTTATAGCAGGAGCAGGAATTGTTGCTTTTTAGAAAAAATTTGAAAACCTTTCTTTTCCTTCAGTAAGGAGGTCAAGGCTAGTGTGGAGCATTGTAGATACTCAGGTATTCAGTGATGGTTGATGGGATGGATATGTGACAATGTTTTTATGGTATGTTGTAAACCAGCTAGAATGCCGTGGCATGTGGTGGTACAGAAATATTTTAAAATGAATAAATAGTGGGACAGCTACAGTACTCAAGGGCATGGGAAAAATTCCTAGGTTGATGTGGGTACCATTACCCCTCTCCTCATGGTCCAAAAAGGCATCAGAGTGCAACAAGTCCTATAGTCCATACTGGGTGGGAATGGAGGACTCCTTGCTGAGCCAAATAGCCAGGAGGAAGATACAGGAGGAGCACGAGGTTGCTGTTCATTTGGGTTAAATGCTCTCAAGAATCACCACTTTTACCTCTGGGATATAGGACGTAGAGCCTGACTGCACAGAAAGGTAGTGGGACACTGAAGAGGAATAACTAAAAAAAAATATTAAAATTGAAATTAAAAACAGATCAAATACTGGGATACAACATAAAAGAACAGATGCTGGTATTGACATTCTTCAGCTGCTCGCCACTGTTCAATTTTGTCAAATGCCTTCAGAAAGCATAACCTTGGTATCTGGGATATAAGAGGCAGAACCTGGCCGCACAGAAAGGTCATGGGACATGGAAACAGGTACAACTAGATGTCTCGGAGGTAGTAAGCAGAATCTGGCTATACAGAAAGGTCATGGGATACATGAACAGGTCTAGAAATTCATTATATGAGAATTCATCCACTTCAGTAGCTGCAAAATCTTCTCCACGAACATACTTCTCAACAAGTAAAAAGGTACACCCACTATTGAATTGTGCTGGCTTTACCTACTATTTGACTTCTGCTCTCCCCCACCCCACACACTGCACTGCCTCTGACTTGTTTTTCCCCAGTGGGGAGATTGCGGCAGACAACTACTACTGGTGTTTTACATTTTCAGTCGAACTGCTACAGCTTTTGGTACTCTTCTCTTTAAAAAAAAATAGCTTTTTATGTTGACTGGTAAGCCACAGGGATTTAGACAACAAACTTTGTTATCATCAGCACCACTGTGGCTGCTCGACCTAGATCTCTCCGGAAAGTCAGTTTTATTTCCCTCTCTGCTTTTCCCACTATACCTATGCATGCCCCCTTGGAAGCTTTAACTTAGTTCAATGAGTCAGAAAATGTATTGCACATGTTTTGTATATGTTGTTGGGACTTTGCCGTTACGGTCACGAAATGCACACACCCCTCCTGGTATTAGGGTAGAGATACAGTGGCACTGTTGCAGATTCAGTCATTTATTTGTTCTAACACTGCCTTCTACATTCTCAGAAGATGTCTATGTTATCCAGCTTTTCAACCTGACATCGATGTTTAAATCAGCATGGCTTGTAAATTCTGACCAATCAGAACAACATATTTCTGGCAACAGATCTTATGGACAATTAAATAGAAAATAAGGGCCAATGAATCTTCACTATAACTCATTTCCAACCAAGAGGTTTATAGTGTTAAGCATATTATTAAAAAACATATATCAGTTTCTCACTGGTTTGTAGAAAGGCTAGGGAACACGCAATGAAGCTACAATGTAACCCATTTAAGACTAAAAAGAGAAAACATGTTTTCACTCAATGCATACTCAAACATTCGTTCCCAGAGGAACCTGTGTACCCATCCCCCCCTTCCACCAGTAATGGGCTAATGGCTGTAAAGCCAGCATTATCGACACTGTCCTCCGTGTTACTCACTAATAGGCACATAATGCCCGCTAACGGCCCTGTTGTACCATTTATGCACCTTAGTAGACATACCCTTAGTGTCCAAATGGAAGATAAAATTTAATTT
Organism: Ichthyophis bannanicus; assembly: GCA_033557465.1. Taxonomy (NCBI): domain Eukaryota; kingdom Metazoa; phylum Chordata; class Amphibia; order Gymnophiona; family Ichthyophiidae; genus Ichthyophis; species Ichthyophis bannanicus. The sequence goes on along the minus strand of CM066032.1, from coordinate 401,133,003 downwards.
GGAAAAATACAAAATAATTCACTTAGGCCACGATTCTCATAGGGGCACGTCTGGCCTGTCTGGACATCCAAAATCTGGACGGGCTGGACCTGCACCCGATTCTGATCCATGGGGGGGGGGTAGATGTCCCAGCAGGAGCAGAATTGGGTGCAACCAACCTGGACGGGCAGGATGTGCCCCGAATCTGGGCTTCTGTATGTCCAGACTGCTCCCTGCACAACCCTCCTGGGCTCCTGCATGGAGCCTGCTATGTGGCATCTCGTCGCCATGGCACCCGGACGCCATGCAGTTCTATTGCCAGCAAGCAGCTCCCCTGCTCAGTTCCCCACTGCCCAACCCCTGATCAGGCCTGCCAGGACCGGGATCAGGCAGGAATCATTTTAATATTTAACTTCTAAAGGACTTAAAATCTTTTACAAATTACTATTTCTACGGTATGCAGAAGTGACTTCCTTATGGAAAAAGAGATAAATCTTCAACATGGTCCAGTGTTTGCATATATTCAGTGCAATTCTGAATGTAAAATGGGACTGTCACAATATAGAAACTTCTTTTTACTTCTCACCTGTTCTTATCACTCAAAAATAACTCCCTGTTGTTGTTCAGTAATTTCTTATATGCTCTCTTGAAAAACAAACTCTGGATATCCTCATATGAATAATTTATTCAATAAAGTCATCATGTATTTTCTAAATTCACCTCAGGCTTTATTCGGCATGCTTTACCGTTCCTTTTCAAATAAATGCCCATCTTTAATCTCAGCTACAAACTCTAATTTTAGAAGTTTCTACATGTGATAAAAATAGCAACATTTACAATAGAGATTGTAGAAAGGGTGTAGATCCCCTGGATACATAGCTTGCTTGGGGGCATGCTGAGAGTATGGCGTGGAAATATTTTGGGCAGTCCCTCAAAACAGATGTGTATTGACCATTTTACAATGGAAACATATGTCCATTTGAAATAGTTTTTTGACATAGGACTTTGGGGTTTTGTACTTTCCTGGTTCTCTTCATTCTTAAGTGGCTATTCCTTTGAAGTAGATACCCCAAAGTCTCTTTCCTCTCCCAATACTCTGCCCTATGGTATACCATAGGATTCTATGCTGTCCTCCCTGCTTTTCAATAGCTTCTGAAGTCCTTTGGCCACATTGATTCAGAATTTAGGTATTTCCAGTTACATATACAAGGTGCAATCATAAAGTATCAAGACTTATACAATAACATAAGAAATATAACACTGACAGTCATTGAACTTAGTCTCCTTCAAAGTAGTCCCCTTCCGATAAAACACACTTCCTCCAGTGTTCCTGCCACTGCTGGAAACAGTTTTGAAATGCCTCTTTCGTTATGCTGTGAAGCTGCTGTGTCAAATTTTGCTTAATGGTCTCCAAGTCATTGAATCTCCTTCCTTTCAGTGGTAATTTCAGTTTTGGAAACAAGAAAGTCGCAGGGTGTGAGGTCAGGAGAGTACGGAGGCTGACAGACTTACTCGATTTGGTGTTTGGCCAAGAACTGCTGGACAAGATGTGATGTGTGAGCTGGGGTGTTATCATGATGAAGCAACCATTCACCATTCCTGTGCAACTTTCTTGCATCTTACAACTAACTGCACCTCTTCAGTGAGTCAGAAATTGGGCATACTACTCCTTATTGATGGTTTGGCCTTTTGGAGCATATTTATGATGAACAATACCCTGGTAATCAAAGAAACTGTGACCATGACCTTAAGATTGCTCCTCACCTGACAGGATTTATTGGGGTCTGGGAGAGTTTGGAGTCTTCCATTGTGAGGATTGAGCCTTAGTTTTCGTATCTTAACTATAAACCCATGATTCATCACCAGTAATATTTTTTTATTGAAAATCTGAGTCATTTTCAATGCATTTCAACAACTCTTTGGCTGCAGACAGTCAATCTTCTTTTTGGTCAGGGGACAGGAGTTTCAGCACAAATTTTGCAGACACACATCTCATCCCCAAATTAACAGTAAGAATTTATTTATTTATTTATTTATTTATTTAACATTTCTTATATACCGCGCTATTTGTCATCAGCGCGGTTTACATCAAAACAATAGAACACTTGACCAGATACATTGGCCGTCGTTTACATAAAACGGGGAGTTAACATGGAGGAGAACTTGGGGAACTATTTACATTCAAGTTTATAGCAAACTTAGGAAACTATGTACAAATCGATTGTATTACATATTAGGTATGATTACAGTGTTTTACATCATGTAGCGGCTGTATGATATAGTGGGGGTGTGTGGGAGGTAATGGGGTATCGGGATGGCTATAATGTAAGAGAAAAAGGTGGTGTTTGAGGGCCTTTCTAAATTGAATAAGGTCTCTAATAGCTCTAATGTGTGGGGGGAGTTTGTTCCAGCATACGGGGGCATAGTTCCTGAAAGCCCTATTGGTGGTGATCTGGTTGAGTTTTGTGGATTCAATTGGTATAAGTAGCATGTTGGCAGCCTGGGATCTCCTGGATCTGTTGTCTGGAGAACGCGTTATGAGGTCGGAAATGGATGGGGGAGCTATCATGTTGAAGGCCTTGAAGGTAATGAGGAGGGTTTTGTACAGGATTCTACTGCTTATGGGAAGCCAGTGTAGTTCCTTTAGAATGGGGGAGATGTGGTCGACCCTTGAGGTTCCGTAGAGCACACGGGCTGCCGCATTCATGGCTAGCTGTAATGGTTTGAGGGAGCTCTTTGGAAGGCCATGTAGAACTATGTTGGCATAGTCGAAGTGCGGTGTGACTAGTGCCTGGAAGATGGTGCGGAAATCCGCGGATTCCATCATGGGCCTAAGATGCCGTAGGGTTTTTATCTTGAAATAGATGGTCTTGACAGTGCGTTTGATATGTTCCTTGAAGTTGAGTTGTTGATCAAGAATTACCCCGAGATATCGTATGTTGGATTTGATTGGAAGTTCCGCGTCTCTGACTTTGAGTGTTGGTGGCGGAGAGAAGGCTTTATTCCTTGTGATCATTAGTACTTCCGTTTTTTTTGAAGTTTATCCGGAGGTTCTGAGTGAGTAGCCAGTCAGTTATTGTGTTGAAGCAGTCAACTAGCACTGTATAGTCGGGACAATTGATGACAATGGGTGTGAATAGCAGGACATCATCGGCATACATAAGACACGATATGCCAAATGAACGGGCAATGTCACAGATTGGTTGCATATAGATGTTAAAGAGCAATTGACTGTTCCAACCTGAAACTGATGTCCATGTCCTCAGCAAGCTCCATGATAACACAGGTACACTACCAAAAAACTGCCTCCAGTTTTGCAACTGATTCCTATAGATTTTGGGGTGCTGAATCCAGGAAAAATAGCCAAAATGTTCCATCACGTCACGTTTTCTTGCAAAATTAGATTTCTTACCCATATAAGGAATGTTCACATAATTTCTTTTTAGCCGACTGCAGTTTATTTTCTTGGCCCAAAATAGAGGTTGTTTATTATTTTATTTATTTATTTAACATTTGCTTCTATACCGCGCTATTAAAATCAGCGCGGTGTACATCAAACAAGCATACTACAATGTATACAAACAACATTGAGTTTACAAAGAACAGGAAATTGAACATGGGAAGGAAACCAGGGGACTAAAATACATATTAAACTCAAACTATGTACAATACTTTAATGTAAATGGGTGTTGCATTAGTTTTGTGAAGCTAACCATTATCTGAGGAGATGACGTGCAGGGGCGGCAGGTATATGGGGGAAGTTTGCAGGTTGTTGGATGTGCTTCTATCACTGGAGGTTTCTGAGTAATATTTTGTGAATAGGTGGAGTTTTAAAGCTTTTCTGAATAGAATGATGCTTTTTATTCCACGGATTTCATGGGGGAGTGCATTCCAGTTTAAAGGGGCAAATAAGGAGAAGGCTCTGTTGGAGGTAGCTTTTGTGCATTTAGTCATTAGGTTGGGGACTGCTAACGTGTTCCGTGCAGTAGATCTTCTGCTTCTATTTTCTAGGGTGCCATGGATTAGCGTGCTGATTGGCGTAGGGGGGTAGTTATTTAGGGCTTTGAAGGTAAGAACCAGTGATTTGTATTGGATCCTGGCGTGAAGAGGTAGCCAATGTAAATCCTTCATGATGGGTGTTATGTGGTCGGATCTTGATGATCCGGAGAGGACTCTTGCGGCTGCATTCAAGGCTAAGCGGAACGGGTTTAAGGTCGACTGTGGAAGGCCATGAAGAATAATATTCGCGAAATCAACATGTGGAAGGACTAGAGCCTGAAAGGTTGTTCGGTAGTCTGTGAAGTCCAGTAAGTGTCGGAGGTGACGTAGAGTTCTGATCTTATGGTATATTGCCTTTGTGATGTTTTTTATATGCGTTGTCATGTTCAGGTGCTGGTCCAGGGTGATGCCGAGGTAACGAATTGTGGATTTGGATTTCAACTCTACATTGTTGACTCGTAGAGATGAAGGGGGTGTGAATTTGAGGTTCCTCGTGACAAATAGGACATCCGTTTTGCTGTGATTGATCCGTAAATTCTGGGATAATAGCCAATCTGTTACTGCTTCAAAGCAATTAATTATTGGGGAGAGCACTGGTTGGTCTATCAAGAATGGCATGTAAAGGAGGATGTCATCAGCGTATGCAAGGCATTTTACGTTGAAGGATCGAATTAAGTCGCATATCGGCTGCATATAAATGTTAAACATCAATGAAGATAAGGACGATCCTTGGGGAACTCCCTGTGTTTGTAGAAATGGTTCGGAGGATGAGTGGCCAGCCTTGACTTGCTGCCATCTATTGGATAGGTAGGATTCACACCATTTTAGAGCTGTATTTTGGATCCCCTTTTCTTTCAGGCGTTGTAGGAGTATGTCATGACTCACTGAGTCGAAGGCAGCAGATATGTCCAGGAAAATAAGGACAAAGCCTTGTTGTATGTTGTTGATTCCTGTGATCAGATCGTTAAACAGGGTTGTGAGGACAGTGTCTACTCCGTGTGCTACTCTGAATCCGTGTTGGGCTGGATCCAATGGTGCTTCGGTGTCGATATGTTGCTGGATTTGTTGTTGGGCGGCTTTCTCAATGATCTTGGCAAGGTGGGGGATGCTCGATATTGGTCTGAAGGATTCTACTTTGGCTGGATCTAGTTTGCTATTTTTTAGTAAAGGTTTGATAGAGGTGTTTTTGAGGCTCTGCGGGAATGATCCTGTGGTGAAGGACTGGTTCAGAATTTTGGCCAGGATGTTGCTTATGTCATGACGAAGTTCTTTGATCCAGCTGGCTGGGCAGGGGTCATTAGGTGCTGTGCTGGGATTAACAGAAGCAACGATGTCTGCGACCTCTTTAGTGGATACTGTGGTGAAGTTGCATAGTGGCGTTGCTTGAAAAGTTTCGGATGGTGTGGAGGGATTATTAGTGCCTATGTTTGCGTTGGTCTTAAGCATCTTCGATTGTAAATAGTCTGCATAGTCCTGTGGTTGAGGCATTGGGGGGTGGACTGAGATTGGTTCTCCTGTTATGCACTTTACTATATTGAATAAAGCATGTGGTTTGTTGATGGAGCGTTTTAAAATATCAGTGTGATAGAGTTTCCTTTTTTGTGTTATCTTCTCACGGTGGGTCAGCAAGTATGAGTTGTAATGGTTAACTAATTAGAAACACTCCCTCATGATATTTTAGAGTGTTTTGTGTTCATTTTATACATTAACAGGACAATTGGGAGGCGGGGGGCTAAATCCAGTACTCGCGCTGGCGCATGTTCTTTCCTGTTCGCCTCGCCTCGTTCGCTCGCTCAAACACGGTGGTTGCGACATGAACGTTCCTGTCAAATTTCAGTTTCTTGCAAGTTCATTATTAGCTTTTGTTTGCTCAGTCGTAATCCAGCTTTATTCCGAAGTGGTTCACTACAGTTGTAGTTTGCAGTGCTGTGTATTTGTGATGGCTCACAGAGCCAGAGGTTGCGTCAACTCTCCGGACAGTTTTTGTTTTATTTGTGGGGAATATACCGTGAAAAAGCGGCAGAGGAACATTTCTGCATTTATTAAAAAAGTATATTTCGCCTATTTCGGTTTGAAGTTAGGCGATCAAGACAAACCGTGGGCTCCTCACAAAGTGTGCAAGACATGTGAGGAAGATCTATGCTTATGGATGAAAGGTAAAAAACAAGCATTTCATTTCGGAATACCTATGATGTGGCGTGAACAAAGAGACCACAGCAGTGACTGCTATTTTTGCTCTTGCATTGTGAAGGGATACAACTTAAAAAATAAGAACGTAATAAGTTCCCCAATCTTCCCTCAGCAATTAGGCCTATGCCTCATAGCAACAAAGTACTTGTGCCTGAACCACCAAAATCTTTGGATCATATTTGTGTGGACGGTTCTGATCATGATGAGACTCATCAGATGGCTTTTCCCGATGAGTCCAGTACTTCCGAGTTTGAAACTGAACCAGATCCGAAACCTGAACTTTACTCTCAAGCTGAATTGAATGATTTAGTCCGGGATTTAGGACTCCCAAAAGATGCTGCCCAACTGCTAGGTTCTCGGCTTAAACAGAAAAATCTATTGTCACCAGGAACAACTTTTTATTGGTACCGCAACCGCGAGACACAATTTTTGAAGTATTTCAGCAAAGAGGAAGATTTGGTATTTTGCAACGATATATACGGAGTGATGGAAAAGTTTAAACTCAAGTATGATCCTGCTGAATGGCGGCTGTTCATTGATTCGTCAAAAGACAGCATAAAAGGTGTTCTTCTTCATAATGGCAACACATTCGCTTCAGTTCCTATTGCTCACTCTGTTATTCTCCAAGAAAAATACGAGAATTTGGCCCTGATTCTTCAGAAGATTTGTTATGATGAGCATAAGTGGATGATTTGTGGAGACTTTAAAATTCTATCCATGCTATTAGGGCAGCAATCCGGTTTCACCAAATATCCCCGCTTCCTTTGCTTGTGGGATAGCCGGGCCCGCGACCTACACTGAGGGGAAAAAGACTGGCCAATTCGGGAGTATTTGAGACCCGGTGAGAAAAATGTTCTTCATGAGAGCTTGGTACCTCGTGATAAAATTCTATTACCACCTCTCCACATTAAGTTGGGTCTCATTAAGCAATTCATCAAGTCCCTTCCAAAAGATGGTGAGTGCTTTCGGTATCTTTGCTCAAAGTTCCCCCGACTTTCTGAAGCAAAGCTAAAGGAAGGAGTGTTTGTTGGCCCTGATATAAGGAAACTCATTTCAGATGGAGCATTCGCTGAAACGATGTCTGAGAAGGAAAAAGAAGCCTGGGATTCCTTCAAGGATGTTGTTCTCAAATTCTTGGGGAACAGGCGGGATGAGAACTATAAGGATATTGTTGCCAGGATGCTCAATGCCTTCAAAGAACAAGGCTGTAACATGAGCCTGAAAGTCCATTTCTTGCACTCCCATGTGAACTACTTTCCCGAAAACTTTGGGGCGTACAGTGAAGAACAAGGTGAAAGGTTTCACAAGGACATCAAGGACGCAGAGAGAAGGTAACAAGGAAGATGGAACACCACTATGATGGCTGATTTCTGCTGGTTGCTGCTGCGGGAAACCCCAGATGAAAAATACGCCAAGCAGCGCACCAAGAGAAGCATTCGGGGGAAGAAGAAACGGGCCCACCAGGAGATTGATTGACCCAAGAATGACTTTAAAATCTAAACTGTGTTGACAAATATCGTGTTTTTACTAAACTTTGAAATAAAAATTTGCTAGTTATTACCACAGTGTCGGATCTCATTTATTAGAATTTTATTTTCACACCATCGGGTGTTTGTCTTCATGTATTGCAATGGTGCGGTTTGCGTAACCGAGGCAGGCGGACCCGGCGCTGCAGGCCCCTACCTTACCCCCTGCTCCCAACAACCTCCCTTCATCCCCCCCCCCCCCACAAAACACAAAACACCAACATTTTATGGAACAAAACTGGTCGCAGCTTTTATTAGCCAACAATTTAACAGTCCAACAAATACAATTTCAAAACCACTCAATTAGCGGCACCCGGCTGCACCAGCCATACCTCAGCAAAGTGCCTGCCACCGCTAATACCGTAACTCGCCACCCGGCAAGTTACCATACCCCTCTCCCCGACTTCGCCATGCAAGCAAAAGTCGTCCGAGGGTTTGTCCGGGTCAGGGGCACCCCGCCCCCGCCCAACAGTAGCCTGCTGCTCCGGACCCCGGAAACCTCCGGGATCCCGCCCCCCCTTACCCCCCAGCTGCAACGCCCCAAAAAAACCCCCCCCGCCTAACGTTAGGGTGGGTGGGAGGGACGCCGACACCTAAGCAGCCTCCGCGCAACTGACCACGCGGAGGCTGCTCGGCCCCGATCCCCCCAAACCAGCGGCTCTGATTGGCTCCCGTGGGGCCGCCACCCCAGGGAGCCAATCCATTTAAATGACACGCGCTCGCGCCCGTCGCAGGCCGAGCGCGCGTGCCCCGACCAGGCCGCACCCAGGGTCCCCGCGCCGGGCCGCGCGCCCGGTTAGCCTCGGCCGCCGGGACCCTGCCCGCGGCCTTGTAGTAACCGAGGCAGGCGGACCCGGTGCTGCAGGCCCCTACCTTACCCCCTGCTCCCAACAACCTCCCTTCATCCCCCCCCCCCACAAAACACAAAACACCAACATTTTATGGAACAAAACTGGTTGCAGCTTTTATTAGCCAACAATTTAACAGTCCAACAAATACAATTTCAAAACCACTCAATTAGCGGCACCCGGCTGCACCAGCCATACCTCAGCAAAGTGCCTGCCACCGCTAATACCGTAACTCGCCACCCGGCAAGTTACCATACCCCTCTCCCCGACTTCGCCATGCAAGCAAAAGTCGTCCGAGGGTTTGTCCGGGTCAGGGGCACCCCGCCCCCGCCCAACAGTAGCCTGCTGCTCCGGACCCCGGAAACCTCCGGGATCCCGCCACCGGCACATAACCTTGTTCATGTGCCGCCCCCCCCGGCCCCAAGCTGCGACCAGCGAACATCATGGCCAGACATGTATTCCAAAGCCTCCTGCCAATCATTAAGAAGTAGATCCATGCCAACCGGCGACAAATGCACCCCATCAGCCCGATAAAGTCCCGAACACCCCACATCCGCCCAATCATGCAGGATCTGATACCCACCCCTCTCACATACCCAACGACCAATCTGACGATTGACCTTGGTCAACCCCCGTGACCATCGACGCTGCTCACGGCAGGCCGGCCTTGGAATAATGTCTGACCATAGCACAATAACCCCAGGAAACATTTGCAACACCAGTCCGAGATCCTCTTGAACCGCCCGTATCAGCTGCAGGCAGGACCAGGACGATAGATCGTTCCCGCCCAGATGCACCAACAGGGCGGCCGGCCGCCGCGAAGTCCTCCCGTGGCGTCGCAGCAAAGGCAGCAGATGCGGCCACCGCATGCCTCACACACCCAGCCATTGGACAGCCACCGACGACGGGTTCAATCCCAAATTGGCGCCGATAGGGCGGTCCGCCGCGTGCAGACTAGCCCAATGGACGAAGGAGTGGCCAGCAACCCAACATCCACCAGGTCCGACACCCCCATCTGAAAAAGAAATAAACAGTTAAAGCCCCCACCCAGCAACACCCAGGCATCTACAGCCGCACATACCCCTTGAAAGCCGAAGACCGCCACCTCCCAATGGCCTGGATGACCTGCGCCGGCAACCCCGCAGCCGCCGCACTAGTGGCTGCACTAATCCGAAAGGAGTGTGGAGCACATCGAAGCGGATCTTCACCCACCGCAGATAACGCCAGTCGCAACACCGCAGAAACTTGAAAACGGGTTACAACCCGCGAATTCGCGTGCACGAAAAACCCAACTGCACCTGCAGGACGCACTGCAACATACTGGAGCAGCGCCCGAACCGGGCAAGTCCGTGGATCCGCACCCACACCAAGGCATACCCACAAACCCTTACCCATCGGATCCGTTTTGGACTTAGCTAAAAGAATCCGCGCCCCCCCCCTTCCATTACCCAGACATGACCAGCCAACAGACCCCCTACACCCCTCCCCCGCCCAGAGCCCGCAACCAGTTCCCCTATACGAAATGCCCCAAAAAAGGCCAAGCAAAAAACCGCCCGGAACAAACAGGCTTCATACGCAGACGAAGCCACCTGCTCCAAAGCTCCACAAACCCGCATGAGAAGCTCGTGCGTGACCGGCAACCGCGCATCCCGTGGAGTCGGCTGCGCCCTCTCCCAACCTTGCATCAGCCTACGCATTAAGGCCCCCCCAGCCGGGAGACCCCAGCCGACCGCGCTCGCGAAAAAGTGAAACCCCGCCAAATGAGCGCGCACCGCCGATCATGAAAACCCTGCGCTCTTGGCCGCCACAATATATTGGCCAAGCAAGCCCTCCGGGGCCCCCCCAGCCACCCACCTGCGCGAGCACAAGTAAGCAACCACCCGGTCGTACCCCCTCCGGTACGCAGACCAAGTCCCTGCAGACACCGAACTCCGCAGAAGGTCTAGCATCTCTCGAGGCCAATGCTCCACAATTTCTCTGGGACCACCGCTCCATCCTCGTCTGCTTCGGGGGCCAACGCCCGGAACCGCTCCCACTGAAAACGAGAAAGAGCATCAGCAATCTCGTTAGTGGATCCTGGGATGTGCCGCGCACGCACCACCACATTCAGCCGCAGACACGCTAGGACAACTTCCCGCATCAAGCTAGCCACCCACACGCACCTCGGTGTGTATCGGTTAATCACACTGACCACCGCCGCATTATCACACCACCAAAGCACCCTTCTGTTCTGAAGTCGCTCCGGCCAGAGCTCCAAAACAACCCGGATCGGAAAGAGCTCCAAGAATGTGATATTCCTGGTCAGCCCAGCCGCACACCAAGATGCCGGCCACCGATCAGCGCACCAGGCCCCCCCGAAATACACTCCCAATCCCACCCCTCCTGCCGCATCAGTGTACAATTGTAAATAGTCACTGGATACTTCAGGCTCCAGGAGCACTGAAGTCCCATTGAAATCTTCCAGAAAACGATCCCACACCCGCAAATCCGCACGCATTGCCGCCGTCACCCGAATCCGATGATGAGGTTTCCGCACCCCAGCCATCGCACAGGCCAACCTCCTGGAAAACACTCTCCCCATCGGAACCGTCCGACAGGCAAAATTTAAGGACCCCAAAAGGGACTGCAACTCCCGCAAGGAAACCTTACGAGCTGACAACACATGGGCCACTGAAATCCGCAAGCGAGCGACTTTGTCTTGAGGCAATCGCGCCACCATAGCCGCAGAATCCAACTCTACACCCAAAAATGTCAACCGCGTAGTCGGACCTTCAGTCTTCCTGTCAGCCAAGGGAACCCCGAACTCCTGCGCCAGCCGCACAAAGCCAGATAACAGACTTTGGCATTCCCCAGAGCCTGCCGCTCCCACGAACAAGAAATCATCCAGGTAATGCACCACCGACGACAAGCCAGATTCCCGAACCAACACCCACTCCAAGAAAGTGCTAAACATCTCAAAGTAAGCGCAGGAGATAGAACATCCCATCGGCATACACTTATCAAAGTAATACTCGTCCTGAAAACAAAACCCTAACAATGGGAAGGAAGCCGGATGGACGGGTAACAAACGAAACGCCGATTCAATGTCCACCTTCGCCAGTAACGCTGACCGACCGGCCCCGCGCACCAGCGAAGCCGCCTTGTCAAAGGAAGCATAACGAACCGAGCACAATTGACGCGGGATAGAATCGTTCACCGAAGCCCCGACGGGACAGGACAAATTGTGAATCAAGCGGAATTTGCCCGGTTCCTTCTTGGGCACCACACCCAAAGGCGAAACCACCAGGTTATGAAAGGGCGGCTCCGCAAAGGGGCCCGCCACCCTTCCCAACTGCAATTCGCTCGACAATTTGTCCCGCACCACCGTCGCCCAACGACGAACCGAGGGGGAGTTCCGAGCCGATGGCGCAAAGACCACCCCCCTCACTGGGATCACGAAACCGTTTCGAAACCCAAAGCCCAAAATCGCCGCCTCCCGCCGTCGGGGGTAAAGACTTAGCCACCCTACCAACGCCTCCACCCGCACCGGGGAGGGGGCGCGCCCGCGCCACTCACTGCCCTTTTGGTGCAGGGCCGGCCATGCCAGAGGTGCCTTTCTTGACGCACTTGACCGCGGAATGGGGACCCCCGCACAAGGAACAGACATGCTGGAACTTGCAATCGGGAAAGGGACAGGTAGAACGGTTGAAACGCCAGCATACATCACCGCTTCCGGCCGAGACTGCCTTTGCAGGCACCCCGGCCGCCCCTCCCCGAAAGGGCCGAGCCGACCCCCCCACTGCCCCGACGCCACTCTTGGCCCCGCCACCCGAACTCGCACCGGACCTCGCCGACATCTGGGTCAACCACAGGTTAATATCCTGCGTGCCCCACGAAAGCGCACGGCTTTCTTCCATCCGGTCCCTAAACTTCTCATCATAATTAAGCCAAGACCAGCCCTCGTGCGTCTGAGACGCCTCCAGGATGGAATCGGCATACGCCAACAACATCTCATACTGCGATGGATCGTGCTGCCCCCACACACTTGCCAAGCATAAAAAGGAACGCGTCCAGTTAACCACGTTACGCTCTACCTTTCGAACCCGCCCGGCTTTCTCATCATCCCTTCTCTTTTTCCTGCTTTCGCCCGAGCGCTTCCGCCCCTCCAGCAAACGGAAGATGTCAATATAGCGCCGCTTGCGAATTTTGCGCCTCAGCTTCCGTGGCACCCCCGCCCATAATTCCGGCAAAGACACCACCGAAGAGGCTCCCCCACCTACACCCCCACCCCCCCACCACCCGAAGGCTGTTGAACGCCCCGCCCATCGGACCCCCCGGATGAACTACTCATGGACGAGGAAGACGAGGACGAGTCGGAGCTGCGACGTCGCCGACACGACCGACGATGCTTTTCCCACGAAGCCCCCCCTGACTCCCTGGACGACGCACCCCCTTCAGCCATTAACTCACCCGGCAAATCCAGCCACTCACCAGCCACCGCAAGGTCCTCGCCATCTGCGCAGGCCAAATCCCTTGCACACCGCTGGGCCGCCTCCGCTGTCGCTCCACGCTGTGACTCCGCTCCAGCCGGGGAACTCACCCAGCTCTCTCCGCGAGCCGTGCCCACGGGCCACGAAGTCTGCGCCATAAACGGGCCCTGCGGAGACAAAAGGGGAAAACAGGGGGGGAAACCGACAGCGGCCATGCCGGCGGCCAAGATCCCCACAACCCCGCCCTAGATGTACCCTGCCCCCCCGACATCCACTGCTCCCATGGGGAAGCCCCCCCCCGGCGAGCCAAACCCCCCAGGGCCTGAGAACCACCCCCCGGGCCCACCACAGCTCGCAGCCCACGGTGCCCCATCGAGCCGCAGCCCACCCCCTAGTCCCGGTACCCCGCACTCCCCCCCGACCCCCCAAACAGTCCCCGCCCCAGCCCCCCCTACAACAGCCCCCCCCTCACCTCTCCCGCCCCCAGCAGCCCCTCTCCCATCCCCTGCGAGCCACAAGTAGGGAGGGAACCCTTCCTGCCTACTCGGCCACGCACCCCACTTCCTCGGCCCTCGGCACCCTTTCCTCTCGATGCTGCAACCCCCACCCCCCCCCCCTCCCCAGCCTGCCCAGGCAACCCCCCACCCCTCCCTGCACCCCTCCGCGACCTGGACCCCCTCCCCTTAGCCGAAGCTTTCTTAGGGGCCAGGCCCCCAGCCTTTGCCCTGCCAGGCATCCCTTTAATTATTATTAATGATTTAATTATTATTTTGTTTTTAAAAGACACCGGCAGCCCCACACTCCCCCCAGACAGCCGCAACGCTGGAAAGCCCCCCCTCCCGCGCAAAACCCCGATGAAAACTGGCCAGAACAACTGCCAGCACACTCACCCAGCCCCTCGACTCTGCCGCTCCCCCAACCGACCCGCACCGGGACCAACACGAAAGGCAGCAGAACTCGAACCAACGTCCAGCTCTGTCCCCTCGTCTAGCCTGTCAGGGGAACAACTGATTGCAGCTATTTCTCACTTCAGCGGTGGCCACCACGAGGTAGGGATGCCGGCACCTAAGCAGCCTCCACGCGACTGACCACGCAGAGGCTACTCGGACCCAATCCCCCCTCGCGCCCCAAACCAGCGGCTCTGATTGGCTCCCATGGGGCCGCCACCCCAGGGAGCCAATCCATTTAAATGACGCGCGCTCGCGCCCGTCGCAGGCTGAGCGCGCGTGCCCCGACCAGGCCGCGCCCAGGGTCCCCGCGCCGGGCCGCGCGCCCGGTTAGCCTCGGCCGCCGGGACCCTGCCCGTGGCCTTGTAGTTTTCTATTCTTACATACATACCTGTACAACATTTTTTGCAGATTTCTTTGCTTTGCTTTGTGTCTAACCTCGCTCTTATATGATCAATGTTTGTGCACATGTATGTGGCTGTTTTAAGTGCAGACAATTTTGCTACCATCACAGTGTGTTTTGTTGACATTACTCTATTCTTATGTGCTGCCTTGTTACAATTTTCTTTATTCTTATTTGAATAACTACTAAACAATTAGTATAAAGAATTCATCCAAGAAACTTTTATCTCGATCGCACTCAATCTGAAACGTTCACCTCAAACTGCTAACCCAATGTAGCAAACATCTGTACGTGATGGAGCAAATTGGTTACCAGATTTGGATTCAGCGCACCAAAAAACGTAAAAATCAATCGAAACATTAGAGGCAGTTTAAAAAAATTTTTTTTTAGTGTTACTGTGTAATCAATCGATGACTTGAGCATATCGTGGCATGCACTGCTTTAATTTTGTCTTAATTCCTGCTTGTAGATGGCCTTCCAGAACGTTCGTCACTGTCAACACTTTGGCAGCCCTCTTGGAAAAATTTGTACCAGTCATCAACTCCAGTGTGACTCATGCATTCATCGCCATACGCTTGCTGTAACTTGTCATAAGTCTCTTTGCATGAATCTCCAAGTTTCTGGCAGAATTTAATGCAAATTCGCTGTTCAATTTTTTACACTTATTGAATTCTGACAAACTGCTTTTACATGATACCAAGCATCACGTGATTTTAAAAAGTACAGGTATGCTGCAGCCATGCTACACTCTGTGCATGTAGAACACATAACTAGGTCACTGCATGCTTAATAGCATCATGGTGCAGCATATTGTTATATAGTAACACAACAAGTCTCAATACTTTTTGATCACAACTCGTATGCCGATGATATTTTCTTGCTTTCTGCCACTGACACACTCTCCCCAGACCTAATCTCAGTTTATGCATGCTTAGACAATATTGTCATCTGGGTCCATGAAAAAGCACTTAAACTAAACCCAAACAAACCAAGAGCAACCTGGTTCACGGGTTCCTCCAGTTATCTTACTGTGGCATCGGTTCTAGAAGGAGCCCTGGTTACTCTCCAGCACGCCTTCAAGTGCGTACTTGGGTATCTTGTTAGACTCTGAACTTTCCTCTTCGTCTCAGATTGCTCAGATAGCAAAATCGTCATTCCTAGCACTCAGACCTTTTCTCGCAATTACGCAATTCCTTGATCCAACAGCACAGCATTCGTTTTGCTTCACACTGTAATGTCACATCTGGATTACTGCAATGTAATATATGCCGGTCTACCACTCTATCACCTAAAACATCTGAAGACTATCCAAAATACAACAGTCTATCTTCTTCCCTATGCCCGCAGATTTGACCATGCCACTCCATTATTATTTCAATATCACTGGCTTCCCATCAAATCAAGGATACAATTTAAAATTCTGACTTTTGCTCAGAAAGCCATTTAAGACGAATCGCTAGCTTATATCTCTACTCTAGTCACTCTATATGCCCCAGCAAGGAATCCCACTCGCTTCATGGAAGTAGGCTTCATATCCCTCCCCCATCTAAAGCCAAACTAGAATCCACATGGCAATCTGCATTCTTTGCCTTAGCCCCCTCACTTTGGAATAGCCTTCCCGTTTCCCTGCATTTGGAAGCTCTTCAAAAAAGCTCTGAAAACACACTTGCTTGACATCTCTGTTGAAGTCCCCTCAGCCTGGGCTTCACAGCGCTGCTGCCAGTAGAGTATTACCTCCTATCCCCGTTCTCTCTCTGCTAACCCTCCTCTCATTTCCTCCCTCTCCTCTACCTCTCCCGTATGCTCTTTTCCTCTTAACTTGGACAAATTTGGAGCTCCTATTTCTTATTCAAAAAATTATTTTTGTAAACTGCATTGCTTGTTTACATAACTGGTATATCAAATAAAGATAAGCATAGATATATACCTTTTCAATAATCTAACAAAAGAATAGCACCAACTCTGTGGCATTAGTTGATTTATTAAGGCAAGTAAGTTCATAAAAATGCAGTTGTTGTCACTAGGATTTTAATTAAGAAGACCTTTTACTAAAATGTGATGGGATTTTGCAATTAACGCATGTCTAATGCAAAAACAAACTACAATAGTTGCAACCCCTGTGTGCTAACTACCGTGGGTGTATCCAAAATGCTCCCAGCAATTATTGCACTGACTGGAACCCTAAAGCATCTCATTGTAATGCACAATTATCGTGGATGAACATAACTCCACCTATTGAGGTGGCGTTAGGTGAACGTGTGCTCATTGCAAGGTCACATTTAGTGTGTGGTGTTTAAGCTTGTGCTAACTGTGCAGTGCTCACTACACCCACTCTCCACCCCTAACCCAGTCTCTTACTACCCCAACACATGATTCACAGTTAGCATGGAAATCCGGCCACACTGTCGTGGTTCCATGCTAGCTGTCAACATGTGCCCCAGTACGCCTTCAGCGTATGCCTGAAGATGCATTGACAGCTAGCACCCATTAGAAAAAGACCTCCTAAGATATGAATCTTACCTTTTACTTCATTTTTAGCTAATTTTTCTACATTAGGGGTGTGCATGCATTTTAATTTCATTTTATATCTCTGCATGCATAAAACATTTGCACACATGAAATCATATGTTTGCTCATAAAAATCAGTGTTATGCATGTAAATATAATTGTATATCTGCACTACCACACTTATGAATGTAACACAATGAAACAATTAAAAAAAGAGAAAAATGAAACTAATAACAAAAGGATTTCTCCTGCACACTCCTATTTCTGATTTAATCCCTTGCACTTTATCTTGTGCATGAAATGCTGCAGTCCCAAGATTTGCCTTCTACAAAGCCTAGTAGGTTGTATCTTCCAAAGGTTTAGTGCAATTTTATGACAAAACATATGGATGTGTACTCTCCTGCCTTTCAGAAAATGAGATCAGCACAACAGCCATTCTCTGAGACCCAGTCTGCTGGAAAAGCAAGATATGTGAAGATGGAACAGCAAGATGTTCCCCACAATGCAACAAACCAGAGCTCACATTTAAAGGTAGAAAGTAGATAGTTGCTGGCTCAGCTTGGTGTTTTGCCTATTAAATATTATTGCAAGAAACTGTACGTCCATAGATCGATCATAATGCTAAAACTGGTCCCTCTGTAGGACTTCATACCAATTGCTTTTACAATGCACTTTTGCAAACAGCTTATCTCCTGTTTGAGAGTCATGATCAATAAACAACTACTTATCATCTAGGGGCATTTTGTAAAGAGGATCATAATGCTTTGCAGGAACTTATGACTAATGCTATGAGCTCTGTTAAGAAGTGAACTGTACTACTTGGGCATCATGTAAAATAGAGAGGGATGGAGTAATAATGCATCTCCAAAACTTTTTTTATTAACAATTTAAAAAAAAAATGGCACCTTATATGGCACCTTATAGGCCTCTAACATACACCATGTGGCTGACAAGAGTTCAAAAACAACAACAAAAAAACACAAAGAAAGCAAAGATAGGATTTATTATAAAATGGGTCAAAAGCACATTTGGAGAATACATTTATAAAAGGGCCCCATGAGTTGGTGCCTACATGCGCATTATTTTATGAAGACAGCTAGGCGGCCCCTTTAAAATACTAGTGTAGGTAGCAAAGAATGTGCCTGAAATGTAGGCGTGAAGGTTTACACTTGCTAGTGAGCAGATGTAAATGACTACACGGGGTTTGCTCTATTCGTGAGTTGGACATCTGAAAACGGGCACTTAGATATGCAAATCATAGAGATGTCCCCCAGCGTAAGCATGTCCATGTAGCACTGGGGCATGTGGAAGCATACCCTCGGTGGAGCAAGGGAGTTGCACGTTGTGGTGCAATTTGAGAATGGCACAAGCACGTTGAGCCCTGGTCATTGACGCTTTCATGTCTATACCTGCTTCTGAGCAAGAATAAGGTGCAAAAAAGTGCTTGCCGTGGCTGCAACTGTTCCAGGGGCAAGAGCTTACATCACCACAGTTACTATTTCTTGGCTGAGCAAACTTGCCTGTAAAAAAATATTCCAAACATATTACTGGCCTGCTTTCACACAGCTAAGTACTGGATATAGCAGGGCAGTACGAGCTAGTAACATAACATAGACGCCCCTCCTCCTGATCAACCTAGGCTCGGGTGTCCAAGTATCCAGTTCCATGGGCGTGCACTTAGGGGATGTCCACATTTGCAAAATGACCTACACCCATTGCAAGTATCCTGCCTTGCTATTTATATGGGGCCTGTCTCCAGAGCTGGTTACTATGACATTCATTTTTCAGGGTGAAGACAGACTGATTTCAGAAGGTACTGCTGCTACTCCCTCGGTTTTTGGATGTTCTTCTCTGAACATCCTTCATTCTTCCTAGACATCCCGTCTAAAATGCCACTTCACATGTGTATGTGACAATTCCACTTGCTCTCCGCCAAGACTGCATTCCCAGTAATGTGCGTTCACGCTAAAGTGTACATTTCCACATGTATGTATGAGGTTACATACACGTGGAAATGACTTTGTAAAATTACCTTCTTATTGCCATAAAATAATAGGAGAAAATTGTCAGTGTAGTGGCAAAACTTCCCTAAGCTCTTTCAATATCCTAGAATATATTCTAAATTCTCTATTACCATATCCACTTTCATTGTACCTGGTTCTATTTTTACTTTCTTTTCTTTAAATGTAATGATGACTACCTTTGCTCTGTATGCACTCTCGTCGTGAATTTGGTCCTTTTTTATCTCCCTATAAGAACACAGGATATGCCATACTGGGTCAAACCAAAGGTCCATCGAGCCCAATATCCTGTTTCCAACAGTGGTCAATCCAGGTCACAAGTAACTGGCATTTACAGAGATAAGAACTAGTATTTCCAAGTTTATCCAGCAAATAATTTTGTTATGGATTTTTTCCTCCAGGTATCTATTTGAAATCCTGCTATATTAGCCACCTTTACCATGTCCTCAGACAACTGATCCTGCAGCTTAATTGTGTTCTTGTTTTTGTGTTGCTTGAAGGTTCAAAAAAATTCCCCTGTTTAACCAAAATTCCTTACTGTCTTTGTTATTTCTAATCCTTTAGGGGCCTATTTAGTAAACCATGTTAGGTGTTTAAAATGACTTCTAACATGCGCTAACAGTTTATATGCTGCTGTGTTCACAGTAAATGTAGTGTTAACTGTTAGCACATGCTTATTGCTACCTGTGGAGGATAATTCTGTAGGGTATGGATAGATTTCTGTGTATATTTACATGCATAAGTCATGATATTTCAGTGGTTTGCATGCATAAGTGAAAACCTACAGAAGGAGTTTAGTCAGCCACTATTTGGAATGGACCTATGGGATGTACTTTCACTGAGGGAGTATATAGTGGTGTAGCCCAATGCACGCATGAAACATGGCCATTTCCACCTGCTCTAGAGCTGGCGTAAGTGACCATGACTTTATTTACGTGCATTTGTGTTAAATAAATACATAAATAGATTTGCAGCCACTTATGCTAGCATTCTATAAAGCCAAATCTGTGCAGATTTGACTTTACAGAATAGATGCCCTTAAAAAGCCTCTATTTATAGCATTACCTCCTAAACACCTAACATGGACATTCGGGAGCATGAATGGGCAAGGAATAGGTGGGGACTAAACCTTGTACTCATTATTGTCTGTTAACTGCTAATGTCATAGACCATGAGATGCTGTTAACAGTGTTAATATTTTTTCTGTCTTAACTGCATGGCTGACTTGACAAAACTGCTGGGAACAACCCCAACAATTAATGCAGAGGTTTTATTCCTAACGTACCTTAACTTTAGCTCTTAATGCACAATGGTAATAAGTTTATAATCCTTTTCCATGCATAAAATGCTGATTTAAATGTATCCTAAAATTAGCGCACGCCTGAAACTACATACGGTGCAAGATGGTATGTACTTATAGAGTAGGCATGTTCAGGGGAGGAGATAGGGCAGAGCATGGGTGATGTCACAATTTACATGCATTCTTTATAAATATGCACATATGCATGGAAAGTATGCACTAACATATATATCTGCTCTTGAGCAGGTGTAATGTCCATTCCTTCAACCTAGGTGTAATTTCTGTGCCTTCGTATTACAAAGGCACATAGGGCCATGTTTACTAAAATGTGGCAGTGCACCACATGTTAAGCCCTGAAACTCTGCATGGAGGTGGCATTGGATCTGTGCTAACAAATGAAGGTGTGCCTGGAATGTCCCAATGTAGTTATCATGGGTTCCACACCACTCTCATGCTAAGTGGTTTGTTGGTGCAACACTGATGATTTGCTGGTACACCATTGATGGTTGACATTCATTAAAGATGCCTGCACTAACTGCAAAGGGCAGGCTCCTCCTCTGAACAGCCCAGACTCCACTCCAACCTGCACTAAGCAGATAGCACATACTTGGCATGCCATAACGGTTACCACAGCACACTTGGCAAACTCCGTGCTAATGGGCACCTTCTCCATCTCCATATCTAGACACTCTGTGAAAAAATTACTCTCAATAGGTGGAACACATTAGCACACTTTAGTAAATAGGCCCCTGAATGTCCTGATTATGCTCCTTGCCATCTTCAGCTTTTCCAAATATTTCCTCATCTTCTTATTTTTGAGATACTTTTTTATCTTTTGAATACTAAGGGCCCAATATTCTAAAGGTGTTTTACATGATTTACTGACCTGTAAACTGTGTAAATGCTGCTGAATGGGATATTCAGTGGCACTAACATGGCAGCTATATGCCCTGATGCTAACTGTTTAGCGTCAGGGAGTATTGTGGGTGTTCCAGGGTGTGTTGTGGATGGCAATAGTTGCTAACTGAGTAGCGGTGATATTGCACCACCCGATTTGCAACCTGTGGGTAAAACTAGGCAAAGCAAAAACTGGCCTAGTTTTACATGTGGGAGCTTACCAGGTAGCTGTGCAATATCGCCGCTACCTCGTTAGCGCCTGCGGCATCGGAGGCTGTGTGGCGACCCTGGATATTCAATGCCAGGGCCATATATGACCCAGCATTGAATATCCGGGGTTAGAGGTCAGCGGTGATGGCTATGAACCGTAGCAGCACATAGCCATCCCAATTGAAAATTGAACCCTATGCTTTTTGACCTTTTATCTTTTTCATTCAACATTTTTGAAACCATATTGGCTTTTGTTTCTCATACATTGCTTTCCTGAGATAAAGATGTATTGCTCTTACAGTGACTTCTCGAAGTTTAGCCTACTATTCTGCTTTACTTAGATCTTCCCATCTCATCTGGATTTTGTGCTAAACTTACATGGAAAAATTATATGGTAAAGATAGGACAGCAATTTATGAGATTCTCAAGTGGATAAATTTAATGGGATAGAGCTGAATATCACCACTTTTTGGTTAACTTTATCTTCAATATCAAAATGTCTCTTATCTCTTCCAAATTTAGAAACATAGAAACATAGAATCATGTCAACAGATAAAGAGATATCATGCCTATCAAGCCTGTCCTTCCATATCAACCACTTCAACCGTCTTCTTTTTTCTTTTAGAGATTCTCTGTGTTTGTCACATTCTTTTTTGAATTTAGATACTTCCTCATCTCTACCACCTCCACTGGGAGAGTATTTCATGATCCACCAACTCTTTCCATAAAGCAATATTTCCGCATATCACTCCTGAATCTATCCCCTTTCACCCTCATCGCATATCCCCTCATAGCAGAGCTTGCTTTCAATCTAAAGAGGCTCTTCTCCTGTGCATTTATGCCATGGAGGTATTTAACCGTCTCAATCATATTACCTCTATCCTGCCTTTCCTCTAAGATGTACATATTAAGATCCTTAAGTCTGTCATGAAATGCTTTATAATGAAGACCACTAACCATTTTAGTAGTCACCCTCTGTACTGACTTCAGCCTGTTTATATCCTTTTGAAGGTTCGGTCTCCAGAACTGCACACAATACTCTAAATGAGGTCGCACCAAAGACTTATACAGAGGCACTATCACCTCCTTTCTTCTGCTGGCCATTCCTCTCCCTATGCACCCAAGCATCCTTCTAGCTTTTGCTGTCACCTTTTCTACCTGTTTAGCTACTTTAAGATCATCAGACACAATCACGTCTAGGTCCCGCTCTTCTTGGGATTGCTGCAGCCCAAATGCATGACCCTGCATTTTTTAACATTAAATCTCAGCTGTCAAATTCTAGACCATTCTCAAGCCCATTGTTAACACTGTAGCATTCTCAGAAGTTCTACCTGTTCTAGGTAAGGGGGCAAAAAGTCTAAATCGCATTAATAGCTTTAATACATGGCTCCAGACTTGGTGCAAACGAGAAGGATTCAGATTTATTGGCGATTGGGAAAACACATGGACCAACAAGAAACTATACTGCGCTGATGGACTACACCTCTCTGTCGCAGGGAAAAGAATCCTACGTGAAAAATTCAGGCAGTATGTCGATTTGCATTTAAACTAGAAGAAGGGGGTGACGGACAGGGAAGGTCAAGTTCTGGACGTCACCCCCTGCAAAAGCAGAATAACAGAAACAGCCACTCTTTTAAACAACACATCAAAAGCAACTGGAAAGAAGTGGGTAGAATAAAATCAATGCAAAATACACACAAGCCAGTTAAATGCTGGAAAGCAATGAGCACAAATGCTCAAAGCTTAGTCAACAAACCTCCGGACCTGGAAGCCCTAATGCTGGAAAAGGACTTGGACTTTGTGGCCATTACAGAAACATGGTTTAATGAATCACATGCTTGGGATATAGCCATACCTGGCTATAATCTATTCAGAAGAGACAGAGAAAATGGAAAAGGGGGAGGAGTAGCCTTGCATGTCAAAAGCAATATCAAAGCTACTGAAATGCAGGGTGCATGGGGAAAAGAAGATGCGCTCTGGATCATGCTGGAAAGAGGAGATGGCACTGTCATCCATACTGCTGTAATCTACAGACTTCCGACTCAAATTAAAGAGATAGATAACTAATTGGTTATAGACATTGCCAAGATAGCAACAAAGGGGAAAGCAATCATATTGGGTGACTTTAATCTACCCGATGTAGATTGGATTACTCCTTCTGCAAATCTCGAAAGAAGCAAAAAAATTGTGGATGTTATCCAAGATGCGTTACTTAGACAAATGGTGATGGAACCAACCAGGGAAAGCTCAACGCTGGATTTGGTGCTCACCAACAGTGATAGCGTGTCTAATGTCTGGGTGAGTGCCCCTGTGAGCAACAGTGATCATCACACGGTGTGGTTTGAGATAAAAGCCAAGGTGGACTCCAATCATAGCAAGCTCAAAGTCCTAAACTTAAAAAACACTGACTTCAATAAAATGGCCGAGTACCTAAAGGAGGAGCTGACAGGGTAGAAGGGGATAAGGGAAGTGGAATTGCAATGGGCTAAACTAAAAGGGGCAATAAAAGGGGCAACAGATAAATATGTAAGAAAAGTAAATAAAAACAAGAGGAGAAGGAAACCTATTTGGTTTTCCAAAGAAGTGGTTGCTCAAATAAGGGCAAAAAACACAGCTTTCGCAAAATTCAAAAGCTTGCAAACAGAAGAACACAGAAATGAATGCAGGATCAAAGTTAAGGAGACAAAAAGAGAAATATGGATAGCAAAATCAAAGGCAGAGGAAAAGATAGCTAAAGATGTTAAGTGCGGCGACAAAACTTTCTTCAGGTATATTCGGGAAAGAAAGAAGATCAGAGGTGGAATTGCAGGACTCAGAAGTGCTGGAAATGGACACGTGGAAAATGACATTGATAAAGCAAAATTACTAAACAAATACTTCTGCTCTGTTTTTACTAAAGAAAATCCTGGAGAAGGACCACCTGTAACTCCCAAATATAAAAATTGGAATGAGAGAGGATGAGGTTTTAGAACAACTTGTAAAACTGAAAGTGGACAAGGCCATGGGACCAGATGGGATACCTCCCAGGATACTGAAAGAGCTCAGAGAGGTTCTTGCAGGGCCGTTAAAGGATGTTTTCAACAGATCTTTGGAATCAGGAGATGTTCCTCAGGACTGGAGAATGGCTTACGTCGTACCTCTACACAAAAGTCGTGACAGGGAAGAAGTGTCAAACTACAGGCCCGTGAGCCTTACCTCGGTGGCGGGAAAAGTAATGGAGATGCTCCTGAAAGAGCAAATAGTGAACTTTCTCAAAACCAGCGGGTTTTACCGAAGGACGATCTTGCCAGACAAATCTGATTGAGTTCTTTGAGTGGGTGACCAGAGAACTGGATCAAGGACACACGATGGATGTCATCTACCTAGATTTTAGCAAAGCCTTTGATACTGTCCCTCATAGGAGGCTCATCAATAAACTCAGTAACTTGGGGATGGGTCCCAAGGTGGTAAAGTGGATCAAAAATTGGTTGACTGACAGACGACAGAAGTGATGGTAAATGGAGCTCACTCGGATGAAAGGAAGGTGATTAGCGGGGTGCCTCAGAGTTTGGTCCTAGGCCTGGCAGTGTTCAATGTATTTGTGAGTGATATTGCTGAAGGACTGAATGGAAAAGTCTGTCTTTTTGAAGATGACACAAAATTTTTCAACAGAGTGAACTCCCCCAAGGGAGTGCTTAACATGAGGAGGGATCTGCAAAAGCTGGAGGAATGGTCTGATGCTTGGCAATTAAGATTTAATGCGAAGAAGTGCAGTGTCATGCACTTGGGTAGCAGAAATCCAAAGAAAATGTACGCGATAGGAGGCGAGAGGTTGGTGTGCACGGAGCAGGAGAAAGACCTCGGTGTGATTATTTCTGTAGATCTCAAGGTGGCATAACAGTGCGACAAGGCAGTGGCAAAAGCCAGGAGGATGTTGGGCAGCATTCGAAGAGGAATTACCAGCAGAAGGGAAGGGGTACTAGTGCCACTGTATAAGTCTCTGGTGAGGCCTCACTTGGAATACTGTGTTCAGTTTTGGAGACCGTATCTTGCAAAGGATGTACAAAGAATGGAAGCTGTTCAGAGGAAGGCGACCAAAATGATTGGAGCCTGCGTCGGAAGCTTTATGAGGAGAGACTTGAAGACCTAAACATGTACACTTTGGAGGAGAGGAGGGATAGGAGAGATATGATTCAGACCTTTAAATACTTCCAGAGACGGGGAAGCTGTAAAACTAGAGGGCATGACATGAAGCTGCAAGGTGGCAAATTGAAAGGCAATGTCAGGAAATACTTTTTTACTGAAAGGGTGGTGGATGCTTGGAATGCCCTCCCGATGGAGGTGGTGGGGGCAAACACAGTGACGTAATTCAAAGTGGCCTGGGACAGACACAGTGGCTCACTTTACAGCAACAAGATTAAATCAAAATAAATGTAACCATCTAATTTCTCAACAAATAGGAGTGTCCTACATGGAGCGATGGGGGGAGAAGCGGTGGGTTCACCCCTAAAAAAATAAAGAAACAAAGATATGGGGAGGGGTGAAGATAGGGAGAGGGATGCACCTGCTCCTGGTGGGTGCACCACTAAGCAAAGACATGGGTAGGGGTGCATATACTCCCTAAAAGACATGGGAAGGGGTGCACCTACTCCTGCCATATTGCTGGGCAGACTAGATGGACCATACTGGTCTTTATCTGCTGTCATTTACTATGTTACTATGTTAAGCTTAGCTCAATCCCTCCTCATATTATCTACACCTTCCTGGGTGTCTACTCTATTGCAGATTTTGGTATCATCCTCAAAGAGGCAAACCATACCCGACAGTCCTTCCGCTATATCACTAACAAAGATGTTAAAAAGAATCGGACCAAGGACAGATTCCTGGGGCATACTACTGGTAACCCTCTCCTCAGAGTGAGCTCCATTTACCTGTACCTTTGTTGCCTCTCACTCAACCAATTTCTAACCCAAGCAGTAACTTTAGGGTCCGTCCCTAGGATGCTCAGTTTGTTTATAAGTCACCTGTAAGGAACAGTGTCAAAGGCTTTACATAAATCTAAATACAACACATCTAGGACTCTCCCTCGATCCATCTCCCTGGTAGCCCAGTCAAATAAATCAATCAGATTTGTCTGAGAAAACCTGCCTCTGGTGAATCCATGCTGCCTCAGATCCTGTAATCCACTGGACTCCAGAAACCTCACTATTCTCTTTCAGCAGCGTTTCCAATAATTTACTCACCACCAAAGTTAAATTAACCGGCCTGTAGTTTTCAATCACATCCTTACTTCTGCTTTTGTGTTAAGGGACCACATGAGCCTCTCTCCAGTCCTTTGGCACCACTCCCGACTCCAACGAGGCATTGAAAAGGTCAGTCAGTAGAGCTGCTAGAACGTCCCCAAGTTCCCTCAGTATTCTAGGGTGTATCCCATCCAGTCCCATCGCTTTGTTTACTTTAAGTTTAGCTAGTTTCTCACAAACACAATCTTCTGAAAACAATTCAAGATGCCCCTCACTTCTGTTCCTGTTTGTGGGTGTTTTCTGAGGTCCTGCTCCTGGTTCTTCATCTGTGAACACAGAACAGAAATATTTGTTAAGCAATTCCGCTTTATCTTCATCAGCTTCTACATATTCCTCACCTTCACCCTTGAGTCTGACAATACCACTTTTGCCCATCCTCTTCTAACTAATATATCTGAAAAATATCTTATCCACCCATTTTATTGCATTGGCTATTTCCTCCTCTTTTTGAATCTTTGCTTTCCTGACTACTTTGCTAGCTTCTCTAAGTTTTTCTAAGTCTTCCTCTCTCTGTGATCTCTTGTATTTCATGAAGACCTCCCTCTTTTTCTTCACCTTTTCAGCTACTTCTTTCGAAAACCATAGCGGTCTCCTTTTTCTTTTACCTTTCTTTATTATTTTAACAATAAGGTTGGTTTCCCTTAAAATATCCCCTTTCAGTTTTGCCCACTGTTTTTCTACATCCCCTAGCTGTTCCCATCCTGCTAATGACTCCCTGAGGTACTGGCCCATCTTGGCAAAATTAATTTTCCTAAAGCCTAAGACCCTTGCTTTTGAATGGATTTTAACAATCCTAGTCCTAATACTGAACCACACCATCTAGTGATCACTGGATGCAAGTTGATCTCCCACAGTAACATCAGAAACACTTTTACCATTGGCAAGCACCAAGTCCAGTATGCCCCTTCACATGTGGGTTCTGTTACCAATTGTCTGAATAATTCTCCCTGTAGAGAATCCAGGATCTCCTTACTTCTAGATGATACTGCAGCCGGAATGTTGAAATGCCCTATCAGTATCACTTCCCCTTTCCTAGCAATGCTGCGTATGTCTTCATTTAACTCTCTGTCCACCTCTTCCTCCTGTGAGTGAGGTCTGTATATCACGCCAGTGCAAATAGATTTCTCTTGCCCTCTTTCTAGTTTAACCCACTGTACCTCCTCTCTCCCTTTTAAGCTCTGTAGTTCCAAAGCTTTTAATACTATTTTTCACATATAGTGCCACTCATCCCCCCTTCTTCTTATCCTGTCCTTTCTGAATAAAATATAGCCTGATATAGTTACATCCCAATCATGGTTTTCTGGGAACCATGTTTTTGCAACTGCCACTAAATCCAAGTTAGCCTTTCCCATTAAAGCTTCAACATCTGGGATCTTATTTCCCATGCTATTGGAATTTATACATACCGCTTTCTATATGTTGTCCCTTTTACCTATTTTCATAATGGGATTTAATGTTTCACTTACCTGTGGGCTTTCACTTACCTGGGGGCTTTCTTCACCCATCCCTAATGAATTTAACAGCATAACATTTAGCTTGATATCAATATGTGGTCAATGAGCAGCAATGCAAAGACAATGATTTGTGCAGTTGAAGTTAACTGCATAAAATAATTTTGAATATCAACCTATATAATAATGGAAAACTTAAAGGCCATAGAAAGTCATACTGGATAACTAAACAGAAAAATAATGCAAAAATAAAAAAATATTCTCATTGAACCAGGCAAGTAGAAAAGACAATGCAATGATTTAATAAACGTGAAGTGACATTTTAGAAGGGAAGTCTAAGAAAAATCTAGGACTTTCATTGCAAAATGTCCAAAACCGGGGGAGTGACAATAGTGCCTTCTGAAATCACTCTGTCTCCTCTCCGAAAAATGGATGAATGTCCCTATAACAGGTTATGAAGATTGCCCCGTGCAGGTTGTAAAGCTGGATGCATCCATGAGTAAAGGGCGTTTCAGAAATGTAAACATCCCCTTAGAACTGGGTACTTGGATGTTCCAGCAGGGGTATCCCAGAAGGGAGGCGCCTGTGTTATGAGACTTGCACATCTCAGCCTGCCATTTAAGATAGTCAGATGTGCAGCGTCGAGCCGGTAAAATGTTTGGACTAGTTATTTACATTCAGGCGGGAAATAATAACAGTGGTGATGTAAGCACAATTGTAAGCATTACATCCATGAAATGAGCACTTTGTTCACCTTATTCATTGTCGGAAGCAGGCATAGGTATGGATGTCTCATCCAACCATGGCCCGACATGCTTGTGCCATTCTGAAATTACACTGCAATGTGCATCTCCCTTGTTCAACCCAGGCCATGCCTTCCCCACACCCCCTTGCTAAATGGGCATTCTTGGGCCAGCAGCATCTATATACTTGATTATTATTAAATTGGGTCTAGGGACATCTCTGTGATTTGCATGCTTGAATGCATATTTTCAGACATCCAACACATGAGCAGAGCTTCTAATATACCCCTTTAATGTTTAATAAAATGATTTAATACCTCCACCCAGATACTGGAAAATGTAAGAGAAAAATAATAACCCTTGGAACGCCCGATACCAGCTTCCTGTTTACCAACAGGAAATCGGTATTGGGCATTGGAGGGAGTGGACGTAAACAACCCCTTGTTGCCAAAATTTTAAGGTAAGCACCACAGGGCTGTTTGCATTCATTGCCACCACTGCAGGTACCTGAGAGGGGTGCCGAAGAGGAGAAGGAGGGGTA
Source organism: Ichthyophis bannanicus (assembly GCA_033557465.1). NCBI lineage: Eukaryota > Metazoa > Chordata > Amphibia > Gymnophiona > Ichthyophiidae > Ichthyophis > Ichthyophis bannanicus. Next base: position 401,103,689 of record CM066032.1, on the reverse strand, counting down.
CAAGGGATTAAATTTGCCTAGGGTGTCTCATCTCCTTGCACCAGCCCTGGTCCCCAACTCTGGTTTTGGGCCAAATAGAAAGCCAGGCCTGGATTAGCAGCTCTTTTATTGAGGCTATTGTTTAATACTAAAGGCTGAAGTGTGCTAAAGAACTACCTCCCTTTGAATGATTAAGGTTTGTGAAGGAACTGTATGACAAGAGTTGTAACAGCTGCCCACTAAACCTGACTTTTTAAAGCTTCTAAAGTTTAAAGAAGCAGAGATGTCTGCTAACAGTTTTGTACAATGTTCATATGGGTTCTGTGAAAGCTTTTGGCACCATGGGTAGGGGACAGCAGGACTACAAGAGCAATCCCAGGACTTTTACTTATGACTGGGTGCTGTAAAGTTTGGAAAGTGGACACTGTACACTTGCTGTCTGAAGAAGCTGTGCTTATTGTGTGAAAAATAGGAAAATATATTCCGTTTTATTTTAATTTTCCTTGATTTTGAGTCTGCTTTAATAAAGCCTGGAGAAGGCACTTATTTGGCTGTCTGTGGTAATAGTCAAGTAACTCCTGAAGCAAAAATCATGTCTGAGAGCAGAACAAAACATCCAATGAAGGAGTGGTTACAGGGATACTTCCAGACTATAAAGTTTTTTCTGTGGACTTCTCAGACTTACAGCATAATAAATATGAATAAAATAAACATATAATTAGACAAATATTAACAATTCAACATTGAACCTAAATTTAAAACACAGCCCTGTAGTCAATTAGCTGGAATAAAGAATTAAATGATACCTCAGTTACTAAACATCAAGAAACTCATGGTCCTCAATTGACTCGATTCAGGGTCCATGACTGAAGGGTTCTGGAAGGAACCATAATGCAAAACCCCTAACAAAGAACTATCAATGCAATGATCAGATTAGATACTGTGGGGGTTATTCTGAGACACGAATAGCGGGGATGGAATCCCGATGGGACGTCCATCCCCACTATTCATTCTGGCAGCAGCCCCCGACCGGCTTCCCCACCAGTTGTGTGGTGAAGTTAGTCAGGGGCGGGAGGAGGTGGCCCGGGTGCAGAGAGTGTGCGAGTAGTGGACATACAGGGCTGATTGTAATGTCAGCTCTGTACGTCCAGGGCCGGCAAAATGGCCGTGAAGTTATTCCACTTCTGAGGTGGAATAGCTTCCCTGGACGTTGTTTTGTTGTAAAGTCAGGGTGCAGAAGGGACTGGGGGGGGGACAGGGTTTCTGCCCCGCAGCCTGACACTGGCCTTAGGAGGCCTGATCGGGGATCGGACTGCGGGGGAAAAAACCTTAATTGTTGGCAGCCAGCATCACGGTATTTAAATGGAGGGAGCCATGGTGCCATGGCAACAGGACGCCATGGCGCCGTGGCTCCATATAAATGCCTGCCTGAGCTATCCGGGCAATGCCTGCACGTACAGGCCTGATCACGATTCTGAGCCCACAGGGTTAGACGGGCCCTGCGGGATCAGAATTGCAACCACCTTTGTACGTCTGGCTCAGTTGTAGATATATAATATGGTAATGATTACAGTGTTTTGAAATGTTATTGGCATACTTGATTAATACTGTTTGTAAGTTGTTGTCATATCAGTATACCTAAATGAGAAAAGTAAAGGTCAGTGTGTAAGTGTGGCATGCAGTGGGAAGGGGTTTTCTTTAAAACACAGAACAGACAGCAGTTCATGGAAAACAAAATAGCTTTTATTCTATCTCAGCTTGTTTAACCTCCACAAAGCTGGTTCTCCTGGCCCCTCCTCCAGCCCAAGTTAAAGTTCCTACCTCAGAACTCCTTTGCATAGTTTGCATTGGAAGGACTTCTTGATCCACGGTTCTCTCTCCTTCCTGCAGCCTACTGGGTTCTTAACCTCTCCCCGTGAGCCACGCCCTCCCATTCCTAAATTCTGTGCTGCAGACTCTCTCTTAAAGGGGACTGCTGATAATCCCTTTGGAAAGGGATGGGTAACATTCTATATACCACATCACCCCCTCCCCTCAGCTCAACCATGCCCATTGAGCACTTGCCTCACCCGGAACCCCCACACGGAAAAGGAAGTCCGTATTCAGGTGAGTCCGACCAGCCCTATGGCAGACTTGAAATTGGTAGGGTTTGAGATGCAAAAACCACCTTATGTTGAGCCAGTTACTTGAAGGGTTGGTGGTCCATTACTAGCGTAAATGGATAGCAAAGCAGGTGCTATTTGAGGGTTTCAAGAGCACACTTGACAGCCAGGGCTTCCTTCTTGATCACCACATAATGCTTCTCCCAAGGAAGCAGTTGATGAATGCTATGGGATGTTCCTCATCCCTGACTTCCTGGGCCAGAACTGCTCCTAGGTTTACCTCTGAGGCATCAGTTTGCACAATAGACAGTAGAAAGAAATCAGGGTAGGTTTATTGATTTAGCAATGCTTATATACCACTTTCCACCAGGTCAATTCAGTACAAATTCAGGTGCCGTGTATATTTTACCTTGTCCTCATAGGCCTCATAATCTCTTTTGTACCTGAAGCAATGGAGGGCAAAGTGGCTTGCCTAAGGTATATCTGACCTGAGATTGCTATCCTCCAGCAGGATTTGAATCCCCAGCCCTCTAGCCCAAGGCAATTTGCCCCAGCCACTAGGCCACTCCTCCCTCTGAGTATATAATCAGAGTACATGGCCTTCTTGAGATGCTGGAAGGCCAGTTCCAGGTCCAGTGACCACTGAATCCATTCAGAAGCTCTCTTCTAGAGTGGACTGGTTAATGACTCTGCCACCTCTGCAAAATTAGGGATAAACTGACAGTAATAGCCAATCAATCCAAGGAAGGCATGGACCTCTTTCTTCGATTTCAGGGTGAGGACCTGGACAATGGCATCCACTTTCCATAGTTGGGGTCGTATCTGCCCATTCCCAATTAAATATCCCAGGTATTGAATGCCCCAGCCTCCTAGAAAACATTTCTTGGGGTTTGCCATCAACCCTGCCTTCCACAGGTTGGTCAACACAGCTTGTACTTGAGTTAGATGGGTGATCCAGTCTCTGCTGTAGATTACAATGCCCTCAAGGTATGTAGCCACATAGCCCTTGTTTGGTCTCAGCAGGCAGTCGACTAGGCATTGAAATATGGAAAAAGTCCCATGTAATCCAAAGGGCAGTATTGTAAATTGGAAAACACCTTGTGGTGTTGAAAAAGCAGTCTTCTCCTTGGCAACTGGAGTCAAGGGCACCTGCCAGTATCCCTTGCTCCACTAAGTTGCTTGATTAACTCATCTACCATGCACATGGGATACAGTTCCAGTTTAGAAGCTGCATTGACCTTCCAGGAGTCAGTGCAGAATCTGATGCTTCCATCGTGTTTAGGAACCAAGATGATGGGGGATGACTAGTCACTCATAGACTCTTCTATAACTCCCAGGTTAAGCATCTATTCCAGCTCCTTGGCGACAGCTTGTCACTGGGCCTCCAGAATCCAATAGGGTCATTGCCGGATAACCACCCCAGGGTCAGTAACAATATCATGATAAATAAAGTGGGTTCATCACGGGTGGATGGAGAACACCTTTAGGTTCAGGTGGATCAAACCTTCTCAATCTCTTCTCTGGGCAACAGAGAGCTGATCTCTAATCGGGACTTAAGTTGGATCCGACGAGGTTGAAATTTTCAGCCCAAAATCATCTCTCTGTACTACCATTGGAGTCCACTTTTTCAATAGGTTAATATAGTAAATTTTGACTTTCTTCCATTTATCCAGCTGGGCAATCTTGTAGCTAACAGGCCCTGCTTTCTCTTACACCTCATAGGTCCCCTGCCATTTACAGAATAACTTGCTCTCAGATGAGGACAGCAAGACTAAAACTCTGTCTCCTAGTTGGAAGGTGCTGTGCACAGCTGCATGATTGTAGCCCTTGGCCTGCTCAATTTGGACTTTTTCCAGAGTGAGTTTAGCCACCTCTCTGGCTTTCCTCTGCCGGTCTTGCATTTGTATAATGTACTCCAGCAAATTACGCCTGGCACGGGGTTCTTCTTACCATGTTTCCCTTACTACATTGAATATGCCATTTGGCTGTCTTCCGAAGAACAACCCAAAAGGCAAAAACTGCATGGAATTCTGAGATACCTCATGGATGACAACGATCAAGTAGGGTAGGAGAGGGAACCAATTTTTCCTATCTTCTTGCACAAACTTTTTAAACATCTGTTTCAGAGTTTTATTGAATAGTTCAATGAGGTCATCCATCTGTGAATGATATACTGATGTTCACACTATCTTGACCTTCATCAAGGCACATACTTGCTTCATCACCTTGGATACAAGGGGTGTTCCTTGATCTCGTGAGGATCTCATTGGGTATTCCCACCTGCAAGAATACTTCCAGAAGGCATTCATGATTGTGGTAGTCTTCAAATTCCTTAGAGCAATGGCCTCTGGGTATCAGGTAGCATAGTCTAGTATGACTAAAATATACTTGTTGCCTCAGATGGTTCACTCCAGGGGTCCTACCAGGTCCATGGCCACTCTTTCAAATGGAGTTTCAGTAATGAACATTGGCACTAGAGGGGCAAATCGGACTCTGGCAGGGATATGAAGTTGGCAGGTGGGGCATGACTGGCAATACTACCTGTTAGTATATACATTTAAACCACTCTGATGCATAAGTAAAGGGCGGTATATCAAATGCCTAAACCATAACCATAACCTGTTTGTAGACTACAGGTCAGAAAAATCAGGCTAAAACACACTCCAGTGCTTTTTCCACCCCCAGGTGTTCCCCTAATAAATGGCTATTGGCAACGATAACACCTGCTGATGATAGGGCCAGGAAACTATCAGTTGTTATTATTATTATTAGACTGTTTTTCTATACCACTTTTCACCAGGGCAAAGCGGTGTACAATTCAACTTGGTTTTACATATAACAGTAGAACTTTGTACATATGTAATTTCTATTTACAAATGATTGGTGTTATAACCAAACAATTTCTATACAGTAGAAGAGATCTTGTAATGAGGGGAGTGAGGGACAGGGAGGGGAGAGGGAGGGACAGGGAGGGGAAAGAGAGGTTTTGTGATTGAACCAAAGTATTTGGTGAAGAGGTAGGTTTTGAATAGTTTCCTGAATGTTGGTAGGTTACTTGTGGATCTTAGATTGTCAGGTAGTGAGTTCCAAAAGGATGGTGCATATAGTTCAAAGGCTCTATTGCATGCATATTGGGAGCTGGTAGTTTTTTCTTGAGGTATGTTTAGCATCCCTCACTTGGTTTGCAGCTTGTCGTGCTGTGAGGGCTTGTGTGCATCAGTGATGCTGAGGGCTAAGCTATCAGTAGTTTAACTAGTGGCAGGGTCTACCAAGATGGACAGGTCTCAGCTGAGGTGCCAGACCAAGACAAACCACCCATCTGGCAGCAGCAGAATGGAACAATGTTGACGGCGGAGGATCACATTTCTGTGACAACGGCAACAACACTAAATTTAAACTGCGCGGAGGAAAGGCCCAGAAATCTACTTCTGTATCTTGCCAAGAAAACCCAATGGATAGTCACAACAAAACAAATTGCACTATAGTGCTGGAAGATGAGACCCCCCCAGGTCGGAAGGCACTCAACTAGCTACTGGGGAAGAGCAGAAGACTTTTCATAGTAAAGCCAGCATTTATGATGTGGTTGGAGCAAAGCCCTCGGGACATCTGACTGCTGATGTAGCAGCACATGAAATGAGAGTCAGAAGCTGTAAAGATGTGAAGATGTCTTACATATTGGAACATGGAACATACAAAGCATGAACTAAGGTAAGTTGGAGGAGGTCAAGAATGAAATGGAACGTATACAACTTGATTGCTGGGTGTCAGCGAACTGAAATGGACTGGCATCAAGCACTTTGCATCAGATGATCACATGGTCTACTATGCTGGAAATGAAAGATAAAGAAGAAATGGTGTTGCATTTATAATAAGGAAGAAACTTGCAAGAATTGTAATGAAATACAATGCAGTCAATGAATGCTTAATCTCTATTTGTCTACGAGGAATGCCAATCAACACAGCTATAATTCAAGTATATGCCCCAACAACAGCTGCAGAAGAGGATGAAATTGAAGAGTTCTATGAACAAGTTCAAGCTGAAATTGACAGAACATGCAAACAGGATATCCTGATAGTCATGGGTGACTGGAACACAAAAGCCGGCAACAAAGAAGAAGGCAAAGTGGTTGGAAAATATGGACTTGGCAACAGAAATGAAGCTGGAGAAAGACATAGAATTCTGCAAGACCAATGATCTATTCATCTCAAACACCTTCTTCCAGCAACACAAGCGGCGACTGTACACATGGACTTCACCCAATGGATTGTACAAAAATCAAATTGACTACATCTGTGGAAGTCAATGATGGAAAAACTCTATAACATCAACGAAGACAAAACCTGGAGCTGACTGTGGTACAGATCATCAACTACTAGTATGCAAACTCAAGCTAAAGTTGAAAAAGAGCAAACCACTCATGAATGCAGCAAAATATGACCTTGAGAATATACCACTGGAATTTAAAGACTGCCTGCAAAATCGATTTGCTGCTTTAGATACAAATGACAGAGCTCCAGAAGAGTTATGGAATGACATTAAGAAGGTTGTGTTGTAAGAAAGCGAGAAGTCTCTACAAAAGGTGAAAAAGCAAAAGTGGCCAAAATGGATGATGGAAGAAACTCTGAAAATTTTCAAGAAACGCAGAGAAGCTAAAGCCAGAGAGAAAGAAAGACAATCGCAGAACTCAACAGAGATTTCCAATGTGCAGCAAGACAGGACAAGGAAAAGTACTACAATGACACATGCAAGGAAATAGAAGCAGAAACTATTAGAGGAAGAACAAGATTGGCTTTCCTAAAGCTACGAAAGTTAAAGAAAAAATTCCTGCCTTGAATTGGAATGTTACAAGATGCTCAAGTTTCTATGTTGAATTATGCTGAGAAGATCAAGAAAAGGTGGAAAGAATATACAGAGTTTTTATATGATAAAGATCAAGTGGACCAACAGCCATTTCAACCTGTGCCTTATGATCCAGAACCATTGGTGATGAAAGAAGAAGTTGAAGCAGCATTGAAAGCCTTATCAAAGAACAAAGCACCAGGCATTGATGGCATTCCCATAGAAGTATTACAGCAATCTGATGCAGCTGTTATCATACTTACAAGGCTCTGCCAAGAAATTTGGTAGACAACATCATGGCCTACTGACTGGAAAAGATCTGTGTTTATACCAATACTAAAGAAAGGTGATCCAACTGACTGTATAAATTATCGCTCAATTGCTCTGATCCCTCATGCCAGCAAGATTCTACTCAAAATTATTCATCAGAGACTATAATCATACCTGGAACGAGAACTTCCTGAAGTCCAAGCAGGGTTCAGGAAAGGGCGAGAAACGAGAGACATCATCGTGGATGTGAGATGGATCCTTGAAAAGACTAAAGAATACCAAAAGGATATCTATTTGTGCTTTATCGACTACAGCAAGCCCTTTGACTGTGTAAACCATGAGGAAACTCTGAGCCACATTAAGAAGCATGGGTATACCAGAACACCTGATCGTTCTCTTGCACAGTCTGTACATTGATCAAGAAGCAACAGTTCAAACAGAACAAGGAGAAACAGAATGGTTTAAAATAAGCAAAGGTGTAAGACAAGGCTGATACTTTCCCCCTACTTGTTTAATTTATATGCAGAACAAATCATCAGAGAAGCAGGATTGCATGAAGACAACAGAGGTGAGAAGATTGGTGAAAGACTCATCAACAACCTTCGCTATGCTGATGATACCACATTACTGGCTGAAAGTGAAGATGATATGAAACATTTGCTTCTCACAATCAAAGAATATAGTCTCAAAATGGGCCTGCACCTTAATGTAAAGAAGACAAAGATCTTGACAACTGGCAAAATCAACAAGTTCATCGTTGAAGGAGAAGAAATTGAAATCGTGGACAACTTTAACCTACTTGGATCAACTATCAATGAAGAAGCAACAAGCAGTCAAGAAATCCGACGATGCATTGCTCTTGGCAGAATGGCTATGAAAGACCTAAAGAAGATTCTCAAGAGCAGAGATGTCTCTCTCCATACAAATATTTGACTTGTTCAAGCCATGGTATTTTCAATAACATCATATGGATGTGAAAGCTGGACAGTGAAAAAGATAGACAGGAATAAAATTGATGTCTTTGAATTATGGTGCTGGCGGCGAATACTGCATATACCATGGACTGCCCGAAGAACAAACCAATCAGTACTAGAGGAGATCACACTTAAGCTTTCTTTAGAAGCTCAGATGACCTCAACTTTCATACTTTGGGCACATCATGCGAAGAGAGAGAGATCATTAGAGAAAGACATCATGCTTGGCAAGCTAGAAGGTCAACGCAAAAGAGGAAGGCCAGCAATGAGTTTGATCAATACAATAATAGCAGTTATGGGTACCAGTCTGTCAACAATGAGCCACCTAACTGAAGACCGAACACAATTTAGGACAACTATCCAGAGGGTCGCCATGAGTAGTCACCGACTCGACGGCATTTAACAACAACAACATGTTTAGCATGTTTATTGTGGCATACCTTTTTGTTCTGTTAGGATTGATGGGGTTCAACAGAGTTTGCAGGTTATAAGCAGATTGCTTGTTGATAACTTTGAAAGTTAGGAGTAAGATCTTATAGAGCATACGATTGGGTAGTGACAGCCAGTGGAGCTTTTTGAGGCTCGGCGTGATATGGCCATTCTTAGATGCATCTTGTATTATCCGTGCTGCAGTATGCAAGGCCGTATTCAGGGGGAGTAGGGTTGTCTTTGGCAGTCCATGGAGGATTGAGTTGCAGTAATCAAAGTGGGGTGTTATGATCACTTGGAAGGCAGAGCGAATATTGGATGGGTCCAGCAGTGGATGGATGTGGCGGAGAGTTCTTATTTTATGGTATATTGTTTTTGTTATGGCACTTATGTGAGGCTTGAAGGACAGATGTTGGTCAAGGGTGATTCCTAGGTACTTGACCTTTGGTTGGACAATGATATTGATATTATTTAGTTCTATGGATGAAGGTGGTTGAAAGTTTGTGTCTCTGGTGTTGACAGGATTTCGGCCTTTTTGTAGTTTATTTTTAGGAAGTTGTCTGATAGCCATTGTGAGATATCTGGGAAGCAGGTTTTTAACTCTTCGTAATTTGGGTTGTAGGTGGAAAATGGATCATAAATCATTATGTTATCTGCGAAAATGTGCAAAGAACCGCAGAGGGTGAGGGGTGTATGGAGGTCACAGGTGCTTTTTATTATAAGAAACCCCTATGCATTTTGGCTGCCTCCTTCCTCAGGGGGTATACAATCTTGCACTCTGTGAGTATCCTTTAGAAACTAGTAGTACATAAGAACATGCCTATTCCCTTAAAAACAGCTCAAACCTTTGAATATGGTGAATCCGCGTAGATGTGAAACTGGATTTTATGTGAGCATATGACTGAGCATAATGGTTGCAGGTAGATGTTAAATAGAAGTGCCGATAGGGAGGAGCCTTGCGGGACGCCTTGGGTTTGCGAGTAGATGGATGATGAGTTGGATCCCATTTTGACTTATTGTTGACGGTCACAGAGGTAAGAATGGAACCAATCCAGAACTGTGTTTTGGATTCCAGTGGATTGGAGTCTCTGAAGTAGTATGCTATGGTTGATGGTATCAAAGGACACCGAGATATCGAGGAATAGAAGAGGAATCCATGGTGCATTTTCCGTGTACCTTTTATGAGAGTGTTTAATAGTGAAGTGAGAAGCATTTCAGCATCGTGGTTTGGCCTGAAGCCATGCTGCTGGGGGTCCAATGGGGCGTGGTTGTCTAGAGGTTCCTGGAGTTGCTGTTGTATAATTTTTTCAATTAGCTTGGATAATAGTGGAAAGCTAGCAATGGGTCTGTATGAGGTGGAGTCCTTAGGTTTGAGTTTGTCATTTTTCACTGTGGGATGGATGGTAGAGTGTTTGAGTTGTTTGGGCATATGGCCCTGGAGGAGGGATTGTTGTTCTACCTTTTTCCCTCTAGTGCACCCTCAGCCACTCTGCTGGAACCTCATGAAGCTCCTTGGGTCTACCCCCAGCCCCCACTTTGGGAAAGGAACAATTTTATTTGGGTCACTGATGCTGAGCCCTGAGCAATCCCCAAGGGTTTCTTCCCTAGGATCTCCCTCCCCAGATCTCTCCCCCAAAGCCATCCCCAGATTCTGTTGGTAGCATAGCTTTTCCTGGCAATGCCAACTCCAGGACATAGCAGACTTGGGATTCTTGACATATAGATCTGGATCTTCTAGGGGGAAAATCTCTAGGAAATCTTCTTGATCTGACCTAGCGGACCTGCCAGTTAGCTGTGCCCATATTACTCCAAAATTTGGATAGTCTCGACCGATCACCATAGGATACAGGAACCAGGGCAGCACCACAACCTCAAATGTGATTTGCTCTGCTGGAGTCTTGAGTGAAACCTGTGCCTTTGGATACTGCCTCTGGTCTCCATGCACACAGGCCAGTGTTACTGTCTTTGCATAGTCAATTTGAAATTGGGTTACTGTTTCCCAGTGAATAAGGGTCCTCACACTCCCAGAGTCTATCAATGGAGGTGGGTCCCCTCGAGTTCCACTAGAATCACAAAGCTCTGTGCCCTTGGGTGAGGAATGTCTACAAAAATGCAGCTGTGAGAGGTTGTTAGGCTGACATCCATGGATTCTTCCATACCTAGGGGACATTCCAGAGCAAAGTGCCCCTGGGCTCCACACCTAAAGCAGGTGAAGGAGGTCATGACTGGGGCCATGCCCTCACCTAGGAGATGACTTTGGGGGTTGGAACATAGGTGCGAACATCCATTCCAGCTTCCCCTTCTAGCCTCCTGGGCTAATGGGTGATTTCTTCCCCTTCTCACCATCCACTTCAGTTACTGGATAGGCTTTATGATATCCTTTGGCTATTTCCAGTGCAATTTCCAGTGTAAGCTTGGGGTGTTGACGTGCCCACTATTTCATTGGGGTGATCAAGCCCTCCAAAATCTGCTCCAATAGCACAATCTTGACTATCTCGGGCCCGTTTTTTTCCCTTCGGTTGCAGCCACTTCCATGTAAGATCCTTCAATGGACAGAGGAATCTCCAAGGGCTCGCTTTTATCTGGAGCCCTCCCTTTCTAAATCACTAGTGGTAGGTCTCTGGGGTATAGCTGGCCCTTTCCAATATGGCGGCTTTGACAGTTACACATGTAGCTCGCCCATCTGGGTTGGCATCCTGGAATGCAGCCTGACTGCTGCCTATCAGTATATTCCTCAAATAAGTAGTCCAGGTTGCTTCTGTCCACCAGGCCATGCGGGCAATTGGTTCATTCAATTTTTACCAAAAAGTGGTCTGGTTCATCTTCTGCCATCATTTTAAGAAGCACTTGCACTAGAGGGTGGAGTTGCTGTCTCATCAGAACCTGGGTCAACTGAGCTAGGGAATTCTTCTGTAGCTCCCCCTGCACTCAAATAAGATCCTGTATCTGCTGCTGCTGTTGTTGCTGCCCTTTCATTAGGGCATGTTGAAACTGCTGCTGACATTGTTGTTGTTGCTGCTGATAATGTAGTTATTGCTGCTGATACTGTTGCACCTGCTGATACTGTTGTTGTTGCTGCTGATCCTTTGCCAGACTCTGGAGGAGCCGCTCCATCCTGGCTTGTCACTGTTCACTTCCAACATAACCACAACTTCCCCTTCTGCAGCTGAGTTAACCGTGCAGTATTCCAGGTCCAACTTTTAGCAGCCTCTAGTGGCCAAAACAAATCCTGCCAGTCTGGCACTGTCTAGATCTTCTTCAAGCTCCCTAACTAGGGCAAGGCTAACCACCTTAGCCATACAAATGAACAAAAAAAACTCCTGACATGCTGTAGAGGCTCAACCCTGGAGGGATGTGGATTTGCCCTCAGTCATGTGGTTAGAGGAAATCTCCAAGCTGCCACCATATGTGGTAAGTTTGGCATGCAGTGGGAAGGGGATTTCTTTAAAACACAGAACAGAGAAGTTCAGGGAAAACAAAACATATTTTATTCTATCCCAGCTTGTTAAACCTCCACAAAACTGGTTCTCCCAGCCTCCTCCTTCAGCCCCAGTTGAGGTTTCTCAGAATTCGTTTGCATGGCTTGCCTTGGAAGAACTTCTGGCTCCACAGGCCTCTCTCCCTCCTGCAGCCTGCTGGGTTCTTAACCCCTCCCTGTGAGCCATGCCCTCCCAGCTAAGAACTCTGGGCTGCGGACTCTTTTTAAGGGGGCTGCTGATAATACCTTTTGAGAGGGACGAGTAACATTCTATATATTCCATCACAGTCAGAAAATGAACTGTAGAGTATTTTTGGTTTTGGGGCTATCTTTTTGAATTGGTACATTATACAGTATACAGGGTGGCCCAAAAAAAGTGAGAACATCTCGTAGCATATAAGTTATTTAAAAATTCAAAAAGACGGGGGCGGAGCCTGATGTCCAGCGGGTAGGACGCTTTGCGTTGAAGCTCCCGAGAGGCCTACTTAGAATCCTGACTTAATACCTATACAAATTTACTATTTCGCTCCGAGCTGACCGGGGCACCTCGGGGGGGATGGCGGCCCATAAACCAGCGCGCTTGGACTTCGGGTCTCCTTCTTCTTCTCACGGAAAACGCTCCAAAACAGAGGTGTCCTCCCCGCAGAAGATGGTTCCATTTCGTGAAAACCCCGCAATGCACCTGGAGATTTTGGAGGAAATACGCGGCGTGAAGGAATTGGTGCAGTCCAATGGAGAAGCGCTTCGAGCCATGCGAGAAGACTTTGGAGTGCTCCAGGACCGACTTGAAGGTCTTTCATTACGGCAGGACAATATGGCGGGGGTCCTCGACTCGCACGAGGTGCGCTTGGGCAAACTGGACAAGGCTGAGCGCCAGATACAGAATCTTCAAAAGGAGTTGGAAGATAGCAATAATCGAGCCCGTCGCAACAATGTGAGGCTCCTCGGAATGCCGGAGGGGGTGGAAGCAGGAGATATAAGAGAATTCTTGCTCAAAACTCTTCCCTCCTTGCTGAAGATCACTTTTCACAGAGAACTGGAAATCGATCGAGCACACCGTGTTCCTGCCCACATGGCGCTCAACCGCACGACCCCCCGGCCTATTATCTTTAGCTTGCTACGATATCAACAAGTGGAACAAATTTTACATGCTGCCCGAGCGAATCATCATTTGGAATTTGAAGGTCGTAAGGTCTCCTTCTTTCCTGATTTGGCAAAGCCTACCGTTGACCGTCGGAAGAAACTCCTTGCTTTTCGCCCTCGACTTCAACAGCTACAGGCTCGCTTTGGCCTGTTGTATCCAGCGAAGCTCCGAGTGACTCTCCACAACCAGACCAGGACGTTCGAGGATCCTGATCTACTATCAACATTTTTGGACTCCAAAGAAGCAGAGCAGATGCGCTAATCCCAAATCTTGGACTCTTATCTGCCGGCTCTGTCCGCCATTTTGAAGGGCCCGATGCGGTGGTCATAGCCAAGCACAGAAATAGCCTGGACTTTCTTTCTTTCTCTGTATGACTTTTGTTTTTTGGTCTCCTATCCCTTCATGATGTGTGCCTCGGTCGGATTCGGAGTACGCACAGTCCTACAGGTTATGTGTTTTTTCAATTTCGGCCTTCTCTGGGGTTTCTCCCCGCAGACACATGGTCGCCAGTAATTTTGGGGTTTTGCTTCTCCTCTACCGTACTGCGGTTTTCTTTGTTAATGTGGGGCGCTTCATTGTATTATATTAGCTTATTTTTCCTATGTCATGTGTACAGCCAGATACAGTCAGTTTGAGGGACATAGAGAAATTATGTGTGCTATCATGCTCATAATTTTAACTTTTCTGAATGGCCTTATGTAAACTCTTATTATTCATCTTCAAGGCATTAATGGTCCACTCAAAGGAACGTAAATCCTTAGCTATCTTAGCCATGAGCATGTTGATTTGGTGTTTCTTCAGGAAACGCATTTAAACTCTGCTGAAACACTCAAACTCAATGCTAGGCCTCACATGGTAGCTGCCTATTCTCCCACCGTTTCCAAATGGTACGGGATAGCCAATCTGGTTAAGAAGTCTTTGCACGCTACTGTACCTGATATTAGCGCTGACATGGAGGGTAGATGGGCCCGTGTACACCTTGAGGTTGGAGATAGTGAGTTCACGTGTATTTGTATTATGCCCCGAATGTGGACAACCCTGCTTACTATGCAAGTATTGCGCAGTTGGCCTCGGCCTCTGCCAATGCTCCATTAATACTTGGTGGCGATTTTCCTCAAGTGTTCCCTCAATCTTTCCTTCTCAAACAAGGTGCTCGTTGGCTGGAAGATCCAGTACCGAGTAGACCTGTGTGGCTAGATATAGAAGCGGGCCTTTGCTAACCGATTCCTCTTACTTTCTCCCTGGTATGACTCTCCCATCAGACTCCCACTGTCCACCGATGCTTTTAGACACTTTAGGTGCCTTTAATACTCTTATGCAATCTTTCGACTTCCGACTCTGGTCAGTGCAACTTCAGCATCGCATTCGGAGCACTAGAGTACTCCCGCCATCGGCATTCTCTACATAAGGTTGATTGGAGACTTTCCGATCTCTCGGTAGTTCACCGGGTGTAGCATCCAATTTTACTAAACCTTATGTAATGCTATCACTAGAGATACCTCTATAGCGCAGAAAGTATGGGAGAGAGAATTGCATGTGACTTTGACCTCGGAGCAATGGAGCCTTATCTGGAGTAGAGGGACACGGGTTCCCGACCCGCCTCACTCACTCAGACCCTCTTCTTTCTAGCCCACCGGTGTTTTTACACTCCTCACAGATTAGACAAATGGAACACTGCTCAGGGCAATGGTTGCTGGACACGTCCTGCGGCCATTGGTTCATTGCCTCATGTTATGCATGAATATCCCGCACTACAGTATTACTGGCGTCGGGTCTGGGGTCGCATTTAGTCTATCTCGCACTCTCAGGAGTCCCTTTCTTGGAGGATAGTGGGACTTCGCCCAGCTGCGGGGATCCCCTCTCTCCCAAAAATGGCTTATCTCCTTTCGAACTTTATGCTTGGCATTGCTATTTCTCTAATTAAGTAATACTGGAAAATTAGCTCCCATCTGAGCCCCAATGAATGGTGGAATCATGCCTGTCTTTACAGTAAATATGAACAAATACCTCGTCTATTCGCTTCCTCCGTTCAGACTCCTTCTCATTGGTCTCAATGGGAGATGCTCAATGACTATGTACATTTTGCTAAATGCTCTCATCTGACTGTCTAATTTTGTATATATCTCTGTCCCATGATCATGCTGTATTGTAGATACTCTTTTGATCGTTCGATGTATAATCACTGTTAATTGGAAGCGCTCACATGCTGATATAATCGGGTAGAGAAGAAGCATCGGGGTGGGGGGTAATGGGTTTACTTTTCCTTATTGTATACTTGTTTTGTCTCTTTTGGTGTGTTGTTTCTTTTGTTTGTTGCAAAATGAAAATAAAAGTTTAAAAAAAAAAAAATTCAAAAAGACAGATGTAAACGATAGATAGAAATTGTCGAAATAAAGACGTTATATAGCTAAAAAAGGTAAATAAGTAAACTATTTAAGCTTTTAATTTACGAGATGTTCTCACTTTTTTGGGCCACCCTGTAGAGAGGGTAATTCTATTTGTAAATTCAATTGTACAAAATATCTTTTTATCCAGATGGTGGGAAACAGGGAGATATTTGTTAAATTTCGCTATCTTAAATATAGATAGTTGAGCAAAAAAATTAAAAATTGCAAAGCTTCTCAAGATTTTGAAAAAGATCTGCACCTAGCAGGAAATGGGAGTATTATAGACACTCCACTAATACCTTCAGGTTTGCCAATGGCCTATTACCAATCTTTGAAATTCGTACTATTTCTAAGTGGTAAAAGAAATCATAACTAGCATGATTTTGTCATCAACTTCCAGATTTTTTAATGCCTTCTGTGATTCTGTAGCAGCTTAAGAGGATAACTGTATAGGTCATCTAAGCAGAAAGGATGTTTAGGTCCATGTCTTCAAACTACGCTAGTATTTTATAAAACGCTCAATATAAAATATATATAGTATCGCCAAAGGAGCGCGTAGGTTTGGTAAGATGCACAACAGTTGAAGCCATTTCATAAATAAATCCATCCAAGAAAGAACTTTTTCACTTTGTATGTATAAGAAGCGTTACTCACACAATTTTGCTACTTACGCATGTAAAGCTGCCTGGCCATGGAGAGCTGAGTTCCAAAACTCAAAATGTTTAGCAAAAAGAGGCATGTTTAAATACCAGAGAAGTGAGCAGAATTCCTCCCTCAAACACTCCTCCAAATCCCAGATCAAAATGATAAATTAGCCAGAGGTTATATGTGACTTGGATCAGGAATAAATGCTGACAGGGAAATTTTCCAAAGTATATGTATATTGCCATTCTAAGAAATGAGATGTATGTATAGCCCAGAACATGCCTCCTTTAAATCTCTACATACTACTGCACGTACATGTCAACAGAACCGTCTCTAAAAATCATTATTTATATGTGGAATAGGATTTACATATGTAATGCAAACATTTGCCTATATAAATGGATCCCATCCCTTCCAAACATCAGTCTTAAATCTCCTAGAACATTCATTAACCCTTGACTGTGCAAGAGTGGCTTCTATGAAATTATCCTAATCGCATTATGGAAATGAGGCATCAAATGTACTCATTAGGGCTTAGTGCCTTCTAAGTCCCAGGAAGTCATACATTGTAATTAAAAAATGTTCTTAGACTGAAAAAGAAGATGTTTTATCACTATAAATGCAGGTGATTGGAACATTTTCTGTGTTATATATTGATGTCCATTGTGTTGGATCCAAGTTTGATGTGTGCGCGTGTGAGATATATTTTATACATCCTACCAAAAAATGCGTGGGGAAGGCTACAATATGCCATTCATAGAAATATACATGGCAAACATCTACAGCAAACTACTGACTGCTGACCTCCTTCTTCAAAAGCAAGCAGCACCCTCCTCTAGCAACGTTTCTTCAGGAAACAGAGAGGTCTTTAATGCCCAATGAAATTGCTGTAACTCTCTCATCTGATGCATTTCTACAGGCAAGCCCTTTTTTCTGTTTTTCTTTTTACTTTCACTGTAATTTGTTTTTTTATATTTGTTATATTCAAGTGTTCTGAAAATGTAATGTGATTCATGGAGATTTATTAGGTTTATGGGTGGTGTTTATTTTCTGCTTGTAATTTGAGCTTTTCTTGGAAAAGTAGAATAGAAAGATGAAATTAAATTAAATTAAATTATAGGCTTTGGTGTCTACAAGGAAGAAATCAAAATAATTACAGTGTAGTGTATAGGTCACTGTAGTGTATAGGGCAGTAGGTCATCTTATGGCATGATACAGATAATATGAGAGAATTCAAACAAGAGAGAGGAGAATTCAAACAAGATGCACTGAGGAAGCCCCAGAGGAGCAAGCAAGAGAAATAAAAATGAGAGAGCCACTTTGAGAACACAGAGGGCCCTAGGGTTTAAGTCCTGTGGAAAAGGAAGGGAACTCCCAAACATGGATGCAAAGAGAATGGAAGGCTGACCTGTGGAGGCTCTGATGGAAAGGGAACATTGGAGAACAGGTGTAAGAAAGGAAGCCTGAAAAGCAGGAGAACAGACAACCAAATAAATTATAAACACATGGGAAGTAGGCCTGGGAGGGCCAGGTATGCTAGACACAACCCACAGAAATATCCCTGGGCAGGACTGTACCAAGGGCTGTGTGAGCGGTGCAGCCACACAGGGCGCAAGCACAGAAGGGGGCACTGATATCATCACTGGACTTCCAGGAAGCTCAAAAACAGTGAGTTACTGAATGTGGCTGGGTGGAAGGGGACACCAGATTTGTTAGTCGCACAGGGTGCAAGTCTAGCTTGGTATGGTCCTGTCCCTGGACCTATAACCAAATGGTAGATTTTATTTTCTGCATTGATATGGAAAAGTGTTGTCATCTGTGTAAGTAAAGTCCTGATAGAAAGAAACAATAAATATTATTCACAATATGCTATATAACGAAGATCTCATGAGGACAACTTCTAAAACACCTTTGGATACCATTTTCCTGACTCAGAGGAGAAGGAGGAACAGGGAAGATAAAGAGGCATCAGTTGGCAAGGCTGCAATGCAGAGACTGTGCTTAGATAAGAACTGAAAACTGTTAGAAAGAAACCAAGTTCTTTGATGACCTGAGATATAATAAAACAACTGGGAATGCTGTAAGTCTCTTCAATTGTGTAAATAGAAGTATTACTGTGTTCGGCTCAGGAGGGCATATGTTCATAAGGATATTGTGAGGATGGAAGCAGTTCAGAGAAAATTATGAAAGGCTTAAGACACTCAAAACTTATTTATTGGAAGGATTCTGATAGAAACATTCAAATATTTGTCATACTTTTATAAAATATAGGAACATTTTTCATAGCAAAGACAGTCAGTTGCCAGTTCAATTTTGTTTTCAGTTCAAAATTCTGCACATGAAGGCACATTTTAGAAAGGTTGTATAGGTGTAATTTGGGATGTCCAAGTCAGAATGTCCAAAATTTAGTGGAAGGGGCAACATAGAAGGTGCGCACATGCAAGTGCTTTGTAAAATCAGCCTGTCTCCACTCTGAAAGATACCTACATCAACCATCTAGAAGGCAAAATTGGAACATGTGGGTAATGGGTCGGACACGTGCAAGTTTTTGCCTGATTTCAGAAACTTGCAAATGCCAGACAGGGACATCTGCATTCCTGTATCACAGTTTCAGAATGTGGCCTTGTATATCTCTCCCTTTACATGTCCCATCCTGCCATTTTGTAAACAGGGATGTATAGTGGTGCGGCAGCCAGGAAAAATGCCTTTTTACTTATGGAATGAAAAATATTGGGGAAGTGAGGGGGCAAGTACCTCTTTACCTTATGGTGGTTGGTTTACCAAAAAAGCACTTTTCTGAGTCTTATTTGTGCCCTGGAGCAGGTACAGCCATGGATGTTCCCAATGGCAAATTGAGACATCCGTTTCCTCCTGTTACCGGCACACCCCCAACATGCCCAGTGCAACTTGAATGTAATCACACTGAACACGTGCATATTTGGGGCTCTCTAAAATAGTTCAGGGGACATTCATGTGATTTCAATGTCTGGGTATTTTCAGATGTGGAAAGGGGAAGGAAATGACAGTGTGGATGTGCTACTGTCCACCTGGCCAAAAAGAAAAGACAGATAATAAAATGCTAAAAGAATTTAGGGAAGCTAACTATACAGCACAATAATAATGGGTGATATCAATTACCCCTGTATTGACTGGGTCAGTATCACATCAGGACATGCAAGAGATATAAGGGGCCTGATATTAGACAAGTTGGCTATTTATTTATTTATTTATAGTCTCTTTTATACCGCGCTATTCAGCATCAGCGCGGTTTACAATAAACAATGAACACACACATTTCCAATAGTACTTTGTGTTTACATATGAACAGGAAATTCAACTTGGCTAACAGGGGAACTATATACAATAACAATATGTACAATTCACAGACTAGTCATGTGAATTTGGCCCTGTAGGGCTATGCAGGCCCTACAGGGCCAAATATATCCGGTCAGCAAAAAAGCAGGAATCATCAGTCAGGCAGTGCCCACACAAGCAAGCTCTGGAAATACGATTCAAAAAATGCATGGCAGCAGGTGCGTAGCATGCCAAAGATGGCCAAGCTAAGTTAGCTGATTTTGGAGTACACGTGTAAGAAACTCTGGCACCAACTGCGTAAGAGCTCCAGGAGAAAGTGGCCAACATAATCCCTGGGCAGATGAGCATGGATGGCACTTGGGGGCAAAACGATGTAGCGAGATTCCGGAATACCCGTGTAGTGGTGACAACACCATCGGGTAGGCCCGGCTGGCTGCCTGTGCTTGAGCCCCCTGTGGCTGGGCTAATAGACAGCAGGATTATGGCACCGAGGAGGACAGCGAACTTTAGCCAAGATGAGGCAGAGACCATGGCCATCTGGAAGGGATGCAGCTATGCCTGTGCAGGTAAGGAGATATGAAGGGGCAGGAAGCACAGGGGGGAGGGGCCAAGCACCAGGCCATGACAAACACATGTGAAAATGCACATGTGTCAGCACATGCAGACAAAGATGTGGGGATAAGGCACAGGACTGAGTCACAACCAATGTGAGATGAACAGGAGCCAGTGAGGTGCCATACCACACAAAGTAAAACCCTGCCAGCCCCAGTGGGCCACAGTAATAGCCATGCCCAGACACAGGATGTGCAGAAGCTGCTGCTCCCCCAGGTGGGGGATGGCCGTAACATCACATGGCAGACACAGCAGAGCCATGAACTAGTGCATGGGGAGCTGTGCAAGGGGCAGGGGTGCCCAAAGGCTGGCCCAGGCATGTGGACCCCCCCCCAGCAGTTATGACACCAGCACTGGAGGTGGAGGTAGTCTGTGGCAGCATGCACACATGTGGCAGCTGTGTGATGCAACCAATAGATAAAGCTCCACTGCCCCCACAAAGGAGCAAGGACCCTCACCATTTACCATGTGCCGTGGCCAGACAGTGAGCAGCATATTTGAGCAAGGGAATGGGGGAGGATGAAGGATGTGCAAACTATGTACCAGAGGGGGGGCAGAAGTGGATGTGGTGCTGAGATGCTGATGGAGGTGATGGCATGGGGCACATGGCATGGGCCCGGAGGTGGCATTGGGCAGGAGACTGGTACCTGCAGCTGGTGTTGTACTAGCACATACACCCCTCACAGGATACACATGGAAAAACCCCATCTGCCTAGATGGGCAGGCCCTCAAGAACCAGTGGGATATAGGAATGAGCAATAGGTGTGCTCAGAATGTATAACTGACCCCATATGTATCTCCATCTCTTGTTCACAATGACTACGGTGTGCAGCGTGCTCTAGAGGCCCTAAAGTGCTGCTTCAGAACAATGCAGGCAAGTGGCATAGTCTATTCCTGCACCTCTGAGAGCAGTTGGCAGCTGAAGCACACGGGAACACAGTGGTCACAGGGAGTGCCAGGCATGGCTGTGCATATAGTGCATGCAGACCAGGCAGTGTGAGACTGCCTACAGTCCATGATAGGGATGAACTAGATGGGTACTGGGTGTACCACAGTGCCACAAGGTATGGTGCACACCTGCTAGCCCCCAAAAAAACAAGATGTGCATACACCAGACCAACTGGGATGGCATTACAGAGGCACATGCCACAACAGTGCACACAGATGCACCCACACAGTCAACCCACACAGCCCCCTGTGGGAGGTCCCCCTGTGTGACATGGGGCCCACCATCCACAGCAGGGCATGTCTGGGAGAATACCATGGCAGCTGCAGGGGGGCACAGGGGAGGCTATAAAGGTGGCACAGGCAGGTAGTACACCCCTGTGTGCTGCATGTGGTTTGTGCCATACATGTGAGCCACCCCCAGTGCCGTCCCTGTCCCACACCGTGGCCAATATGCAGGCACACATGTAACACCCCCTACCTCTCTCCCCACAGCAAGTGCCACAGATTCTCCAGACACAGTTGGTACTCCACAAGCACCACCACCAAACATAGTGCTTCCACTGGAACAGCAGGCCCAATGTCCATCCCCCAGCAGCACATCCTCTAGTGAGGAGGAGGAGGGGACCAGCGAAACCGAGTGAGAGGACAGCTCCACATAAAGTGAGGACACCGATGAGCCTGAGGCAGTGCTGGAGGCAGTGGTGGCAGTAGATGGGTCTACAGGAGATGGTGCCATATGCCAGGGGGAGGACGAGGTAGAGTGCAATGAGGGAAAAGGAAGCCAGTGCCTGAGGCAATGGAGGTATGTGTGACAGGGCCTGCAATTGTTGAGGGGGCAGCTGTGGGGCCAGCTGTAGAGGCAAGGGAGGGTCCAGGGGACCTGGATGGCCTGGAGCTGTCTTGGGAGGCTAAGGGAGAGGAGGGGTCTGAGGGTCCTGACCTGGCAGGGAAGACAGAGTCAGAGAAGGGGTCTGAGGGTCCTGATCAGGCAGGGGAGACAGAGTCAGAAGAGAGGTCTGAGGTCCTGATCTGGCAGGGAGTACAGAGTCAAAGGAGGGGTCTAAGGGAATTGATCCTTCAGGGAGTCAGAGGAGGGGACCACAGGGCTGTCAGAGGAGGAGGAGGAGGATGGGTCAGAGCTGTCAGAGGAGGAAGATGGGTCAGAGGGACTTGAACAGTTAGGGGATCAGAGGAGGAGGAGGGGGCCTGATGAGGAGGCAGGGGATGTGCAGGCACTACCCATCAAGCAACACAGGGCAGATCCCCATGCACGTGAAGGAGGAGCCAGTGGATGAGCAGTAGGCCCCTACTATGCCCGGCACCCCCAACCATGCATGTCCATGCCCATTCCACAGTGCCATATCCCCACCACAAGGGCTGGCACAGATGAAGCATATGACACTGCAGACCTGGGGGCCACATTCCCCAGCCATGGGCCCCAATGCCATCACTGCACCCATGGGCCCAGAAAGGTCCTCCTACACAGGGATGCCCTACACCTCCTCCATCGCAGTCAGCCGGAGATAGGGCACTGTTTCCTCTAGTTGCAGAGGTGTGCCTACTCAGGGAAAATGTCAGAGCAAAAGCACAGGCCAAATGCAGGTGCATGGACAACCTGACAGCTGCAGTTGCACACCAACACCAGGGACCTTCAGTGCCACAGGACAACCACAATGGCAGGACATAGACAGCTGTTGACCACCAACCTGTGGACTTGTCATCCTGGCACACAGCGGAGCACAGCCCGTGTAGAGGTGTGGACCACAATCAGGACCGATGGTCACTTGGATACTGATGGTCACATGGTCACCGGTGACATACTATTGTAGGCATCAATTCTGTCCTGTATTACACAGGTGATGATTGCATTGTTGTATTTTACAATCCTATACAAATAAGGTTACCTCTGTTTGCTATCCGTTGTTTTGTCCTTGTAGACAGTGACTGAGCTGTATGTCTGCCATGGTAGTGCAGGAGTGTCATGGGCATAATAGGGCTAGACTGTCAATTTGCATCAGTGTGCATGGGTAGCGCGCTACAGCATTTTAGCCATGCACAGTAGCGGCACCGTGCCATGGCGCTATACCCAGGCACATGCGGCACTGCTGTGCACAGGTATTGTGCCGTGCAACCATTCACAAGTCATACTGCCAACACTACAGGCTGTGCATGGTTTTGTGGTCTTACTGGGTAGTGCGTCATACTGTCCAGCACTTGTTGGGGTTGTTGTACGGCTATGGCGGTGTATGACAGCATTCCCTGATGCGGATTTTTTATGCCACAGTGCACAGGACCTTACATGGGTACCGGATATGGGTTTTGACAAGGTATGGCGTTCTTGGGTGTCATAACCACTTGTGTGTGAAATGGTCTACGCAGTAACATCTCACTGCTCTAGTTCATGAGCAGCGCAATGGCAGAGACAGCTCCCAAAGGGTTAAAGCACACCAGGAAGGCCAATTTTACACCTGCTGATACCTCAATGACCCTCGGGCTCATAATTCAGTGCCATGCCACGCTCTTAACCGCAGAGGATGCCGGCTTACAGATGCTGGCATGGTGTGACATTGTGAGGAGAGTGAATGCAGTCCACTATCACAAAAGAGCACAGAGGATATAAGGAAGAAGTGGCAGGTGCTACATCAGGCAACAAAGGAGAAGTGGGCCAACAACAACAGGCTGCCACCTAGGAAACAGCGCAGACTCAGCCCCCTTGAGGAACAGATTCTCCAGTTCGTGGATGAGGTCTCTGTACCTGGAGTTGCTGGCTTCAACAACTCTGCCACAGACACACAGGAGGGTGCATAGTGGCTGCTCGAAGGCTGTGTGGCACCGTGATGGGCTTGTGGGTGATCCCACCATGCCTCTGTCCACTCAGGGCCTGTCTGTCTGTCTTGGGGGATGGGGCGCACCAGGGGCTCCCCATGCCGATTCCATAGTGGGGCTGATGACACGACCCAGCCCCACATTGCACAACCGGGCAGTACCCACTGAAACCTTTGCACCACACAGACCAGCCTGTGATCGAAACCTCCAAGCTTGGGACAGAAGGGGCGGGGAGTACATCGCCACATACTGATGATGACCCCACTGCACAGCCAGGATGCAGCACGACCATGGAAACTATTGTAACTGCAAGGGCGGAGAGGAGCAGGAGCTGTAGCAGGTCAAGGCACCATTGGCTGAGCTACAGTTTCACATCCTGGATGAACCTAGGGATGTGGAGCATGATAATGTAGACCAGGAGCTACTGCAGAAGGGAACACATCTGTGGGCCTGCACCGAGGACATCCAGTCAGAGCTCCATGGCATCTGGTAGGATCTGCAGGCTGCAACACAGGCGAGGGAAGCTGAGCTCCAGGAGCTGTGGGAATACCGCATGAGTGTAGCCCAGCTGTATCTGCTGAGGGAGATGGTGGCCTACCAAGCCACTGTTTCAGGTGCCCTATGCATGTTGGTGGGCCTCATGCAGGCCCAGGGGACAGGGGTAGGGGTGGGCCATACACCACCAGTGCCACCGAATAGCCTTGGCCCATCGGTGGCTGCCTGCCTCACAGGGGAGGGCGATGATACTGTAGACACCACCTCTGACCCTGCTCCACTGCATCACAGTGCCCTCATGTCAAAATGCCCATGCTGAGATGCATCGACATGGGGTGGGGGTGTTTGTGGGGGAACCTTTACACTGTGCACACTGTTGTTTATCATTATCATATTATGGTGTTTTGCATGTGTTGCTGCTGTTGTCATGTCATGGATAAGGCGGACATGGGTGGCTACTGCCTGGGCCTGCTATTGGCTCCCTACCTGTGCAATGTCCCCCTCAGCTGTCTCTGCTGCTTCCACATCCCCTGCTACCTCTGGCTCGGGGTAGCTTGCCAGATTGTGCAGGATGCAGCATGCTGCAGAGATCATGCAGACATGCTCTGGCCTGTATAGGAGCTCCCCACCACTATGGCCCAGGCATCTGAAGCAGCTCTTCAGTACCCCAAGGCTCTCTCCACAACTGCCCTTGTCCTCTTGTGGACCACATTGTAACACTCCTCCTGCAGGGTCTCGTAGTGCCTCAGTGGTGTTAGCAGTCAGGTCTGGAGGGGATATCTTCAGTCACCTGTGGGGGCAATAGGAGATGCACAAATAAGCATGGCACATGTGCTGTATGTGGTGGGGCTTCCAGGCTGAGATGGCAGTGGACATGGATGTAGTCACATGGGCTGCTGCCATGTGGTTCTGCAAAATGGATCCAGCTCCTTTTCTGCCTCGTGCTCCATATTGGTGCGTGCTGTCTGTTCAGAGCCAGTATTCACAAAATTCAAGACCCGCCTCAAAACCCACCTGTTCCTAGTCTACTTTTGACCTGCCATTCACCATATCCTGATCACCTCCTGCTCCTGCCTTCTACAATAATCGTTCTCGGCTCCCCCTATTTCCCACCTCTCCCTGCTCTCTCCCTATTCTCTACCACTTTTCTTTCTCTGTCCTACCACTTGATGGAGTTCCTTTTCTTTTTTTCCTTGGCCTGCAGCCACTTTTCTTTGTTTTGGAAATTATGTAATCCACCCTGGATCAATAAGGCGCGGTATATCAAGAATCTTAATAAACATAAACATGGTTACCTCCCCAATGTGCATGATTGCAGGCTGCCCACATTTATCTACAGCACAGCAGCACAAGTGCCCACAGTGGTCATCATGGAGCACTGTACATATCTCCCACATACATCACTACATGTTTGCATACCACATTGCATTATAATACCTCTACTGTGGGTTGTGTGCATGTCTGGGGGCTTACATATGTCTACACTCACCTAGCATCCAGCCATCACCAAGGTCTCCTACAGCTGCTGCCTGTCACAGGCTTGACTTTCCAAGTACAAAGGCATCATAACAGGACTTCAGTGAAGGTCATGTTGGCATCCACCACCACCTGCATATTCATTGAAGTGTAGTTTGTTCCAGTATGCCCTATGGTCCAGCCTGGGTGCCCTCAGAGCAGTGTGCATGCAGTCAATGCTGCCAAACACAGAGGGGAATCCTGCAATGTCATAGAATGACTGCATGGTCTCATGCCACTCCTGTGGTGTCCTGAGGAAGGTGATGAGGTGACACATTCGCCACAGAAGGACACTAATGACAGCACTTATGCAGTGGTTTGCTGTTGGCTGTGTGATGCCAACAGTCACCCCTATGACGTGCTGGAAGCTGCCTGTCACAAGGTATCCTAGGGCGGGGGCGACCTTCACCGCCACTGGCAGTACCTAGCTTCTGACGATGGATGGCTCCTGTTCCCCAGTGAGAGCGGTGCACAGCTCTGTGATTGTGGCACCATCAAGCCAGTACCACTGGTAGATCTCCTCTTCTGTCATTTGCAGGTAGCTCACCCTGGACCTATGCACAAGGGGGGCATGGTACCTGACAATGGGGTGCTGGCCCACTCCCTGCTGCTGTATCCCTATTGTTCGCCGCATACTCCTCTGTGCCTAAACAAGTTGGGCATGTTTCCGTCTCAGGAGGTGCCTGTGCACCTATGGTGCATCTATGGTGGTCCTGTATGGTTTGTACCTCTGCACGGCTTGGGTGATGGCCTTCCCACTTTCTTGTCTCTCCATTATATCCACTTGTGCTGGTACACGGGTTGCTCACTGGCCTTGCACTGTGCTAGGCACCAGCAACTGCCGCATAGGCTTACGCGGTTTAAGATATCTCCTGGCACCACACAGTGCATTGGGAAATCTGTGCAATGCCCCATAATGCCCTCATGGGTCTCTGGTAAGTGTTGCATGGTTAGGACAAATTTCCGATTCAAGCTGCTTTGTTGAAACTATAGAATACATGGTTATGGTGTCCTTCCACAGATTGCTTTGTCTGAGCTGTTTCCAGCACACACTGAATGCTTGAAATATCGGGCCCAACATTTCTAGATGAAATAAATGACAGCTTCATGTAGCTCCTGCTTCATGAACCAACATAAGGGAAAGCTATTTTAGACTTAGTACTTAATAGAATGCAGGATCTGGTGGTAGAGGTAGCAGTGTTAAGGCCACTTGCCAATAGTGATCATACAATGATCACATTTGATTTAATAGATGGAGGGAGGAAATTACTGCATGAGCATTTAACTTTCAAAAGGAAAGCTATAATAAAATAAGGAAAATGGTGTAGAAGAAACTAAAATAAGTAATTGTAAAGGTTAAGAGGTTAGACCAAGCTTGGGCATTGTTTAAAAATACTATCTTGGAAGCTCAGACTAGATATATTCCATACTTTAAGAAAGGTGAAAGGAAGACCAAATGACTGCCATCATGGTTTAAAGGTGGTCAGGGAGGCTGGTATAGCCAAAAAACATCTTTAAGAACATGAAAAAAGGGACAAAAACAGCAAACAGCTTAAGCACTAGAAAGTTAGATGCAAGCATTGATAAGGCAGGCAAAGAGAGAATTTGAAAAGAAGCTTGCTCTGGAAAGAAAGACTCATAATAAAATCTTTCTCAAGCACATTCATAACAACCTGTGAGAGACTCAGACCATTAGATGATAGAGGGGTAAAAGGGTCATGAAGGGAGGACATTGTGGAAAAACGGAATGAATTCTTTGCTTTGATCTTTACAGAAATTATATATAAAAGTGATATATCGGAGAAATTGAAGTTGAAACAAATCTTGATAATCCGTGAAGATGTAATACAGCAATTTTATACACTAAAAAATAATACATTTCCTGGACTGGATGGTATGCCAACTTTCAGTTAAATTAAAAGTCAGTCAGGGCATAACTTCACAGAGAAAATAGAATAGGGTAAATATTCTTTGAGTATACAGAGAGAAATTGCTTTCTAGAGAAAACGTTCACAAAGAGGCCTCCCAACTGGGAGGTAAGAGAACTGTGAAATTGTTTAAACAGGTGTTAAAGCCAAGTGACATATCAAAGTGGCAACTTAAAAAGCTCCCTCTATCAAACCAAGGGAAGTGTGAATTACCATAAAACTTGCTGCCAGATATAAGTAGGTCAACCAGAGCTGTGATTTTTAGTCTTGAAGGACTACTGAGAGGAGCTCCTACTTCTGGAAAGGAATCTTCCCTTGCAAGTATTGCTCTCCTGGGAATTCTCAAACTTTTGGAGAAAAAAAGAATTCTTTGGGTGTAAGCAGATAAAATCTGTGTCGATTTTAAAATTATGTGTTTTATAAAGGCAATTGGGGCAATGAGTAACAAGCCATTTTTCAGTTAGTGTTTTTTCCCACCCATGAACCCCAACTCTCACCCACCCCAGGCATAATATTTGCTTTCTAGGCTCTTAAACCTGTTAAGGGGAAAGGAGTGATCTTATTGACTTTCAGATTTAACTGGTTATCTTCATCAGCAAGTTATTAGTCCTTAGGAATAGATTAATTAAGGCCTTGCAGTTCATCTTGAGGTGAACATTAAACAAAGTCCCTTAAACTTATTAGGTATAATTGTGTTAGTTGAAGATCTCAATTCCCTTAGCAACATTAAATAACTATATAGCTTAACATTTAATCTTTAAAATTAACATCCAGAGAGAGCAGTCCAGCAGCGAGATGGGGACTATGAAGTCTTTTGCACTGAGTGTCACATGTACGATTTTCTCCCAGTTGGTAAGCTCTTTGCTCTCAGGGAATGAGTCCAAACTCTGGAGACTAGAGTAGCAGAGGAGATTAGGTAGACAGAGAAGTATATAGATGAAACCTACAGGGACATAGTAGAGAAGTCCCACCTTCTATCTAGCAGCCTCTCTGTTCCCATGGAGGATAGAGGTCACATGAAAGGAGAGCATCATCTTGATGTGGCAGGAGGTGATCCTGTAGCTAGGACCTGTCCTCCTTTCAGAAAAAGGAGGAGTCTCCAGGGCCAAGTGCCCATGAGGGAAGGGTTAGGACAGCAATTACTGTTGGTGATTCAATCATTAGACATGTAAATAGCTGGGTGGCTGGTAGACATGAGGATTGCCTGGTAACTTGCCTGCATGGTTTGGTGAAAGACCTTATGTGCCACCTAGATAAAGTTTTAGATAGTGTTGGGGAGGAGTCTGCTGTCTTGGTATATGTTGGCACCAATGCAATATAAAAGTGTGGGAGGGTGATTCTGGAAGCCAAATTTAGACTTTTAAGTAAAAATTTGAAATCTAGAACTTCCCAGGATAGCATTCTCAGAAACGCTTCCTGCTCCACATGCAAGACTCAAAAGGCAGGCAGATTTCCAGAGTCTCAATGGTGAATGAGACAATAGTGCAAGAAGAGGATTTTGAAATTGTTAGGAACTGGGCAACATTCTGGGGAAGGGAGAGGGAGCTTTTCCAAAAGGATGGACTCCACCTTAATCGGAGCGGATGGTTCGGAAGAATGTATCCTTGAAGGATACTACCAAAAGCAGAGAGGTTCCACAAAAGAGTAAAGTAGCCCAAATGCCCTCAAGTATGGAGCAGACAGAGCTTAAAGATCCCAATTTACCCATGTCTAACAATAGCCAAATTAACATGAATAAAATACATTCTCTAAAATGCTTGTATGCAAATGCTAGAAGTCTAAAGAATAAGATGGGAGAGTTAGAATATATAGCACTAAATGAAAGGTTAGATATGATTGGAATATCAGAGACATGGTGGAAGGAGGACAACCAGTGGGACACTGTGATACCTGGGTACAAACTATATCGTAATGATAGAGCTGATCAAATTGGTGGAGGGGTTACGCTCTATGTTAGAGAGGGCATTGACTCAGAAAGGATTAAAGTTTTGCAGGAAACAAAATCTGCTGTGGAATCTATATGGATTGAAATTCCATATTAAAGGGGGAAGGCGATGGCAGTGGGAGTGTACTATCGAGCACCTGGCCAGAATGACCAAATGGATGATGAAATGCTCAAAGAAATCAAGGAAGCTAACAAAAGTTACAGCGCAGTAATAATAATGGGTGATTTCAATTACCCCGGTATCGACTGGGTCAGTTTCACGTCAGGACATGCTAGGGAGATAAAGTTCCTAGATGAAATAAATGACTGCTTCTTGGAGCAGCTGGTTCATGAACCGACCAGAGGGGAAGCCATATTAGACCTAGTCCTTAGTGGAACACCAGATCTAGTGCAAGAGATAAGGGTGTTGGGGCCACTTGGCAATAGTGATCATAGCATGATCGCCTTTGATTTAATTAGTGGAGGAGGGATAGTAAGGAAATCCACAGTACTACCTTTAACTTTCGAAAGGGAGACTATGATAAAATGAGGAAAACAGTTAAGAAAAAACTAAAAGGAGCAGTTGCAAAGGTTAAAGACGTACATCAAGCTTGGGTGTTGTTGAAAAATACTATCTTGGAAGCCCAGACCAGCTGTATTCCACGCTTTAAGAAAAGTGGAAGGAAGTCCAAAAAACTGCCAGTATGGTTTAAAGGTGAGGTCAGAGAGGCTGTTGTTGCCAAAAAAGCACCTTTCAGGAAATGGAAAAAAGAGCCAAACGACAAAACCTGGAAACAGCACAAGCACTGGCAAGTCAAATGCAAGGCATTGATAAGGCAGGCAAAGAGAGAATTTGAGAAGAAGCTTGCTGCGGAAGCAAAAACGCGAAATAAAGACCTTTTCAAGTACATTCATAGCAAAAAACCTGTGAGAGAGTCAGTTGGTCCATTAGATGATAAAGGGGTTAAAGGAGCACTAAGAGGCGACAAGGCGATAGCGGAGAGACTGAATGAATTCTTTGCTTCGGTCTTTACTGAGGAAGATGTAGGGATGTTACCCATGACTGAAGTGGTATTTAAAGGTGCAGAAGAATTGAAGGAAATATCGATACATCGGGAAAATGTCTTACAACTATTAGATAAACTGAAGAGTAGCAAATCACCTGGGCCGGATGGTATACATCCAAGGGTGTTGAAAGAACTGAAATATGAAATTGAAGAACTGCTATCAGTAATCTGTGAACTATCATTAAAATCAACTCTAATACCTGAAGATTGGAGGATCGCCAATGTAACACCAATTTTTAAAAAGGGTTCCAGGGGTGATCCGGGAAACTACAGACCGGTGAGCCTGACGTCAGTACCGGGAAAAATGGTAGAAACCATCATAAAGAATAAAATTACTCAGCATGTAGATAGTCACAACCTAATGGGAGACAGCCAACATGGCTTTAGACAAGGAAGATCTTGTCTTACTAATCTGTTATGTTTTTTTGAAGGAGTGAATAAACAGGTGGACAAAGGTGAGTCGGTTGATATTGTGTATCTGGACTTTCAGAAAGCCTTTGACAAGGTCCCTCATCAGAGACTTTTGGCAAAACTAAAGAGTCATGGGATAGGAGGCAGTGTACTATTGTGGATCAGGAACTGGTTAAAAGATAGAAAGCAGAGGGTAGGGCTAAATGGCCAATTTTCCCAATGGAGAAAGGTGAATAGTGGTGTACCCCAGGGATCTGTGCTGGGTCCGCTGCTTTTTGACATATTCATAAATGACATGGAAAGTGGAATAACGAGTGAGGTTATCAAATTTGCAGATGACACAAAACTATTTAAAGTTGTTAAAACTCAAGAGGATTGTGAAAAATTGCAAGAGGATCTTGATAAATTGGAAGACTGGGCATCAAAATGGCAGATGAAATTTAATGTGGACAAGTGCAAGGTTATGCACCTAGGGAAGAACAACCCAAACTATGGTTACACGATGCAAGGTTCCACATTAGGAACCACCACCCAGGAAAAAGATTTAGGCGTCATTGTGGATACCATGTTAAAACCCTCGGCCCAGTGTGCAGCGGCGGCCAAGAGAGCAAATAGAATGCTAGGTATGATAAGGAAAGGAATGGAAAATAAAACAAAAGATATTATAATGCCTCTATATCGTTCCATGGTGAGACCGCACCTTGAATATTGTGTGCAATTCTGGTCGCCGTATCTTAAAAAGGATATAGCGATTTTAGAAAAGGTACAGAGAAGAGCCACCAAAATGGTAAAGGGGATGGAAGGATACTCCTATGAAGAAAGGCTAAAAAGGTTAGGGCTCTGGAATAATCTCCCAATAAACCTTCGGATCATAAAAGACCTCACCCAATTTAGAAAGGAACTCAAGACATACCTTTTCTCCGAACACTTTGAAATCCCTTACCCCCAAGTCCAACCACACACCATCCCCAGACACTCAAACACAAAGCACTAAAATCACACTCAACTACCACACACATACACTCACCACATACACCACACATACACTCACCACATACACCCACCACAGACACCCCAAAACACTCTTAAGAGAAAAAAAGGAAATAAATTCCTCCACACACATATGAAAGGTAGAAAACTCTGACTACCTGTAAAAAGGTAGAAAATTCTGATCAACACTACGATACAGAAACTTATTAATGTATATAATGTAAATAGTTCCGACAATTAATGCACAGTTATCTGTATAAAGTTATAAAGTTATAAATCTCTGTTCCGTGTAATATAATAATTATTATCTGTATAAAGTTAAAAATCTCTGTTCCATGTAATGTATACATTAGTATACAAATTTGTTTACTTGTTCCATGTAAACCACCCCTGATCTCTGGAAGGGGCGGTATAGAAGAAATAGATAAATAAATAATAAATAAATAAATAAATAAAATAAACCTGGAAAAGAGACGGCTGAGGGGAGATATGATAGAAGTCTATAAATTAATGAACGGAGTGGAACGGGTAAACGTAGATCGATTGTTCACCTTATCAGAATATAGAAAGACTAGGGGACATGCAATGAAGCTACATGGTAAGCTATTTAAGACTAATAAAAGAAAATATTTTTTCACTCAACGTGTAATCAAACTCTGGAATTTGTTACCGGAGGATGTAGTAAAGGCTGTTAGTGTAGCTGGGTTTAAAAAAGGTTTGGACAAGTTCCTGGAGGAAAGGTCCATAAACCATTATTAAGAAGTGACCGAAGATATCAATGCTTGACCCAGTACAAGCATTGTGGATCTTGTGTCTCTTGGGAAAAACTCCTAGGTCAGTGATGGCTAACCTTTTTGAGCCCGAGTGCCCAAACTGCCGCACAAAACCAAAGAATTTCCTCAAAGTGCCAGCACGTCAATTTGCATAAATATTTGCATAATGCTAACATACACTAACTTTTAGTAAACATGTCTCTTAATGTTTATGTTTATGTTTATGTTTATGTTTTATTTCACTTGATAAAACCGCCTTTCATGGGCAAGCAAAGCGGTGTACAATAAAAACCAATAAAAACTTTGTTTTTAAAAAGGCCGAGGCCAGTGAAAAGGAAAAGAAATACACTTTCTGGACAGAAAAGCAATAGAAGCAGAAGAGACAAAGCTAAACCGTAACAAAGACAAGTCACAAGGAGAGCAGAGGATAATACAAATGGGAATCACACAAAAGGAGAGGGGATATCAAACGCAAGGGAACAAAAAGGTGGGTTTTGAGGTTTTGTTGAAATGTGGGTTGGTGAGGGTCCAGGCGGAGTGAGGAGGGGAGGGATGTCCAGAGGGCGGGGCCAGCAAAAAAGAAGGCAGAGGAACGGGTAGACTGTAAATGGGCACGGGAAGGGGAGGGAAGAGTGAGGCGGTTAAGGTGAAAGGAGCGAGGGGTGTACCTAGGGGAGTGGAAGGAAAGGAGGTCCGTTAGATATTGGGGGGGCACCTGTGTGGAGAGCTTTATGAACCAAAATGAGCAACTTGAAGTGAACGCGGTGGGGTGGGGAAGGGCAACCAGTGAAGACGGAACAGTAAGGGTGTGATGTGATCACGAGGGGAGGAATGGGTGACCAGACGAGCGGCAGTATTCTGAATACGTTGTAACCGGGACTGTTGTTTCTTAGAAAAGCCGACAAAAAAGTGAGATTGCAAAATCCACCCGAGACATGACCAGGGAAAGTAACAGAGTAGTAAGAGCAGAAGGGGATAGAAAAGGACGAACTGCACGGATTTGTCGGAGAAAGAAGAAGGACAACTTGGTGACATGAGAAACATGAGCATGAAAGGAAAGATGGATGGATAAAGACAGACTAAAAGATTTCTACATTACTATAATCCAGTGCCAACCGCCAGGCACATTAGGAACTACTACAAACACTGCCCATTTAGAACCAATAGCAAACCCGCCGTATCCTAACAGCACTACCAGGACTCACAAAGCACCATACCATACCTATCAAAAGGCAACACTGCAAATATTAAACCAATACATTTCAGAGAATAACAATACATGACCTACTGGGGAAAGAGAACAAGTGGCAATGTCAAAAAGGAATTACATAAACAGAATACCTCAGCTCAGTTGCAATTGCTCCAGCCACTTTCTTCTGGTTTCTTCATGTTTTCTGCTAACTCTCCATCATCTGCTGTCCATTTGTCCTTTCTTCTCTCTTCTAGTTTTTTTTTCCATTCTCTCTCTCTACATCCGCTTTAACACACTAATCTTTCTCCTTTTGCTCTTTCCTCATTCCTATTTCATCCACTCAAATTTTACCCCTCCATCCTCAATCCCCACTTACTCTCCCAATACCCGGCCAATTGTAGATTTTTTATCCCTCCCACACAAAATATTTTCCCCCTCTCCATTTTACTCTCCCAGCCCCATCCCATTCTAATCCTCCCCCAACATCAGCTCCCTTCTAGTTCCAACCTCACCCAGCATCCATTCCCTTCTAGTCCCTGCATCAGCCCATTTCCAGTCCTAGCCCCCCATCAGCCCATTTCCAGTCCTAGCAACCCCCCAACCCAATACCAGTCCTAGCCCCCCCCATCAACCCACTTCCAGTCCTAAACCCCCATCACCCCATTTTCAGTTTAATCCCCCCCTATAACCCATTACCAGTCCTAACCCCCATCACCCCATTTCCAGACAGCCCCCATCAGCCCAAAGCCCATTACCAGTCCTAACCCCCCATAGCCCATTACCAGTCCTAACCCCTCATCACCCCATTTCCAGACAGCCCCCATCAGCCCACAGCCCATTACCAGTCCTAACCCCCCCAGCCCATTAGCAGTCCTAACCCCCCCTAGCCCTTTAGCAGTCCTAACCCCCCCATAGCCCATTAGCAGTCCTAACCCCCCCATAGCCCATTAGCAGTCCTAACCCCCCCCCAGCCCATTAACAGTCCTAACCCCCCCTAGCCCTTTAGCAGTCCTACCCCCCCCCATAGCCCATTAGCAGTCCTAACCCCCCATCACCCCATTTCCAGACAGCCCCCATCAGCCCACAGCCCATTAGCAGTCCTACCCCCCCCCCGCCCGCCCATTAGCAGTCCTAACCCCCCCTAGCCCATTAGCAGTCCTAACCCCCCCCTAGCCCATTAGCAGTCCTAAACCCCCCCCAGCCCATTCGCAGTCCTAAACCCCCCCAGCACATTAGCAGTCCTAAACCCCCCCAGCACATTAGCAGTCCTAACCCCCCCCCTAGCCCATTAGCAGTCCTAACCCCCCCTAGCCCATTAGCAGTCCTAACCCCCCCCCCTAGCCCATTAGAAGTCCTAACCCCTCCCCCCCTGGCAAATTTAAAAAAAAAAAAAAGCTGGCTCTGGCTGCTGCCGCTGCCGCGGCAGAATGCAATGTCCCGCGGGGCCCCCTCCGCCCGCTAAGCCCCTCTGCAAGGGCTTTCAGATTCGCGAGGGAGAGCGTCTCCCTCGCGTCTCTGTTAAGCCCGCAGGGGCTAATGGGAAATTTCCCATCAGTCCCTCGCGTCTAAAGGGGCTGATGGGAAATTTCCCATTAGCCCCTGCGGGCTTAACAGAGACGCGAGGGAGACGCTCTCCCTCGCGAATCTGAAAGCCCTTGCAGAGGGGCTTAGCGGGCCCCGCGGGACACTGCATTCTGCCCTTGCCGCGTCCGCGGCAGCAGTCAGAGCCAGCTTTTTCTTTTTTGCGGACCTTCCCGCGTGCCAGCTGCAAGGCCTTCGCGTGCCACAGCTGGCACGCGTGCCATAGGTTCGCCATCGCTGTCCTAGGTAAATATGACCTAGATTGGCCACTGTTGGAAACAGAATACTGGGCTTGATGAACCTTGGTCTGACCCAGTATGGCATATCTTATGACATCAATTACTGTTGGTGATCCAATCATTAGACATGTAAATAGCTGGGTGGCTGGTAGACATGAGGATTGCCTGGTAACTTGCCTGCATGGTATGGTGAAAGACCTTATGTGCCACCTAGATAAAGTTTTAGATAGTGTTGGGGAGGAGTCTGCTGTCTTGGTATATGTTGGCACCAATGCAATATAAAAGTGTGGGAGGGTGATTATGGAAGCCAAATTTAGACTTTTAAGTAAAAATTTGAACCCTAGAACTTCCCAGGATAGCATTCTCAGAAACGCTTCCTGCTCCACATGCAAGACTCAAAAGGCAGGCAGATTTCCAGAGTCTCAATGGTGAATGAGACAATAGTGCAAGAAGAGGATTTTGAAATTGTTAGGAACTGGGCAACATTCTGGGGAAGGGAGAGGGAGCTTTTCCAAAAGGATGGACTCCACCTTAATCATGTTAGAACCAGGCTTCTGGCATTAACCTTTAAAAAGGAGACAGGGTAGCTTTTATACTAGATAATAGGGGAAAGCTGAGAGTCACTCAAGAGTGCATGGTTTGGAATGATGTATCTTTGAAGCATACTATCAAAACAAGTAAGTTAGGGCATCCTTATAGAGAGATTCCAAAGAAGGTAAAAGTAACCCAGATGTCTTTGCATAAAGAGCAGACAGAATTGAAAGATTCCAAATTACCACTGTCAACTGATAACTAGATTACTAATATGAACAAAATACAATCTCCAAAATGCCTATATGCAAATGCTTTTTTTTTTTTTAGTGCCATCAAGTCATTGCTGACTCCTGGTGACACAGCTGCCTCTGGGCTTTCTTGGCAATGTATCACCAGAAGTAGATTGCTACTCTTTTCATATGAGGCAATTGAGGGTAAAGTGAATTGCCCAATGTCACAAGGAGTGCCTGTGGGAATCAAACCCTTGATCTTCTGGGTACTAGGCAGTGGCTCTAAATACTAGGCTACTCCTCCACTCAAAATGTAAATGTTAGAAGTATAAAAAATAAATGGGAGAGCTTGAATATACTGTATAGTATCAAATGAAAGAAGAAATATAATTGGCATCTCAGAGACCTAGTGGAAGGAGGATAACTAATGGGAGACTGATACCTAGTTACAAATGATCACAATGATAGGGTAGATCAAACTTGGTGGAGGGGTTGACCTATATGTTAGAGAGAACATTGAGTCAAACAGAATATAAGTTTTGCAGAAAACAAAGTACACTGTAGAATCTTTATGGATTGAAATTCCATGTAAAAAGGGGAAGACAATAGTATTAGAGATGTACTACCATCCCCCTGGCCAGAATGACCAAATGGATATTGAAATTATAAAAGAAATCAGGGAAGTTAACAAAAGTTACAACACAGTAATAATGGGGAATTTCAAATACCCAAGTACAGGCTGGGTCTATATCACATCAAGATATGCTAGGGAGATAATGTTTCTAGATGAAATAAATGACTGCTTCATAGAGCAGCTGGTTCATGAACTAACATGAAGGGAAGCTATTTTAAACCTAGTCCTT
This sequence comes from Ichthyophis bannanicus, assembly GCA_033557465.1. Classification (NCBI taxonomy): domain Eukaryota; kingdom Metazoa; phylum Chordata; class Amphibia; order Gymnophiona; family Ichthyophiidae; genus Ichthyophis; species Ichthyophis bannanicus. Next base: position 401,065,998 of record CM066032.1, on the reverse strand, counting down.
AGTGGAACACAGGATCTGGAGCGAGAGGTAATAGTGTTGGGGCCACTCGGCAATAGTAATCATAATATGATCACATTTGAATTAATAAATGAAGAGAGGACAACAATGAAATCCACAATGCTAGCATTCAACTTTCAAAAGGGAGACTATGATAAAATGAGGAAAATGGTTAAGAAAAAACTAAAAGGAGCAACTGCGAAGGTTAAAGGTTTACATCAAGCATGGGTGTTGTTTAAAATACTATCCTGGAAGCTAAAACCAGATGTATTCCATGCTTTAAGAAAGGTGCATGGAAGGCCAGACAACTGACAGCATGGTTTAAAGGTGAAGTCAGCGAGGCTGTTATTGCCAAGAAAGCATCCTTCAAGAAATGGAAAAGTGAGCCAAATGATGAAAACAGAAAATAATATAAACACTGGCAAGTTACTGTAGATGCAAGGCATTGATAAGGCAGGCAAAGGGGGAATTTGAAAAGAAGCCTGCTATGGAAGCAAAAAATGCATAATACAAACTTTTCAAATACATTTGTAGCAAAAACCTGTGAGAGAGTCAGTTGGACCATTAAATGATAGATGGGTAAAAGAGGTGCTAAGGGAGAACAAGGTCATACTGGAGAGACTGAATGAATTATTTGCTCTGGTCGTTGCTGAAGAAGATGTAGGGAAGTTAACCTTGCCTAAAATGGTATTTAAAGGTGATCTATTGGAGGAATTGAAACATCTCACTAAATTGGGAAAGTGTAAGACAGCTGTTTGATAAAACAGAGTTACTTACCTGTAACGTGAGTTCTCCAGGGACAGCAGGATAAGTCAGCCACAAGTGGTGACGTCATCCGACGGAGCCATAGACGGAAGTACTCTCAGTAGCCCAGAAGGCTTTAGCCCTCTGGGCATGACCACTAGCCCTGCCCCCAGATCTGCCCCTAGCTGGCCAGAGTTTCCCCAGTCGAGGCACGCAAGAGCTAGAAGGCGGATCGCAGAGGCGTGTCGCCAAGCCCCCCCATCCCCTCCCCGGGGAGGAAGGTGGGAAGGTGTGGCTGACTTATCCTGCTGTCCCTGGAGAACTCACGTTACAGCTAAGTAACTGTTTTCTCCCAGGACAAGCAGGATGAGTCAGCCACAAGTGGTGCCTCCCCAGCTACACTTACAGCGGTGAGAGGGAGGGGGTACAATTGATAAAAATTGTCGGAGACAGGGCAGTAAGGTGCAACAGGGTTTAATGTGCAACACTGAAAACCATAGCAACATAGCATAATAATGTGCAAGTAGCACAATCAAAGTGCAACAAGCAGTGCAATAACAGTGTAAGAAACAGTGCAAGTGCAACAAGTATTGTAATAACAGTGCAAGAAAAAGTGCAGACCAATAGTGCAACACAGTGTGAATCAGAGTCAACAGTGGCTGAGACAAAGGTGCCATTGTGCAGACGGCATGCTTCTTTAAGGCTGGAGCCGGAGGTGGTGCAGCCTTAGTGTGGTTCAGATTCTGGCAGCGGATTGGTGGCCGCAGATAGAACCACAAGACCAAACGCGGAGCTGCTTTGATTCGCCATATCCATGCAGTAGTGGCGCTGGAAGGTATGGACGGTGGCCCAAGTGGCTGCTCTGCAGATGTCAGGAACTGGGACGGATCGCAGATTGGCAATAGTGGTGGCAAGCGCTCTTAGGTGGTGAGCTTTGACTCCAGTGGTGGGTGGAGCTCCCGTGTGCGAAAGGCATAGAGAGATACAGGAGGAGATCCAGATGGACAAGGTACGCTTGGACACGGGGCGCCCGGGTTTGTTAGGATCGTATGAAACAAACAGTTGGGAGCCCTTCCGAAGGGTGGATGTCCATTCCAAATGGCAATGGAGGGCCCTAACACAGTCCAGGGTGTGGAGCCATTGCTGTTCTGGGTCCGAGTGTGGACCTGGTAGGAAGCATGGCAGCTCAATGGTCTGATTGATGTGGAAAGCAGTGGCCACCTTCGGAACAAATTTAGGGTGAGTCCGGAGGCAGGCCTGGTCCTGATGCAGTGTGGTATACGGCAGGTAAGCCACGAGCGCATGAAGCTCGCTGATCTGCCTGGCTGAAGTTATGGCAAGAAGGAATAGCGTCTTCGAGGAGACAAACTTCAGGTTTGCAAGCTGGAGTGGCTCGAAGGGCTCCCCCGTGAGCTGATTAAGGACGATGTTAAGGTTCCAAGGGGGCACAGGCTGATGGACAGGGGGATGCAGATTGAACAGGCCCTTCATGAAGCGGGTCACCAGAGGAAGGGCTGCTACTGAGGAGTCTCCAATGCGATGATGGAACGCCGCTATGGCAGACAGGTGGACTCGGACGGACTGTGTCCTTAGACCAAGTGCTGAAAGAGCGGAAAGGTACTGGAGGAGCGTAGGTACCGGACAAGAAAAAGGGTCTATGTGCCGCGACTCGCACCAGATGCTGTAGGATTTTCGCGTAGAGGGGCGTTGAGCTGCTAGGATGACATGCTGTACCTTGGTTGAGAGGTTGTAAGGTGCTAGGGTTAGCCTTTCAGCTTCCAAGCCACTAGCGATAGCATCTGAAGGTTGGGGTAGAGCAGCATGCCGTTGTCCTGTGAGAGGAGAGCAAGTCCGATTTCAGGGGTAGGCGAATGGGGGGTTCCAGTGTCAGGTGGTGCAGGAATGGGAACCAGACCTGTCTCGGCCAATAAGAGGCTACCAGGATGGCCGTGGCCCGGTCCCTGATCAGGCGCTGGATAGTCAGTGTGATGAGCGGGGTGGGAGGAAAGGCATACATCAGGGGCCACTGATTCCATACCACGTCAAAGGCGTCCACTGCTACCCTGTGTGGAGCGGGTCTCTTGGAACAAAACAGGCGGCATTTGGCATTCTCCTGAGACGCGAAGAGATTGATGCTTGGTTGACCCCACCTTGTGAAGAGCGACACTGCTATAGCTTTGTGGAGTGACCATTCGTGGGGATTCAGTTGCCTGCTGAGGCGATCGGCTATGACGTTCTCCTCCCCCGGAAGGTAGGATGCCTGGAGGCTGCACTTGTATGAGAGGGCGATGTGCCAGGTGTGAAGGGCCTCCTTGCAAAAGTATCCTCGACCCTGTGCCCCCTTGCTTGTTTATGTAGAACATGGCCACTTGGTTGTCGGTTAGAATCCTGACGACTTTGCCTTTTATGTGCTCCTGGAAGGTCATGAGCGCTAGGCGGACAGCTCTGAGCTCGAGGACATTGATGTGTAGGATTTTTTCTGGAGTTGACCAAGAGCCTTGAGTGCGGAATCCAGCACAATGTGCACCCCAGCCTAGGGTAGTTGCATCTGTGGTCACAGTGACTTGATGTGCGGCTGGCTGGAGACTCCTGCCCTGTGACAGGTTGTGTGAGCTGGTCCACCAACAGATTGCCTTGGCCACCGAGGGGTCAATGGGAATCATTACGGACAGGGGTTGAGAGTGCTGGCACTAGTGGGAGTGAAGGTGCCATTGGAGGACTCTCATGTGTAGCCTCGCGAGGGGGAGAACATGCGTGGTGGCCACCATGTGTCCCAGTAGACGAAGAAGGGTTCGTGCCGTCGTCTGCGAGGAGTTGAGCACCTGGGAGGACAGGTGGATGATAGTGTTCAGTCTGCTTTGCGGAAGAAAGGCCTTGGCCTGTGTAGTGTCTATGCAAGCCCCGATGAACTCCAACCTCTGTACTGGACTGAGGTGGGACTTCCCGTAGTTGACTAGAAAGCCCAAAGAGTTCAGAAGCGACGAGGCTCTCTTAACTGCTCTCCTGAGTTCTGCGGGAGAGGTTGCGGTGAATAGCCAATCGTCCAGGTAGGGGAAGACGAATATCCCGAGTTTGCGAAGGTGAGCTGCTGCCACTGCCACACACTTGGTGAAAACTCGGGGCGCAGGAGAAAGCCAGAAGGGAAGGACCTTGTATTGGTAGTGGTTGCCTGCTATCTTGAAGCGCAGGAATTTTCTGTGGTGAGGGTGCACGGGAACATGGGTGTAGGCATCCTGGAGGTCCAGAGAGGCTAACCACTCTTTGGGCTAGATGAGAGGAAGGATGGATGATAGGGAGTGCATCCGGAACTTCTCTTTGGCGATGCATTTGTTGAGTTTCCGCAGATCGAGGATGGGTCGGACGCCCCCAGACTTCTTGGGAACGAGGAAATATCTGGAGTAGAAACCCGTATTGATGTCGCTGGGCGGAACAGGCTCGATGGCTCTGGACTGCAGGAGGGATGCAATTTCCAAGGTCATAGCTGCAAGGTGCTGGGAGGGAATGTTGCTCGCCGGAGGGGGACGCTGAGGAGGAGACGAGGCGAATTTTATTTTGTAGCCCTGCTTGAGGATGTTGAGCACCCACCTGTCCGTCATTATGATCTTTCATGAACGCCAGAAAGCAGACAAGCGGCCCCCTGTCGGTAGGTGCAGGCAGGGCAGTGAGTCAAAAATTGGGGTTGTTCTTAGCTGGGCCGGATGTGGCCTTCTTTTGTGCACGCTCCCACTGCCGCGGTTTCTGCCTGTAGGGCTGTTGGTAGGATTGTTGTTTGTACCGCGGCTGTTGCCATTTGCGGTATGAATTGTAACGCTTGGAAGCTGAAGAGTTGTGTGAGTTCCCTTTGCGGTAAGAACGAGAGCGACCAGAATTCTCTTCAAGGGTTTGGAGTGTGGTACAGCGTTCTCGCATGTCGTTCACCGTGTCTTTGACTTTGTCGCCGAAGAGCGAGTCCCCAGCACAGGGGGCATCTGCAATCTTGTCATGAGAGTCAGATCGCAACCCTGAAGCCCTGAGCCAGGACAGGCGATGTGTGGAGATGGCAGAGTCTGCGATTCTGGCAGCTGTCTCAAAGGCATCGTGGGCCGCCCGACCTTGATGTTTATTGGCGTCCTCGAGCTCTGCCAGGGTTGTGAGGAGAGCTGGTGGGGGCTCGGTGGACTGAGTGACGGCAGACTTAATGTTGGTCACTAGCAGGTCTTGGTAAATGGCATGCTGGAATTGGTATGCTGCTATTCTGGCGCTTAGCATGGCCCCTTGGTAGACACGTTTCGCCATATCATCAAGGAGTTTGTTGTCTTTTCCCGGAGGTGCGTTAGCGGAGACGCGGGAAGACTTTGTATGTTTGAGAGCTGACTCGACAACAATTGATTGATGCGGAAGCTGAGGCTTGTCAAATCCTGGTATGGGCTGAATGGCATATTTAAGGTCCAGTTTATGAGGGCAGGCCTGGTTGGAAGCGGGGGTCTGCCACATTTTGATGAGGTTGTCCTGAAGGAGCTGATGTACAGGTAAAGTGGTGATAGCCTTGGGGGCGTCGACAAACTTGAGGGCGCTCTGGACTTCGTCGCGTTGTTCCGGGGTATCCAGAGAGGTGATGGATAGAGAGGAAATAACCTTGCGCACGAATTTGTAGTATGACAGGTCCTCTGGAGAGCTGGAGGGGTTGTCAGAGGCTGAGGGGTAGTCAGAGGCAGAGGTGGAGATGGAGTCTCTGGGGGGCAATGCCTCAGCTTGAGAAGGTAGCTCAGCGGAGTCTGCCCGCGGAGGTGACGAGATGGCCGCCTGAATATGCGGCTCAGTAGCAGGAGTGGATGGCGCGGGCTGTGGTGGTGGCAACAACCACTGCTTAGAAGCCAGGCTGGCTAGAGAGGAGGCCCACTGCTGGAACATATCCGTGAAGAGCTGAAGAGTCTCAGGGGCCTGCTGCAGCGGACCTGCAGGCGCTGTAGAAGCAGGAGGGGTGTGTAACAGTTCTTCGCTGCCCTCTGAAGAAAGTGAGCCAGCCAAAGAGGATGGGGAAGAAGGAGAGGAGACCTCTCCATAGTTGCCGCTGGATGCAGAAGAGGCTGATGAATGGCGCGCTCCCTTGCGCTGAACGGAGAGACTCTCCCGACTCGAGCCTCTGCTCCTGCTGCGGCTGCTCCTACGGCACTTAGATCTGTGCAGGGATGAACTGCACTGGTCATTGTCTCGGCTCCTGCCCTGCTTCTGCTCTTTGTGCTGTCTCCTGTGCTGGCGGTGATCAGGGGGGTGACTTGCGCTGCGCCACCGGCTCCTGCTGCGATGGTGAGATCGGTGTCGGCTTCGGTGTCGGCTTCCGGATCTGTGATGACTCCGGTGGTGTCCGTGCAGGCTTAGCCTGCGCTGAGTGGATCTGCGCCGTCCTTCTGAGCTCCTCTGCGCATCGGATGCCCTGCACTGGAGGAAGTCAGCGCTGATAGGCTCGGGGTCTAAGGTCAGATGACTGGGACCTGGAAGTGAGGCAGGAAGTTGGGCGGAGTCGCGTTGGGCAGACATAGCAGCCTCTAGAGGTGGACATGAGGTAGAGGGCGTCTCACCTTCGTGGCGGGGAACAGAGGCCTGAGAAGGCATGTCCCAGGCCGGAGTGGGGTCGGCAGAAGATCCCGGAGCAATTCTGCTTGCAGTCGCGGTGGACTCAGAAGCCGCTGATTCTATCAGTGCATGCTTGCGTGACTTGAGGGCCCGAGGAGAAATGCGGGCACAAGAGAGGCAATCTTCAACGGGGTGCTCCTTACCTAGGCACCGGATGCAGAACTGGTGGGAATCAGCATTGGCCATCTTCCTGGAGCACCCCGGACATTTCTTGAAGCCAGGTTTCTTCATCGAAGTAAGTTTTAAGTTGTTATTGGTGAGAGTAAGAAAAACACATCTTGCTGGCAAGGCAAAAGACAGAAATCTGGCCAGCTAGGGGCGGATCTGGGGGCAGGGCTAGTGGCCATGCCCAGAGGGCTAAAGCCTTCTGGGCTACTGAGAGTACTTCCATCTATGGCTCCATCGGATGACGTCACCACTTGTGGCTGACTCATCCTGCTTGTCCTGGGAGAAACTGAAGAGTAGCAAATTACCTAAACCAGATGATATACATCCCATGATGCTGAAAGAACTGAAATATGAGAGTGCAGATCTACTATGGTATTAGTAATCTCTGAGCTATCATTAAAATCATCTGTAGTGCCTGCAGACTGTAGAGTGGCCAAGGTAAGGGCAATTTTTAAAAAGGGTTCCGGGGTGATCCGGGAAACTACAGACTGGTGAGCCTGAAGTCGGGACTGGGCAAAATGGTAGCAGCCATTTTAAAGAGGAAAAATTACTAAACATTTAGATAGTCATGGTTTAATGGGACAAAGTCAACATGGATTTATCCAAGCAAAGTCTTGTCTCACTAATCTGTTATATTTTTTTGAAGGTGTGAATAAACAGGTAGACAAAGGTGAGCTAATTGATATAGTGTATAAGGATTTTCATAAAACCTTGTTGTTGATGGAAGGGATCAGATGTTGAAGATCCTATCCGAACCTGTTGCCAGCGGTTAGTTAGGTAGGATCTACACCATTCCGAAGCTGATCCCTGAACTCCCTTTTCTTGAAGACAGTGGAGCAGTTGCACATGGTTAACCGAGTCGAACGCTGCCGAGATATCAAGGAAGATAAGGATGAACCCATTTTCAATTTTGTCAATCCCTCTTGATAAGGTGTTGATAAGTAATGTGAGTAGGGTCTCTATGCCGTGGGACTCATGGAACCCGTGTTGGCAGGGATCCAGAGGGGCTGAAATATCTATGTGCTGCTGCAATTGAATTTGTACCACCTTCTCGATGATTTTGGCTAGAAGGGGTATACTTGAAATTGGACGGTATGAGTCAGTTTTCACTGGGTCGAGTTTATTGTTTTTCAGGAGAGGACGTATTGAAGTTTGCTTGAGAGATGTTGGGAATGATCCAGTTGTGAAGGAAAGTTGCACGATAAGGGCAAGTGTGTGGCTCATTTCAGCACGCATCACTCTGATCCAATAAGCAGGGCATGGATCATTTGGGGCTGTAGTAGTATTCAAGGTAGCAATAAGGTCAGTGATGGATTTCACCGTAGGAGCGACAAAATTTTTTAGAGGCTGTGTAATTGAGATGGGGTTGGGTATACAACTTGGTGTCGATTTTGTGTTAATAGTTTCAGATTGAAGGTAGTCGGCAAAGGACTGAGGCTGAATTAATATTGTTTGGTTGGAGGATGGTGCCTTGGTTAGGGATTTAGCAATGTTAAAGAGGTCTCATGGTTTGTTTAATGATCGAAGGGTTTCTGTATGGTGTTCTCTCATCTTTTCAGCTATTTTCTCCCGGTGTTTCTTTAGGGCATTTTCGTAATCCATTTGGTCGGTTGGAGATCGTGATCTGCGCCATTTTCTCTCTTGTTTTCTTAGATTCGGGAGGGATAGTCGTAATTCAGCCAAGAACCATGGTTTTGGACTTCTACTTTTTGGTGATGTGCTGGATGCTGGTGGTCTACTCGAGGAGAGTAGCTGTGAAGAGGAGTTCAGGGTGGTGTACCAATTGTTGATCAGCTCATCAAGGTCATTGGCTGGAAGACGAAGAGCAGGAAGAGTACGGCTGATGAAGTCATCCTTATCGAGTGTTTTGAAGCGGGTTGTTGATCCTGCTGAGACCATATTTGCCTGTCTTGTTGGGATACTGTTTTGCTGATGTGGGACTTGGAAGGATATCAAGTTATGATCAGACCATGGAACAGGGGTAAGTGATAGATTGAAGTTGGTGATTGCTGTAGACTGGGGCGCAAAAATGAGGTGTGTAGGGGAGCTGACTAGTTGTGAGTAGTTGAGCTCAGCCATGGCATCAAGGAATGAGGTAGAGTGGCTATGGTGAAGTGAGGTGAGGTTAAAGTCACCCATTAACCAGTTGGATTTGTGTGGGCTTTCTGGGTTGTATTCAAGCTCTATTATACTAGATAGATCTTCTGGTGGCGAGGATGGAGCTCTGTATATGAGATTTAGGATGATATGTTTGCTAGCTATAGTAACTAAGTCCATGTGTGTGGTACTCCTAGATGAAAGTAGACTAAATTGAAGGTTAGTTCTTGAAAGAATGAGGACTCCACCTCCTCTTCGGCCTGTTCTGTGACAGGTGTGTATTGAGTATGCTGGAGGAATTAGTTGGTTTATGAGGACATTGTCTGTGTCTGCTAGCCATGATTCTGTGACCAGGAGGATGTCTAAATTCAGCTTTGTGATAAGATCTGTAACGGCTGGCCACTTTTTACGTACTGAGCGAGCATTGATGAGGGCACAATTTAGGTTCGTATGTGAGGGAGTAGGATTGGATTTGGAGCTACTAGTAGTGTTAAGGGAGATATATAGTAGGTGAGAGTGCCTAATATGGTGCGGATGTGGTGCTGAGTGATGGTAGGAGGAATGATACCTTCTTCCTAGTCCATGCAATATGGGGATATTGTTTGTGGTGGGAGAGAGTGCTGCTGTATTTTGAGTGGTGTTAGTTAACAGATAGAAGCTAACTAATGCAAGTAGAGAGATAGCCATGGTTATAACAATGGAAGGATACAAAGTAGGGTAATATAGGTCAGTGGAAAAAGTAAATGCAGATTAACTGGTTGGGATACGACAGCAGTGTTAATAGGCAAACAATTATATAATAGCAAGGCCTAGCTAAGAGGACAATGCACTCTGTTAACAAGACACAGTAGCTAAGTTTAATTCAAGGGAGATCTGTTTGTAACAAATTAACAAAGTGTGAAATGCTATCGGGTATATTCAGGTCTGCTGTTACCTTACAGATGGAGTAGCAGTGGTTCAACTAGGATAGTTGTTAGGGTAGATCTGAGTCTCAGGTTATCAGTCTGATACTTTTCCTGACGAGGGGGACTGGTTCTATTTCAGGTGAGAGTTCTGGCTTCGCTCGTGGAGTTGTTGACGTGCCACTGCCTAAGGGACACGCCAAAGGGCCCTCTTGCGCGACCCTCAGGCGCGGGTCCATAAGGCGCGGGCGTGCCTGCTTTCAGGCTCCTTTTAAAATGTGCCGCACTGCCCCGATTGGGCAGCTGAAGAGCTGGAGGAGTCCCGATTTTGTTGGAGCTCAATCCCTCCTGGGAGAGCATGCGGGGGGTTAAGAGGAGTTTGTGGTTGCTTGCAGGCTCCTTTTAAATGTGCCGCGCTGCCCCGATTGGGCAGCTGAAGATCTGGAGGTGTCCCGATTTCGTCGGAGCTCAATCCCTCCTGGGAGAGCACGCGGGGGGTTAAGAGGGGTTAAAGGGTTAGCGGGCATTATGAGCGGCAGGTTAAACCATAGAAAGGACATTCGCTGCAATGCGAGATAAGAGAGCCTATCTAGAAGTCAAAACTGAGGTGCTGGATGAGAGCAAAAGAAAAGGTGACAGACATGTCATAGCCATATATCCCATACATGTTAGACAGTGAGTGTGAGGATAATGTGGGAGGCAGTGGGACTGCAGCAGTGAGGTCATGTAATCTACTGTGATGTCAGAGGGTGGAATAGAAGTGGATATGAATGTGCCAAGGAAGAGCGACCATGGCTGCGATGTCAGCATAGCAAGAATGACTGGGCATGAGTGGTAACCTGCACGTCCTCTGCAGGTGATGTATATGTGATATGTCCTAAGGCGCAAAGTGCCACAGTGTGGGCCGGGTGTAGAAGCTCTCAGGAGAATATATGAGTGATCATGATGCCTCTATGGAGATGGATGTGCTGAAGGATGCATGGAGGTAAAAGAGTGTGCTGTACGGCCTTTGCTGCCCCAAAGTCCCGCTGGAATTTGGCAGCCAATATTGTGGCCTTAGATGCTTTTGTAGACAAATCATTTTAGTATTGTATGTTACATTAAACATCATACAAAAATAATATGCTTTGTCAGGGCAAAAAACCAAGCATGCAGGATAATTTATTATTTATTTATTTGTTTTGTTGTTTTTCATACCACATTATCAAGAATCAAAGCGATTTACAGTGAACTACATTTCCATACAGGGTAATTCATAGTAACTTATTTACGTTCACAAACATATTTACAATGAGATTTTGGCAAACATATTTACAGGGAGGGGGAGGGGGGATGGGGAGGAGGGGGAAGGGGAAGAGAAAGGGGAGGGAGGGGGAGGAGGAGGAGGGAGGAGGGGGGACAGAGGGGGTGGAGGGAGGGAGGGGGAGGAAGGGGAGGAGGGGAAAGGGAGAGGAGGGGAGGGGAGGAAAGGGAGGGGAGGGGGGAAAGGGAGGGGGTGCATACAAGCAGCACTTCCTGTTTGAAACACTATCGTACACGGTCACATGCCAGAAGTAGAAGAGGAAATTCAGCAAAGGGTTATATGGGATGGGCTGAAAGTATATGATGAGTGCCAGCAACAGCTCTAATACAGACAAGGATCTGCATGCCACAGACCCTCTTAGTGAAGGCTGTATTCAAAGGCCAATGCACAGAGCACTCTCAGAATTATGGTACATGTGTGGCCCCAAAGTCCCAAAGCACACAAATGAGCCAACCTCCACCAATACCTCCGACTAGGCACACCAGGCCCTTCCCATGCTAGGTGTAATATCGCCATGCCTCCACTGCTGGTGCTGCATCTGCAAATATGTCTAATTCCATAACAGAGTGCTCATTGGCAGTTCTGTTAGCACAGTGACAAGGTAACTACTCCATACATCAAAGGCTCAGAGCTGAAGACCTGCCACTAGCCACATCAAGGGGTATGTTGTCTACTAAGTGAACACTCTTTGATGTGTGCAAATGGCAGCATTAAGGCCTCTCAAGGGTTAAAGGCCAAGGTGGGGATGAGGCCTTGGCACACAAAGAGTGCTAGTGGACATTAAGTGGGCAGCAGGCATCAAGAGTTCTAAGCATGCAGGTTAAGATGTGGTAAGGGCAGTTGTCTTAACATGGGATAAGGGAGCTTATGGAGAGATCAGAAGTGAGGTGCTAGATGGGAACAAAGGGAAATGGTGATAGACATGTCACATATGTGTGAGACAGTGAGTGTGTGGATAATTTGTGAGGCAGTGTGTGGATAATGTGTGAGGTTCATGTAATCCACTGTGATGCCAGTGAATGGCAAAGGATTGGGTAGAAGTGTTCCATGGAGTAGCCACCATGGCCATGATGTAGGCATAAAAGGAATGCCTGGATGGCAGTGGTGATGTGCACACTGGCTGCAGGTGAGGTATGAATGATATGCCTTAATGAGTAAATTTCCACAGTGTGGGCCAGGGTGTACCAGCTATCAGGAGAATACATGAGTGAACCAAATGGATATATGCTGATGGATGGGCTAAAGGATAGATGGGATAAATGAGAGTGCTGTATGGCCTTGCTGCCCCCAATGTACCTGATGTGACCTTAGAAATGCAGATAACCTCAGTTGTAGTGTGTGTGAAAAATTACTGCTGTTCCACAGGGAAGGTCTAATACCATCTATTAGGCTTTCACAGCTGTCTCAGCTGCTCTAACCCACCATACAGTCTTCCTGACACATATACATACTGTATAACAACTGGTCAAGTAAGTAGGCTATGATCCAAAGACATAACAGCCACACATCTGCACAAACTGCTTGCAAACGCAAAGTGCTCTTGTGCTGATAAGGTCTACATTCATATTGTCTGGTGGAACAGGGTCACTGCATGATGTTACACACCTGGAGTCCACTCATTTCTCTCATATTGGCCATATGGAGCAAGTAAGGATATTTGTTGTAGTTGTTGTTATGGAAGGACAGACTAGATAGGCCATGTGGTCTTTTTCTGCCATCATGTTTCTATGTTTCTATAATCTGTGCAGGTGGCTATTCCAGGTTTGTGACATGCCTGCATGTACTGCATATATGTAATAGAGCAACAGATGTTCATTCACAGTTATCACAAAAGTTTCCAATCATATTCAAGTCATGTGTCATGCATCTACAGGGTGAAGTTGTACGACCTTTGCAATGTGCTGCAGCGGAGTCAATAAAGTCATGCTGTCCGATGGGTATGATGGCAGTGTGCATGCTTGCAGACCCAATGTGCTATCACAACACAAAAAATATAATAATAATGTATTCCCTCAAGTCAATGCTCACTCCTGGCAACTCAGCAGTTCCTGGGTTTTCTTGGCAGTGTGACCTGAAGTATATTGCCAAGCCATTCTTCCAAACTAATGGAGGTTGAAGTGACTTTCCCAAAGCCACAAGTGGGATTCAAACACTGGTCTGTTCCATACTGAAACAATGCTCTAACCATTCAGCTACACGTCCATGCCATTCTCTCCAGCACTATCTACAATAAACCTGACTACGTGTCCCTGCCTGCAATGGCTTAATCCCAGGACTTGAAACAATCTGGCAGACACATTCTGAGACAAAGGTGAGTCAGTTGATATTGTGTATCTGGACTTTCAGAAAGCCTTTGACAAGGTCCCTCATCAGAGACTTTTGGCAAAACTAAAGAGTCATGGGATAGGAGGCAGTGTACTATTGTGGATCAGGAACTGGTTGAAAGATAGAAAGCAGAGGGTAGGGCTAAATGGCCAATTTTCCCAATGGAGAAAGGTGAATAGTGGTGTACCCCAGGGATCTGTGCTGGGTCCGCTGCTTTTTGACATATTCATAAATGACCTGGAAAGTGGAATAACGAGTGAGGTGATCAAATTTGCAGATGACACAAAACTATTTAAAGTTGTTAAAACCCAAGAGGATTGTGAAAAATTGCAAGAGGATCTTGATAAATTGGAAGACTGGGCATCAAAATGGCAGATGAAATTTAATGTGGACAAGTGCAAGGTTATGCACCTAGGGAAGAACAACCCAAACTATGGTTACACGATGCAAGGTTCCACCTTAGGAACCACCACCCAGGAAAAAGATTTAGACGTCATTGTGGATACCATGTTAAAACCCTCGGCCCAGTGTGCAGCGGCGGCCAAGAGAGCAAATAGAATGCTAGGTATGATAAGGAAAGGAATGGAAAATAAAACAAAATATATTATTATGCCTCTATATCGTTCCATGGTGAGACCGCACCTTGAATATTGTGTGCAATTCTGGTCGCCGTATCTTTAAAAGGATATAGCGATTTTAGAAAAGGTTCAGAGAAGAGCCACCAAAATGGTAAAGGGGATGGAAGGATACTCCTATGAAGAAAGGCTAAAAAGGTTAGGGCTCTTTAACCTGGAAAAGAGACGGCTGAGGGGAGATATGATAGAAGTCTATAAATTAATGAACGGAGTGGAACGGGTAAACGTAGATCGATTGTTTACGTTATCAGAATATAGAAAGACTAGGGGACATGCAATGAAGCTACAGAGTATGCTATTTAAGGCTTATAAAAGAAAATATTTTTTCACTCAACGTGTAATCGAACTCTGGAATTTGTTACCGGAAGATGTAGTAAAGGCTGTTAGTGTAGCTGGGTTTAAAAAAGGTTTGGACAAGTTCCTGGAGGAAAGGTCCATAAACCATTATTAAGAAGTGACCGAAGATATCAAACTTGACCCAGTACAAGCATTGTGGAACTTCTGTCTCTTGGGGAAACTGCTAGGTACATATGACCTAGATTGGCCACTGTTGGAAACAGAATACTGGGCTTGATGGACCTTGGTCTGACCCGGTATGGCATATCTTATGTTCTTATGTAAAAAAGTACAAGTGTGCTGCAGACACACAACACTCTGTACATGCAGAGCACATAACTAGGCCACTGCATGCTTAATAGCATCATGGTGCGATGTATTTATATAGCTACACAACAAGTCTCAATACTTTTTGATCACATCTTGTATTCAGCTAGATCCAGCACAATAAGCTGGTAGATGTTATGCAACACTGGACTGTGTCAGTCACTCACATACCATGTGGGCCTGGTCATAAGATATGCCATACTGGGTCAGACCAAGGTCCATCAAGCCCAGCATTCTGTTTCCAACAGTGGCCAATCTAGGTCATACGTACCTAGCAGTTTCCCCAAGGGACACAGGTTCCACAATGCTGGTTCAAGCATTGATATCCTGGGTCCCTTCTTAATAATGGTTTATGGACCTTTCCTCCAGGAACTTGTCCAAACCTTTTTAAACCCAGCTACACTAACAGCCTTTACTACATCCTCCGGCAACAAATTCCAGAGTTTGATTACACGTTGAGTGAAAAAATATTTTCTTTTATTAGTCTTAAATAGTTTACCCTGTAGCTTCATTGCATGTCCCCTAGTCTTTCCATATTCTGATAAGGTAAACAATCGATCTACGTTTACCCGTTCCACTCCGTTCATTAATTTATAGACTTCTATCATATCTCCCCTCAGCCGTCTCTTCTCCAGGCTAAAGAGCCCCAACCTTTTTAGCCTTTCTTCATAGGAGTAGCTTTCCATCCCCTTTACCATTTTGGTGGCTCTTCTCTGAACCTTTTCTAAAATCGCTATATCCTTTTTAAGATACGGCGACCAGAATTGCACACAATATTCAAGGTGCGGTCTCACCATGGAATGATATAGAGGCATTATAATATCTTTTGTTTTATTTATGGTCTTCTAGTCATCATCCACTATGTATACACATAGCTGCCATGAAGATGTTGGTTTCATATAAGCAACATGGTCATTCAGCACCCTGGGTAGTGACTGGACTATCATAAAGAATCAGTGCCCATGTCACTGCAGCTTGACCCTAGAGAGCTATGTGGTTATATAGGTGTGACATCATCGCAGCCAATTCAGAATGAGAGTGGCATCTCAGCATGAATAGATGTGTGCAGTCAGGCCCTGCTCATACCAGACCCATGTTAAAACTGGCCCAGAGAAGGCTGCAAGTGCATGTTGGTCCACAGGAGCCTATGTCTGTCACATACCAGAAGATTGTGTCCCCCTATACAGCTTTTGGCAGTGAGCATTGAACACAGTATCATGCTTGTACACCCATATCATGTCATGTCCCTGGCCATGGACACTGTGAAAATGCAGTCCCTCCACCCCCCAAGAGCACGTGAAAGCATAGCAGGTTGGACATAGGGTTAGATGTTGGTATAGTTGCTGGCTATAAATATGCTGCCATCCCCAGCCTCTTTGTACTCTAACAATGTCCTTGTGGCTGTCACACTTTGGTGTCTGTAGAGAGTGGGTGAGACTGTCATGCATGGCCTCTGATGTGAAACATGCAAAGACTAAGTAAGCCCTCATAGCTTCTGTGCATTTGAACATAGCCTCTGGCTGGCAATGCCACCTACCAGGGCACATTCAAAACATGTATGGGACTGTTTCCCCCACTCCCACCCCAACATTCACCTCCAGGCACTGCCTTCCCACATAGTGACAGGTGATGCAGAGACCAATATAATATCCTGTGGCACATTCCTCCTGCTGGAATTGTGCATGCACCTTTTAGAGGTCAGCATCCCACTGTTGCAATCAGGCAAAGCAATGTATGTCATTTCTGTAAACATAAGGCTTGTTGTTGTTCTGGATTAATCTGTAATGTACTGTTGAATGCTGTGGTCAATGATCAGTAGAAAGTGTATATTGTGTGCAGATGTGCCTGAGATAAACATGCCTGTATATACATACTGTGCATGGAGCTAAGAGACCCACAAATTTCACTCTGTGACTGTAGTTTAGTATACGAGCAAAGTGCATGCAACTATATCACAGAATCTTTCCTATCTCACCAACTAAGTGACGGAACTGAACATTCATAGAGGCCAGCCCTCTATGTGAGCCTAGCTCCCAAAAAGCTGCAGCTGCACCAAGGGGGCTGACAGTATTGCCATGGATACAGCTATTATGGCAGTTGTCATTAATCAGGTGCAGACCTGTGTCCAGAGGCTGGAGACTCAGTCAGAGATTTATTTCTTTATTTATTTTACAGTTCTTATATACCGCGCTCTTTGGTATCAGTGCAGTTTACAGATAACAAATTTTTGCATCAGAAAAATCTTTTGCTTACATGAGGGTTGTTGTTTGCTTACATGAGAGATGAGGGTTGTTGCAAACACACATGTTATGGAGCTCTCCTTGGTGAGACCATGTTCCCCCATATCCAGTCAAACCAGCAGGCCATATGGGAGATATAAAGCAGTGTTATATTGTGAGCTTAGTGTAGTAGGGGTATGCTGTGCGGATGGGCCTTTACAATGGTGTAACGGAATGCATTTGAGTGTCACAGCTTTGGGAACAACATGTGTACAGGCACAGCTAGTCAGCCAGTGATTCCCACAGATTGCAAATACTTACTGAAAACTATCCTTCTGCCCATAAATGGTGTTTCATGCAGTATGTATAGTTGCAGAATAGCTGATCATGTAGCATACTGCAAGCTCAGCCATAAAGCCTGGGCATCACACGCATGCACAGTGCATTGCTGCAGCTCACAGTCCTCTGGACACACACACTCATGACCCCATTGTCCAAAAGAGGTGTGAGTTGACATTCTTACTTGCCCCTTGGGCTTCCTTTAATTCTTGGCTGTTGTCAACACCCGCTTCATATGGGCATACAGCCAGTATTGCTGCAGCTTTTCAGTGTGGCTGCAGAGTATGAGAGCTCATGCTAGATGAGATGGGCAGGGTTGTACATGCTGATACAGCTCTGGAAATATGGGATAAAGCTAACATACCTGAACATATCAGGCCTAATATTCACTTGGGCAGGCTATGTTCCACTATGGCGCATTTCTGTGCCCACTGATTTAACACCAGTCCGTCCTAACTCAGCTTCTCATGTCTAACAGTACCTAGGTCCTAGAAAAATGCACCATACTCACAGAAGTAGAAGGAAACACTGAGAGTGAGTCGTAAAGTAAGATGTCCTTTATTAGAAGGCCAGCGACCCCGACACAGTCACATTTCAGCACCTGCCTTTGTCACGGAGTAACCTCAAAATATAAAATTATAAATTGCACAGTAAAATATAATATAAACCATAACACATGTACAACACAGAATAAACATCATTAAAACAAATTAATATTACATAATGAAATATAACTAAAATAATAATGTAAATGCCTATCCAGGCAGACTAAACGTAATTATTAATAAGGAAACATACAAACTGATTCCTTATAATGAAATTCAAAGAACTGAAGAAGAGGATAAGAAATGCACACATAAAATAATTATAAAAGTGTAAAGTTAAAAGATGAACTATCCATAAGACATCAAATACATTAGACCTGTCATAATATACCTATAAAATATCTAGCACATTGTATACATCATGATATGTCATACACCTATAGTTTTATAAGATACATATGAAAACCAGTAAAGTCATGTGTGAAACACAACTAAATCCACATATATATATATATTCATAAAACGCATATAATAAAACATGCAAAGTAAACAACCAAAACGCATAGAAACCAAAACAAGTGTGAAAGGAGGCGGAGCAATAGGAGAACGGACTTACAAAGTGGTCTCTCTTCCAAAGGTCTTAAGGATCCTACTACTAGTGGCAATCTGTCTTCTATTTTGTTCAAAAACAGAGAGGCAAACATAAAGAATAAACTATGTTTTGCCAATTGGAACCAGTCATTCATTTTATCTGAACGAAGTAGCAGATAGGCACTCCACACAAAGACATGCCACAGAGACACGGTGCAATTGTCTATCATATAGATTACGGGGAACCTTCAGATCTACTACTATAACCCACACTGTTCTATTGTCTTTCTCACAAAAACCTCAATGTACTTCCAAAGAAAGGATAAAGGCTGTGCAGGGTGAGCAGAACATACTAAGAAACAGAAGCATTTAAAAACCACACTCTGAAACCCAATTTAACCAAAACCCATTGCCATAATGTGCCCTCAACCATATTCCAGTACCAGAATAAAACTCTTGGATTTTTAAGATTAAAACGTTTACATCCAAATCATCAAAGGGGCATGATAAGAAAAGAAGAAAGGAAAACTTGCCTTATTGTAATCAGCTTGTAACGCCAAGCAGAAACTCGCTATCAACGGCGTAGCAGGACCCTCTGTCTGATCTTTAAAAGGATTTGTTTTGGTGCCAAAGTAGAATGAGCCGTGTTTCAAAAGTGCGGGGGTGACCAGATCATGTTCTAAAAATGTAACACTTTTTCATGTACCGATTATCCCCTTATTCTTAATAAAAGCCGTGTAATACAATTAAAAAATATATCTTCAAAAGGAACATCATAGTAAAGAAAAACATGTGTGGCCAAAAAATATGTACAAAATACTATAAAGGAGAGTCAGAGTAAGCATAACTGCCTGCAGGTGAAACAGGAAACAACAAAGAGCAGAGCAGAATAAAAACACCTCTTAGAGTTCAAACAGCTTTATTAACCCCTACACTTGTAGTGTTTCGGCACGTATGCCTTCTTCAGGTGGTAGGATAACCTCCAACAGAAAATAATAGAAAAGTTAAAAACATAAAACCATCATAAAAAACATCATAAACGATCTAATTGCATGAGACCATTAACATATGTTGAATAAATAATTAAAAATTAAAATAAAATTAAGCAATGAGTAACCAGCAAATAATCAGTTAGTCAATAAAACATATGATATATAAATGTACAGATACATAAAAAAACAAATAAGGAGAGCGGAAAAACTGTAGCATCAACAGAAGATAAGTGTGCATTAAAAGCAAACCATTGTGAACCTATAGTATCCTAAATAACCATAGAGATGAGGAGGAGAATTGAACTACCATCTGTGTAGTTACTGTCATTAAACTTAGTGGAGAGGGTACAAACAGGGAGAAAGGAGCATACTTAGCTGCCTCTAAGGACTGTAAAAATTGATAAAGTGTCTGTAACAATAAAAGTAAGAATTTTATTACCAACACCTAGAGGTACTAAATGAATTGATGCTCACCCCAGGAACATGTGTGTGACTCAGACCCATATCTAACAGTCTTAAAAGGGGTCAGTATAGAAACCCCAGTGTTAAACCTACTCTACTTATATAGATTTAAAAGTTTATAAAGGGGCCAATCCCTTCCCTTGCATAACCAATAATAACCTCCATGATTTAAACTACCATCACCAACAAGTTAAACCGATCCATTGTCGCACCAAGGTATGAAGCCTAGGAAACTGTAAACACATAGTAAAGTGCAAGCAACTTACCGCAGTAGTGTCAGCTCAAGTTAAACAAACGTCAAACTGTGAATGCATGCCAAAGACCGGCAGACTCATTAAATCAGTGAATTGGGCTGGAAATGAAACCGAGGGGTGGCCATGGAAACCAGCTTGAGTCATGGAGATAATAGCCACTAATGTATACAAAAAAGGAGAATATAGTACGTGCTGTCAACCTGGTCAGGAAGCTGCACCCAGTCAGTAACAATGCTGTAAAATCAAATGTTGTACAAAGTGCTGCAGTCAAGACCGTGCTGCTTATGAAACAGATGCAGAATCTGTCATATAAAAAAAAAAATCACTGTAGCTACCTACTGGTTAAAAAGAAGAATCCATGAACCTCTGCACACATCATAAAAGCCTAGCCTGTTGTTGCGCTTCCAAGGTAGAAAAAACAGAAGCTTAAGAAACTAATGGCAATATCTTTG
This sequence comes from Ichthyophis bannanicus, assembly GCA_033557465.1. Taxonomy (NCBI): domain Eukaryota; kingdom Metazoa; phylum Chordata; class Amphibia; order Gymnophiona; family Ichthyophiidae; genus Ichthyophis; species Ichthyophis bannanicus. Next base: position 401,045,697 of record CM066032.1, on the reverse strand, counting down.
GGTATTGATAGACCTGTCTAAAACATTTTTTTTTAGCAAGCATGCATCCTAAGCTCCAGAGGACCCGTCAGTACAAACGCTGTTAGGGCCAAAAGCACCAAAAGAAACCAGTACATGAAAGAATCAATTAATAAATAAATATATATATAAAAGTGAGTAAAGCAGTGGCCAGAGAACCTGCCTATACAACTGCTGCTAAAACCAGATACACTAAGCGATATAGATAAAGGGTTGAATAAAAGAAGGGAACCGAAGGGAATAGAACAACAAGCATGGAGGTGCTCTGCTTCCTGTAGTTTTTCCTGAACTTTATCTCATTGGCCCCTGGTGCCTGTGGAGGACCCTTCCGATTGGACTGTGTCTGCTCTTGGGCTATAAGATCAACTGTCTTAATGCGGGACGCCGAGGTGCTCTGCTTCCTGTAGTTTTTCCTGAACTTTATCTCATTGGCTCCTGGTGCCTGTGGAGGACCCTTCCGATTGGACTGTGTCTGCTCTTGGGCTATAAGATCAGCTGCCCTAACGCGGGACGCCGAGGTGCTCTGCTTCCTGTAGTTTCTCCTGAACTTTATCTCATTGGCTCCTGGTGCCTGTGGAGGACCCTTCCGATTGGACTGTGTCTGCTCTTGGGCTATAAGATCAGCTGCCCTAACGCGGGACGCGTTTGCGGGCGTGTCCCCGAAGGGGCGTGACCAAAGGGGCAGGTCCCGCCCCTTTGGTGCCCCTTCGGTGCACTGTGGTGCATTAATTGCACATTTTGAGATCAATCTGATATGGGGAAAAGGAAAAAGAAGAATCTTTCGTCTGCTCAGTCCAAAGAGGTTAAAGTTACCGGTCCCATGGATGCTCATGTTCGTGTGGGGGAGCCTTCGAAGATGGACTCTGTGGTGTCTTTGGAAAGGTCAACAGTGAGTACGCCCCTATCTGACTGCTCTCAGAAGGAAATGGGTTTAACTCCTCCCGGTCAAGGAACTTCTTTGATATCCAGAATCCCCAAATTGCCTGGGAAGGCGGATATTGAGGATCCCGGTCTGCCTTTGTTGCCAGATTCTTTTCTTAGGGTAAATGTTTTGTCGGATAGTTTACCACCTCCGATTCCATCGGTTATTACATTTGCGTCGGTTGCTCCAGATATAGCTCCGCCTCTTGATATAACTCTGCGATATATCTGGTCTGTGATGGCCCGGATTGAGACATAAGAACATAAGAACATAAGATATGCCATACTGGGTCAGACCAAGGTCCATCAAGCCCAGTATTCTGTTTCCAACAGTGGCCAATCTAGGTCATATGTACCTAGCAGTTTCCCCAAGAGACACAAGTTCCACAATGCTTGTACTGGGTCAAGCATTGATATCTTCGGTCACTTCTTAATAATGGTTTATGGACCTTTCCTCCAGGAACTTGTCCAAACCTTTTTTAAAACCCAGCTACACTAACAGCCTTTACTACATCCTCCGGTAACAAATTCCAGAGTTTGATTACACGTTGAGTGAAAAAATATTTTATTTTATTAGTCTTAAATAGTTTACCTTGTAGCTTCATTGCATGTCCCCTAGTCTTTCTATATTCTGATAAGGTAAACAATCAATCTACGTTTACCCGTTCCACTCCGTTCATTAATTTATAGACTTCTATCATATCTCCCCTCAGCCGTCTCTTTTCCAGGTTAAAGAGCCCTAACCTTTTTAGCCTTTCTTCATAGGAGTATACTTCCATCCCCTTTACCATTTTGGTGGCTCTTCTCTGTACCATTTCTAAAATCGCTATATCCTTTTTAAGATACGGCGACCAGAATTGCACACAATATTCAAGGTGCGGTCTCACCATGGAACGATATAGAGGCATTATAATATCTTTTGTTTTATTTTCCATTCCTTTCCTTATCATACCTAGCATTCTATTTGCTCTCTTGGCCGCCGCTGCACACTGGGCCGAGGGTTTTAACATGGTATCCACAATGACGCCTAAATCTTTTTCCTGGGTGGTGGTTCCTAATGTGGAACCTTGCATCGTGTAACCATAGTTTGGGTTGTTCTTCCCTAGGTGCATAACCTTGCACTTGTCCACATTAAATTTCATCTGCCATTTTGATGCCCAGTCTTCCAATTTATCAAGATCCTCTTGCAATTTTCCACAATCCTCTTGGGTTTTAACAACTTTAAATAGTTTTGTGTCATCTGCAAATTTGATAACCTCACTCGTTATTCCACTTTCCAGGTCATTTATGAATATGTCAAAAAGCAGCGGACCCAGCACAGATCCCTGGGGTACACCACTATTCACCTTTCTCCATTGGGAAAATTGGCCATTTAGCCCTACCCTCTGCTTTCTATCTTTTAACCAGTTCCTGATCCACAATAGTACACTGCCTCCTATCCCATGACTCTTTAGTTTTGCCAAAAGTCTCTGATGAGGGACCTTGTCAAAGGCTTTCTGAAAGTCCAGATACACAATATCAACCGACTCACCTTTGTCCACCTGTTTATTCACTCCTTCTCTATCTGTCTCTCTTCAAAAAGTTTCAGATTTTTCTAAAGAGTCTGCTTCTAAATTTAAAGATCATGAGAGTCGTTTAGCGACTCTAGAAGCGGCTGCTGCAGTCTCGGATGCACGCAGAACTGAACAGTTGGATTTGCCTTTTAAGCTCTCTCAAGATGTTTCATTATTACATAGGCAGGATGAGAATTTAGAGAATTTATTGCGATCGAGAAATTTAAGGTTGTTAAATTTTCCCCAGACCCACTATTTGTCTCCCTCTATTCTTTTTTATATGTACCTGAAGGAGGTATTGTTATTTACTAACGCTGAAGCGATTGGCTTATCAAAAATTTATTGTTTACCTTCGGGCAAATTAGCCCGTGAATGTATGGGAGATGAAGACGGTGGACCCGCTATGCAATACGATTGGATAGTCTCTTCTACTTTGGATCTCTCTGGCTTTTTGGAGTCATCCAAAGATGATATATCTACGCGTGCCACGTTATTGGTTACTTTTTTGTCGGAAATTGATAAAGAGAAGGTTTTGTTTGCCTATTTCAAGAAAAAGGCAGAGAAATTTTGTGGGCAACCGTTACAAATTTTTCCTGATGTCTCCAGAGCCACGCAGAAACGCCGGAGGGCTTTTTTAGAGGTACGCCAGCGTGTCTTGGCTCTGGGGGCATTATTTTATTTGAAGTTCCCTTGTAAATGTCATGTGGTATTTCAAGGGAAACGATATATTTTTTTTGCAGTGCAACAATTATTAGATTTTTTGAAAGATAAGGAATAACATAAGGTATGGATTAATGTTAGTTATTTTGTGTTTCTTGACTATTCAAAAGGAGTTCTTGTTTTTTTCAGGAACCAGTGAAATGGCTTGTCTTATTTTTGTTGTGTATCACCTCCTTGATGTGGGCTTGCTTTATGTGCGATGTATCATGTACATATAATGATGTTTCATGAATGTATAATGACGTTGCTATAATTTTCTTTCTGTATAATGTAAATTGTTCTATAAATTAAAAAAAAAAAGAACAAGCATACTTCCTAAGCCCAAAAGAACCCATTTACAATCACCATTAGAACCAAGGACATTAAAAGAAAACCAATACATAAAAAAGTCAATAAATGAATGAATTAATGAATAAATAAATAAATAAAACAGAGTAAAACAATGGCCGGGGGAACCCACCCATACAGGTACTGCTAAAACCAGATACACTAGAAGATTATAAAAGGGGCTGAATAAAAGAGGGGTCAAAACCTAGAACCATACAATTATAGAGACAACCAATATTCTAAAAGACCCCAGTATTTAAATAAATAAATAAATATACAACTGAAAAAATATACAAATAAAAACTAAAAGGCTAAGTCATCAATAGCCAAGGAGACCTACTAACCAAAAATACGAAGTGCTGCAGTCAAGACTGTGCAGAAGCTGTTATATAAACTGGTAAGTTCCACATTTTGACTTTGGTAACATCATCTACCAAGTGTTGCCAAAGTATGACTTGCAGCCACTTTAGCTGGCCCAAAATACAGCCACGTGTACCATATATGGAACCTCTAAGGCAGAACACATCACTCCAATTTTAAAGCACCTACACTGGTTACCAGTTGCGAGCCGAATAAGATACAAAGCCACACTTTAATATTTAAGATTCTGCACAAGCAATCTGCAATTTCCCTCTCATCCCAAATACAACTGACTCCTGAAAATAGAAATGGAAGACAAAGCATGTATAACACACTCCTGATCCCTGCAGAGAGGACAAAAAGTAATCAAACATATTGGTACATGGAAGAAATGGGAGTGGATGGCATCTGTCCTCTTCCTGCAGGCCTACATGATAGGCTGTCCTGCTGTAGTGCATAATAAACATGCACAGGTTGGCACGCCTTTGCAAAGTGAACATACATGATCTGCAGCCAGTTTGTTTCATGTGAATTCCAGCAGCCTTAGCTGTATCACCTCTGCTGAGCACCTTTCTCCCAGATGTGGCACCCTAATGGATGTTTTTGTTTGACAAGTGGGATACTGTGGGGCACAGAACAAATGGCCTTGCTAGTTATACAAACATATGTCAGGCCAACACACAGCTACAGAACACATGTGAGAACATGTGTGTTACATCTGAAATGCAGGGAAGGCACCAAGAGGCACAGGTCAGCACTGTAATGTGATGGCAAGCTTACATGGATGTGCACAGAGCCCAATATGCATGACACATCTACATTAGCCCAGGGCCCTTGCACACTGTGAAAGTTGTTTACCGTGGTCTATGATGACAGTGTAGGCTTTAATTGGTGTCACCTCTGTGAGGAACATGTTACTCATCTTGGCACTCTCTCCTTGACAGCTTGAGGATCTGCCTAGTAAAACATTAGTAAGTATGTCCAAGGCTGCTCGTTGTGGTACGTTGGTATAAAGTGACACTATGTCAAATGTAACTACTGTGGTGTGCAGAAGTCTGGAATCACTTGTGAATTTTGCATTTTTCATACTTTCTAACATTTTTTTTAAATTTTGCATTAGCCTAGCATATTCATCTTTCTACCACGTTAAAAGGGATACATATGGCTATTAGAGTTTACTTTTTTACATTCCTTGCTTACAATTTAAATACATTACAGACACTGGAAGATAGCTACTGCGATTTTTGTGGATCCTGCATCAAAACTGGATCGAGATTATCCAATATGCACACGTTATTTCTGACCAATCAGGAGGCTGGTTTCACTAACCAATCACAATGCAGATATCTAGCCAACAGTGCAGCTATAAAAACGCTCGGAATTTTAGAATTTCATACGCTTTCTGGATCGACCATGAAAATGACTCGGACCCTGATGTTGGAGGAGTGTGTTTGTGTGTCCTTTATGAGTGAGGAAGGATTTTCAAGCTGTCAGCCAGGAAAGTTGGCTGCAGTCAGAGCGCTGTTGTTAAGATTGTACAGAAGAAGAAAAAAATGGGTTCAGTGGTGGACAAGCCTCGTTCAGGTTGTCCACGTGCATCAACATCACGCCAGGACCGCACACTATGACGCATTTCACTGACTAATCGCAAGTTGACCTCTCCTCATCTACTTCGAGAGTGGTCAGACAAGAGTGAGGTCAGTGTCAGCTCATCAGCAGTTCGTCGCCGGTGCCTGAAGTTTGGTCTCTGAGGCTGCAAAGCACGGAATAAGCCACTGATGACTGACATACAAAGGCGCAACCGGATCGTGTGGGTGAGAAAGCACTCAACCTGGTCGACTGAAATGTGGGAAAAGGTGATATTCAGTGATGAAAGCACCTTCTGCCTGTTTGGTAACCAGGCCCACACCTATGTGAGGAGATTTCCTGGAGAGGAATTCAAGCCTGAGTGTCTCAACCTCACTGTGAAGCATCATTTGAAGGTCTTGATCTGGGGCTGCATGGCTGCCAGTGGCATTGGACATCTTCACATCATCGATGGAATGGTCAACGGGGCCAAGTACATCACCATACTGCAAAAGTGCATGGTGCCATCAACACGCCTGCTGTTTCCTGGCCAGTTCCTGTTCCAAGATGACAGTGCACCCTGCCATCGCTCCTGACAGGTGATCAGCTGGAAGCAGCGGAACAACATCAAGTCAATGGACTGGCCTGCCCAGTCTCCAGATCTGAATCCAAATGAGAACTTGTGGCACAAGGTGTCCTTGAAAATATCCAAGAGGCATCTGACATCAAAGTGTGAGCTGATTGAGTCACTCATTGCAGCTTGGAACTGCGTTGTCACCAACGATCACCTTGTCAGAATGGTTCATTCAATGCTGACAAGGTGCAATCAGGTGATCAAGAACAAAGGGTGGCCCATCAAATACTGAGCCATCACTGACACATAAAAACGGCCTTTTTCAAGGCCACATACATTAATTTGAAGGAAACCTGGCGTGCGTCCATAATATTTTAAAGCATACTTACAATAATATATCGTTGGCCAACAATATATTACGCAATTTTCACAGAAAATCTATCAACAGGACAACTATAGGGAACAAACTCAGAAAATAAGGGCCAACCCAATACTAAAAGTTGGCCCTTATAGCCAAATCTATCACTTATCATGAGATACACAGAAAAAGCCACTGAGAGGTAAAAGAAATTAAAATATAAGGTCACAAAGTTGAAAAAAACGTCAAATTTACAAGTGATTCCAGACTTTTGCACACCACTGTATAATCTGTTCCTCATTATAGTCTGTGAAGCTGTCTAAAATAGTTGTCATGTATGAAGAATCCCTCACATAGGAGGGCGCCTGTGGCACAAATGACCTCAAAAAAATATCTAAAAACTTTGAAATTGGCTCAAAGAGTGAGCCAAGTGCTTAAATAATCAGATGGCCAGGGGGATTTTTCAAAGATTTGTGAATTTTGGGCAGCATATATATAGTGGAGATGACCGGATGTTTTACTGTTAAGAAATTTAACTCTTTCTGTGTAATATATCTTACATCTCATTCCATAATCAGCATGTTATCCAAACTAGCCTTGAGTGGAACTGTGGGATCACCGTCCTGTCTCTCATAGAAGGCCCGGTCCTTAAGTTGACATTCAACTTCATTTATATAATCTCTACGATTTTGGATCACTAAAGTGCCCCCTTTATCAGCAGGTTTTATTATATTTGTTCATTATTCTTCAGAGCCATCAAAGCTGACCTTTCTGCTTTAGTAATATTATAGTATGTACGTTTGTTTTGTGCATACAAATCTTCCACCCGTTTCAAAACAACCCTTTCAAAGGTGTCTATAGATGGATGTGTCCCATGTGGTGGAATCCAAGCTGATTTTTCTTTAATAACTGAAGGATCTACATAAGTGTTAGTCTGATTGGCAAAAAAATCTCTCGTCTTATGTTTCCTAAAAAACTTAAATAGCTCTATGAATGTGGTAAAAGAATCATGTTTTGATGTTGGTACAAATGAAAGACCTTTCTCTATGTCTCTTATTTCAATATCACTGAGCATATAGTCTGATAGATTGATAATATTGCTTTCTAGTCTCTGTAGGATGTCTTTCTGGGGTAATGGCCCCTCCCCCTGCCCCTGCCCCTCTGTGGATGGAAGGACCATTGAGGGTCCCTGGGTTTCCATGTTTCTGTGGACAGAGTAGCGCTTCCTCCTGTCCATGGAAAAACCCTTAGACTGCACTTGTCCTTAGGAGAAGAGGGAGGCTGAGGTATCTAAACCTTCTTCAGAGGAACTTCTAATCCTCTTCCTTGATTGTTCCTCGTTGACTCTTTCTTGTGCTGACAAAGTAGATGAGTCATGTCTTTTCTGTCTATCTGAAACTGATTGTTTCCTCTTAGTGGATACATTGTGTGGTCTGTATAGAGATGGCTTGTCCCAGGAGTAGACATAGCCACTCTTGTAGTCCTCTTGATTTCTTTTAAACTTCTTCAACTTCCTTTCTTAAATTCATTTCTTGAAAGTTGATAAATTTCCTGTCAAAATCTTTTTTATGATTCTCAAATTGATTGTTCTTGTTGGTAAGGAGATCCATCCTAGTGTCAATATCCTTTTTGAGAACTTCAGCTTTACGTTTGGAGGCATTAATCAGCAAGATCATTAGATCTAGAGAGCATTTATTGAGTATAGCTTTCCAGTTCTTAATAAACTCTGGGTCGTCCGTGAACATTCCTGGGGCTTTGTTAACCCTAAGGCCCCTAGGAATAATCATATGACAACAGCATTCCAGGAGATAAGAAGCATGCATGTCTTCTTTTGTGCATTTCTGCATAAGAAGGAAACGTTTCTCCCATTCTTGTCCATTGCCTTTATCATGTCCAGGATCCTTATCCAAAAAGAAGGGTTCCTCTAGCAACATATGCTATAACATATCTAATAAAAAAGGGCCCGGAGGGGTTCATTACCAATCCTTTCCACAAACCCACAATAGGAACCAGTTGTTCCATTTCGACAGCTTCCACAACAGGTCCTTGAAGTGGAACTTCATTCTAATTGGGAGGCTCACAAGGAAACAATGTGTGATCCTGCTGGTATTGGACAGTGAATGGAGGCATCCTTTGAAAACAGATAAGTGTGATTAGGAACTGTGTAGAGAAAACAGTTACACCCTGAAGCAGAATAAGTTAAAACTGTTCGAAATGCAATGGTCGTGGTCAGTGAATATACAGTTGTTACTAAAGGTGAAAAGAGAATTTGTAGAAGTGTGGAAGCCTGAAAGACACTGTCCTTTAAGAAAACGATACGGAATTTTATGGACCACAGTTAGAATGAAATATTATAAAGTAGATGCATAAAGAAGTTGATCAAAGAAAAAGAAAATCAAAAAGTTGAGAAATTAAAAGTTGACTAAAAAAAAGAGAAAAAAGGGACTATTAAGCTAGAAGCAGCTTGTGATAGCAGCTTTGATGAACTTAGTCCAACAAAACGTTTTGGAATATGCAGTGAGTAAATGTTAGTGGGGTATAGATTTTGATTCAAGTTTCCTTGGCAGCCTGATCCAGGAATGAAACCAGAGCACAGCAGCAGAGTTGCCAAGGTAGACAGTTCGAGGGTAGATGTTTCAAGCCTCTCATGGATGTGTGATAAGCTCATTATGATGCATCATGGGACTTGCAGCACTTAGTCCACTGGGTTACATCAGGGAGTACAAATACCATACTGCGCTGCAATGGTATTTTCAAACCACATCTGGCCACAAAACACACTTGCAACTGTGTAACATGGCATCTATGCAGTTCTGGGTTTCTACTGCTGTCTTCCTGTTACATGCTAGGATGTGGAGCCATGATTTGCACAGGCAAGATACAGGAAATACAGGTACCATATTGCATTACAATGACTAGTACAGCCCAGGCACAAGAACTGCATACTGTAATTAGCAAGTGACGCAGTTGCTGGAATTCTGAGTTGGCAAGTTACCCAGTTCCAGGAATGAGATTTTACACCAGTCCTGGATTTATGACAATCTGATTCTGATACATTATGGAATTTCCAAACATTATTCCAATGGGTTACATCAGGGACTACAAATATCATATAGAAGAAAAGCTAATATGATAACAGACCATCTCATAGGAAATATACCCACACACTATATGTACTTTGCTAGTTCAGATCAGAGATGGGGCTTGAACTTGTGACCTTTGGCTTAGTAAATGCTCATTTATCTGCTGCACCTACTAGAACCACATGATAGTGTGACACAGTCAGCAATATACACTAGTTGTGAGTTTACTGCACCCTCCCCCCCCCCCCACCTCCCCAGTAACTCTCTTACTATGGTGTGCTTTTGAAGTCAAGAAGTATGCCTGATACACCTGCAGAGCTGCTGAGAGAACAAAGGCATTTGCAAGTTAAATGAGGTTAGTTACCTGTAACAGGCATACTCCGTGGATAGCAGGATAAATCGTTCACACATGGGTGATATCATTCGATGGTGCCATGGATGGAATAGCTCTTCTACAGCTCAGAAGAGTCTAGAGCATGTGCAAGCCACCTCATCACAGTGCCCACCACTTACCACCACAGTCCATTCTCCAGCTAGAGAGGAGGCAGGTGGATTTGTGTGGATGACTTATCCTGCTGTCCATGGAGAACCCCTGTTACAGGTAATTAACCATACTTTTTCCATGAATAAGCAGGACAAGTCAGCTACACATGGGTGACTCCCCAGTTAAGGGATGTGAAGGGGTTTTTTGCTTGATTGCATCCACCCTTCACAGCCTGTGTAGTGCTGTGGTAGGATGAAGCTGTCAAATAGGCATGGTAACCAGTGTTGATGTCTATGCGGCTAACCTGAGCCCCCTTCACTCATTCCAAGAGGTGGCAAGCCCTGTGAGCATAACTGCCATAACCCTATAAAACTGTGACTTTCCAAGGATCTGAAGGGTGGTCCTAAGACCGGATGCATGCCTCTTGACATGATTCTCCTAGGATTAAGAGTATACAGCATAAGATATGTTGAGGATTTCATAATGGCCCACTTGATCAGGGGGCATGGGGGCATTGACCTTTGTAGTGTTATTGTTTGAGAACTCATCAGAGGGCATCCCTTTTTTTTTGCCACCAGGTCGGGAGTCGGGTTGGTTTTTCATTATTCATGGCCAATCCGAAAGAGGTGACCCCTTGTATAGCTTTGCCTGGGGTTGCGTTGGCCACTTCACACAGCTTCTATCCCTCTGCCCAGGGATGTGTCTGCCGGCATGCCAAATGCGGGAAGAACATGTCCTATGCAAATCCAAAGGCCTAAATAGCATTGATCCTTAGCAAAACATAAGATGTGCCATAGTGGATCTGACTAGTATCCTGTTTCCGATAGCGGCCAATCTTAGCCGCCAATGCTACATCTTATAAAAATGGATCCCAGAGTCTTAAATGCTCTATCTTGTAGCTTTATTGCATATCCCTCAGTCTTTCTGGTTTTCACTGAGGGCTCATGTGGCATTGTGCATGCAACAAGGGCAGTCAAAAACTCCCGGATAAGTGTAGGTAGTCTATGTCAACCAATGATCTGGATGAGGGGTCAGTGGATATCTGTGAGGGGAGAAATCCTACTAGATTCGCTGAAGTGTAGGCATGCTGGAAAAAAGGTCCATCCCTCTATCTACAAGTATTGTGGAACAGAATGAAACTCATCCAGTATTTGTCGTGGAAGAGTGGTCAGTCAAAGGTCCTGTCAGGGGGAAAGATTAAAGACCACATTGCACATAGGGATCCACAAAACAGTCTCGGGAGGGCTGTGGTGGCAGCTTTATACTTTAGGACAGAAACCAAGAAAGAAGCAGGGTGATGAACAACACCACAGAAAGATCAAAAACTCCTTTATTGATTGACCCAGAGTCCCTGCCTACACAGGTCATGCTTTGACTAGTGGGGGCCTTCGTCAGGACCTATGGGACCTTATTAAAACACATAAGATAACATATTGAATATAGATAATAAATTAAAAGTATATACATTTAAATAAAAATCAAGCATGCTAACAAACATGATGGGTAAAATAAAAATATAAATATAACACATTATCAATAAAACACATTGGATATCAATTACATTAATAGTGCATAAGGATAAGGAGGTAGGACATGTCTAAATAAGAACGTAAGAACATAAGATATGCCATACTGGATCAGACAAAGGTCCATCAAGCCCAGTATCCTGTTTTCAACAATAGTCAATCTAGGTCACAAGTACCTAGCAGTTTTCCCAAAAGACACAGGTTCCACAAGGCTCGTATTGGGGCAAGCAGTGGATTTCCTGGGTCCCCTTTAAAAATGGTTTATAGACCTTTCCTCCAGGAACTTGTCTAAACCTTTTTTAAACCCAGCTACACTAACAGCTTTTACTACATCCTCCGGTAATGAATTCCAGAGTTCGATTTTGCGTTGAGTGAAAAAATATTTTCCCTTATTAGTCTTAAATGGGTTACATTGCATGTCCCCTAGTTTATCTATATTTTGATGGTGTATGTTTACCCGTTCCACTCCATTCATTAATTTATAAACCTCTATCATATCTCCCCTCAGCCTTCTCTTTTCTGGATTGAAGAGCCCTAACCTTTTTAGCCTTTCCTTATAGGGGTATCCTCCCATCACCTTTACCATTTTGCTGGCTCTTCTCTGTACTTTTTCTAATTCCACTATATCCTTTTTAAGATAAGGCGACCAGAATTTCACACAATATTCAAGATGTGGTCGCACCATAGAATGATACAGAGGCATTATAATATCCTTTGTTAATTCAAACATAATCATACAAGGGGGTACTTATTTAGTAGAAATACCACTCTCGTGTAAAGAAAAGGGTACTTGTATAGGGCGAATATTTCTGATATACTAAGCATGGAATTTAAATAGCAGCAAAATTGTAGATAATAAAAAGTAATAAAAAACCATAAAGACATAAGATTATAATTTTTAAAAAGACATAAGAGGGACTCATTATCAAATCCAGAGAGCCATAAAATTGTATAAACTAATAAAAATTATATAGTGTAAAGTTGAAGTGATTCATGACAAAAAACTAAAAGCAAAATAAAAATAAAACATGCTGTTATGTAGAGTGTTTCACTATGTAAAAATACCTTTACAAAGTACCACTGGTGCCGGGGTAAAAACATATACAGAGAAAGTACTCCAAAGCGATCATGGAGAATCTCATGCAAAACAGATAAGACGATGAATGAAAAGCAAGAAATAAAAGACTTATGTTGCATGTAAACTGACCAAATAAATCTTACATACCTACTGGGAGCCGATCTTTAGTTATTTGTAGTGATTAGGCAAAAAACAAGCACTGCTTTCATGGTGGCCATTTTAACTGAAAGAAACCTGCCAAAAGTTGTAGTGGTAGGCGTCATGGCAACAGTAACTAAGCAAATGAAAACTAAGCAAAACACTCCAATAATGCAGAAACTGTCTTTATGAGACAGTTGTATGCCACAGAGACATAAAGGGGGTCATTCTGTGCCACAGAGACATAAAGGGGGTCATTTTGTGCATCCCCGCTATTTGTACCCCCACCCGATCATGTCTAACTTCCCCGCTCATTGCATGGGGAAGTTAGACAAGGGCAGGGAAGGGGCAGATCGGGAGCAGCGTTAGGGTTGGTGGTGGGCGGTTGTTGGCCCCAGACATAGAGGGCTGATTCTAATATTGGCCCTGTATGTCCAGCGCCGGCAGCTTAGATGGTTAGGCAGCCTGGGGCTGCAAAATGGAGGGAGGGGGCAGAGAGCATTCCCCGCAGCCTGATCCTGGCCTTGGGAGGCCGTATTGGGGGTCAGGCTGCGGGGAAAGCAGTTCAGGAGCCGGTGGCAGGGAATCACGGTTTTACAATGGAGCCATGGTACCATTAGGGTTGCCAACTGGCCGGTTTTCAGCCGGCCTGGCCGGTTTTTCCATGGCCAGGCCGGCTGCCGGCGCAGAGGCAAAACCGGCTTTTCTCCCAACCCGGAGGGCTTCAGAGGGAGCCGGGGAAGCCCGCGCGAGGCCCCGGCTCCCTCTGTACAGCTGCCAGCGTGAAGAGCCTTTACCTTCACGCTGGCGGCTGTTCCTGTGAAGCCGCGATTGGTGGAAAAGGTTAAAGGCAATGCCCTTTAACCTTTCCCAGCATTCGCGGCTTCACAGGAACAGCCGCCAGCGTGAAGGAAAAGGCTCTTCACGCTGGCAGCTGTTCAGAGGGAGCCGGGGCCTCGCGCGGGCTTCCCCAGCTCCCTCTAAAGCCTCAGACAACCGCGGGGTTGGGGGGGGAGGCCAAGGACTGCCTGGGCTGTGATGGGGGGAGGGGGCCTGGACTGGAAAAGGGCTAGAAGGGGGAATTTGACTGGAAATGGGTTGTGATGGGGGGGGGGGGACCTGGACCGGAAAAGAGCTATGGAGGGGGGGGGGACTTGGACTGGAACGAAATGGGCTGTGATGGGAGGGGACCTGGACTGTAAAAGGGCTATGTGGGGGGGGGGACATGGACTGGAAATGGGTTTTGATGGGGAGGGGGACCTGGACTGGAAAAGGGCTGGGGGGGGGGGTGACCTGGACAGGAAATGGGTTGTATTGAGTAGGGGGACCAGCACTGGAAAAGGGCTATGGGGGGGGGGGAACTTGGACTGGCAATGGGCTATGGTGGAGGGAGGGGGAACTTGGACTGGAAATAGGCTGTGATTAGAGGGACATGGACTGGAAATGGGTTGTGAAGGGGGGGACGGACCTTGACTGGAAAAGGGCTATGGGGGGCATTGGACTGGAAAGAAATGGGCTGTGATGGGGAGGGGACCTGGACTGTAAAAGGGCTATGTGGGGGGGGGGGACATGGACTGGAAATGGGTTTTGATGGGGAGGGGGACCTGGACTGGAAAAGGGCTATGGGGGGGGGGGGACATGGACTGGAAATGGGTTGTGATGGGGAGGGGGACCTGGACTGGAAAAAGGCTATGGGGGGGGGGAACTTGGACTGGAAATGGGCTATGGTGGAGGGAGGGGGAACTTGGACTGGAAATAGGCTGTGATTAGGGGGGCTAGGACTGCAAATGGACTGTGATGGTGGGGGGGGGGTAGGACTGCAAATGGGCTGTGATGGTGCGGGGGGACTCGGACTGCAAATGGGATGTGATGGGGGGGGGCCTAGGACTGGAAATAGGCTGTGATAGGGGACTTGGACTGGAAATGGGCTGTGATGGGGGGGGGCTAGGACTGGAAATGGTCTGTGATGTGAGGGCTAGCACTGGAAATGGGTTGATGAAGAGCTGGAATAGGACTGGAAATGAGCTAATGTGGGGCATGGGAGAATGGGATTAGAAGGGAGTGGATGCTGGGTGGGTCTAGAACTATAAGGGAACTGATTTTGGGGGAGGACTAGAATAGATGGGGAATGAGAATGGAGAGGGGAAAAATATTTTGTGTGGAAGAAAAGTCTATGATGGGCTGGGTATTGGGAGAGTGAGGGGCTTGAGAATGGAAGGGTGAAATTTAAATGGATGATAAAGGAATAAGGAAAAAATTGGGGGAAAGAGCAAAAGGGAAACAATCAGTATGTTAAAGCAGAAATAGAGAGAGAATGGAAAACATCTAAAAGAGAAGAAAGGACAAATGGATAGCTCGCAGAAGACACGAAGAAACCAGAAGAAAGTGACTGGAGCAATTGCAACTGAAAATAAAACACCCAAACAGAAGGTAGAAAAATACTTTTTATTTTGAATTTATTAGCTGGAATATGTTTGGTCTGGGAAGTGTGTATTGATAACATCTTTGCGTTTTTGTTTAGTGCAAGAGGAAATTACTTTATAGTTTTATTTCTCCAGTGTTGTACATGTCATGTTTGGATTTTGTGGTTCCCAGTTTAATTATTATATGACCAAGGAAGTTAGCCTACACGTATCCTCGGTAATGTTTGTGGGTGGGGCTGGGGGCGGGGCAGGGGTGGGACTAGGGGCGGAGAATGGGTGGAGCATGGCGAGCCACAGGTGTCAGGTTTTTCTCTGTGAAAAAGTTGGTAACCCTAGGTACCATGGCAACTGGATGCCATGGTGCTGCGACTCCATTGTAAAGCCCAGACTGAGTTAGTTGGGCAAGGCCTGTACGTGCAGGCTGGGCTGAATCGCTGTCCCAACCTGCACGTACAGGCCTGTTTGCAATTCTGATCCCGCGGGGCTAGATGTGCCCTTCAGGATCAGAATCATGACTCCCTCTGTGCATCCGGTTCCAACCAGGTGCACAGAGGGCCTGTACATCTAGGATAGAATCGGGCTCAAAGTGAAAGCATGTTTAAACATCAAATTGATGTTTATAAGAAAAAACAAACAGCGGACAGGCCTGCTAATCTGCGATCTGCCTGAAACATTAAAAATGCAACAAAGATAAAAACAAGACATCTGCACACAGCTCTATTGAATAGCTACTGTACAGACTTTAAATGCCTTGGAGTCATAGCAATTGCTATTTATAATCAATGCAGCCTAAGCCATGCTTGCACATACCTTCTAGCCGGCATGATAACCAGTGTCGATGTCTATGCGGCTAACCAAGTCCCCTTCACTTGGCCCAAGAGGTGGCAAGCCCTGTGAACATAACTGCCATAAACCTATAAACTGTGATCTTCCAGTGATCAGAAGGATGGTCCTGAGACTGGGTGCATGCTTCTTGACATGATCCTCCTGGAATTAAGTGTATATGGCTTAAGGTATGTTGGGGATTTTCTTTTACACGCATATTTAGTAACTTTATGCCCACACCAGTTAGAATGTATGTGCAGGCACGGCTTGATAGAATGGCACCCATAGCTGCTGTTATTGTATTGATCCATCTCATTGCTGGCCTTCTTTTGCGTTGACCTTCTACCTTGCCAAGCATGATGTCTTTCTCTAATGATCTTTCTCTTCGCATGATGTGTCCAAAGTTTGAAAGTCAAAGTCTTGTCATCTGAGCTTCTCAAGAAAGCTTAGATTTGATCTCCTCTAGTACTGACTGGTTTGTTCTTCAGGCAGTCCTTGATATACACAGTATTTTTTGCCAGCACCATAATTCAGAGTCATCGATTTTCTTCCTGTCCAACTTTTGTATCCATATGATGTTATTGAAAATACCATGGCTTGAACAAGTCAAATCTTTGTATGGAGAGAGATATCTCTGTTCTTGAGAATCTTGTCTAGGTCCTTCATAGCCATTCTTTCAAGAGCAATGCATCGTAGGATTTCTTGACTGCTTGGTGCTGGATGAAGCACGTACTGAAAGTAATGGTGCAGGGGTGCTCCACTGAAGCCAGAGATAGGAAAAAATGGTGTAGGACCAAGTGGCTCCGTTTATCTCCTGTGCCTTTTACAGGACAGAGATCAATGCACTGACCTTTCAGCACTGCCATGATTCAGCCCAGGCCATTCCTCACTGGTGCTAGCACACTTTCCCCATGATCCAATGCTGCAAATGCAGGCATTGACTTCCCATCTATCAATGCAGCAGAGGTGAAGCACTGAAGCCAAGTCTGCACCAAAAGAGCACTGATGGAGCCCTTCTGTATGGAGCGAGGTGGTGCGCACTCAGTGGGACACTCAGCACCAAGGGAAAAGTCTGTGCTGGAGGGCGGGGCCACTCCACCCCTGTGCCAGCTGATACGAGGTGCTGGCAAAAGCTTCTCCTCTGTGTGTTCTGATCGGCACAGAGGCCACAAGAGTGATGGCACAGTGATCTGCGCTGAGGCCACTAGAGTGATCTGGAAGCCTAAAGGTTTGCTGCTCTGTTGCTCTTCCTGTGGTCGGTCCATCTGCAAGGCCTGTATCGGCAAACTCCCTAGCCAGGGGACCCAGCCTTCTGCTTCCGCTGCCCAATCCAATCCTCTTCTCCTGGGCAAGAATTGCAATGTGTTGTTCTTCAGGGATGAAGAACAGAAGGTTGGCCATTGAGGGATGAGCTGGATCCATGGCCCGAAGATGGTGGAATTCACCCAGGCAAGGGTCAGATCGCAATTATCAGAGATGATTTGCGTGATTGGCAGTGAAGCGGTCCTCTCCCCACTGTGAATCCACAGCAATGGGGGAATTGTATGAAGGGAGTTATCTGAGAAAAGTTGGAAGTTCATACATTTAAAGAAAGGAAAGAAAGATAGAAAAGAAAAGGAAAATTAAATAGGAGAGCAGGAGAATCCGTCCGCATAGCTGGGCGGATAGAATAGACTCCTTGGCACCATCAGATGAAGTCACCCATGTATGACTGACTCATCCTGCTTATCCACAGAGAAACATTCATGATTGCTGGTGAGGGCACCCCCCTCCCCTTGCACTGAGTTGCTGGGGTAACCATGTGCAGGACACAATTGCAGAGTTTCCATGTTACCCAGTTCCAGGAGTGAGACTGTAAACCAGTCCAGCAATTATGACAATTGATTTATGATGCATTCTGGGACCTGCAGTCATGATCCCAATGGGTACAGTCAGGGGCTACAAACAGCACACTGCACCACCCTGCAATTTTAAAACAAGACAACAGTGAAAAGATATTACATCCCAGAGCTGCCAAGTTACCCACTTCCAGGAGTGAGACTTTTGGCCAGTTTAGGTTTTAAATGTGTATTACAGTGCAGTGTGGTTTTTGTAGTCCCTGATTTTAACCACTGGAATCATTGCATCAGAATGAAATTGTCATAAATCCAGGACTGGCTGATAATCTCAATCCTGGAACTGGGATAACACTGAAATTCTGCAACTGCTTCCTGGAAATGGTTAGCCTGGCAACTCAGTGCAAGTGTGAGAGGTGGTGGGGGGCCTCACCCTCATTTATGAATGCAACCCTGCAAATACCTTTTTTCTCGCAGCAGCTCTGTGGTGTGTCATGCATAGTCTTTGGCTTCATAGCAATATCTGAGTAAGAGAGAATTACGGGGGAGGTGGGAGGAGAATGCAGTAACCTCACAGCTGGAATAAATTGGTGACTGTTTCCTACTCATATGTGGCTCTAGTACAGGGGTGTCAAGCTCAAATTGCTTTGAGGGCCAAATGAGGACTTGTAAAGTAACCCGGGGGCCGCATCGTCGGAACTTTTTTTTACAATGGAAAAAAGTAAATAAAAAAGTCAACCTAATAAGAACATAGTGCTGACTCATAGTGCCCAGAGGGGGAGTTTACCTTGTGTTCTCTTCAGAGTCACCCACCGGATGTCTCATGTCTCCGCCGGATGGATCAGCTTCCCGCTCGGGCCATGTGGAACGCAGGACCCCTCATGCGTTCCACCTCCTCGTGGTAATGGCCGCAGCCATCCAGGGACCGAAAATCACCCTCAGGCAGCCAAATCTCAGGCCAGAACAACAGCAAGAGCTCCTCATTCACCTCTCAACATGCCAGCCTCTCCTGCATTCGATCTGCACTCAGTAGCACTTTTTTTAATACGGGTGAGTTTCGCCATTAAACTGGGCTCTCTGATCCCTCAATCAGCTCATTTCCAATCCCAGGCCCCCATCAGCCCATTTCTAGTCCTTTCCTAGCTCCACCATCAGCCATGTCAAATCCTAGCTCCCCTCCACTCAGCCCATTTCCAATCCAAGCCCCCCATGAGCCTACTTCCAGTTCTAGCCCCTCCATGAGTCCATTTCAATCCAAGTCCCCATCACAACCCATTTCCGATCTTAGCTCCCCCAACAGCCCATTTCCAGTCCTATCCTAGCCCCTCCATCAGCCCATTTCCTGTCCTAGCCCCCCCACTCAGAGCATTTCCAGTCCTAGCTCCCTCCCCTCACAGCCCATTTCCATTCCAAGCCCCCCTCCCCATCAGCTATTTGCAGTTCAAGCCCCCCTTCCACTCAGCCCATTTCCATTCCAAGCCCCCCTCCCCATCAGCTATTTGCAGGTCAAGCCCCCCTTCCACTCAGCCCATTTCCATTCCAAGCCCCCGTCCACATCAGCTATTTGCAGTTCAAGCCTCCCCTTCCACTCAGCCCATTTCCAATATTAGCAACCCCCCCAACCCATTACCAGTCCTAACCCCCATCACCTCATTTTCAGTCTTAGCTCCCCCCATAGCCATTACCAGTTCTAACCCCCCATCAGCCCACAGCCCATTACCAGTCCTAATCTCATCAGCCCACCTCAAGTCCTAACCCCCCATCAGCCCATTTTGAGTCCTAGCAACCCCCCCAACCCATTACCAGTCCTAACCCCTCCATCACCCCATTTTCAATCTTAGCTCCCCCCCATAGCCCATTACCAGTCCTAACCCCCCATCAGCCCACAGCCCATTACCAGTCCTAACCCCATCAGCCCACCTCAAGTCCTAACCCCCCCATCACCCCATTTTCAGTATTAGCTCCCCCCATAGCCCATTACCAGTCCTAACCCCCCATCAGCCCACTTCCAGTCTTAACCCTGCCCCATCACCCCATTTTCAGTCATCACCCCATTTTCAGTCTTAGCTCCCCCCCCCCATAGCCCATTACCAGTCCTACCCCCCTCCCCATCAGCCCACAGCCCATTACCAATCCTAACCCCCTCCCCCCCCAACAGCCCAGGGAAAGTTTAAAATTAAAAAAAAAGCTGGGTGGCTGCTGCCGCTGCCACCTTGGCAGCAGCAGAATCGCGTGTCCCGTGCCCCCCCCCCCCTGCCTGGCAGAGCCCTCCTTTCCTCCCTCCCTGCATCAGTCCCTTTGGCATGGCTTTCAAAGCCGCGAAGAGAGAGTTTCTCCCTCGCAGCTCTGTTAAGCCCACCGGGGCTGATGGGAAATGGGCATTTCCTGTTTCCCATCAGCCCCGGCGGGCTTAACAGAGTTGCGAAAGGGAAATTCTGCTTTCGCAGCTCTGAAAGCCATGCCGAAAGGACTGATGCAGGGAGGGAGGGCTCTGCCAGGCAGAGGTGGGGGCTGCGGAACACTCGATTCTGCTGCTGCCACAGTGGCAGTGGCAGCAGCCAGCCAGCCATGCGTCACGGGCCACACAAAATTGTCTCGCAGGCCTTGTGTTTGACACCCCTGCTCTAGTAGGTGCAGTAGATAAATGAGTATATAGTAATCCTACAGTCACAAGCTTGAGCCCAGTCCCTGATCTGAGAAGGCAAACTACATTTTCTGTGTAGGTGTCTTATCCATGACATGGGTTGTTACCGTATTAACTTTTCTTCTGCCCTGATTGGCATTTGTTCCCCTCCACATGCAAATGTCCATTAAGCAGATACTACTTACCCAGCAGCCAGCCATCTCAAAACCTGTCCTTCTTGAACTGCTGAAACAGCACTGAGTGTTGCAGGATATATGAGTCATGGGTATACCCAGCAAACCTGGCCACCTCATTCAGAATGTACATATTAGCATCACACACCACCTGCACATTCAGGGATTGAAAGTGCTTTCAATTGTGGTGTATTGCTTCCCTGTCTCTGGGTGGGATAAGTACAACATGTGTGCAGTCGATGGCTGCCATTACATTTGCTAGGCCTGCAATTCTCACAAACTGCTGGTTTAGGGTCACCCACTGTTGCCTGGCATTAGGAAACACTATGTAATTCCTAAGCTGCGCCAAGTCCCACCTGGGGCAGCAATCTCAGACCAGAGGGACTGGGGTTTCTAGTCCTATAGGCCCTCCCTGTGGCCTTGGGCAAGCCACTTAATCCTCAGTTGCCTCAGGTGCACATAGATTGTGAGCCCTTTGGGGACAAGGGAATGTATCCAGTACCTGCTTGTAGTAATTACATAATGTAAACCGCTTTGATTGAAGGATAAGGCGGTATAGAAAACTGGTTAAATAAATAAAAATAAATAAATAATCCAGCTGACCAAGGCTCGCAATAGCTAGTGAAGGCATCTGGAAAAGATGGACCGGCCCATTCCTCCCACTGCAGTCACTGATGTTTGGAAGCAGCCCTAAGCAAAGAAATGTAGAATGCTCTGGAGCTTGACCAGTCCTGGAATGGCATTTGACTGGACAGTCAGATGCTCAAGGTCAGGCCTCAGATCCTCATACAGCTCTCATATGGCCCTCAGCTCAGGTCACTTGGTCCTTGGGAAGGCCGAGGAGGGTGGCTCTTTCTCAGAAGATATGTGGCCTTCTTGCATGGACTTCCCTTCTGAGAGGATGCAAGCGCTGCTACTCTACAGTCTGCTGCCCCAGCACATCCTCATCCACCGCCTGTGGAGTCGGGAGGGGAGTGGGCTACCCCGATCACCTGCTGTGTCTGGAGTCCCAGTTCCTTCTGTCACTTCCTCAGAGATGACATAAAGCACAGCCATAGCTATGTGCAATGTCATAGTGTTACAAGGAAGAGGCCGTACCTGGCAATCATTTATAGGCTGGAGTGTGGGTGGAGCATACTGCGCACACCTGGCTAGGCCTCTTTTGCGGTCTCTAACATGCATAAATGACATTCTTCCTGTCTGGGAACCCTTAAAGCAGGGGTCACCAACCTGCGGCCCGCGAGGTCCCTTCGTGCGGCCCGCGAGGCTCTACCCCGGTTAACATTACGTGCGGCCCGCCAAGGATTCCCGCCATTGTATCTGCGGCCCGCGGCATGCTCGGCGGGTTCAACGGCACGTGACCGGTTTCCCAAGAGCAGCGCGCAAATTAGAGGACCAATCAGCAATAAGGCTTAAACTTTGATTCTGTTTTTGCAGCTATCGATAGAATTCCTGTTCTCTTTTTTCCCCCATGGCTTCCCCCACGAACAAGAAGCGCAAGCGTCCCTTCTCCTGTCAGTGTCATCTGTGAAGCCGGACTTTAAGCGTTTGTCTGCTAGCATGAATCATCAGCCATCTCATTAAATTCAATAAAGGTGATCAGCCATTGTTTTCATAATTTTGTGTTTGTTGTTTTTTTTCGCGGGGGCGGGGAGAAGGGGGGTGCGGCCCGCGAGGCTCCCGGTAGTCGGCTGTGCGGCCCGCGGCCCTCTGGAGGTTGGTGACCCCAGCCTTAAAGCCTGTTCTTGAGCAAACATTAAGGTTCCAGTGGCCATCTGATCTAACGAGCACTAAGCTCCACACACGTTAAGGGAACGCCTGTTGTTTCTGCCCACGTCCAGCCCACATTATGCCCTTTTTCTGCCCATCCCCCCTTTCCTACAGTAATGGGCTAATGGTCATACAATCATCATTATTGACGCTGTCCTCTGTGTTACTCGCTAAAGGGCACTGATAATGCCCAGTAATGGCCCCGTTGTACTGTTTACGCACCTTAGTAGACATATCCCTTGGTGTCCAAATACAGATAAAATTTAATGTGGACAAATACAAAATAATTCACTTAGGGAAGAACAGCCTAAACTATGGTTTCATGATGCAAGTTTCTACACTAGGAATTATCACCCAGGAAAAGGATCTAGGCGTCATTGTGGATAATACGTTGAAACCCTCTGCCCAGTGTGCAGCAGCCGCAAAAAAAGGCAAATAGAATTCTAGGAATCATAAGGAAAGGAATGGAGAATAAAACCAAGGATATTATAATGCCTCTGTAGCACTCTGTGGTGCAACCACACCTTGAATATTGTGTACAATTTTGGTCATCATATCTTAAAAGGAGATAACAGAATTAGAAAAGGTACAAAGAAAAGCCACCAAGATGATAAAGGGGTTGGAAGGATACCCCTACGAGCAAAGGCAAAAGGCATAAAAGGTTAGGGCTCTTCAACTTGAGAAAGAGATGGCTGAGGGGAGATATGAATGGAGTGGAATGGGTAAATGTAGATCTGTTATTTATGCCATCAAAAAGTAGAAAGACTAGGGGACATGCAATGAAGCTATAATGTAATCCATTTAAGACTAATAAGAAAATATTTTTTTCATTCAACACGTAATCAAACTCTGGAATTTGTTATCAGAGGATGTAGTAAAGGCTATTAATGTAGCTGGGTTTAAAAAAGGTTTGGACAAGTTCCTTGAGGAAAAGTCCATAAGCCATTTATAAAAAGGACCAGGGGAATCTATTGCTTACTCCTAGGATAGGCAACATGGAATCTGTGTACCTTTTTGGAAACCTGACAGGTACTTGTGACCTCAATTGGCCACTGTTGCAATCAGGATACTGGACTTGATGGACCCTTGGTCTGACCCAGTATGGTATTTCTTAGGTTCTTATGCTTCCAGGTGATGCAGAGGGCCTGGCCCTACCTGCTGCAGTGATTGAGATGGGAGCTGCACCAGCAAGAAGGTAAGTGATGGCACCTGAGGCATCATATATCCACAGCATGGAGAGTCAAAATGAAGCACCATATGACTGCATTCTAGACAAGGGGATAGGCGGGAATGTAGGCACCTGGCAGAAAGGCATGAAAAGCTGTCAGGAAAGAACTTTGAGAGTCCCACAGGCATTTACACCAGGATAATGGGGCCTGTTACCCATGTAATAGCAGCAAGGGAGGTCAGAAGGCAAGGAACAGGTTTCCCCAGAATGGGCCATATAGAACAAGAGAAGAGGTTTAGGTGGGACTCTCCAGATCAGGGTGCACAAATGTGATGGATGGTGAAAGCATGACAATGAGAAATATAGGAGCATCCCAATTATGGCAATGTCTGCAGCCACAAAAAACAAGTGGAAGTGGTAACAAACACATAACAACATTTGTAACAATGTGTAGGTCCTGCTCCTATATATGTGTATAAAACAAACATACATGTGTAGCAGCCCATTTTAGAAATACTGTGAACTGTGCTGATTCTGAGCAGTTCATGTCGCTTAAGGGTAAGGAGCTCACCAGGAAAGACAATTTCTATCAAGGGAAGGTGGAACTCATGCTGATGGAGGTATTCAAGCATCAGTATATTCTCCTGGACCATGCCAATATCTGTGTGAATGCCAACCAGAGGCAAAAAATCTGGCTGGGCATATGTCAATGCATGAATGCCATATACCACAAAAATAGAGATGCAGAGGACTTGAAAAGGAAGTGGAAGGAGGTGAAGCAGAAGACCAAGAAAAAAGCCATGGAATCCAGTCTGAATGGGCAGCTGAAGCAAAGTAAGTATCTCTAGCATACAGGACTGGTGCAAGGATTGGAAGTGCCCTAGGCAGGCCCTCCATCTTTTAGCCCTCAAATATATTATTCTCTCTCTCATCAATTCCAGTCTCACCTTAGGTATTTTCCCTTTCATCTGGAAGGAATCCTTAATTCACCCAATTTTGAAAAAACCCTCCTCAGATAAAGCAGTCTCCTAGAATTACAGGCCAGTTTCTAATTAACCATTCTTATCCAAATTACTTGAGTAGCTGGTTTCCCAACAACTGAACACTCACCTCGAATCCACTAATACACTCCATCCCCACCAATCAGGGTTACATTCTGATCATTCCACCAACATTATCCTTTATTTATTATTTATTATTATTATTTATTATTTATTTGTGTGCTTTTCTATACCGCCCCTTCCAGAGATCAGGGGCGGTTTACAAGGAACGAGTAACATCAATTAAAACATTGAACATTGAATTACGTAGAACATTGTAGCATAAAAATAACTATGATACATGGAACATATTTAATTATTTACAGAGAACTATTTACAGCAGTGGTTTACAAATTACTAAATATCATATAGGAGAACAATGTACTACTGGAGTGGTGAGTGATACTTTGAGTTAGGTAGGAGAGGTGAGAGATACTTTGAGTTAGGTAGGATAAACTTGCGTCAGTTGCGTCGTGTATTCTTGTGTGTTGTCGCCACGCCTCCCGCCCGGGCCGATAGCCAGTAAGCAGGAGGGCGTCGCCTTATTGCCCTCCTGGAATAGTGTCCATAAATATGGCTGCCAGCTAGGACTGCTGGGAAATGTAGTTTACTTATTCCTTAGAGCAAATAGTGTGACCACACGGTATTAGGCAAAAACAGAGAATATTTTTATTTTTTGGGATTTCCCCCTCGCATCAAATTCAATAGCACTGAACATAAATTGGATACGTCTCCAAAACAAAGAATAAAGTCCAACAGGTTGTATTCACAGAGTTGGTCAATTTTAACAGCAGTTAACTTTGGTACTAGGAACTGGCTTACAAAGCTCAGGCTGTTAACTTTTTCCAAGGTAACTCAACTTTCATATGAAGACTGTTTTTCTCACATCTTCTTTACACAAGGAGGCACACAGCTTCTAAAATGCCCAGTAAGTTTTACTTCTCTTCAAAGCATTGGGGAAACACATTGGCTTAAAACTTCTGGTTAGTTTTTCTTGCTGTGTCTTTCAACTTCGTACAAACAAGCTTTGCTCTACTTTAAACACTCATTCTCTTACATGTGCTTATGCTCAGCACATCTCAAACTCATTAGCTCTGCAATATGAGCACTGCATCTCCTCAGACTCACTTTCATAGGGTTCAATGCAGCTTTCTATCTCCATCTCTTCAATGGATTCATTGCAACTGTTTTCAGGTGGAACAGGGTCATAGAGCTTACTATTCTGCTTCTGCAACAACTCATTCAGCTTTGCTAACAAGAGTTTCTTTTGCTCTATCTCAGCAGAGTTTAAACATGAAGTTCCTTTCTCTCTAATAAACTTCTCAATTTCTGGGTCACAGCAGCTGTTAGCAAACTTCCTATCTCTTACAAAAGCTTGCTTTGAGGCATTTTGACTACGATAGCTTCTAGCATTTTTCTCTAGTTCTCTAACTATCTCCTCCGAAGAACTTTGGCTAGAGAACACAGAAAAGTTATTTTCTCTACCTTTGCAGCTTAGCTGGCTAGCTGAGTTGCTTCCCCCACTGGGAACTGACTTTTTCAGCTTTCTTTCACACAGGGACTTTGAAACACGCACTTGCCTTGACTCTGGGCCTCTCAGCTGTTCCAATCCTTCCTGCTCTGTGCCATGCTGCTTTCTCCTTTCATTCAACTGCCTCTCTCCTGGCAGTTTCCCATTCAGCTGTGTCTGCCTCTGATCTGTTCCTCTCAGATCCAATTGCTCGTCTCTGCTCCTTGTTCCAGCTGCTCTCCTTGTTCCTGTTCCGGTTCTATCTGACTGCTCAAACACTGCAGTTTTAAACTGATCCTTCTTAGGGACCACACCCTTCTCCCAGCCCACGTGGGAGCTGTTAGGACTCAACCTAGCTCTGACGTGCTGAAGTGGGCGGGGCTTGATACTGGCTGCACTCTGACTCAGAGGTTTGTGGTTGCTAGGGAAAACCTGTTTGCTACTATTTTTAAAGGAACAGGATTCACTTTCTTGCCACTCCATGTCACCTGAACAGCCTTCGTCATCACAGTGTTCAAGAGTGGGCTGTAAGTTGTAGTAGTATTGGGCAAAGAGATATGTTTTAAGCTCCTTCCTAAAGGAAATAAGATCTTTAATCTCTCTCAGGTTGAGTGGTAGCTTGTTCCATTGACTGGGTGCATAGTAAGAGAATGCAGAATTGGTTGTTATTTGCTTTAATTTTCTCATCGAGTTAGGAATTAGAAGCATGTTGAGGTTTGCTCTTCTTCTTATTCTGTTTTCTAAAGGGGTATGAATTAATGTTGAAAGATGTGAGGGGGCTATGTCATTAATGAGTTTAAAAACGGTGACTAGAGTTTTATATTGAATCCTACTGGCTATAGGTAGCCAGTGGAGAGCGTATAAAATTGGGGAAATGTGGTCAGAAAGTTTAGCTCTAAAAATGATCCGAGCTGTGACATTCTGAGCTCGTTGTAGGATGTGTATGTTCTTCTTAGATGTACCTTGGAGTAATCAGTTGCAGAAATCTAAATGTGGCATTATAAGAGCCTGGACAACTGTTTTAAAATCACTAATGTCAATGAGAGGTCTGAGTTGCTGGATGGTTCTGAGTTTAAAGAATATGGTTTTAGTGGTCTGTTTTATGTGATGTGACATGCTTAGTGTTTTGTCTAAAGTAACTCCTAGATATTTTACTTCCGATTTGACTGGAAGGGTGATGTCCATCAGATTGACAACAGATGGGGGAGTGAAGTTAGAGTTTCGGCATACAAAAAGAGCTTCAGTCTTTTTGAAGTTCAAATCCATATGAATTGAGCTGAGCCACTGAGCTGCTTCAGATAGACAAGTAGAGATTTTATCGTAATTAGGGTTATCTATGTCACAGGGGGCGAACAACATGATGTCGTCTGCATAGATGAAATAGTTTAGATCGTGGCGTTTAAAGATTTTACAAATTGGTTGAAGATAGAGATTGAAAAGTAAGGCAGAGAGAGATGATCCTTGAGGGATACCTTGCTCTTGTGGGAATGGAAGAGAGGGGGAATGATCTATCTGAACATATTGGAAACGGTTTGATATATAGGATTTAAACCAGTGAAACATTTTTCCTTTTAAGCCTAATTGTGATAATCTGGATAAGAGAATGCTGTGATTCACACTGTCGAAGGCTGAGGAAATATCAAGGAAGATAAGCAAGAAAGCCTGTTTAATATTATCCATGCCTTGGATTAGTGAGTCGAAGAGGGATATAAGTAAGGTTTCTACCCCGTGATATGGGCGAAAACCGTATTGGTGTTCATCTAGAGGGAAGTTGGTATCAATATGATCTTGTAATTGTGTTTGAACTACCTTCTCAATGATTTCAGCTAGAAAAAGTATACTGGCAATGGGGCGATACGAAGAGGGGTCATTGCTGTTAAGGGTTTTATTCTTTAATAGAGGGCGAATTGTGTAAACTTGAGGTCATCTGGCATGAAGCCTTGAAGAAGAGATTGATTTACTAGATTTATCCTTTCTTTGCTCAGTGAGGTTCACCAGTCTCTCGACCGTAGCAATGTCACTATCGCTGTCTCTCTTGATCTATCCGCAGCTTTTGATTTTGTCAATCACAATTTTCTTCTCTCATGTCTACATTCTATTGGTCTCTGGAAACAAGTTCTTGATTGGTTCAGGTCTTTCCTTTCACAACACTCCTTCAGGGTTATCATGGATAATTCTGTCTCCCCCTCCTACCCTCTTCTCTATGGTGTCTCTCAGGGCTCTGTTTTAGCTCCTCTTCTCTTCAACATCTTTATTACACCTCTGGATTTTCTTGTCCAAGAATCCGGCATCTCATTTTACCTATATGCCGATGATATTCTTTTACTTCACTATACCACTCCTTACTCTCCGGACCTGTCACTTTGAACTCCTGCCTTTCTTGTGTGACCACCTGGTTATCCTCATACTGTCTTGTTTTCAATCCTTCAAAGACAACTGCTACCTGGCTCACAGGTTCTTCCTCATCACCCTCTGTTGCACCCTCCCTCACAGGGGTTCCAATTCAGCTCACCTCCTCTTTCCATTACCTTGGGGTCATTCTCTACGCTGCGCTTTCATTTCACGAATATCTCAGCCAGATTATCCAACGCTCCCTCTACTCTCTCTGCCATATCAGGTCTGTCCGATCTCTCCTGTCTGTCCTGGTCCTTATCACCCTAGTTGTCATCCTTGTCTTGTCTCACATTGATTATTGTAATTCAACACTTGCCAGTCTCCCTCACTATTCCCTGAAATGGCTTCAACTTAAACAGAATACTGCAGCCAGACTCATCTTTCATGCCTCTCGTTACAATCATATAACTCCTTTACTCATACATCTTCACTGGTTTCCCATATCATTTGGCATTCACTTTAAGATTCTTATTCAGGTTCACAAGTTTTCATACCGGCTCCCCTCAATATCTCTCATCACTCCTCATCCTTAGTGGATCTTAGCGTTCTCTCTGGTCTATACACTAAAATCGTCTCTTCATACCCTCCCCCTCACAGGCACATCTCGATTCAACATGTCACTCCACCTTTTATTTTCTTGGTCTACGCTTTGAAACAACCTCCCTCCTTCCCTTAGGCTGGAATCTCTCTCCATAAGTACTACTACTACTCAGCATTTGTATAGCGCTACCGGTCGTACGCAGTGCTGCACAGACATGTAAGAGACAATCCCTACTCGTCAGAGCTTACAATCTATTCAAGACAAACACAAAACACAGAAGGCGTAGGCAGGGGTAAAACAAGACACAGAAGGTGTAGACAGGGGTAAAACAGGGAGAGAAAAGGAGATCAGATGAGTCAAGATCCAAAAGTAGCAGCTAAGTACAAAGCCCAACTCAAGACACACTTATTTAGTATTGCCTTTGACATTAACTTACCCCCTGATTCTTCTGCCTACTGATTTTCCTCTATTGACCTTTGCTGTCCTTGCTGTCATTTTCTGTGAGCTTTCCTGTCTAACCAATTGGCTTTCTTTTCTGAGTTTTCTCATTTATTGTTGTTTTTATTGTTAACCGCTCCACTGTCCCCCCTTAGGACTGTATATCAAGTTGTAATGAAATGAAATGAAATCCTGCTGCCCTCCCCCAGCCCCCTCCCCCATTGCCGCTGCTGCTGCCCTTCTCCAGGAACTGCAGCAACCGCAGTAACCCTCAACCATGATGCAGTGCTTATTAACGCTCCAGCGCTGCATCACAGTTTTCTACTCTTCACAATATGCTGTTTCCACCTCCTCCAATGTTACTTTGGGTTTCATAGGGGGCCAGAAATGGCATATTCTGAAGAGTAGAAAACCGTGATGGAATGCCAGAGTGTTAGTAAGTGCTGCGTCGCAGTTTGAGGGCTATTGCCATCACCACTGACCCCAGAGAGAGGTGGCAGTGGATATCCTCAAAGAGCCAGCACCCTAAGTGACCATCTAGTTTGCCGAGTGCTACTACCAGCCCTGCTAGCACACTTTGCACTTCCTTTCTATCTTTTCATGCAAGGTCTTCCATCTTTTTTTGTACCTAGCTCTGATGTTGGGGCATGCAGTCACCAATATCTCCAATCTCACTGTCCAGTCAGGGTAGAAGTGTGCATGCTTCATGCCTTACCAGTAGTGCAAGTAGTGGGAGAGAGGTGGACACCAGTCCCCAAAGGTGTTTTTCTTCCATGCTGTGGTATCGTCTCACCTCCCAGCAGCTGTGTATGTAGAGGTAGAGACCCACATGGATAAGAACATAGGAATGTAAGAAATGCCATATTGGTGAGATCAAGGTCCATCAAGCATAGTATTCTGTTTCTAATACTTTCCAATCCAGGTCACAAGTACATAGCAGTTTCCCAAAAAGGCACACAGATTCCTCCGGTAATGAATTCCAGAGTTTATGCATTGAGTGAAAAAATATTTTCTCTTATGAGTCTTAAATGGGTTACATTGAAGCTTCATTGCATGTCCCCTAGTCTTTCTATTTTTTGATGGCATAAACAACTGATCTACGTTTACCCGTTCCACTCCATTCATTAATTTGTAGACCTCTATCATATATCCCCTCCGCTGTCTCTTTTCCAAGTTGAAAAAGCTCTATCCTTTTAAGCCCTTCCTCATGGGGGTATCCTTCAATCCTCTTTATCGTTTTGGTGGTTCTTCTCTCTATCTTTTCTAATTCTGTTATATTCACATAATATAAATAAAATAAAATATTTTTTCACTCAACGTGTAATCAAACTCTGGAATCTGTTACTGGAGGATGTAGTAAAGGCTGTTAGTGTAGCTGGGTTTAAAAAAGGTTTGGACAAGTTCCTGGAGGAAAGGTCCATAGACCATTATTAAAAAGGGACCCAGGATATCAATGCTTGACCCAATACAAGCATTGTGGAACCTGTGTCTTTTAGGGAAACTGCTAGGTACTGTCGCCCCCTCCTGGCCAGGTAGATGACTGGCATCAGGTGAGGTCGCCTTTTAGCCTTAAGACAAGACTCCCTGTAATGGCTGCCAGAAGGGCTGATGGGAATCGTAGTTTATCCTAAAGCAAAGGAGTTGTGATCCGAGGGTTTAGGCACAAGACAGAGAATATTTCTTTTAATGTAATCAGGGTTTCTTCATACACAGGAGGCGTGAGGCATAAAGTATGGAAAGGATTTTTAATCCACGCTACTGCTTCAAAACAACAGGAACAAATTATGCTTTGCAATATAACTTCCAACAGAAATAGGCATCACTTTGCTTGAGAAATCAAATTGGCACTTTCAAAACTTTAAACAGATAAATGCTTTCTTCTTAGACAGGAACAACTTCTTGTTGTCAAAACAAAACTTTTAACTGTTCCTTAAACATGTAACTTAGCTTTTCACTTTGTCAGCACAGTCAGCTGTTTCTTGCAGTTTGTGACGTCTTCACAAATTAACGTGCTTCCTGAGCATGGCACAGCTATAATGGCTTTTCTAGGATTCTTCACCGTCAGAGGTAAAACACATAGTACACTGACAATCCATAATACTATTATCCACATTCGTTGTGTCCATTTCTTCCTCTCTATCACCCTCACTTATGGCATAAGGCAGGGGTCTCAAACTCAAATTGCTTTGAGGGCCGAATGAGGACTTGTAAAGTAACCCGGGGGCCGCATAAGACATGGGCCTCATTTGCATAAGGGGCCTCATTTGCATAAATATTTGCATAATGTTGCATAATGAGTGCATGGATAAAGAAAGACTAGAAAATTTCTATATTACTATAATCCAGTGCCAACCGCCAGGCACATTAGGAACTACTACTAACACTGCCCATTTGGAACCCATAGCAAACCCCCCGTATCATAACAGCACTACCAGGACTCACAAAGCACCAGACCCTACCTATCAAAAGGCAACACTGCAAATATTAAATCAATACATTTCAGAGAACAATACATGACCTACTGGGAAAAGAGAACAAGTAGCAATGTCAAATAGGAATTACACAGAATACCTCAGCACTGTAGAAATAAAACTATAAATAATTTCTTGTACCAAAGCACAGACATTAATGATGCACATTTCCCAGAGCTGACATATTCCAGTTAATAAATTCAAAATAAAGAGATATTTTTCTACCTTTTGTGCATTTTTTTTCAGTTGCAATTGCTCCAGCCACTTCTGGTTTCTTCGTGTCTTCTGCTATCTCCATCGTCTGCTGTCCATTTGTCCTTTCTTCTCTCTTCTAGTTTTTTTCCATTCTCTCTCTCTCTACATCTGCTTTAACATACTAATCTTTCTCCTTTTGCTCTTTCCTCATTCCTATTTCATCCACTCAAATTTTACCCCTCCATCCTCAATCCCCACTTACTCTCCCAATACCTGGCCAATTGTAGATTTGTCTTCTCTTCCAGACAAAATATTTTTCCCCTCTCCATTTCACTTTCCCAGCTCCATCCCATTCTAATCCTCCCCCAACATCAGCTCCCTTCTAGTTCCAGCCCCACCCAGCATCTGCTCCTTTCTAGTCCCTGCATCAGTCCATTTCCAGTCCTATCCTAGCCTCACCATCAGCCCATTTCCAATCCTAGCCCCCCATCAGCCCATTTCCAATCCTAGCTCCCTCCCCTCACAGCCCATTTCCATTCCAAGCCCCCCTCCCCATCAGCCATTTGCAGTTCAAGCCCCCCTTCCACTCAGCCCATTTCCAGTCCTAGCAACCCCCCCAGCCCATTACCAGTCCTAGACCCCCCATAGCCCATAACCAGTCCTAACCTCCCCATAGCGCACTTCCAGTCTTACCCCCCCATCACCCCATTTTCAGTCTTACCCCCCCATAGCCCATTACCAGTCCTAGTCCCCCCCATAGCCCACTTGCAGTCGTATCCCCCATCACCCCATTTTCAGTCCTAGCCCCCACCATAGCCCATTACCAGTCATAACCCCCCCTGCCAATAGCCCACTTCCAGTCCTAACCCCCATCTGCCCATTTCCAGTCCTAGCCCCCACCATAGCCCATTACTAGTTATAACCCCCCCCCCAGCCCATTACCAGTCATAACCCCCCCTGCCATTTGCCCAGTTCCAGTCGTAACCCCCATCTGCCAATTTCCAGTCCTTGCCCCCACCATCGCCCATTACTAGTTATAACCCCCCCAGCCCATTACCAGTCATAACCCCCCCCCCTCACCCCTCTGCCAATAGCCCACTTCCAGTTCAGTCAGCCCCTCCATAGCTCATTACCGGCCAACAAAAAAAACCCCAAAACCCTGGCTTCTGCTGCTGCCGTTGCCGCCGTGGCAGCAGCAGAATCAATTGTCAAATTAAAAAAAAAAACTGACTTCTGCTGCTCAAGCAGCTGTCCTGCGGCCCCTTTCCCTCTGCCCGGAGATCCGACTCTGCTCTCAGCGGCGTGCTTTTCAAGCCGCGACGAGAGTATTCCCCTCTCGCGCGGTTTTTCAAGCCGCGCGAGAGGGGAATACTCTCTTCGCGGCTTGAAAAGCACGCCGCTGAGAGCAGAGTCGGATCTCCGGGCAGAGGGAAAGGGGCCGCAGGACAGCTGCTTGAGCAGCAGAAGTCAGTTTTTTTTTTAAATTTGACAATTGATTCTGCTGCTGCCACGGCGGCAACGGCAGCAGCAGAAGCCAGGGTTTTGGGGTATTTTTGGTTTTCCGCCGTCGCGGGCCGCACAAAGTTGTCTCGCGGGCCGCATGCGGCCCGCGGGCCGCGTGTTTGAGACCCCTGACATAAGGTATCTGCACAGAGAGCTGACTATTTTCCTTCTTTATTAAATCACTTAGCCTTCTCAGTAAAGTCTGCTTCTGCAGTAACTCGTCCATTAGCTGAGCTACGTGCTGATTAGACCAGCTGTCTCTCTTTTCCCTGGGACTTTGGCTATGCTTAAACTTAGCTTTCTCTCCTATGGGTAATTCTCTGGGGCTTTTCCTCTGTGGGCATTGAGAAGGACAGACTTGCCTTGGTTCTGAGGTATTTAGGGATTCCTTCCGTCCTGCAAACCAGTCATGCTTTTCTTCAAGTGCAGACCTTCCGTTTGCTGACACCAGCCTCTCATTCCCAGCTGTGTCTGGCAATCTCTCATCAATCTCCTCTTCACAGCAAATAGTATTTCTCACACTCTGTCTCTCAGGCTCTGCAAACACTCTCTTACTTGCTCTGCCTCCTGGACTCCGTGTTGGCCCCTCTTCTGAACTCCGAGCTAGGATCTCCTCTGAACTCTCGGAACCTCCTGAACTCTTTGAACCTCGTGAACCAACTTCTGTTCTGTGAATCAGCTTTTTAAACTTTCCTTCTCTTTGAGGCACACCCTGCTCCCAGCACATGTGACTAGGGACAAGCTTCTCTCTGACGTGCTGCTGTGGGCGGGGCTTAGGGATGACTAGCTTCTGAGTCACCGACTCCTGGTTACCGGGGAAACCTTTGATACAACCTGAATTAAAGTGACAGGACCCTTTTTCCTGTGCATTTCTATAATCAGCCGTGGTTTCCTCACCACATATTCCCCTTCTTAAGACATTTCGTGCTGGGGTTCTCCCAGAATCACAGCACGTAAATCTCTTATACCTTTTCTCGTTGCTTTGTCTTCCTCGCCTAGCCTGGGTAATGGTGACCACCTGCCCTTGCGCTGTTCGCTCCTGCCAGGGTTTGAGCAAGTTTATATGAAATAACTGTTGGCGTCCTCGTCTGGTTTGTACTAGATAGGTCGCCGGTCCCACTTGCTTAACCACCCGGAAGGGTCCCTTCCACTGGCTCTCAAACTTAGGGGCGGTGCCAGTTACCATCACTAGGACTTTCTCACCCACCTCTAGCTGGCGGGGTCTTTTATTACGGTCATAATACACTTTCTGTTTTTGTTGGCTTTCCCTCAAATTGTTTTCTGCCAACTGGGAGGCCCGCGTTAAGCGTCCTCGCAAATCCCGCAGAAATTGGGGTATTTCTGTTTCCTGGATTCCCGGCTCTACCCACTGATCCCTCAGAATGTCTAGTATGCCCCTAGGGCTCCTACCAAACATAAGCTCGTAGGGGGAAGTTCCCAACGAGGCCTGAATTCTCTCTCTACAGGCATAGAGGGCGAAGGGAAGCATCGTGTCCCATTCAGCCATCTTTCCTTCCAACCCCCTCCTTAACAAGCTCTTTAGGGTTTGATTGGTCCTCTCAACCAATCCGTTCGTCTGGGGATGATAAGCCGCCGTTCTAATGTGCTTGATGCCGAAGGCATCCCACACTTGAGCCAAGTACCGTGACATGAAATTGGTGCCACGATCGGACAGCACTTCCTTGGGGAATCCGACTTCGCAAAACAATTTTATTAACTCGGCTGCAATCGTGCGAGCCGAAATATTACGAAGGGGAACCGCCCAGGGGAACCTGGTGGCGTGATCCACCATCACCAAAAGGTATTGAAATCCTCGTGGCGTCTTTATCAGGGGACCCACTATGTCAATAGCTATTCGGTGCATGGGAACCGGCACCACTGGTATGGGAATCAGGGGAACCTCCACAGGCCTAATAGCAGTGACCTTCTGGCAGGCCGGACAGGCTTCACAGAACTTGGTCACTTCTTTATAAACTCCGGGCCAATAAAATCGGGTCAATACCTGATCTAAGGTACCCTGAATGCCTTTATGAGCACCTACCGGATGGTCATGGGCTAATCTTAGGACCAAAGTCCTAAAGGTATTTGGAACTACTAATTGCCTCCGAGCATCCCCTGTAAAGGGATCTCGGCTTTCCCTATACAGAACGCCTTGATCTATCTGGAATCTGGGCAACTGTTCCCGGCCCTCTCTAGCAAATTTGAAAGCATATATTAGAGCAGGATCTGCCTCCTGTTCTTTGCTAAAAGAGGGAAATTTTTCCATTAGTTCCTGCGGAACCCAAGGTAAATCTATACCTGCCCGAATCTCATCTCTGTTTTGAGAGCGTATTTGCCTCTCATGGCGCTTCTCTCCCTTTGATTTCCTTACTTTCTTCTGAGGAATGTTTAGCAAATCCTCATGAGAGGGTAGAACCTCTGCCTCCCCCTCTGCGGATTCTTTCTCTAGGACCTGTTGAGCTTGGGACTGGGCTCGCGTAGATACTAAGCCTTCCTTAACCCCTAACCCTTGCTGAAAATGGGGCCAGTCTCTTCCAAGTACTACCTCCTGGGGTAGTCTGGGAACAATGGCGACCGGGACCTTTCTTTCTACGCCCAAACCTTTTATACGGACAGGGTAAACAGGGTAGGTGCTTGTTGTTCCATGAACGCACCTAATGTTCACACTGCCCGTGGGTGTCTGAGGTGTGTCTAAACTTGTGGCAGTTATCCTCCTCCATAACCTTTTGGAGAGCATCGATTGGTCCGATCCGGAATCCAATAGTGCTTTAACTGGTATGCCTTGTACTATCACCTCCAGTAAAAAGCCTTCCCTTTTCTTACTAGGGTCACTCAACACTAGGGCTGTTTTCATTTTGCACTCACGCATCAAATGTTGTTCACTTCCACACCGATAACACGCACGCTTCTCACGCACCCTTCTATTGGTGGGAACACCAACATTCTGTATATTCTTGCCGGTCACATTCAACCTAGCCATAGACGTTTTTGTATAGGCTGAAGCCCTATCATTAGCTATCACCTCAGCTTCCAAGAATCGTTCTGACATAGCTATGGCTTCTCCGGTGTTTTTACAACCTTGTAGCAACAAAAATTCTTGTAACCTTTCGGTACTGCCGCAAAATACTGTTCCAGAACGAGCTCATCGATCAGTGTTTCCACCGACTTATGTTCTGGTTCTAGCCATTTTAACACTAACATTTTTAGCCTATGGTATAGTGCTCGTGGTGTTTCATCTACGCGTAATTTTGCATTCCTAAGCTGGCGTCTATATACTATAGGTGTTAGACCAAACCTATCCTTAATAGCCTTCTTTACCTCAAAATAGTCATTGGCCGACTCAGCTGGAACGGTTTGGTAGGCTGCCAATGCCTCACCAGAAAGCGAGACAGCTAACCTTACCGCCCACTGTTCGGGTGGCCACCTGGCTATTTGTGCCACTTTTTCAAATGCATCAAAATATGTGTCTACATTTTCACCATCCCTTAATTGTCCCAAACCAAAGGTCTCTCTGGACCCGAGTCCAAAGTTATGGGCTATTCCCAAAGAAAAACCTGTTGGAACTGGATCAGGCTCTGGTGGTTTCTTCTGTTCCTTCACCCAGGCCTCCATAAGCTCCATCAGCGGTTTCTGCTGGGCTTGCGTCTGACTCGCTGCATGCGCTAGAAGTTCCAAAGATAAGTCCCTTTGCTTCTTGAGCTCTGCTGCCGCCCATGCAAGGATATCTTGGCTTTCCATCTTCGTCTCTGTTTCCTGTAGAAAAACAAACACACAACATCCAAGTGCGATTCCCAACACAAGGTATGCGTTCCTCTCTACCTGCTGCTATTGCCCCCACCCAGTACCAGTATCCTTTAACTCTCTCTAGTTATACACGGGTTACCTGGTACTAGTGGTGCATCTCGCTCAGCAACAGCGTAGGACCTCGACAGGTCTCCGGACCCTCCGGCTCTGCAGGACTCTGGACTCCTAGTCTCAGGTGCTTGCAACTCTCCGGTGTCCTTCCGTCGACTCTGGAATCACTGTATGCGTCTCCTGGTGTGTAGTCGTACTTCCGCTGTAATCCAGTGAACTGCGTTCCTTTGTGGCGTGGCCTACTCCGCATCCAAACTTTATATCACTTTGTGGTGTGGCCTACTTCGCATCCGAACTACTACGCCACTCTGTCGCCCCCTCCTGGCCAGGTAGATGACTGGCATCAGGTGAGGTCGCCTTTTAGCCTTAAGACAAGACTCCCTGTAATGGCTGCCAGAAGGGCTGATGGGAATCGTAGTTTATCCTAAAGCAAAGGAGTTGTGATCCGAGGGTTTAGGCACAAGACAGAGAATATTTCTTTTAATGTAATCAGGGTTTCTTCATACACAGGAGGCGTGAGGCATAAAGTATGGAAAGGATTTTTAATCCACGCTACTGCTTCAAAACAACAGGAACAAATTATGCTTTGCAATATAACTTCCAACAGAAATAGGCATCACTTTGCTTGAGAAATGAAATTGGCACTTTCAAAACTTTAAACAGATAAATGCTTTCTTCTTAGACAGGAACAACTTCTTGTTGTCAAAACAAAACTTTTAACTGTTCCTTAAACATGTAACTTAGCTTTTCACTTTGTCAGCACAGTCAGCTGTTTCTTGCAGTTTGTGACATCTTCACAAATTAACGTGCTTCCTGAGCATGGCACAGCTATAATGGCTTTTCTAGGATTCTTCACCGTCAGAGGTAAAACACATAG
Organism: Ichthyophis bannanicus; assembly: GCA_033557465.1. Classification (NCBI taxonomy): domain Eukaryota; kingdom Metazoa; phylum Chordata; class Amphibia; order Gymnophiona; family Ichthyophiidae; genus Ichthyophis; species Ichthyophis bannanicus. Next base: position 401,007,329 of record CM066032.1, on the reverse strand, counting down.
TACACTGACAATCCATAATACTATTATCCACATTCGTTGTGTCCATTTCTTCCTCTCTATCACCCTCACTTATGGCATAAGGTATCTGCACAGAGAGCTGACTATTTTCCTTCTTTATTAAATCACTTATCCTTCTCAGTAAAGTCTGCTTCTGCAGTAACTCGTCCGTTAGCTGAGCTACGTGCTGATTAGACCAGCTGTCTCTCTTTTCCCTGGGACTTTGGCTATGCTTAAACTTAGCTTTCTCTCCTATGGGTAATTCTCTGGGGCTTTTCCTCTGTGGGCATTGAGAAGGACAGACTTGCCTTGGTTCTGAGGTATTTAGGGATTCCTTCCGTCCTGCAAACCAGTCATGCTTTTCTTCAAGTGCAGACCTTCCGTTTGCTGACACCAGCCTCTCATTCCCAGCTGTGTCTGGCAATCTCTCATCAATCTCCTCTTCACAGCAAATAGTATTTCTCACACTCTGTCTCTCAGGCTCTGCAAACACTCTCTTACTTGCTCTGCCTCCTGGACTCCGTGTTGGCCCCTCTTCTGAACTCCGAGCTAGGATCTCCTCTGAACTCTCGGAACCTCCTGAACTCTTTGAACCTCGTGAACCAACTTCTGTTCTGTGAATCAGCTTTTTAAACTTTCCTTCTCTTTGAGGCACACCCTGCTCCCAGCACATGTGACTAGGGACAAGCTTCTCTCTGACGTGCTGCTGTGGGCGGGGCTTAGGGATGACTAGCTTCTGAGTCACCGACTCCTGGTTACCGGGGAAACCTTTGATACAACCTGAATTAAAGTGACAGGACCCTTTTTCCTGTGCATTTCTATAATCAGCCGTGGTTTCCTCACCACAGTACGTATGACCTAGATCAGCCACTGTTGGAAACAGGATAATGGGCTTGATGGACCTTGGTCTGACACAGTATGGCATATCTTATGTTCTTATGTTCTTAATATTCATGGAACGATACAGAGGCATTACAATATCCTTGGTTTTATTCCCCATTCCTTTCCTTATGATTCCTTGAATTCATTTTGCTTTCTTGGCCACCACTACACACTGGATGGAAGGTTTCAACGTATTATCCACGATGATGCCTAAATCTTTTTCTTAGGTGGTGATTCCTAATATGGAACTTTGCATCATGTTACCACAGTTTGGGTTGTTCTGTCCTAGGTGCATAACTTTGCACTTGTCCATATTAAATTTCATCTGCAATTTGACAATCCAGTCTTCCAGTTTATCAAGGTCCTCTTTCAATTTTTCACCTCACTAGTTATTCCCACATTAAAAAGCAGCAAACAAAGTATAGATCCCTGGGGTACTTGACTATTCACCTTTCTCCATTGAGAAAATTGGCTATTTAACCGTACCCTCTGCTTTCTATCTTTTAACCAGTTCCTGATCCACAATAGTACACTGCCTCCGATCCCATGACTTTTTAATTTCACCCAGAGTCTTTCATGAGGGACCTTGTCAAAGGTTTTCTGAAAATCCAGATAGACTATATCAACCAGCTCACCTTTGTCTACCTGTTTATTCACACCTTCAAAAATAAAATAAATTAGTAAGACAAGATTTTCCTTGGTTAAATTCATGTTGGCTTTCTCCTATTAAGCCATGGCTATCTACATGTTCAGTAATTTTATTCTTTATAAAGATTTCTACCATTTTGCCCAGTACTGACCTGAGGCTCACTGGTGTGTAGTGTCCCAGATCACCCCTGGTACCCTTTTTAAAAATTAGCATTACATTGGCCATTCTCTAATCTTCAGGTCCTACAGATGATTTTAATGATAGTTCACAGATTACTAATAGTAGGTCTGCAATCTCTTATTTCAGTTCTTTCAACACCCTCAGATGTATACCATCCTGTCCAGGTGATTTGTTCCTCTTCAGTTTATCAGATATTTGCAATATATCTTCCCAGTTTATTGAAATTTCTTTCAATTCTGATTCATCACCTTCAAATACCATTAAAGGCATGGGTAACTTCCCTGTGTCTTCTACAGTAAAGACAAAAGCAAAAAATTCATTCAGTCTCTCTGCTATGGCCTTGTTCTCCCTTAGTGCCCCTATTACCCCTTTATCATCCAATGGTCCAACTCACTCTCACAGGTTTTTTGCTATGAATGTACTTGAAAATGTTTTTATTATATGTTTTTGCTTCCATGGCAAGATTTTTATTCTCAAATCTCTTTGTCTACCTTAGCAATGCCTTGCATCTAACTTGCCAGTGCTTATGATATTTCCCATTTTTGGCTTTTGGTTCCTTTTCCCATTTCCTGATAGAAGCGTTTTTGGCTACAACAGTCTCTGTGACCTCACCTTTAAACCATGCTGGCAGTTTTTTGGCCTTCTTTCCACATTTCTTAAAGCATGGAATGCATCTAATCTGGGTTTCCAAGATCATATTTTAAAACAACTCCCATGCTTGTTGTAAATCTTTAACCTTTGCAGCTGCTCTTTTCATTTTTTTCTTTACTATTTTCCTCATTTTCTCATAGTCTCCCTTTTGAAAGTTAAAAGATAGTACTGTGGATTTCCTTGCCACCCTGCTTCCATTTATTAAATCAAATGCAATCATGCTATGATCATTATTGCCAAGTGGCCCCAACACCCTCATCTCTTGCACCAGATACTGTGTTCCACTAAGCACTAGGTCCAAAATATCTCTCCCTCTTGTTAATGTATGAACCAGATGCTCCAAGAAGCAGTCATTTATTTCATCTAAAAACTTTATCTCCCTAGCATGTCCTTCTGTAACACTGACCCAGTCGATACCAGGGTAATTAAAACCACCCATTATTACTGAGTTGTAACTTTTTATTAGCTTCCCTGATTTCTTTTAGCAAATTATCATCCATCTGTTCATTCTAGCCAGGTGGAAAGTCATACACCCCCACTGCCATCACCTTCCCCTTTTTACATGGAATTTTTATCCACAGAGATTCTACAGTGTATTTTGTATCATGCAAAACTTTAATCCTGTGTGATTCAATGCCCTCTTTAACATAGAGCGCAACCTCTCCAACAATTTGATCTACCCTATCATTGCAATATAGTTTGTACCCAGGTATCACAGTGTCCCATTGGTTGTCCTCCTTCCACCAGTCTCTGAGATGCCAATCATATCTAACCTTTAATTTAGTGCTATATATTCTAACTCTCCCATCTTATTTTTTAGACTTCTAGCATTTGCATACAGGCATTTTAGAGGTTGTATTTTATTCATGTTAATCTGGTTATCAGTTGATAGGGGTAATTTGGAATCTTTCAGCTCTGTACTTATTGGCATCTGGGTTACTGTTATCTTTATTGGAACCTCTCTGTGGGGATGACTTAATTTCCCTCTTTTGCAAGTATCTTTTAAGGAGACCTCCTTCAGAACCTTGCACTCTTGGGAGACTGTCAGCTTTCCTCTATTAAATAGTTTAAAGCTGTTCTTTCTCCTTTTTAAGGTTAATGCCAGCAGCCTGGTTCCATCCCTGGTTATGGTGGAGCCCACCCTTTCAGAAAAGTCTCTCCCTTCCCAAGAATATTGTCCAGTTCCTAACAAATCCAAAAGCCTCTGCCTTGTACCATTGTCTCATCCATGCATTGAGAGTGGAGCTCTGCCTGCCTTTTGGCTCCTGCGTGTAGAATGGGAAGCATTTCAGAGAATGCTACCCTGGAAGTTCTAGATTTCAAGTTCCTACCTAAAAGCCTAAATTTGACCTCCATAACCTCCCTCCCACACTTTCCTATGTCAATGGTACCAAGATAGCAGGCTACTCCCTAGCACTATCTAAAACCTTGTCTAGGTGGTGTGTAAGGTTCACTACCTTCGCACCAGGCAGGCATGTTATCAGGAGATCCTCACATCCACCAGCCACCCAGCTATCTACATTCCTAATGATCAAATTGCTAACTAGAATGGCCATCCTAATCCTTCCCTCATGGGCACATGTCCCTGGAGAAATCTCCTCAGTGTGAGAGGGCTTTACATCACCTGGAGAGCAGGTCCTGGCTTCAGGATGTGCCCCAGTGGTCAGGCAATTTTCTAGTCAGCACCCTACAACCAATAATAATTCAAAACCAATATAATTACTGATTTAGAAAGGGGTCAATGAGAAATGGAGGGCAATCTTTGGGCCTGCTGCTATGGGGGTTGGAGAGCAGTATTCACATGTCATAACTATATACCCCATGCTCCAGGCTCATCACCATCCTCTTGACCGACAGTGTTTTTCTACTTGCTTGTCCCTTTATAGAATGTATCAGTGGTCCTGGGATGGGTCACCGTGCATATCTAGCCTTATCAGCTTTTGCTACGTGTGCCATGGTGGATGTGAGGTAATTGTATATATTCATGGGATACCTACCCACCCTCTTTCCCAGCAATACTCACTTCCAATATGCACTAGGGAGCAAGTGGCTTGCTATGACCATGAAGAATGTGTGGTATTGGAGGGCACAGCTTTTCTCTTCTTCCCAAGATGGGTCTTCATATAACCCTAGTTTTTTCACTTCTATGACACTAGTAGGCATGGGCAGTGCTAATGCTTTAGGTGCATGGATGATTTCACAATGGGTAGATATAAGGCATAGACATAGAGGAGAACTTTAGAAGATCCATCCAAGTGAAATCTGGGACATCTAAACCAGATTGTCTGAAAAAAATCCAGGCACATCAAGGTGTGAACATGATTTTACAAACCTAGACATGCCCGATATGGATGTCCATGAGGGTGTCTATCTAAACATCCCCAGAACAGTATTACAAAACCTAGTCATTTAGGATAGTCCTAAGGATAGTTGGTGAAAAACAGGGCAACCAGGGTTCAAATCCTGCTGCTGTTGTTGATATTGTGGTAAGTATTAGAGGTGAATGAGTGTTTTATTTTCTATACCCTCAGGATGTTTTTCAGCTAAAATGAGCACTTTTTAGATGCTTGTTCATTACGTTCATGCCTTGGAGCAGGTCTAGGGTTAGACATGATGCCGGACATCCATGATATTTCTGTGATCAGGCAGGAATGTCTTGCTTCTTGGGATACTCTAAACATACCTCCAGGTTCTTGGTAATGCCCCCAAGCAGCACTGTAAACTATCACAGCACCATTTGTGCCCCTGGCATCCCAGCCTACATGTATGACAAAGAGGAAGGGGCACCTCTACTCCCCATCTTCACCATCACAGGCTCATGTGCATCAAAGCAGCTGCCTGTCTTCCCCTGTGCCCCATGGAAGGGGGAGCCCCTTCAATTTCCCCCCTTTCAGGAGACTTCCCATTGCTCTAATGGGCTGGATGATTTCTCCAAAGGTTCCTCTGAAAGCACTGAGACATCATCTAGCACATCCTCTGGCAACGTAATCCGGGTCAGCCCAGGGCATGGGATGGAAGGGACTGAGGGTAGGGGATGGGGGGATAGGACATGGAAAGAAATGACTTACATCCAATGTATAACTTTAGAGGGAGAGGGGCAGAGGGCTAGTGCCTTGGGGGCATGAAAAATGGAATAGGACTGCTTCTGGAAGGTGAGGTGGTGGATGCTGGTAGGAGAAGTATTAGGGGTTATGTGACTGGGCTGAAGATGAGGGTGGTGGGAGGTGTTGCACAAGACAGGTAATGGGGGCTGGAGATGGTGGTTGGGGCATAGATGGGCATGGGAGGTGGTTGGGGTAGTGGCCAGAAAGTTGGTAATGATAGTGATGGATGGGACACTCCCATGCACATACCTTCAGTTTGAGCAATTAAATATCAGCTTTACAAAAAATACCGGTGTATGTTAATTTCTTGTGGTCACATTCAGCTTGTGCATATGGCCAGTATCTTTCTACCTAGGGCCTTTGGCATCTTCTTCTACGTCTGAGTCTGCTATTTACTATCCTTGAAGCAGGGATTTCACTACCTCATTGCTAGTTTGTGCAGTATAGAGCAAGCCATAAATATCTGACATATCCTGGATGGGCTATACAGCAGTTCTGCCCCGAATTGATCAAGACAATGGAAGCAGCTCTTGAGCTTGACAAAGGCCCTTTCAACGATGGAGCAAATATGTTTGTGCCCCCTGTTGAGCTGCTCCTCTGGATCTATATATGGTGTGGCAGGAGTCACCTCCTAGGAGAGTAGCCTCTATCACCTGGGTGGGTGGAGAGAAGGTAGCACATAGCAGAATATATATAGCTTAGCATAGAAAGTAAAATAGAGTAAACAGTCATAGTAACATAGCATATGTTGGCAGATAAAGACCAGTATGTTCTATCTAGACTGCCCAGCAAGGAGGCAAGAGTAGATGCACCTGCCACGCCGTGCAGGTCAGCCCTTCCCATGCCTTTGTTTTAGGGGTGTACCCACCGCTCCATATAGGTCACCCCTATTTCCTGAGATATAAAAGATAGCTATGTTTATTTTGATTTTATCCTGTTGCTGTAAAGGGATCCATTTTGAATTCTGTCACTATATTTGCCCCCACCACTTCCATCGGTAGGACATTCCAAACATTCACCACCCTTTCAGTGAAAAAGTATTTCCTGATATTGCCTTTCAGTTTACCCCCTTGCAGCTTCATGTTATGTCCTCTAGTTTTACAGCCTCCCCATCTTTGGAAGAGGTTTGCTTGTTCATTAATACTCTTTAAGTATTTAAAGGTGTGAATCATATCTCCCCTGTCCCTCCTCTCCTCCAGAGTATGTCTTCAAGTCTCTTTTCATAAATCTTCTGACGCAGGTTCCAAATCATTTTGGTCACCTTCCTCTGAACTGTTTCCAGACTTTTTATGTCCTTTGTGAGATATGGTCTCCAAAACTGAATACAATATCCCAAGTGAGGCCTCACCAGCGACTTGTACAGTGGCATTAGTACCTCTTCCTTTCTGCTGGTAATTTCTGGTAGTAACTGAAATAAATTTGTTTCGAGAGAGCTTTTGATTTAAATCAAATCCGAGTATAGCTTAGCATGCAAGTAGAATAAATAGTCTCTGAGTAGAAAGAAATAAACTTGTTTCTGTTGACCTTTACAAAGGGGCCTTCCAGTTAGAAGGCAAAAGATCTGTGAAGTTGTCTTAAATAGGTGTTAAAGGTAAGTGACAGATCAAAGGTGGCAATTTGAATGGCCCTCTCTATCAAATCAAGGGCTGTATTAATCACCAGGAAATTGGTAAGACTTTACCTTAGAAGCACAATTATAAATAAGTCAGCCACAGCTCTGTCATTCTCAGTCTTGAAGGACTACCAAAATGGACTGCTACAGCTGGAGAAAGATCTGTACTTGAAAGTGTTTATTTTCTGGACTATACAGTAGTCTAAATCTTGGAAGGAAAATGGAATTCTTTCGGTTAAAGCTGATAAATCTGTGTAATTTAGAATTCAGTGTTTATGCTGAGTCAGTCCGGTCTTAGTACCATCAGAAAGCTTTTTATTTATTTTTTCTCTCAACCCCTGCCTACTGATAACCAGATTAATATGAATTAAATACAACCTCTAAAATTCTTGTATGTAAATGCTAGAAGTCTAAAAAATAAGATGGGAGAGTTAGAATATATAGCACTAAATGAGAGGTTAGATATGATCCAGTATCTCATAGACCTGGTGGAATGAGGACAACCAATGGGACACTGTGATACCTGGGTACAAATTATATTGTAATGATAGAGTAAATCAAATCGGTGGAGGGGTTGCACTCTATGTAAGAGAGGCATTGAGTCACATATGATTATAGTTTTACAGGAAACAAAATACACTGTAGAATCTCTATGTAAAAGGGGGAAGGCAATGGCAGTGGGGGTGGCCGGAATGAACAAATAGATGATGAAATACTCAAAGAAATCAGGGAAGCTAACAAAAGTTACAGCACAGTAATAATAATGGGTGATTTCAATTACTCTGGTTTCGACTGGATCAGTGTCATGGCAGGACATGCTAGAGAGATAAAGTTTCTAGATGAAATAAATGACTGTTTCTTGGAGCCACTGATTCATGAACCGACAAGAACAAGAGCCATTTTGGACCTAATCCTTAGTGGAAAACAATAAGGATGCTGGGGCCACTTGGCAATAGTGATTATAGCATGATCGCTTTTGATTTAATAAATGGTGGAAAGACAGCAAGGAAATCCACAGTACTACCTTTTAAATTTCAAAAGGGAGACTATGATAAAATGAGGAAAATAGTTAAGAAAAAACTAAAAGGAGCAGTTGCAAAGGTTAAAGATTTACATCAAGTATGGGTTTATGTTTATGTTTATGTTTATTTATTTGCTTGACCGCCCTTCAGTAATAAGCAGAGCGGTTTACAATAAAATCTTCACTACAGCATGGCACAAGGCTGGAAAAGGAAAAGGAAATTACAATTCAATAAAGGATAGAGAGAAGAGAGTGAGAAAAGGACAGTCATCGCAGGGAAGAGGTTAAGGCTAGGAGGGAGGAGGGTTAAAAGCAAGGAAAAAGAGGTGGGTCTTCAGAGCATGTTTAAAGGTGGGGTGATGAGGCTCCAGGCAGAGAGCAGAGGGAAGGGAGTTCCAAAGAGCAGGACCTATGAAAAAAAAGGCTGAGGAGCGGGTGGATTGAAGGTGAACAAGCGAGGGGGGAGGCAGTGCGAGGAGGTTGAGATGGAAGGAACGGGGGGTGTGCCTAGGGGTATGAAAGTGAATTAGGTCAGCCAAATATTGTGGGGTGGTGGTATGAAGCGCCTTGTGAACAAGTGTGAGAAGTTTGAAATGGATACGAAAGGATATGGGAAGCCAGTGAAGACGGAAAAGAAGGGGAGTGACGTGGTCTCTAGGGGAGGAGTAAGACACAAGTCGGGCGGCGGTGTTCTGGATTCTCTGAAGTCGTGTCAGTTGCAATTTAGAGATGCCGGAGAGAATGGAATTGGAAAAGTCGACACGGGAGATGACAAGAGCCAGTAACAAGGTGGCAAGAGCAGAGGGAGAGAGGAAGGGGCGAATAGCACGAATTTGACGGAGGTAGAAGAAGGAGGTTTTGGAGATATGGGAAACATGGGCAGAGAAAGAAAGATCTGAGTCGAAAAGCACCCCGAGATAACGAAAAGTAGAAACCAGTGAGATGGGTGTACCGGGAAAAGAAGGGGCAAGGGAAGGGGGCTGATGACCGTGTGGAAACCAAATAGCCGTAGTTTTCGAGAGGTTAAGGTGTAGACAGTTTTGAGTCATCCAATCAGAGACAGCAGCCAGGCAGGAGTTGAGCGGGGCAAGGTCGGGGCAAACAGGGGAGGTGTGTTAAAGAAGAAGAATATTGTCCGCGTAGTAGAAAGCTGAAATTCCAAATTGTTGTATTAGTAATGTGAGAGGGGTTAAGAAAAGGTTGAAGAGGAGAGGGGCCAATACAGAACCTTGGGGGACCCCACAGGATAGGGGAAAGGAATCAGAGGATGGGCCGGATGGGGAGGATGAAAGAACAGTGCCAGATCGGGAGAAAAGGAAGGAGTGGAACCACCGAAAGACAGTGCTGCAGAGGCCAGCTTCGCACAGTCGGGACAGGAGGAGAGAGTGATCGACCAGGTCGAACGAAGCGGAAAGATCAAGGGCTGTTGTTTAAACATACTATCTTGGAAGTACGGACCAGCTATATTCCATGCTTTAAGAAAAGTGGAGGGAAGTCCAAGAAACTGCCAGCATAGTTTAAAGGTGAGTTCTGTTCATCCTATCTTAAAAAGATATAAAGTCTTACTAATTTCTTGGAGTAGTCTAGTGGTTAGAGCACTGGCCTGGGAACCAAGAGACCAGGGTTTGATTCCCTCTAGCACTCCTTGTGACCTTGGGCAAGTCCCTTAACCTTCCATTGCTCAGAAAAATCCAAGTTATCAATGTCCCTGTTTAAGTTACAATATAAACTGCTTTGATTGAAATGATAAAGCAGTATAAAAAAACTATTAAATAAATATAGCAGAATTATAAAAGATACAGAAAAGAGCCACCAAAATGGTAAAGGGGATGGAAGAATACTCCTATGAGGAGAGGCTTAAAAGGATAGGGGTCTTCAACCTGGGAAAAAGTTGGTTGAGTAGAGATATGATACAGGTGAATGGGTAAACATAGATCAATTGTTTATGCCATCAAAAAGTAAAAAGACTAGAGGACATGCAATGAAGCTACAGTGTAACCCTTTTAAGACTAATAAGAGAAAATATTTTTTCACTCAACGTGTATCAAACTCTGGAATTTGTTACCGGAGGATGCAGTAAAAGCTGATCGTTTAGCTGGGTTTAAAAAAGTTTGGGACAAATTCCTGGAGGAAAAGTCCATAAACCATTAATAAAGAGGACCTGGGAAATCCACCGCTTGCCCCAATACAAGCATTGTGGAACCTGTGGATCTTTTTGGGAAACTGCTAAGTACTTGTGACCTAGATTGGCCATTATTGGAAACAGGATACTGGGCTTGATGGGCCTTGGTCTGACCTAGTATGGCATAACTTATGTCTTGTGCCAGGGTATTTCTTGGTCTGGGTAGGCACTGCAACCATGGGCTCTGATTGTTAATTGTTGCAGCTACCATGGATTGCTGGGACTTCCTAGCATGTGCATGTCTTGGTGATGGAGTGGGCCAGTAAAAGTATTACCTAGCAACCATCAACTGGTAATTTCTCTGTTCTCAAATTTATCATAGTTGCCAGTGCTGGTCTGGATGTATGAATCATGGCAGAAACCTAGGATCCTTGGAAAGACATCAATTAGATCCCTCTGTACAATGCAGACCTTCATGTTCAATGAATAGAATGCCTTCCTGTTGCAGTAGGTGACTTCCCTCCCTTATGGAGGCCTGATGGCCACATCTGTGCAATCCATGACCCCCAGTACAGATGGAAATTTGTCCATCTGATAGAAAAGGATCATAGTTTTCTGCCTCTGCTGAATGGTCTGAGGGAAAGCTACATATTCTGCAGTGTGGATTAAAAAGATTTTGCATTTCCTCCACTGATTTTTCCCACTTAAAGATATGTAAAATGGCTTCTCCGGTTCTATGTATCTGCACATACATATGCACTCATGCATGTCCTTATACATATTTTAGAAAAGGCTCCATGCTTGGCAGAGCCTTCTCTAAAATACCAGCAAATTTGTGTATGTGCTGACCTAGATGTCTCAATTATGATCATCTTATCTATCTAAAATTTGCCTTCACAGGTATGGACTTTTCCTGAAGAAAATGATTGCAGTTATAGTGCTGGAATGTTGTTTGTGCTGAATCACTGCATGCTCACTGTCTCAAGCATTCCAACCTTAAGTTCAATTCAATGTGGACCTACATTAGATCCTTTCCCCATAGTCACATCTCTTTCTAGTGGATTGAATATAATTGGTCTGTGTCTTTAAGAAAGCTTATTACAGATAGTAACACTGATCTATGAAATAAGTTGACTCTTACAGGAGATAAGATCACATCCCCATATAACAAAGACACAGAAGTTTAATTACTATAAGTGTTATATTCTCTCATATTCTCTCAAAATATTCTCTCATTCTATGTATAAGGGATTCCTTCAGGACCATTTCCAATCCCATGTGCTTTATGTCATCTTGCTGTAACATACCCCTCTTGGGATGGCTGTTTTGATTCTGCCTGCCCTCTATATATCCCCAGTGTATGTAAGGTGTGAAGTTGTGTGTTGGTGTTCTGTGTCCAAGGCCCTGCTTGAACCTAGTCTTTTGTTTTATTTTGTGTCTTGATTCTTAAGTTTGTCTGCTTGTGGAGTCTGGAGAGCCAGTCAGAGATTTTATCCATCCCTCTGTCCAAGTGTGGAGAGAGAATGGAGAACTGGCTTGCGACCCAAGCCTAACAAAGGAGACAGATTCAAGGAGCTGGCTTGCTACCCAAGCCTAACAGAGGACTGTGCTGTACAGGAGAGGACATTGCCTACTGGAGGAGGTACAGTGGGATAACTGCCTTTAAGGTACATAGAAAGGATTAGAGAATTAGGATTCCAGAGAGGAGAGAGTAAGACCATTGTAATCTGCTAGGTGCACAGCAGCTCTAATACCGGATTCATTTGCTAGACACAAATACCTCAGAGGGGCACTGTCCATTTTTTTCAGAGGCTGTGGGGCTGGTATTCAGAGCAATTAACGCAGATAGCAGATGTGCTAACCTCGTTAATCACGGTTACTGGGATATTCATTAATCACGGCGACTAGAATATCCCTGGGTGCCGTCACTGAACATTACAGACTGTTACTGTTGGAATTGGACATTTTATTACAGTAAGGAGAATTGGAGCACCCAGTTCAAAGTCAAGGGCCTCTTTAATTTATGCGCCAAGAGCCTTGAAGGGATTTCCCTTCCCCCTGCAGGGAATCTGCTTCCTATTGATAAGAGTGTACTAGCTGAGTGAAGGAATGGGAAGGTGCTAGGGTTAAAACTGTTCTGTGACTTTCCCCTGCAGAACCAGCCTGCTGCCCTAGGGCAAGGGAAGGAGGGTTACAGATGTATGTAGGAACACTTTTTGTAAAGCTTATACTGTATTTGATCCTCATGGCAATGCAATGGGCACTGGCAAGGGAAAAAAACATAAGTTCCTATCTAAAACCACTAATTAGTCTGTATTATTATATATAATAATATGTATTATGTTGAGAGAGCACAAAAAGCATACATAATAAGAACATATACTTTCCTGCCTATTAAACTATTCTTTGCAGTTCAATTGTTTCAGATGAAAGGCATGAATATCACAGCTCATGACATTTGCAAACAAAAACAATTGGCTGTTATGCCCATTGAAACCAGCAGACATGAAAGCTGCCTGTGAATGTGAGCAGGAGGTATTAACAGTATATCAACAGTTCCAGGATATGATAATGGAAGTGACAGTCATGCCATGTTGTGCTCCATATATCTCCACCAGGTAACAAATTATGAAAGCAAGTCAAAAGTTACATTTGCAAGAGGAGCAAAGCTTGCATCTAATTTTGAGGTGTTTTATTGTTTCAAGCGTTTTTCTATTTTCAGTAATAATGAAAGTCATTTTCACCGCACAGTAGGACTAGTATTGCACAGCCTTAAATGTTTGTGAAGGTCATCTTAGCCACAGTTGTACATATTGATAAAGAATGCACTCCCTCATAATAATAGCACATGTTGGTTGTGCCAGGGACATTGCTGAAAACATATAATTAGGAGTATTGCACTGGTTTTCTGCCCAGTCCTTGGAACACACATGACTACTAATTGGATTTTCAAGGTGCCCAAAATGAATATGCATGAGATGGATTTACATGCACTACTTTCACTCTATGGAAATCTAGCTAACATATATTAATCATGGATATCCTGAAAATCACATTAGCTGGATGGTTGAGAACCGTTGGGTTGAGACTGGTTTGAGAAGCACTATATCAGTTTTTGTGGGGCATGATCATCAAAATACAAAGCATATATTAGCTAGATCTGCACATGGATGACAGGGATGTGTATGCCAAATAATTTTGTGTTAGTTATTATTCATACCTGGACCTTGTTTGATTAATTTTCATACACCAAATCATTCATATAGTCATCTTGTTTGCCCCCACTGAAGTCTATGAGGAAAACAATTATACAAAGTAACTGTGAGGCTTTCTATCCATTTTCAATGAAAACTGCTTGAAATTTGCTGGCAGACACCTGTAATAGAGGCAATAGCACTACAAGCCATAAGAAAATGTTATCAATGCCCCCACAGCACCAGAAGAGGGGTACAAAGCACTAACAGTGGCAGGAAGACTACAAGTAGCTACCATCAGAAGGGCAAAGCAGCACAAAGAGTGGAATGAAGACCCCAAGGTAGTAGAACAGCACAGAGCAGACCTAAAATTGGTGGGCCAACACTAAGGCATTTTGAGGAAAGTAAAATAGCACCAACATTGTCAGGAAGACTCCCAGGCAGACAGTGAAGTAGAACAGCAATAACATCATTCAAAAGGCCGCAAATTAGCATGAGACAGTTAGAGCAGCAATAACCTTAGCTGGAAGGTGCAGGAACAGAGGAAGAAGAGCAACATGACATCAAGATAGGATAGAAGGCCGTTAAATAGCAGATGAGGGCCAATGCAGCAGCAAAATAGGTCAGATAAACCCAGGCAGCAGAAGTGTGTAAAGTCAGCTGGCATATATACCACCAACTCATATTCATGGCACTAAGGAGTTTTGTCCCATCCAAGAAACCTGAAGAAATCCAATGTTCTAGGAGTGGGAGAAAGCTGCACCAAAGTGGGAATAACAATCTGACCAACATGAAATGGCAGGTGATGACACAGGCAACATCCATGACATAGGCATTAGTGGCAGAAAAAAGCAAGGAAAAAGAGATTTTTCTTTTATGTTTTTACATGTAGAGCTAAAGGTACTCAATAGGAAACTAAACAACAGGTGGGGCTGTAGTGAAAACTGGCAAAAACACAGAAGACACTGAAGAGGTAGATCCATAACCAGGCTGAGCAGAGATACATGCTATCTGTGCACATCAGTCCCAGTATTTTAGTGACTTACGTGTGCAGACGCACACAAATGCATGCACTTTGGTCAGTTTCCTGTTCTGTACGTAGGGGTATATGTGCCTTTGCGTGTATCTGTGGGGTGGAACATAGGCAGTGTGAAGATATGCATGTAAGTTAAAGAATCCTACAACTTATGCACTTTTAGTGGAAATCTAGGCCAAGGTGCAGGTGTAAACGCTGGTTCCTTGTATGATTGTGTTTGGAGCTATTTATGCCTTCTTTTAGAAAGCAAAGCCCCATCATGCATTACATTATGGAATAGACATGTTAGGTGCATATATGGATGTATGCACCTCTGGTGCATGGTTATAGAATTGTCCTCTGAAGGCATAAAGCATGGACAACTGGGTTTTGGTGACGTTCTACACACATTCCTCCTCCCAGTTACAAGGAAATTGAGGGAAACCAAGCACAGGGAGGTCTGTCTTTGGAAATGCTAGCTTTTACATCAACTCTGGTGCTAGCAATGAATACTGGGCACCCACATTATCCCCTGCCATAGAAAATATACCTTCAATGGGTATAGTGGCTTGTGAGCAGGACATGAAATCCTGGGCAAATTAGGCCAGATCTGGCCAGACTGCCAGTATATGTGCTCAGTATGCTGTCGCCTCAGTGGACTCTCCAAGGTAGGGTGTCACTCAAATTCATGCTGTGGCAGACTGTTCTCTGCCATTTATCACTGTGGCTAGGACATCTATCCACAAAGATTTTCTTATGCTAGGACTCAGTGAGGACTAGAGCATAAAGGTAGAAGGAGGGGGAAGTGGAAGTTGAGAGGGTGCTGTTCACATTATCACTGCTGCTTGCCAGTTTGTCTATTCTTTTCTCCGCTGCATCACTATCTCCCCTGTGCCTCTGGTGCTCCCTTTCATCCACCAGAATCACCAGCATCTCCTTCCAACAAATCAGCGTGTTGCACTGAAGAAGGATAATTCCTTTTATCCATGGGTTACAGAGAGTAGCTAGCATATAAGCATCCTCCTTCATGAAGGGTTTTAATCGTTTTTCATTTGAACATGCAAGAAGTCCATCAGCAGAAACTCCTTCAATCCAAGTCATTGTTGAAAACCCTCTAAATTTACCTATACAATATTCACTATTGGGATGATAAGGCTTAGGGTAGTCCTGGAACTCATTTCTTCTGTGACATCCCTGAAGGGCTTTAGGACTTCCACGACCTGACTCATATTTGTCCAGTTCTGACAACTCAAGAGGCTAGCAATTCATTCTTTGGTGACATCTAATAGAAGGATGACCATTGCTACACTAACCTCTTCAGCATTAGCAAAATAAAATTCTGTCTGTTTCCAACACCCTGAATGTTCCTTGCTTTCCATGCTTAGAGAGATTCTGACAAGCAGGTTTAACAAATATTTAAAGTATCTGATACTATGAAAGTCCCTCTATTTCATTGCCTTAGCAATATTCATCCTACCATATATTACAAAACAAAATAGTAAACATGGTCTGTCTGCCAGCCCTCAGCATTCCCCTTATTTCTGCTAAGATATGGGCTCAGGTATGGCTATCATCCATTAACTGAGTGTGCACACAATAACCTCCTTGTAAGGACCCCCATTAACTATAGCCTACTCCTGCCTCGTTCAGCTGATAGCAGTGTGCCTTCAGGGAAAGGTAGGTTCATGTAGCATTTTGATTAGTCATTGTTGGTGAAATGCATGCTACTATCCTCTACCTTTGCCATCTGGGTACACAACTGATTATACAGGCTGAGGATCACCTGCAGACTTAAAGTTGTACTGCAGGGAATGTGGTAATGTGTGTAAGGGATGTAGCAGCCTCTTAAACCCCATGTTCTCAACCGCCTGCAGGGGATGGCCAACCAGAGCAAACATTTCCCTGATGCACCATATCACCTCCTTTGATGTTGCCTGCTGTTTGCTCCATGACAGTGCTGCTGAACACCAGGGACGGCCCGTCCATTGAGCAAGAATGTTTTTTGCACAGGGCCCCGCGTTTCAGGGGGCCCCGCGCAAAAAACATTCTTCAGCATCCCAAGTTTTTAAAAAAAAAACCAAACCGGCTGCTTCTGCCGCGGCAGCAGCAAGAGCTCTGCCGCGGCAGCAGCAAGAGCTCTGCCGCGGGGCCCCCCCCTGCCCGGCAGAGCCTCCGTGCATCCTCAGCAGCTTTCTTCATGTCCAAAACGCGGGCTTCTTTCAGAGCCGCGAGAGTTTCCTTTCTCGCGGCTCTGTTAATCCCGCCGAGGGTGATGGGATTTCCCATCAGCCCCGCGGGATTAAGAGAGCCGCGAGAAAAGAAACTCTCGCGGCTCTGAAAGAAGCCCGCGTTTTGGACATGAAGAAAGCTGCTGAGGATGCACGGAGGCTCTGCCGGGCAGGGGGGGGGCCCCGCGGCAGAGCTCTTGATGCTGCCGCGGCAGAGCTCTTGATGCTGCCGCGGCAGAAGCAGCCGGTTTGGGTTTTTTTTTATTTTAATTTGGAATGATAGGGGGGGGGGGGGTTAGGACTGGTAATGGGCTATGGGAGGGGAGGCTAAACTGGAAGTGGGCTGATGGGGGGGGGGTGGTGAGGACTGGTAATGGGCTGGGGGGGGCTGGTTAGGACTGGTAATGGGCCAGGGGGGGGGGGGTAGGACTGGAAATGGGCTGATGGGGGGGGTTAGGACTGGTAATGGGCTATGGGGGGGCTAAGACTGGAATTGGGCTGATGGGGGGGGGGGTTAGGACTGGTAATGGGCCATGGGGGGGGTTAGGACTGGTAATGGGCCGGGGGGGGGGGTTAGGACTGGTAATGGGCTGATGGGGGGGGAGGGTTAAGACTGGTAATGGGCCATGGGGGGGGGGTTAGGACTGGTAATGGGCCATGGGGGGGGAGGCTAAGACTGGAAGTGGGCTGATGGGGGGGGTAGGACTGGTAATTGGCTATGGGGGGGCTAAGACTGGAAATAGGCTGATGGGGGGGCTAGGAATGGAAATAGGGTGATGGGGGGGATAGGACTGTAAATGGTCTAATGGGGGCTAAGACTGGAAATGGGCTGATGGGGGGGTAGGACTGGTAATTGGCTATGGGAGGGGGGCTAAGACTGGAAATAGGCTGATGGGGGGCTAGGACTGGAAATAGGGTGATGGGGGGTTAGGACGTAATGGGCTGATGGGGGGTTAGGACTAGTAATGGGCTATGAGGAGGCTAGGACTGGAAATGGGCTGAGTGGAAGGAGGGCTTGAACTGCAAATAGCTGATGGGGACGGGGGCTTGGAATGGAAATGGGTTGTGAGGGGGAGGGAGCTAGGACTGGAAATGGGTGAGGGGGGGCTAGGACAGGAAATCGGCTGATGGAGGGGCTAGAATAGGACTGGAAATTGGCTGTTGTGAGGGTGCTAAGATTGGAAATGGGCTGTGGTGGGGGATTGGATTGAAATGGACTCATGACGGGGCTAGCACTGGACGTAGGCTCATGGGGGGCTTGGATTGGAAATGGGCTGAGTGGAGGGGAGCTAGGATTTGACATGGGCTGATGGTGGGGCTAGGAAAGGACTAGAAATGGGCTCATGGGGGGCTGGGATTGGAAATGAGCTGATGGAGGGACTTGGATGGGACTGCAAATAGATGGGGGAGCTAGGACTGGAAATGGGCTTATGGGGGGCTAGGACTGGAAATGGGCTGATGCGGGGACTAGAAGGGAGCGGATGCTGGGTGGGACTGGAACTAGAATGGAGCTGATGTTGGGGGAGGATTAGAATGGGATGGAGCTGGGAGAGTGAAATGGAGAGGGAAAAAATATTTTGTGTGGGAGGGAAGACAAATCTACAATTGTCCGGATATTGGGAGAGTAAGTGGGGATTGAGGATGGAGGGGTAAAATTTGAGTGGATGAAATAGGAATGAGGAAAGAGGAAAAGGAGAAAGATTAGTATGTTAAAGCAGATGTAGAGAGAGAATGGAAAAAAACTAGAAGAGAGAAGAAAAGACAAATGGACAGCAGACGATGAAGAATTAGCGGAAGACACGAAGAAACCAGAAGAAAGTGGCTGGAGCAATTGCAGCTGAAAAAAAATGCACAAAAGGTAGAAAAATATCTCTTTATTTTGAATTTATTAATTGGAATATGTCAGCTCTGGGAAATGTGCATCATTAACGTCTGCGCTTTGTTTAGTACAAGAGCAAATTAATGTATAGTTTTATTTCTACAGTGTTGTACATTCCAAGTTTGGCTTTTGGGATTCCCAGTTTAATTATTGTCTTCCTGTTTCTAAATTGTGATTCCTTGTTTGGTGATGGTTTATGTTCTGTTCATGTGTAACTGAGCTGAGGTATTCTGTTTATGTAATTCCTATTTGACATTG
This sequence comes from Ichthyophis bannanicus, assembly GCA_033557465.1. Lineage (NCBI taxonomy): Eukaryota > Metazoa > Chordata > Amphibia > Gymnophiona > Ichthyophiidae > Ichthyophis > Ichthyophis bannanicus. The sequence continues at coordinate 400,988,537 of CM066032.1, read as the reverse complement.
CCACTTGTTCTCTTTCCCCAGTAGGTCATGTATTGTTGTTCTCTGAAATGTATTGGTTTAATATTTGCAGCGTTTCCTTTTGATAGTTAGGGTATGGTGCTTTATGAGTCCTGGTAGTGCTGTTAGGATACGGCGGGTTTGCTATGGGTTCTAAATGGGCAGTGTTTGTAGTAGTTCCTAATGTGTCTGGCGGTTGGCACTGGATTATAGTAATGTAGAAGTCTTTTAGTCTTTCTTTATTCATACACTCATTAAGAGGCATGTTTACTAAAAGTTCGTGTATGGTAACATTATGCAAATATTTATGCAAATGAGGACCCTTATGCAAATGAGGCCCCGCACCGAGTCTCCGCACATGGCCCCGCACCCCCCTTGGGCCGCCCCTGCTGAACACTACCCATCTCATCCATGGTGACTTGTTTTGATGTGCACTGGGGCTGCTGACATGCTGTCTCACTGGGGGAAGAGGCCTGAAACTCCACTCTGGAAACGGAATGCCCTTTTTCTGTAGCTTTCCCACTGATGCTGTTTCCATTGCTGGATTGATTCCCTAGCCTAGGATCAGTGCCCTCCCTTGAACTGAACTGTAAAAAGTGCTGGAATCAGAACAGAGGAGAAGGTGAAAGGCCAGCATCATTCTTTCCATTCTCTGTAGTCTGCTCTACCTGTGGGGTGCTCTTGGCCCTGGCAATGCTTCTATTATTTCCTATCTCCTCATCACTTCAGGGAATAGGGTATGTCTCTTGCTTTGCTCCCCCATCACCCTGAATCGTTTCTTTGTCTCTTTGTGGAGATGAAACCCGACACCTGCTCTTTGATAGTTTCACTGTAAGCTGCAGTTCTTGCTACTCTTCTCTTACTCAAATCCCTCTTTAGTTCAGTTGGTGACTATAAGAGGGCATAGGCATACTCCTAGAATGCTCTATCTGTTCCTCTGCACTTGTGTTACTGCTTCCTAAATGTCTCACTTGCTTTCTCTTTCCTTGTATGACCATTTCATTACCTACACTTCCGAAGCATTATAAGGTGATCGGACTACATCAAAGCTCTATTAAACAAGGACTGCATCTTTTTTTGTGTGGCTTCAAAGCACTGCATAATCCAGTAGCAATTTGGAAATTATAAGTAGTTGTAATGGTAGCATAACTCCTATAGTTTATTATGTATTTAAGTTGAAAGAGGCAGCCTCATGTGTGTAAATGTAGGTAGATGGAGTGAAATTCAGTGCTTATCATGAGTAAAAGCTATGGCTTGGCATATGCTAGAAGGTCAATGCCATAAGATTCTGAGGACCTGTAAAGAAAATGGTTTGTGTTGAGGAGAAAAACAAAAGGCTAGTGAGCCAGGTTCTTATGGTGAGACAAGAGCCCTGACTGAACTTCAGCGGCAAGCGCTGGACACCATGGATGAGAAGTATCTGAGGAGGGTTGATGAACTGGACAACTTCAGAACTTTTCATGATAACAGTAGGCATCTCTACCACGCCTCACATTCTAGTCTCACTGTTCCCTTCATGCTCTCACATGTATGGTTGACACTTGGCCTGATGTAGTGGCATGCAGTCACCAATCATCTTCTCATCACTGACTTTATCCATAGTATAAGTATATATGCCATTCCTTTCCAGTGTTGTGTGGGGCAGGAAAGATATGTGCATCCATCACCAAACATAGTGTCCTACAGTGCTGCATAATCTGATAGCAATTTGAAAGTTGTAGTGGTAGCATAATCTCTTCTATGTCATGTATTTAGACTGAGGGAGGATGCAGCCTCCTATGTGTAGATGTAGGTGTGGTCTCATCTCATAGTAGCAGTAATGCTGCTATAGTATGGCAGCTGCTGTGCCAAGATCCCCTCCACGTGGCACTGTTTTTGCCCTGAGCAACTCTTTTCACAAAACCAAATTACAGTCCCAAAAACTACCCCAGTACCTCTGTTCATTATATTATCTCATTTACCTTGCAACTACAAACATCCCCTAACAACTTAAAACTTTACCATTGTGCAAAATCTAACTAGTAAAAATTACAATTTGTCCTCTAATGACTGCGACATATCCCCTCAAACACTAGCCACATTCTATATGAAAAAAGTTACCCCGACAGCACATACTCCCACTACAATCATAACAACACAATCTGACTCCAGCAACTCCTGGTCAAATTTTCATCCAATCTCAAAAGAAAATCTAAAGAACACCATCACTAAACTAAATACCACTACATCTTACCTTGACTCCTGCCCAATCCACTGGCTGAAAACTGCTTTACCGGAGCTCTCATCATTCATCCTCCCGATGATTAATCTCTCCTTTGAGCAAGGATACCTACCATCAATCCTTAAACACGCACAAATCCGCCCAATTCTAAACAACAACAGCCTTGATAAAACCTCCCCCAACTCATACAGACCCATCTCTAGTATCCCATTTCTGGCAAAAATCACTGAAAAAGTGGTCCAAACACAACTCCAGGACTACATCGATACATCAGCCCCCCTGGATGAACAGCAATACGGTTTCCGACCCCACCACAGAGTGGAAACACTCCTCATTCTAATGGACACACTGCCACATGGTATTGATGACTCAAAACAGGCATTTATCCTCCTATTTTTAGATATCAAAGCAGCCTTCGATAGTGTTAATTACCTACTAATGCTGTCCAGGCTCCAACAGATAGGTTTAAAAACAACAGTACTGAACTGGTCGCATCCTATCTGACAGAACCCAAACGGTACGAATCAACCAGCAGACCTCGGATACCTTCAGGCAGTCGCAAGGACTCCCCCAGGGCTCTGCACTCTCCGCCCTCCTCTTTAACATATATCTGCAGCCCATATGCTCAATCTTTAGGAAACACCGTGTAAATGACCACATTTACACGCATGATATAATGCTCTACATCCCATTTAAAATACCAAACTTACCCAATCAATGGCTCTCACACTGTTTTAATGACATATCCCTATGGCTAACATCCCACCATCCATCAACCATTCAAAAACGGAAGACTTATTCATCACCAGAAACCAAAGCTATATTCCTCCTTCATCCATCCATCTACAGAACTCCGACATCACGGTGAAGAAGGAGGTGAAATATCTAGGAGTCACACTTGACCAGACTCTAAGTATGCAAACACACATCAAGAATACAGTCACTAAAATTCATTATAAACTCAAACTCCTAAAGCAACTCTGACCTCTAATCCACTTTCAGGACTTCATATCAGAAATTCAGATACTTATTACGCCTCACTTTGACTTCACCAATGCAATTCTCCAAGGAATCTCCAAACACTCAATTAGAGGGCTACAATTAGTGCAAAATGTAGCAGCTAGTACTATTAAAAATATCAGTGCCATTGAACACATCATGCCAACGCTCTACGAACTACACTGGCTACCTATCCAAAGCCGGATAAAATAGAAAATCCTCATCACAACATTTAAAATGATCAACAACTTAGCACCTTCATTCCTAAATACACTTATCAATATTGAAAAAGCCACCAGAACACAAAGAAGAAATAGTAATAACAAACTTACAGTCCCAAAGGACTTTAGAAAATGCAAGAAAACGACAAACAGTAAAGCATACTCTCACTCTGCACCGACACTCTGGAATGAGTTACCTGCTGAACTCAGAGAGGTCAATGACATCAAAATGTTCCGCAATGACCTAAAAACATATCTGTTTATGCTCCACGTTAGTTCGCAATCACTCCATCATAAAAGATCAGCAAACAAAACATCCCAAAATGACAACAGTCTCCCTGAGCAGCTAATCCCCTCATCCACCTGACGGCACAGTATCCCTCATGTATATGCCTTACAGTCTATTGAGAAACTTCATTACAGCCTAATGTAAATCAATCCAACAGATTTAAGGTAATTAAGATTAGTATCCTAATCTAATGTAAATAGCTGATGTAATCGAACTAAGTATATGTTTGTAAACCCTACAGTTTCAATGTAAATAGTTCCAACAGTTATAATGTAATTGAATTGGGCTCTTACTTACACAATTCATTTTGACGTTCCTTGTAAACCGTATTTGATACCTGGGAAAACACGGTATATAAATGTATTTTAAATAAATAAATAAAATATGATTACAAGACTAGAAAGTGTAGAGCTTTCCATAAAGAGGACTTTCTTAAGGACATTGTTCCACAATTGCAACAAAATTGCACTGAACTGGATAAAGCCATAGAAAATTAGAATAATATCATTTCAAATGCTGCGCTAGCCCCAAAAAATAATAAACTACAAATGCATAGGAAGAAGAATGTACCATGGTATTCTAATGAAATCAGAGAGGCAAAGCGTTCGCTAAGAAAACTTGAGCGTAAATGGAGACCAATTAATCTCAAGATGTAAAATTTCTCTCCTTTGCAGGGGGGGGGTGTGGTTTATCTCAAGATGGCGACGGAGTGAGCCGATTCAGGATGCCGAAGCGGAAGGGCAAGCTCAAGATTCTCCCCGCGGAGTCGGAGTCTGCGGCGAAGGGTCCTATGGACCGATTTGTACAACTTACGGATGATCAACGAAGGGAGGTTAGAGCGGGCTTGGCGGTGTCGGCAGATGAGACGCTGGCGTCTGCCGCCCTAGAACTGTCTCTCTCCCCAGAAGAATGAGTGGTTCCTCCTGCTCCAGCTTATTCCTCCAAGATGCCTCCTGCGGCTGGTGCTCTGGCCTCGCCTGAAGAAGGGGGGGCTGATGAGTCTGAGCGGGGAGTGGCGGAGGTATGCTTGGAGAGTCGACCGCCAGTATTGGTGGGAAAAATTGCAGGAGGAGTGGACCAGGTTGTGTCTGCAGCTGGAAGTGGTGAGAAGACGGCGTCCGCAGGAGAACATGAGACGCTATCGTCTTCTGCTTTTGCATTATCCCGTCCCGCTGTTGTAACTCTTGAAAATATTTGGGAAGCGCTTACTCAGTTGTCTTCTGTGGTTAACCAACAACTTGCCCAGTCTTCTGTGAAAATTATCTCTTTGGAGGAGAAGGTTGCTTCTTTATCTGGTGATGTTTCTGACACTGGCAGTAAATTGGATTCTATCGATCAGAGGCTTACACAAGTCTCTGATTTGACTTTTTCTTTAATGAAAGACAATACTGCTTTGAAGATAAAATCAGAAACATTAGAAAATGCTATCTGGGCAAATAATGTGCCGTTTGCTTAATTTTCCTGTACTTCCAGGGGTGGCTCCATTAGATTTATTTAAGAGATACTTGCAGGATTCTCTTTTGGTACCATCTGAATTGTTTCCACCAATTGTGAAAGCTTACTATATTCCTGTTGCAAAAAAAGGGGTACAAATGGTTGTTGGGCAATTAGAATTTGATTCCCTCGATGTATCTGCCTTGCTTCAGTCTCCTAAGGTAGATGAAATTTCTGTATCCACATTGCTAGTTTCCTTTGCCATTTCCTCTGATAGAGATTGGTTACTCAAATTGTTTTATAAAAAAAGGGCTAGTTTGTTTTTGGGTAAGAGAATTTCGGTGTTCCCTGATGTTTTAAGGGAAACACAGAAGCGACTGAAAGCTTTTCTTATATTAAGACCTGGTGTGCTTCAGATGGGGGCTTCGTTTGTGTTGATTTTCCCATGTAGATGTATAGTACAATATCGTTCGCAGAAATTTGTGTTTTTTCAACCTGTGGAACTGTCTTCTTTTATCACTTCCCATGCAGCAGCCTCTTCACCTCTAGGTCCAGTTCTTCATTGAAGTTATGATCATTGTCTGCTCCTGTCGCTTTTTAATCTTTTATTATTGTTTCTTGGTGAATTCTGGGTTTCCCTCAATTTAATACTCAGGCTATGCCCCCACTTTTTGTGGACTAAAGATGTAATTTGCTTTGTATTTACACGTGTGTATCTTTTCCTCTTTTTTTGTGGCAAATGTATTTATTTATTTATTTTATTTATTTAGCTGTATTTATATACCTCTTTTCACCGGGTCAAAGCGGTGTTACATAGGGGTGGGGGAATCAAGTACAAGGGTAGGGCCATCACCAGGGAGGCAACATTGATGATTTTGACATATATCATTTCTGTACAAGTTGGATTTGCTTGTTATATTGTTTGAAATTGATAAATAAAAAGAAAAAAAAGTTGTAAAAGTCCTATTTAATGTAAAAAAATGGAATATAATAAGTTAATAAATTACCGTAAACAACAATACCATACAAATCTAATAATGAAAGCAACTAACAAACCAAGGGAACTATTCAACATTGTTCAAGAACTTACAAAAGTGACCACTTTATATGGTGATCCTACAAAAATTTGCTAATTACCTGATAAGCAAGAATGCAATTTCGTCAAACAACTTATCTACATCACAGTTCCACCAACTTTGTTTTAAACCTTGCACTCAATCCACAAAAGTCTGGAAGAATTTTTCTTTACCAATATTAAAACAGATTGAAAATATAATCAGCACGCTTAATACAACAACTTCACCAGCTGACCCATGTCCAGTAGAATGGATTAAAAGTACTAAAAATCATATTAGCTTTCACATTGTAAATTTTGCAAATAATTCTTTAAAACAAGGTTACTTACCACCTATACTAAAGAGTGCTATAATTCGACCAGTCTATAAAGGGAAATCACTGGACATCACTGACCCTAAGTCATACCGTCCTATTTCAAGTTTACCATTTATCTCAAAAATTATAGAAAAAGTGGTACAAAATCAGCTGCAAGATCACATTGACTCGTATGCCCCTTTGGATATACATCAGCATGGATCTAAACCTAATGACAATGTGGAAACACTACTTATTTCTCTCTTTGATAATATTATAACAGGCCTTGAAAAAAATACGTTATTTCTGTTAATTTTCATCGATGTCTCAGCAGCATTTGATACTGTGTCTCATACAATAATGTTACAACGACTACAAGATATTGGCTTATGCAACAATATATTAAAATGGTTTGCCTCTTATCTAACCAATCATACGCAGTTAGTAAAATATGGTGACAAAACATCCTCTCAGTTTTTTGATTGGACAAGACTTACCTCAAGGTTCAGCTTTATCATCTATTTTCTTTAATATTTATATTCAACCCATATGTCAAATTATTAATCTTCATGAAATTAATTATTTATATGCTGATGACATTATGGTTTATACTATAATTGACCAAAATACCTTTGATACAACAAAAATTAATAACTGTTTGGCTGATATGAATGATTGGCTTAACAACAACAACTTAAAAATAAATTCTGACAAAACAGAAGCAATGCTCATATCTAAATGCCAGTCCTTAAAACTACCAATTGAAATTAATTTATTAAATAGAGAAATAAAAATTAAAGCTGAAGTAAGATATTTAGGTGTAACATTAGATAAATATTTACATTTAAAATCTCACGTAAACAAAATTGCACGGTATGTCAGGCAGTCATAACACCTCTACTTGATTTTGGAAACATCTTGTATCAAGGTCTTCCTAAACACTCTATCCATCCTCTCCAATTAGTTCAGAACACCACTGCGCGTATTATAACTGTCTCTACAAAATTCAAACACATAACTCCTGTCCTCAGTTACATTTCCTTCTGGTTATTGCAAGAGCAAAATATAAAAACCTAATGACTATTTTCAAAAATTTTCACCAATCCTCAGCGGATATTCTACAATCTATAATTTCAAAAGACAAGAGCATAAGACCAAGATGATCTCAAAATATCAATAAACTTAATACTCCTTTGAACTTCAACAAATCAAAACAAATGACTTCTAAAAGAGCGTTTTCCTTTACGGCACCAGAGTTATGGAATTCTATTCCTGAAGACTTAAGAACTCAGGAAGACCTTAAGGACTTTCGCAAATCTTTAAAGACTTATTTATTTATAGAATCATTTGGTGAAATAACTTAAATTTACCATTATGTATATTTAATTTCACTATGATATAGTATTATAACATACTGTTTTGTTTTGTATTTATATTTATATTGTAATGTATCATTTTTGTTTTCCCATACCCTCAGTATGTAAGCCTTTATTGTCTTGTCAACCACTTTGATTGAAGGATAAGGTGGTATACAAAACTGGTTAAATAAATAAATATGTATCCATTCTCTGTGATGATTCCCCAGAGTTCAGGATATTTGCTATGCTGCACCTTAAAAACATTAAGGATGATCTTAGGTAGAATGGGGCTCATGGCAGACATAGGGCACTCCCAGGATCTGCTGGTATGGGGCTTGGAAAGTGCCATTCAACTCTGAAGGAAGTAGAGATCTGTCCTTTGTGGTTGAGCTCTGTGCCAGGCACATCATCTCCCTCTTCTCCAACAGCAGTTTCCACACTTGAGTGTCCTTAAGCAGAGTGAATCATCAGCCTAGATGTGTGGTCAATACAGATATATAGCCGGTTCTACATTCACTGCATGTTAGGTGAGGCATATTACTAGTATTTAGGTAGGCCACATTCCCACCTTCAATCTTGGCCCCACCCACAACAAATGTACTCAAGGTTACAGTTCATGAGCTACAAACATGCGGAGTATGTGGCATGGGATGGCACAGTGTTCTGCTCCTTTGAAAGGTAAGTCTTACTATATCCTAGTACTTATTTTTTTGTATTGAGCTAGTATGCATACACAGCACTGTAGTCCTAAAAGGCATGACCCAGCAGTGAGAATGCCATTCTTAATGGCACACTGTGCAAATCGAGGCAGGGAAGGATGTATTAGGTAGAATATGCATACATTATGTTAGTCACTGTGAATAAAGGTATGGCTTGCACATAGTGATAGAGTACATTTGATTTCCTACCTCAGGCAAGGCCATTGGCAATGATCTGGATGAGGGTGGCATTGTTGAGGCCTGGAGCCATATTCTCAGAGAAGGGCACCCCTCATAGACTCAAAAAGTTAGGGAAGACAATGGGGCACATTCTGAGATAGAGGACCAGGCGGCCAGCCAAGAAATGACCCAGGCTGAGGGGGTGGAGAGGGACAGTGATATCCTAAATAAAGCCAAGGATGAGTGAGAGATGTCAGTTCTATACCTTTCTACACCATTCCATTTTGTTGATGAGCTAGAGCCTGTAGAGGGAACCCCAAGAGCAGTATAGGTGAAGAACCTCAAGGCAGTTGGAAAGACCAGAGATTTTTGAGATGAGAAAAGGGCTGTCTACAGCAGAAACAGCAGCTCCTAACTCAGCATGCAGTAAAATAGAGCTACAAGAAAAATGGTTGCCATCACTGAGAACCAACTGAGGATGGAAGAGGAGCAGATGAAAGTGGCTAAAAGACAAGTGAAGGTATCTGAGGCACTGTTAGATGAGATGCATGTCCTGCACAAGGGCCTGTACCATTGCCAACAACAACATGCCATCACTGCCTCCTACCCCAGCACCATCTGCACCCCCAAGTTACCAGTCATGCTTAAGAGGAAAGCATCTACAAAGTCCTCTAACTCTATGGCCACCCAAACCTCTCACCAATCTGGTGTCTTGAAAATTCCACCTTCCTCGCAAATATTGGAGCCCATGCCCCATGGAAGGGATGTGGTACTAAATTTCCCTCATTCCATGGGGCTAGCTAACATACAAATAGGCTGGAAAATGTGTCAGAAAGCTCTTCCAAGATCAGTGACACATCAGTCAATTTGCATGATTCATCAATGTCTAAGATTCTGTAGATGGAAAGGATGAACAATTGATTTTAGGCTTATTGGGCCTGATATTCGAATACCCTTACACGGGTAACTCACTATAAAAAAAACAAGTGAAATATCTTGGAATCATCCTTGATCAGAACCTCTCCTTCTCCGATCAAATAAAGAGAACCACCAATACAGTATACGCAAAGCTACGTACTCTCCGGAACCTCAAACCTCTCTTAAGCCCCAACTCCTTTTGTACTGTCTGTCAGGCCCTCACAACCCCCTCACTTGACTACTGTAATCTGATCTATCATGGCCTCCCCAAGAACACCATCCAACCACTCCAACTAGCCCAGATTACTTTAGTGTGGCTCATAACCAACAACCCCAGACGATCTCATATTACACCAGTCCTCTATGATCTCCACTGGCTCCCAATTCAACACCGAGCTAAATTCAAGGTTCTTACTCTTATACACAAAATTATCTCAAAGGAGTCAGCTCCATTCCTCTCCCCACTCCTTGCCTTCTCCAACAACACAAGAACACACCGTTCCTTTATCAAAAACCTACTGGCCATACCAACAACTAAAAGGCACTGTAAACAATCTACAAGCAACAGGGCTTTCTCTCTCTATGCTCCATCCCTATGGAATACCCTTCCTCATGAGCTGCGTAACTGTGTGAGCCACTCTGAGTTCCGTAAGAAGTTAAAAACTCACCTCTTCCTTGAACATTTTTCCCTACCACCCTAGTACCTAACCCTCTACATCTACCTCCCGGCCCATGCTCCTTCAAATCCTATAACACAACCATTTGTAGCTCTATATATACATATGTAAATAGTTGACCATTGATCGTTGTAATTAGTTCATAAATTAGTTCTTATTGTTCGCCTATGTATCCTTGTTACTTTGTTCTTTGTAAACAGTTGAAACACACTGCCTTGAAACGTTCTATGTAAACCGTCTTGATTTGTAGAAAGACGGTATATAAAAAATGTTAAATAAATAAAATAAATAAATAAACTACATGGGTAGTGCCCTTCAAATATCCTGGCTAAGTCCTTAACATACCCAGATGTTATCTGCATTGCATCAGGGCGTGTTAGGGGTGTTCCGGGGCTGAGTGGGGGCAGAGGAAGGAGCTACATGGGTAGCAGCGATATTCGATGCTACCCATATAGCCTCCGTGCCCTAAAAATAGGTGAAGTTTTATGAGTGCTGCTGCCCGGGTAGCCTCTGCGGCAGCCGGGGCATGCAAGCTTACTCAGATTTTCACTTCTGCGGTGTGGAAGTGAAAATCTGGGTTAAAGGGGTCGGAGGGCAGGCTATGCACCGCAGCAGCGCATAGCCTACCCAACTCAATATCGGGTCCATTATATTTTATTTTTAGATTATTTATGATGGAATATGTAGGGTTAATTTTAGTTTATTCTGCATTTTATATCATATCATTTTTATGTAATCTGCCTTGAATCCATAAGGAATATAAGCAGAATATAAATGCCAATTAAATTAAATTACATTACATTACTGCCCTCCTGCTTCTGTTCTAGTCATTTGGGAGAAGCCTTTCAACAGACTACAAGGTGGAATCCTTTCTCAAAGCCAGATTAGTTTTGAAAATAAACTAAATCCTAAAGAGATCTTAATAATTTTATATTATCCTACTGTTATACTGTAAAGCTGATAGGTGACAGGGTGTTTTGTTGTTGTGCTATGGATACACTAAACTATCCCTCAACTCTCTGTCCCGCATATACTGGTGTGTTCCCTGCACCAGTAAACAACACTGGCAAACTTGGAATGCAAGCACACTTTTCTCTGCATTTAACAGAGACGTGTGTCACTCAGTAGCCCTGTCAACCAGGGTCCATTACCTAAAAAACTGTCTTGATCCCACCAGCTTGCAGAAAGTAAACAATTTTTCTTCTAACATTCTGCAACCCTGGCAGATTTGGAAAGCAAATACACTTTTTCTGCTTGTAACAGATGCCTGTATGCTGTATGCATGGATGACTTTTTTTTTTCTTTATTGTTTTTAAGCTTTCTAAACTTCTGCAATTTTTTGCTGAAGCAATGGAGCAATTCAGCAGACTGCAAGGCGAAATCCTTTCTCCAAGCTAGATTAATTTCTATAGCAATCTTAATTATTTTATAATATACCCAAGGTTCTGGACGTTTTTTGTTGTGTGGAGCCCTTATTAACCTCATAGAAGTTCAGGTTCCTCAAGTACATCTCCACAACTCTCTTCACCCTATCCATCAGTGCCAAGCCTATTCCCACTAGCTCGTTGCCTTCCTTTCCATTCCTGTAACTATCAGTCTCTTTCCTCCTCACCCCCCAAGCCATTTCCCTCCAATCTCTTTCTCTCTTTTTCATTCCCCCACCCCCAGCCATTCCTCTCAAATCTCTCTTTTTTCTCTTTTCTGTGTCCCACAGACCCCCAGGGGTTCACATATCACAGGTTGGCAACCACTGTTCTGTGCTGTTGTTATATAATACCAGATGTCTTTTCTGTGCAGTCAGCGGGTGAGAAATTTCTTAAAATCATTTCTCTTTCTCTCTGTCAGAAAAATACACTAAGCTGTCACTCAACCCTTTCTGTCCAACACACACCAGTAAACTTCCTTGCACCAAATAGCAATACTGATAAACTTGGAAAAGGAGTAAACTTTTCTCTGCCTTTAACAGGAACGTGTGTCATTCACAAGCCCTTGTCCTAGTGTCACACATTATCACGGTATTGATCCTCCAGTTGGCAGAAAATAAACACTTTTTTCTTCAGCAACCCTGGCAAATATGGAAAACAAACATACTCTTCTTTGCATGTAACAGATGTCTATTTGCTAGGTGTTCTCTGGATGAATTTTTTTTACCATCTTCTAAACTTTCTAATTTTATTCCAAAAGCAATGGAGCAAACAAGCATGGGATCCCCCCTCTCCGAAAGCCTGAAAGAAAATGGTTCTCTGTCTTGATTCTGTGTTTTGTTTCCATCCCAGTTCTGACATTATTGTCCATGGGATTCGTATAAATCAGGCAGGGATAGACTTATTTGGCTGCTTGTCAAAGAGATTCAAAGTGATTGGCTGAAATGCCTCATGTTCCCAGCTTGTCCCTCATCCTCTTCTATACTCACCCTCCCAGAGAGGCACCACTGTGTTTGGACCATGTGCATGAGTAAAATGAAATCAAACAAGACATACGGCACTTCATGTAAAGTCATGGTGTCATGCATTGGGTTTGATGGTGAGGAAAACAATCAAATATACTGCTGTTTATTGAATTTTGCCCTTGGTACAGAAACTAATGCAGATCCATAATGGATGCTAGTATAGATAAGCTGGGGCACAACTGTGATGTATAGGCATACCCACACAGACTGCATGCAGAATGTTGTACCTGCCTGTCAGTGGGAGTGTGGTAGTATGGCATGTGGTGGGAAGGGGTTTTCTGTACAACACAGGCCAGACAGCAGTTCAGGGAAAACAAAACCAGCTTTACTTCTGTCCCAGCTTGGTAAGCTTCCACAAGCTGATTCTCCTGGTCCTTCTTCCAGCCCCAGTTAAAGTTCCTATCTCAGAACTCCTCTGCATGGCTAGTCTTGAGAGGACTTCTGGCTCCACAGGCCTCTCTCACTCTTGCAGTCTGCTGGGTTCTTAGACTCTCCCTGTAAGTCATGCCCTTCCAGCCCTGAAATCTGGGCTGCAGACTCTCTTAAAGGTAACTGTTGATAATCCCTTTGGAGGGGGGCAGGGAGCATTCTATATACCCCATCACAGGGAGCATTTGAATTTGGGTCCCACTTAGCATTATTCTAGCAGCCTTTTATAAAGGCACATACATACATATATCATCCTTATAAAACATGTGAATTTTTCAAATATTATAAAATTACCCCCAAAATGCATATTTATTTTATTTACAATTGGAGCGAAACTCAGAACAACTCAGGTATTTGCCAAAGCAACAAAGACATGTCACCTATCCTCATATTTTCAGTTATTGTGCAGATAAAATCTTGCCATTTAGCTTACTAAATGGCTATATTTTATTCATATAACAAGGGGCCAGCTTTAGGGAAGGGTGAAGGCACAGCTGTAAATTATGAATTTAGCAGCTATATTCAGCCATTAAATGGAAATATTATCCATTTACTTTAGGCCTGCCTTAACGTAAATAGATAGTCACAGGTGCAGCCATGGCTTACTCATATAAAGACACATTTCAGAAAGAAAGTCTAGGCTCACTCTGGGATGTCCAGGCCAAAATGTCCCTGGCCTAAGGCAGGCACATGCCAGTCCAGGGATGATTTCACACACCTGTATGTGCCCGACATGGACATCCGTTCTGGCATCTACATAGATGTCCCTGCCAAGGAACACCAGTCGATCTGCTAAGGCAGACGGTGACAAATACAGACATGTTTTCCTTTTACTTAGCAATGATCATCTTGACTGTGAATTGTAATGGGATATTAGCATACCATCTTCTCCACTCCCTCTGCATGTTTTGCTGGCAGAACAAGCACCTTTCCAATGCCTAATAATGCCATGGAAGAGGTAAATGTGGATAGCGGTGGATACATACAGGGTGGTTCTGAATTTGGGTGTGTACATCTAAGTTCGATGGACTGCCCTGGACATGCCTCTGCCACACCTACCACTGAATCTCGGCACGTGCATGCTGGGAATGTCTCTCAACCCAGCTTTTAAAATGGCTCCATGGACATCTCCATGATTTGGGCATCTGAATGTACATTTTGGGAAATCTAAATCGTGAAAAAATCTTCTAAAATGACCCCCATATTCAGCAGCACTACTTAAGGAGGATGGTGGGTGTCATTTTAGCAGGGTAAGGCAGCATCTGTATATGTAAAAATCTAGGAGTCGATATTCAAAAGGGTTTAGCTGGTTAACAGGCTAAAACCTTAGGGCCCAGTATTCAAAAGGATTAACACTGTTAGCAGATCTATTAATCCCCGTGTTATTCTCTGGGATATTCAGTGGCACTAAAATGATTAGTGCCGCTGAATATCCATGGGTGCTGCTGCTGTGTACCCCGATGCTAGCTGGTTAGCATCAGGGCATTCTGGGGATGGCACCCGGCCATAACCAAGCAGCGGCATTATTAAGCCAATGCCCGTTTATGGCAAAGCAGCGAAAGTAAGGTACAGCAAAGGCTGGTCCAACTTTCACTGCTGAATATCGCCACTGCCTGGTTAGCTTCCTGGAAATCCAGGAACCTGGATATTCAATGTCAGGGACCATATATGACCCAGTATTCAATATCCAGGTTTAGGTTTCAGTGATGACGGCTAGCCTCTGAAACCACATTAGCTGCTGCCGCTGAATATACCCCTTAGTTTTGAAATTCATGGGCAAGGCTTCATCACTTTTTTTTACTATTATTCTATAATTTTGACATAATTGATTTTCTTTTAAGTTTTATTTGGAAATAAATTTTATTATACTATGAATTATTGTTGGGGAAGGACAGTGTGTGCCTGTAATGTTATGAACAATGCCGTTTTCATCTTCCCCTCCCCCCATTATTTGGCTGTCCCTAATCAGCATTATAAAATCATCAATACCATCTTAGTTATTAAGGCACATGTTTACTAAAGGATGTGTCATTAACATGTGTTTGAGCCACAAAACTAGTGTGGAGACCCGAGCTAACTTTTGATGGTTTGTGTATCTTTCCCCTTGCCGCTTGCACTTTGGTGTACTAACTAGCCTATGAGTGCACGTATCACTATGCCTTGAAGATAGCATTGCATGCATCCATGCTAATGGCAATATTCGGGGTTAGCATGCTTGTGCTAACCACGAGGCACCTTCAACATCCATGTTATGCCCCAACCTGTCCAGTTCCCACTCAATTGTGTGCTAAACCTTGCCCTTGGCTCTGTACTAACAGCACAGTGCACTTAGCACACAGCAAACTCTGCACTAACGGTTCACACGGTTTAGTAAACGTACACCTAAATTAATGTTGTTTTAGCACTGTATCACAACCAACGCATATTCTGAACTTTTGGGGGTACAAGACTTTAATACATGCATGAGGCTGTCACTACCCACAGCTCCCTGCTTATAAATTCATAGCAATGAGCTGCATAAATTAGAGAGTTCCATCATCTCATACGTTACTAATAAAACATTACATTGTTGTGATGCTGCAGGCTACAAGGGCTGAAATAAGGATGGTGATTTCTTGAAATAGTTGATAGAGGTTTTTAGCATGTTTTCGACATATACACAAAGTGCTTTAGTGATTAAATCTGTCCATCCATCTGGAGGCATAGTAGCCTTTAGTGAACATCATGTATTGACTTCAAACTTGGAGGGAAGGAGACAGGGAAATATCTACTGCACCCAAATGTAACCTGCCTTGAACTAGTGCTGGAAAGAAATGAGACAAATACAAAAAACAAAACGATCAAGGCTCCTTGTTCATAAACAAAAGAAACCAATAGAGTTGCTCTATTATAGAGTTCAATTGCAAGATTCCAAGAAAGCAGCAACATCCAAACTATTGTTATTAGACACTGCCAAAGGTTTCCCAGGGAAAAATCTCTACCAAAGGAGGTGATAGTGCCTCTGTATAAGTCTCTGGTGCAACCCCATTTGGAGTATTGTGTGCAATTCTGGAGACCACACCTTCAAAAGGATATAAACAGGATGGAGTTGGTGCAGAGGGAGACTACTAAAATGGTTAGTGGTCTTCATTATAAAGCATATGAGGACAGTCTTAAAGATCTTAACATGTATACTTTGGAGTAAAGACAGGAGAGAGAAGATATGATAGAGATGTTTAAATGCCTCATGGCATAAATGCAGAAGAGGAGAGCCTCTTTCAATTGAAAGCAAGCTCTGATATGAGGAGACATAGGACGAGTGAAAGGGGACAGACTCAGGAGCAATATGCGGAAATATTTCTTTACAGAGAGTGGCAGATACATGGAATAGTCTCCCAGTGGAGGTAGTAGAGATGAGGACAGTATCTGAATTCATAAAAACATGGGACAAACAAGGAAGATCTCTTAAAGAAAAAAGGGGACTATTGTAGTAGATATGGAAGGGCAGACTAGATAGGCCATGTGGTCTTTTCTGCCATCATGTTTCTATGTTTCTAATATTTCTTGAATACATCCAATGGTGAAGTACCAAGCACTCTAGAAAAAATCAGCAATTTCAGGTTTAAACAATGCATTTGATTTCCAAACAGTTCCAGCATACAGTGTATAACAAATTAACCCTTAACACTAGCATCAAGCACTAACTTAGTCATTATCTCTACTCTGCAAACCACCAGATTCCCTGTCCTTCTGAGCAAGACCTCCAACTGCTTGAAAAGTATTAGAGATATCAAAGAACATTGATTAACTGAAGAGTCCAGCTTCACCAACGTACCCTAAATGGACTGAAGAGTCACCACCTATTCATCCTGTCCTGGTATCGTTCGAGCTTACCTTAGTTACTATGAATGGAAGAGGTTCCTTTATCATCAGAGCCAATTACTGAATTATATGCAGGAGTGAATTATCTGGCCTTTCTGGGTTTCAACAGTGCAACACATGTTCACCATCCCAGCCTCTTCCTTTAGCTGCAACAAGCGTGAGAGCACTGGTTTGTGCAAGATAGATAAGGCCTTACCCCCACGCTTTGCCATTCCTACATCAATGGCAACTGCAGCAAGGGACTCGTTCAATAAGGCTTTCTGCCCAGAGAACCATAGGTCATCATCAACACACTGCAGAATTAATGAAGTTCCTCCCCCAGAAAGAGCATTGGCTGGAGCCTTCCCTTTCTTCTTGGAGGCCATTGAAAAAAGTTAAAGGTAAATTCATACAAGAAAGCATCAGCACTGTTCAGCATTGTGCCACCATCGTGCTCCTCCCTCCAATGTAGAAACATTTTGAAAAGTAGCCAAACAAGCCTATCCCTGCCTCTCTTCTTCAAATCACATAAGTGATATCATCAGCTCATTGGGAGAGAGAAAAAATGTTGAGTACAGAACCATTTTGCATTTCTTATTCAAAAAGAAAGTGATTTTGGTTTGTCTCTTCAGAAATTTACTTTGCTGTAGTGAAAACGTTGTAAAAAAACTTGCATTTCTTGGTACCTTAGGATCTTTTTTCCCTCTCCAAGTCATTCACAGAGTAATCATTTGGAACTGGAACCTCTATTATTAATGCCTTTTTGAAGTTTTTCTCCTTTACCATTATGTCGGGTTTTCACATATACAGTTTCTTATCCATCGGAATGGAAATGTCTCAGGTGATCATAACCTCTTCATTCTTTGTAATTCTCTTAGGGTCATGATCCCAGTGTTTTTCAGGCACAGTAATGTTGTAGTGTTTACATTTCCAACGTATGCTACTTTGTTATGCCTTTCTGTATAGAAAGTTTCTGCCATTAGAACTTCACAGACAGCTATGGGGTGAGTCACTGTTTCCAGGTCTTTCTTACAGAATCAACATATGTCTGTTTTACTATCAATCTCTCATTCTTCGGTTTCATTTTACCTCTCTTTAACCATTCATCTGTCCATTCTTGATCGCAAAGGGCTCCTTTGTATTTCTCACTGTACTTGTGCATTTGCCACTTATTTTTCTTGTTGGCTGATCTAATTCTTTGAAGAGCTTTGCATCTTGTTTTGTCAAATCTGTTGCTTCTTTTCCTGTGTGTGCTTATGAATTCTCACTCATTCCTTCTAGTCTTTGGAACACTTGTTCATGTTTGATGATGGAGACAGATTCTGGATCTTTACTTTCATATTTCAGCACTTTTTACATATTTGGAACTGATAATGCTGTTAGGTAGGCTTGGAGGCCTATGATCGTAGCTCTGTATGTGTAATCAGTCTCTATGAGACCTATATCTCCATCAGCTCTAGGGATGTATAGTCTTGGCAAACATTGATTCTTGTAAATTAACTCATGGACACGAAGGAATTTTTCAACATCTTTAAGAGACCAAGCTACAATTCCAAAATTGTATGAGAGTACAGGAATTGCCAGTTGATTGATGACTTGTATCATATTCTGTGATGTTAAAGCACTTTTCAATTATGATTTTAATCTTCTATAGTATTCTTTACTGATCTTTTCTCTCAGTAATTTCTGCTTGAGTGTCCTTCCTCCCTCTATTCTGAGATTTTTATATACACCTTCCTCTTCAAGTTCCTTGATGTCATAGCCCTCAGCCAGGGAGATCTTTTCTGTTTTGCTGAATTTTCCTCTAAAAGTAAGTTGCCTTAGCACATTTGTCTAGACCAAAAGTCATCTTGATGTCATCAGGAAAGCTTTTCACCACACAGAGTTGCTCTGCTAATTGTTGGTCACTGGAACTGTAGAGCTATAGGTTGTCTACAAATAATAAATGGGATGTTATCTCTGAGTCGTTACCTTCTTTAGGATTCAGGCTAAATCCATATTCCAAAGAGTTAATGAGAGTTAGCATTGAATTAAGTGCTATAAAAAACAAAAGTGGTGACAGGAAAATCTCCCTGAAATATCCCTCCTGGATCTTGTTGCTAGGAATGATGTATTGATCATCTTCATACTTCAGCCCATAACCTTGGTGTCAGTTTTGATTTCTCCCTTTCCTTCTTCTAACATATACAATAAATTGCCAAGACCTATTGCTTCTTTCTCTATAACATTTACAAGATTTGCCGCTTCCTCTCTGATGGCACTGCTAGAACACTTGTCCACTCTTTAATAACTTCCCATCATGATTATTGCAATGTTTTACTTGCTGGTCTCCCTCTGAGCCATCTCTCTCTCCTTCAATCTGTTCAAAACTCTGCTGTGTGTCTAAATTTTCAGCAGCTTTGTTTTGCCCATTTAACCCTTATTCCGAAAACACTTGATTGGCTTCCCTTCCACTTCCGCATCCAACTCAAACGCCTTCTTCTGACCTTTAAGCATATTCATTCTGCTACTCCTCTCAATCTCTACTCTTTCCTCGCCCTCTACACCCCTCCTCGTGAACTTTGATCTTCTACTGGCTTGCTTCTTAGCAGGATTAAACTTTTGCAGGAAACAAAATTTGCTGTAGAATCTCTATGGATTGAAATTCCATGTAAAAAGGGGAAGGTGATGGCGGTGGGGGTGTACTATCGACCGTCTGGCCAGAATGAACAAATGGATGATAAAATGCTCAAAGAAATCAAGGAAGCTAACAAAAGTTACAGCACAGTAATAATAATGGTTGATTTCAATTACCCCGGTTTTGACTTGATCAGTGTCACAGCAGGACATGCTAGGGAAATAAAGTTCCTAGATGAAATAAATGACTGCTTCTTGGAGCAGCTGGTTCATGAACCGACCAGAGGGGAAGCCGTATTGGACCTAGTCCTTAGTGGAACACCAGATCTGGTATAAGAGATAAGGGTGTTGGACCCAAATGGCAATAGTGATCATAACATGATTGCATTTGAGTGTAAGGAGTGGCCTAGTGGTTGGGGCAAGGTACTTCAGGCCAGAAGGTCGGGGGTTCAAATCCCACTAGAGAACAGCAACCTTGGGCCAGAAGGACTGAGGTTTCTAGTCCCACAGGTGCTCCTTGTGGTCTTGGGCAAGCCACTTAACCCTCCATAGCCCATATTCCCTGTAAAATAGTTATCTCCAAGTTATAATGCCCTGTTCAATGTAATTTCAGTTTGTTCAATGTAAACCACACTGATGCAGAATAGCATGGTATATAAGAGAATGTAAATAAATAAATTAGTGGAGGAGGGATGGTAAGGAAATCCACAGTACTACCTTTTAACTTTCGAAAGGGAGACTATGATAAAATGAGGAAAATAGTTAAGAAAAAACTAAAAGGAGCAGTTGCAAAGGTTAAAGACTTACATCAAGCTTGGGTGTTGTTGAAAAATACTATCTTGGAAGCCCAGAACAGCTGTATTCCATGCTTTAAGAAAAGTGGAAGGAAGTCCAAAAAACTGCCAGCATGGTTTAAAGGTGAGGTCAGAGAGGCTGTTGTTGCCAAAAAAGCATCTTTCAGGAAATGGACAAAAGAGACAAATGATGAAAACTGGAAACAGCACAAGCACTGGCAAGTTAAATGCAAGGCATTGATAAGGAAGGCAAAGAGAGAATTTGAGAAGAAGCTTGCTGTGGTAGCAAAAATGCATACTAAAGACTTTTTCAAGTACATTCGTAGCAAAAAACCTGTGAGAGAGACAGTTGGACCATTAGATGTTAGAGGGGTTAAAGAGGCATTAAGAGGCGACAAAGTGATAGAGGAGAGACTGAATGAATCCTTTGCTTTGGTCTTTACTGAGGAAGATGCAGGGATGTTACCCATGGCTGAAGTGGTATCTAAAGGTGCGGAAGAATTGAAGGAAATATCGATACATCGGGAAGATATATTACAACTATTTGATAAACTGAAGAGTAGCAAATCACCTAGACCAGATGATATACATCCAAGGGTGCTGAAAGAACTGAAATATGAGATTGTAGACCTGCTTTTAGTAATATGTGAACTATCATTAAAATCATCTCTAATACCTGAAGATTGGAGGATGGCCAACGTAACGCCAATTTTTAAAAATGGTTCCAGGGGTGATCCGGGAAACTACAGACCAGTGAGCCTGATGTCAGTACTGGGAAAAATGATAGAAACATCATAAAGAACAAAATGTTGTTAGTCATGGCTTAATGGGAGACAGCCAACATGGCTTTAGACAAGGAAGATCTTGTCTTGCTAATCTGTTATGTTTTTTGAAGGTGTGAATGAACAGGTAGTCAAAGGTGAGTCGGTTGATATAGTTTATTTGGACTTTCAGAAAGCCTTTGACAAGGTCCCTCATCAGACACTTTTGGCAAAACTAAAGAGTCATGGGAAAGGAGGCAGTGTACTATTGTGGATCAGGAACTGGTTAAAAGATAGAAAGCAGAGGGTAGGGCTAAATGGCCAATTTTACAAATGGAGAAAGGTGAATAGTGGTGTACTCCAGGGATCTGTGCTTGGTCCGCTACTTTTTGACATATTCATAAATAACCTGGAAAAGGGAATAATGAGTGAGATTATTAAATTTGCAGATGATACAAAACTATTTAAAGTTGTTAAAACCCATGAGGATTGTGGAAAATTGCAAGAGGATCTTGATAAATTGGAAGACTGGGCATCAAAATGGCAGATGAAATTTAATGTGGACAAATGCAAAGTTATGCACCTAGGAAAGAACAACCCAAACTATGGTTACATGATACAAGGTTCCACATTGGGAATCACCACCCAGGAAAAAGATTTAGGCGTTATTGTGAATAACATGTTAAAACCCTCTGCCCAGTGTGCAGCGGCGGCCAACAGAGCAAATAGAATGCTAGGTATCAAAAGGAAAGAAATGGGAAATAAAACAAAGGATATTATAATGCCTCTGTATCGTTCCATGGTGCAAAACACACCTTGAATATTGTATGTAATTCTAGTCGCCATATCTTAAAAAGAATATAGCGTTATTAGAAAAGGTTCATAGAAGAGCCATCAAAATGGTAAAGGGGATGGAAGGATACTCCTATGAAGAAAGGCTAAAAAGGTTAGGGCTCTTTAACCTGGAAAAGAGATGGCTGAGGGGAGATATGATACAAGTCTATAAAATAATGAACGGAGTGGAACGGATAAATGTAGATCAATTGTTTACGTTATCAGAATATAGAAAGATTAAGAGACATGCAATGAAGCTACAGGGTAAACTAAGACAAATAAGAGAAAATATTTTTTCACTCAACATGTAATCAAACTCTGGAATTTGTTACCGGAGGATGCAGTAAAAGCTGTTAGTGTAGCTGGGTTTAAAAAAGTTTTGGACATGTTCCTGGAGGAAATGTCCATAAACCATTATTAAAAAGGGACCCAGGATATCAATGCTTGACAAGCATTGTGGAACCTGTGTCTTTTGGGGAAACTGCTAGGTACGTATGACCTAGATTGGCCACTGTTGGAAACAGGATACTGGGCTTGATGGACCTTAGTCTGACCCAGTATGGCATATCTTATGATCTTATGATTGTATCATGCAACTCTTGGGGGCTTGTTTAGAAAGTCACGGTAGCTACCGCGGCTTTGTAAACAAGCCCTCTGGTGTCTCAGAAAGCTGTTGAAAATTTCTTTAAAAATGAACCAAGAACAAATCCAAATGACATTTTTTGTAAACATCCCTTATTGTTTGTATTTCTAAACCAACAGCTTATTGTCTTTAGTCTACCTCTTCCCAAATCCTTCTAATACTATTGCAACTTACGCCTGTGTACGCCAGAGTTTTGGAATCATTATTGTTTGTCAGAATATACTCATTTGATTACTGTTCAGAATGGAACCATTCATGAATTTGTCCTATTTGGCACCATTAAAATCTGTGGGGGAAGCTATTTTGCAAGAAACAGTCAGGCTTGCCATCTATTTTCAATCAAACCTGCTTGAAACGTGATGGAAGGCATCTCTAACAGAACTATAAGCCATCAAAAGTGTCGCAAACCCCTCAGGGACACAGGAAGAGTGGTGAAGAGTATGTACAGTGGCACGATGAATAGCAGAAACCACCATCAGAAGGGCAAAGTAGTGCAAGAGCACAATGAACACATTGGTAATAAAGCAAAGCACTTTGAGAGCAGTAAAGCACAGGGACCAGATCGGTTGCAAAGCCTTAAACTATGACAGAAGGAGCAGCCTAGGACGCAGATCATCTTCAATACCTTAAACATGGCATCATGTTTCTATGTAATTGGTATAGAAGGGCAGACTGGATAGGCCGTATGGTCTTTATGTGCTGTCATGTTTCAGTGTTTCTGTTTTGAACCAGCACAGCACCAGCACAGACTGGCTGCAAGGCTTTAAATTTTGCCAGTAGGATTATCACAGCACTTAGATCAGCTGCAAGGCCCTAAAACAGCAGAGGAGAGCCCAACAGAAGAGTAGAAGAGATGTCGCAAGCTCAGGCCACGGGGTGGGTTGAGCTCAAATAAGCTAAGTCAGATTCCTAGCACTGAGGACTTTGGCTCCAGCAAAGGAACCTTAAGTAGAGAGGATGATTCTCCTGATGTGGGAGAAGCATTCATGGAGTACATAGATGGCATGCTGAGAGATTTAAATACAAATTAGAGGATGCACTTTGCTACCAGATCAAACCTTTCAATTTAAAAATTCCCACCTCCTATCTCCTAGAGACTGGATATATTTCATTTGGCCAATGAAATGGCCAGAATATATTCATCTGGTTAAGCATGAGTAGAGTTGGCAATGGCAGGCTGTAGTTAGACTTTAACCAAATCAGCGCTATTCCATTATAATTTTAAGTTTGGGCTCTAAAATAGGTGTCCTAGAGTAAAATTAAAGAAGTTATCTAGTTACCTGTAGGTGAATACATTCAGTAGTCCTTTTTTAAATAGATACTGGACTACTGAATATCAGCCTCCCTCAACCATTTTAATACTCATGTGCATAATCATAAGTATTTCATAAGATATACTCCCGAGAATTAAGAAATCCCGAGGTATATACATCTGTATATTCTGTTCTCTCTATTAATTGACTTTATGTAAATAGTCATTTGAGTTTGTATTGTACATAGTTACCCTTTGTTATCCAAGTTTTTGCCCTGTTATCTGTAAACTCATACTTGTTCAATTGTACTGAGTTATTTTTGTTCAATGTGAACCGCACTGATGATGAATAGTGCGGTATATAAGAAACTTTAAATAAATAAATAAATAAATAAAAATGTTGGTGTATCTAAGTGCACCCCCCTCCCCCCCAAAAATGTCAGTGGATATCAGATACTTCCACCAAGCACAGAGTCACTGGGCACATACAGTTTGAAATACATTACTGAGTGATTGATGCGGGGCTACGTGACAACCTTTGTCCTTCTCCTTCAGGAGAGAATATATTTTGCTTCTGAAAAGATTGATTTCTAGGCAGCCATCGTGCAGACATATAGATTTATTACTTGGGCAGCACAATAAAGGAGAAACCTGCATAAGAAAAAAAGACAAACCAACGCAATGCCACCTGGTTGATCTGAGATATTTCAGGACAGGCTGGAATATGTCAAGTCTCAAGGAAAAATCTGAAAATATATCAAAGGAAACAAGAGCCAGAGGTGAAACATCTGCCTCGTACTGTATATAACAAAGCAGAATGAAGCTAGGAGCAACACTGCATTAATCATATTGCAGGAGAGATCGCATTGCTTATAAATTGTTAAGTGAATAAACTTCCTGAAGGAGCAATCTTTGTGACTAAAACTGAAGAAGAAATATGTGAAAAATAATTAATTTAACTTCTAGTCTACCAGTAGTTGGAATGCAATGCGAATCCCGTCTACTCAAAATATAGAACTGCTAAATAATCATACCAGTGAATCATTTAAAATCCTGTCTTCTACAACAATAAACTTCCTAGAAATACAATGCACTAATGAATATAGGGCCCGATATTGTAAGACATTTACACCGTGTAAATGCACCTAACTGGGATATTCAGCGGCACTAACATGGTTAGTGCTGCTGAATATCTCCGAATAATGCTGCTATGTGCCCCGACGCTAACTGATTAGCATCGGGGCATGTCGAGGGCATCTCAGGGGCAGTACCCAGGGATAACCAGGCAGTGGTGATATTCAGCTGCTGCCTGGTTATCCGTCAGTGGCAAAAGATAGGTGCAGCAAAAGCTGTCCTAACTTTTGCTGATGAAGCTAACTAGAAAGCTGCTATTGCCACTATCTAGTTAGCTTCTGCGCCATGTGTGGCTGTGCGTCAAAGCGAGTGACTGGATATAGCCCTGGCATTGAATATCCGAGTTAACTCGTCAGTGGCGACAGCTAGGTGCTGTACTTGCACTAGCTGCCGCTGCTGAATTTCAAACCCAAAATGTATACGGGTTTTATAATGAACATGGTATGAAATAAATCTTATGGTTGCAAAACTCTTATCCCCAGAAATGTACAATCTCAGTTCTTTCTATTATCCATAAATGCTATTATTGCTTGAATTATATCCGATCATATTTTAACTTGTTAAATAAGCGGAGATGTAGCTGTACTAAAGTGTAGTAATTTTGGTAAGCTTCTGCAGATAAGAATATAGTGTAACTATCGCCATACCGGGTCAGACCAAAAGTCCAGCAGGTTATCCTCTTTTCAGCAGTGGTCAATCCAGGTCAATCCAAGTACCTGTCAGGTTCCTAAAAGGTGGACAATTCCCAGGGATAAGCAGTGGATTGTCCCCAGTCCACTTTAACTATGATTTATGGACTTTTCCTCCAAGAACTTGACCAAATCTTTTTTTGTGCCCACCACACTAATAGCTTTTACTACACTGGCAACAAATTCCAGAGATTAATTATGTATTGAGTGAAAACATATTTACTCTTCTTTGTTTTAAATGTGCTAGTTTGTAACTTCATGGCATTTCCCCTAGTTTTTATAGTTTTTGAAAGAGTAAACAATTGATTTTATAGACCTTAACATATCTTCCCTTAGCCATCTTTTCTCCAGGCTGTAGAGCCCTAACCTCTGTAATCTTTCCTCATAGAAGAGTTGCTCAATCCCTTTTATCATTTTGGTCACATCATGGGGCAATACAGAGGCAATATGATGTTCTTTGTTTTTTTTCTCTACTCCTTTCCTAAAAATTCCTAATGTTCTGCTTGCTATGACAAAGAAAGACATATTACAAAAATCCCTGAACCCTGAAGTGCTTGAAAAATGAGCACATTTTCTGAATGTACATGTCTTTAGATATCTGAACAATACTAATGTGAAAAGAGCTTTTAAATAAGGGAAACAAAGAATTTCATTTACAAAAGCGGGGACAGGGCTTGCAAGTCAAAAGCACTAGACATTAAGGCAGGTTTAACCCTTTAGTGAGTCTTAGGCAAACAAGTGCCTTGCTCCTGTCCCTCATATTAATATATTTAAAAAATTCCACAATCTGCATCCTGCATGCAGGGCCGGCTCAAGTGGCTGTATCACCCTGAGCCAACTTATGCTTTGAACTAATGTGCATACAATTGATTTTGCATGCAAAAAAGCTGTAGTGTGCATAGAAGGCATACAGTTAAGATGAATACGCACAGAAACACAAAAATTGCTTAAACCTCATTTTAAATGAAAACTAACCATCCTTTTTTTGTCCCTTCTCATGCCTACAACACTGCCTAGAATGCCTCCCCACACATGCATCCAGTCACACTCTTGACCTGTTTTTTACTGCTCCCTTATCGTCTGTAGTCTCCTCTTTGATCTCAACTTTGTCCCTCCCCTGGATGGACCACCTCTGGATGTTCTTCTCCTTGTCCCTCTCCCTCAGTCTATCTCTGCATCCACACACTTGAAGTGGTGCATCACTCTTAACACCCTTCTTCACTTCCCCTCTGGAGACTCCTTCTTTCCTTCCAATTTCTGTTCCTCATCAACCGACATCCAAGTTCAATCCTGGCATTCCACTCTCTCCACTCACCTCGACAGGCTGGCCCCCCTCAAATTATGTACAGTACTGTTCGCCCTACACTTCATCGGCATCCCTGGTTCATACATGATCTCTCCCTTCTCCGAGCTCAGCTCCACAGAGCTGAGCATCTCTGGCGGCATCAATCTACCCCCATTAGCCTTCTTCACTTCCATATTTCCCGCCGCCACTACAAAGCCCAAATCTCCTCAGCTAAAAAGACTTATTACACCACCATTGTTTCATCTGCCTCAAATTGCTCCAGGCAACTTTTTTCAGTGTTTTGCTCTCTTTCAGAGGTCACCAACAGCTCAGCACACTCAGCTCAACCCCCTCTGCCAGACCCCTCTCATCTTGCCAGCTACTTCTCCAAGAAGATTGCTGTGAACCGTTCCAAGTTTTCCCCTCTCCATCCCCCCGCAACAGAAGTTTCATCTTCCCTCCTCACCCTTGGCTTGATGCCTTCACCACCATCCTCCCCCTCCCTACCCACCACTACCTTTCCTCATCTTTGGTCTTCCTTCCAGCCCATCACTGCCACCACCTACTCAGGGTTATCAATTCATCCCGTAAGACTACATGCCCCTCTGACCCTATCCCTTCCCCTTGGATCACGGAACCTTCCCTTGCCCTCCTTCCTTTTGTACTTTCCATCTTTAATTCCAATCTTTCTTCGGGTACCTTTCCCTCTCTATGGAAGCATGCCCTTGTCCGTCCCATCCTTAAAAATTCTTCAGCTACCCCAGATACTCTGGCTAACTGGCATCCAATTTCTAATCATCCCTTCCTTTCCAAGGTCCTTGAGAAACTAGTCTTCTCCGAATTCTCTTCACACTTATTTATTTATATTCTCTTATATACCGTGCTATTCTGCATCAGTGCAGTTTACATTGAACAAACTGAAATTACATTGAACAGGGCATTATAACTTGGAGATAACTATTTTACAGGGAACATGGGCTATGGAGTGTTAAGTGGCTTGCCCAAGGCCACAAGGAGCACCTGTGGGACTAGAAACCCAAGTCCTTCCGGCCCAAAGTTGCTGTCCTCTAGTGGGATTTGAACCCCCAAACTTCCAGCCTGAAGTACCTTGCCCCAACCACTAGGCCACTCCTCCACTCCTAGTGGATTCCACTCATTTTTTGCATCCATGCCAATCTGGTTTCCACACTAGTCATAGCACAGACACTATCTTTCTTTCCCTGCTCAGCGAAACACACGCTGCTCATGAACAAGGCAACATCTCTCTTGCAATTTCCTTGGATCTCTCTGCAGTCTTTGATTTGGTAGATCACTCTCTTCTACTTTTTTGTCTCTCTGACTGTGGACTTCAGGACACAACTGTTCACAGGTTTCAGTCTTTCCTGTCCTCACATTCCTTCTCAGTGCTTTGTGGTTCTGCCTTGTCCCCCCCCCCCCCCCCCCGCCAATCCCACCCCACCCCACTAACTTGTGGAGTTCTACAGGGCTCAGTTCTGGCCCCCCTCCTCTTCAACATTTTCTTAGCCCCCTTGAACTACTAACCCAGCAACTTGGTATCTCTGTCTACTTTTATGCAGACAATATCCTCCTTCTCTTTCACACAAATTCTCACTCCCAGATATAACCCCCTTAAATGCTTGTTTATCCTCTGTCTCTAACTGGCTTCATTCCAATCGTCTCTCTTTCAATCCCTGCAAAAGTTCCACAATATGGCTCACCTTTAATATCCCTTGACCCACAATAGCCCTTTCTCTGTCCCACTCCCCAGTCCCCCTTGTTCACTCCCTTCTCTATCTTGGGGTCATTCTAGATTCCTCTCTGTCATTTCACGGCCACATTT
This sequence comes from Ichthyophis bannanicus, assembly GCA_033557465.1. Classification (NCBI taxonomy): domain Eukaryota; kingdom Metazoa; phylum Chordata; class Amphibia; order Gymnophiona; family Ichthyophiidae; genus Ichthyophis; species Ichthyophis bannanicus. Next base: position 400,959,608 of record CM066032.1, on the reverse strand, counting down.
CCTCCCTTGTCCAATGGTCTTTCTTCTTCCTCCATCAGATCTGTGCTCTTCTTTCTTCTCTTGACCAGCTCTCCCTTACTAAACTCCTTCTATCACTAGTAATTTCTAGAATAGATTATTGCAACAGTACCCTTGCTGGTCTTCCCAACTACCAACTTCATCTATTGCAACTTCTCCAAAATATAGCAGCGCGGATTATCACTTATGCCTCACACTGTGAACACAGCACTCCCACCCTGATCCTGGCTTCCCATAAAATTTCACATAAATTATAAACTTCTCATATCCGCTCACCAGGCAATCCACACAGGCATACTGCAATATTTGACTAACCTTCTTCATTTTCACTCCCCCCACCATCTCCTCAGATCCCTCCACACTCACCGCTTGGCCCTCCCCTCAGTTTCTCGAGCGCAATTGGAGCAAACGCATCATTCCATTTTCTTTTTCCTTGCTCCTGCCCTATGGAATTCCCTACCTGCCTCACTATGCGCAGAGACCTCCTTTCTCCAGTTCAAATCTCAACTCAAAATACACCTGTTTCAGTTGGCTTATTATGACTTCCCTCCCCTTCCCCTGAGCAGTCTCCCCCTTAGCTTGCTCCCTTCTTAGTCTAAGTCCTTCTCCTCCCCATCTGCCAATTGCTCTCTTCTTCATTCTCTTTTTTTTCTGTCCTGTCCTATATATGATTGGCGTTCTTTTCCTTTTCCTTATTTTTAATTTAGATTTTTGTAAACCACTCTGAAGCCTTGCTGCCTAGGGCGGTATATCAAATGATAATAAAGATAAAGATAAAGGCTAGGGATGCAAAAAGAGCAACCACGTCTCATCTGAAGTTGTAGCCTGAGAGGAGGGAAGAGGTGCCTCTGTTGCTGCCTCTTGCCAAGTGAAGGGGTAAGCCCAAGAAAAGAAGAGGATATAAAGGTCATGATTTTCGAAGGCATTTACATGATTAACAACCCATGTTAATTGTGTAAATGCCTTAATCAGGGATTTTCAAAGGCACCTACATGGCTAGTGCCTTTGAAAATCCCTGATTATGTTCCTTACGTACCCCGATGCTATCCAGTTAGCAATGGGGCATGTTGGGGTGTTCTGGGGGGAGCTGAGGCATGAAATGGTAATGACCAGCTAGCAGCGATTTTGGATGCTGCCCGGTTAGTGCTCTGAACCTTAAAGATAGGCAAGGAAAACTCTCACCTATCTTTAAGGTGCTGGGGCTAACCGGGCAGTATCTAAAATCGCTGCTGCCCGATTAGGCTTGGCGGCTTTCTGGCTGTGCGGCAAACCTTGGATTTTTACTTCCATTGCCACGGAAGTGAAAATCCGGGGTTAAGGGGTCGGCGGACAGGGTTACATGTCTACGGTGCTTAGCCCTGTGCAATGCAATATCGGGCCCAAAATGTATAAAAATGATGTTGGTTGCACTTGTCTTGAATTCTGAGTGGACTACAACAAACACAAGAAATAATGGGTCTGATATTCAATGCTGGCAGCTAGGTGTGAGTACAGCACCTAGCCATTGGCGCAGAGCATTAACCCCAGATATTCAAGGCTGGAGTCATATGTGGCCCTGGCATTGACTATCTGGGGTCATCACCCATGATCTGGAGCCATAGAAGCTAACCAGGTAGTGGCAATATTGCATCGCTGCCCAGCTAGCTCCCGCAGATAAAAGATAGGCCAGCTTTTGCTGTGTCTATTTTTTATCCGCAGTAACTAATCGTATAGCGGGACAATATTGCTACTACCTGGTTATCTACTATTGCTGCCTACGACACGACCTAGAATGCCCATGACATGCCCCGATGCTAAGTGGTTAGCATCAGGGCATACAGCGGCATTAGTTGGGGATATTCAGTGGCACTAACCATGTTCAGCTGCATTTGCACGATTACAGTTCTGTAAACCATGTAAATGCCTTGGACTATCAAGCCCAATACATTTAATTACTGTATACTCAAGCCAAGTCAAAAAATACATAATCATTTTAAACTATAGAAAAATATCAAGCAAAAACTCAAAAACAACTCACTAGCGGCAATAGATTAAGGCATCACACCATTAGTCTATAATAAGAGACAAAAGATCAGTTTCAAGTCTGAGCACAGGAAATTAGGAGTTCCATTATCTGGGACTGGGTATTGAAAGGAGCAAGAGCACAGCAAGACCTTTCTAGCAGTCTTTTCGAAGGGAACAGCAAGCAAACCTTAGGTTTAGACTTGTAGAACAGTTTTTTAAGGTGCTTTAGGCTGGCATTATTGAGCATGTTCCCAGCATAAAGCTTCTGCTGCACCTTTCTCTTTTCTGCAATCTCTGCTTCTTCATACCATAGCTACAAATAATCCAAGTGATGGACCACTCCAATCCTTCCAACCATAGTACTGGTTTAAATCCGTTGGCATGCTACATGCATCTATATCCATTTGCCTCTGATGGTTTCATGACCTCTTTGACCCTTTCTTTAAAGTTCATGTCCTGTTCTTAAGAGTGATTCTCTGGTCCAAACTATGATGATGAAACAGTCGCATGGGTGACAGAAATTCTTGATTATCTTAATACCACTCTCCTCACTGCCTTGTTCTGTAATCCATGTTTTTGAAGGTCGATGCCATTCTTCCTCCTCTTCTGTTTGCACCATTCTTAGTGCTTTAAGCCTTCATTCCTTGGCTGTTGGTGTCACGTTTTCTGGTGTCTCGAGGTACTCTTGCCTTCACTTTATATTGGGGAAATAATTGCTGTACTTCTTAGCTCCCAATTACCAAGTGCCATCCAGGATAACATTTTATAGGTTAACACATTTCATGCAGCCAATGTTTCTCAGGAAACATGCACTAAAGAACAATGACTTTTTCCTAATTCCAGAATCTTGGGGTTAACTCATCCCACACCAAACATCAGTGGGCAAATTTTACATCCTTGTTTCCTTGTCAGTTTTGGTGCTCCTTTCTCCCTTTCCTGGTGCCTTAGGTGTTCATACATTTGATTAGTATGCATTGCCTCCCTTCCAGTGGCTTCCTATATCCTTCCCGCTGATACTGCTTTGCCATTCTTGTGGAGTTTTGTGGTTTTCTACCCACTGCTAGTGATGCTTTGCCTCTCTCATGATAACTTACATTGTTCATGTCATTGTTAGTGCCCTTTGACTCTTTTTTTTGTGCAGAGGAGTATCATGCAAGAACAAACCCAAATGGCATTCTCTTTGTAAACATTCCTTATTGTTTCTATTTCTAAACCAATAGCTCATTGTCTTTAGCCTACCTCTTCCTAGACCCTTCTGATACCACTGCACCTTACACCTGTGTATACTACAGATCTTTGGACTCATCATTGTTTGTCAGAATATACCCATTTGGTTACTGTTCAGAACGGAACCATTTGTATATTTGTCCTATTTGGCCCCATTAAAATCTATGGGGGAAGCTATTTTGCAAGGAACAGTCAGGCTTGTCATCTATTTTCAATCAAATCTGCTTGAAACATGATGGCAGGCATCTCTAACAACTACAAGCCATCAAAGGTATCCCAAACCCCTCAGGACACAAGAAGAGTGGCAAAGAGTATGTACAGTGGCGCGATGAATAGCAGAAACCACCGTCAGAAGGGCAAAGGAGTGCAAGAGCACAATGAACACCTGAAGATAGTGGGAGATGGCACAGCAGCCCCACAATTGGTGGTAATACAGCAAAGCACTATGAGAGCAGTAAAGCGGCAAGGAGACCAGCACAGAGCCCAGATCAGCTGCAAAGCCTTAAACTATGCCATAAGGAGCAGCATAGCACCGAGATCAGCTTCAAAACCTTAAACAAGCTAACATGTTTCTATATTTCTATGTAGGGAACTGAGAATCCTAAAATGTCAACTAAGACAAGCTGAAGGGAAATGGAGATGAACAAAATCACCAGAAGACCAACTTCGGTATGTTAACCAATTAAAAGAATATCACAATCAAATCAACACACAAAAGAAACACTATCACATGAAGATTATTCAAACTTCCCTGAATCAACCTAGGGAATTATGTGATGTTGTTCGCTCACTCACAAGAGATTATAGCAAAGTTGACGTAGATACCACATCCTGCCCACAAACCCTTGCAAACTTCTTCCAAAGTAAGTTCAACAATCAAACAGCTACAACAATGACGGAGGTCATAACCAACATACAAACATGAACAAATAATAAATAGCCTGAACACCACTACATCCTCACTCGATCCCTGCCCAGTCTCATGGCTAAAGCTAGGCAGAACTGAACTGTCAAAATTCACCCAAAAGCTAACTAACCTATCTCTAGAACAACTTACCTGAACAACTAAAAATTGCATCTATACGTCCAATTCTGAAAAACAATGTTGCAAACAAAAGTGACCCAGCATCCTATATAGGCCAATAAGTAGCTTACCCTTCCTAGCAAAAATCATTGAGAAGGTTATACAACCGCAGCTACAAAACCACCTGGACAACCACACTCCATTAGATAATCAGCAACATGGATTCAAACAATATCATGGAGTCAAAACCCTAATGACATCACTCTTGGATACTCTAATAAAGGGAAAATCCATCCGCAGCCAGGGCTTCATCCATATTTATCGACATATCATCAGCATTTGACTCTATTCCTCATAACCTTCTCATAAAGACTCACTTCTATTCAAGTTTGAGGAACACCCCTCAAATGGTTTCTATCCTACCTATCCAACAATTATCAACAAATGAGGACAGGTATAAGAACAACATCATTCAGGCAACTGCCTAGTGGTAGAGCAACTGCCTAGTACCCAGAAGATCAAGGGTTCAATTCCCACTGGCACTCCTTGTGACCTTGGGCAAGCCACTTTACTCTCCATTGCCTCGGAAAAAAAGGCTGGCAATCTACTTCCAGTGATACAATGCCAAGGAAACCCAGAGGTAGCTGGGTCGCTATGAGTCAACACTGACTTGATGGCACTAAAAAAAAAAAAAAAAAAGAAAAGAACAGTGCTTAACATAACACAATTATAACAACAATTTACATTTTTTTAACTTATATAGAGCTGAGGGAGAGGTATCTTGTTAATTGTAGAGGGAAATATCTTTAGTCCTTAAAGTGTTCTTTGAATAAATGAGTTTTTAGCTTCTTGCGGAATTCAGAGAGTTCAGACATTATTCTTAGCTCTGTGAGGAGTAGGTTCCAGAGGTCAGGGGAGTAAAATGAGAATGCTCTCTTCCGCGTTTCCTGATTGCATTTTGTTAACTCCACTGGTAGAACTAACTTATTTTGCTGACATTTCCGGGTTTCTCTGCCCCTTGCTGAGATATTATGGATAATTTTGAAAATTATTATTGTTGTTTTGTATCTGATCCAGCTAGCCAGTGGGAGCCAATGTAGCTGTTTAAGTATGGGTGTGATATGGTCCGATTTTTTTGCTCCTTTATGATTCTAGCTGCTGTGTGTTGTGTCACTTGGAGATGGTGTATTGACTTTTTGGGGAGATCTTGCAGTGCATTGTCACAAAAATCTAGGTGAGGAAATATCATTGCTTGGTATACAGTTCTGAAATCTTCACTGATGAGAGGTCGGAGGTTCTTTAAGACTCTTATTTTACGATAGATTGCTTTTGTGATGTTGCTGATGTGCAATGTGAAGCTTCAGTGTTGGTCGAATGTTATGCCTAAATATCGTACCTCTTTTTTGATCTCTGGGTTTGAGTCATTGATTATAATTGTTTTTGGTGGAGTGAATGCCTTGTTCCTGGAGACATATAGTACTTCAATCTCATTTATGTTGATTTTAAGCATGTGGTTTGGGTTTTTTTTTTTTTTTTTTTAATTCTTTATTTTCGTTTTATAACAACAAAGGAAAAGGAAGACATACAGCTAAAAGACAAATACATAAAGTGTAATACATACACCAAAGTAAACCCCTGCCACCCCCCTCCCCCCTGCTTCTTCTCTAGAAAACTAATCATTCCCGAAGCGGGTGTGTACTTACATTATTGTGTTACAAAACCTAACGGTGATCTGAAACATGATGAGTGCACATTAAACAGGCATGTCAGAACAATGAGCAGATTGTACATAATCATTGAGCATCTGCCATTTAGACAAGCGAGAGTGAGTTTGGGCATGGGGAATAGCTCTCCGAGGTATCTGCTCATATTTACTATATAAGCAGACGAGGTTCCACCATTCATTGACAGTAAGTCAAGAGCTATCCTTCCAATTCCTCGTGATTAAGCATATGGCTATACCCAGCATGAAATCAAGGAGAAAGCGACCCTTCTTAGGAAGAGAGGGGACCTCCGCCACAGAGCGGAGTCCCACGATCTTCCAAGAGAGAGGTTCGTGAAGGTGTAAGATAAATTGAATACAACCCCAAACCCGCCCCCAATAAACCTGTAGTTGAGGACATTCATAAATAACATGAGCGAGGGTTCCCACAGCAGTATGGCAAGACCAACACTGGTCCCCAGCAGTTGTGTTCCATTTGGCCATTTTTTCTGGGGTATAAAAGCATCTGTGTGCAAAAAAGAAGAGAGTTTGGGTAACAGAGGCAGACCGGGAAACCCGCACTACTTTGCTCCAGAAAACGCTCCATTGCACAGGGGTTAAAGTGGTTTGCAGTTCGCGCTCCCAGGCTTGTTGGGCTCTAAAAGTGGCAGTGTCTGTACCCTGACATAATATTTTATAAAAGTTAGAGGCTACCCCATGTGTACTACTAATAGAGTGAACTATCTCTAATAGCCCGTCCTCAGTAGGGGCAGAGGGCGGCATGATTTGAGCACTTTTGAGGCAGTGTTGAAGCTGCATCAATTGAAAGTAGTGTTTCGCTGGTAACGCAAATTCCTTTTGTAAATCAGAAAAGGTTTTCCAACGAGCTGCAGAGAAAAGCTGTTGGGGTGTCCAGATCCCCCTTGAGTACCAGGGTTTCCATGCTATCGTTCCATTTAGGACTTGAATTCTGGGGTTATTCCATAGCGGGAGTCCGTCCTGAGGACATACGTTCGGACCCAGTGATAGAATGAGAGTGTTAAAGGCCGCAAGAGTATCGACAATCATTGGTGGATGGCGGGTGTCTACTTGATAGGACATACTGGGGAGATGGGTCAACGGAATTGGGCTACTAAGCTCCTCTTCTATGTCAAGCCAAACTGGTCTGCTGTCTGTTGAGGCATCTAGCCATCGGGCACCTTGCTTAAGTAGGAAGGCTTGATGATATCTAAGAAAATCAGGAAATCTGGTACCCCCTATTTCCTTTGCAGACTGTAGTTTTTGTTTAGCTATCCTTGGGGGCTTGCCCTGCCAGAGATAACGGACGAGAAGGCCCTCAATATCTTTATAAGTATGTAGCGGGAGTAAGCATGGCAGCATTTCTAAAATGTAGTTCACTTTGGGGACTATCATCATTTTCACAGTTTCTAGGCGGCCCCACCATGTAAGAGATAAGGGAGACCAACGATTTGTGAGCTCACGGACTTTGGAGACTACCTCCTTGGCATTAAAACTGATAGTGTCTTCTAAAGGAGAACAGTAATGGACCCCGAGATACTTCACCATGCGGGATTGCCAAAGGAAGGGAAAGGCCTGCATGTCAGCCTCATGTACCCAGCGGTTCAGTGGGAATGCTACAGATTTGGTCCAGTTAATTTTATAGCCTGATAATTGCGAGTATCCGTCAATCAGATCCAAGACAGCTGGAACCGAATCCAGGGATACGAAAAGCATAAGGTCATCTGCATATGCAGAGAGTTTAATCTCCCTATGACTGAAGGGGACACCTCGAATACGTGCGGACTGTCTAATAAGGAGGGCTAGGGGTTCAAGAGCTAGATCAAAGAGCATTGGTGATAGGGGGCAACCTTGACGCGTGCCTCTTTGGAGATTAAATGGCTGAGACTTGATGGCATTTACACAAATACTGGCGACGGGTTGAGTATACATGACTTGGAGATATCGGAGGAAGCCCTCCCCAAAGCCATACCATCGGAGAACTGCAAATAAGAAGGGCCATTCTAGGCGATCAAAGGCTTTTTCGGCATCTAGGGAAAGACCCACCCATGGATGATCTAGATTGGCAGCACTGGATAGCACATGGCACAAGGTCCGAGCATTGTCAGCAGTGGATCGGCCGGGTATAAAACCGCATTGGTCGGGGTGGATTAGGGTGGCCATCCTGTCAGATAGCCGGGTGGCCAAGATCGTTGCGAAGATCTTATAATCGGCATTAAGTAGGGAGATTGGACGGTAGTTGGCGGTTAGCAGCGGGTCTCTGCCTTCTTTCTCAAATACTACCACATTAGCTGCAGAAAAGGATCCCAAAGAGGATGTATCTACCGCAAGGGCAGTAAAATAGAGTTTTAAATAGGGAACTAAATCTGCACTGAACGTTCTGTAGAATTCGGTCGGGAGACCATCGGGCCCTGCGGCACGGCCCGAGGCTGTTCGTTTTAGGGCAGATTGGATCTCTGAAGTAGAGAAGGGTTCATCCAGTGCATCCCTATCATCTTCAGAGAGGGTCGGCCGCTGAATGCCAGAAAGCAATCGCTCGAATGTCTCTGACGAGAACTCACATTCAGATTGATATAGGCGGGTATAGAAATCCCGAAAGAGTTCTACAATGTCGGAGTCTGTGGTCAATATGCCCCCTCCCTGTGGGGCTCGAAGGGCCGCTACGCGTTTGGCTTCTTTTTGACCTTTCAAGGCGTTGGCTAAGAGTCGACCGGCTCGGTTATTTTCACGATAATATGTCCCTCGTTGAAGCTCAATACTCTTAGAAGCTGCAGTTGAGAGGATTGAATTATATTGAAAACGGAGACGCTGTAATCGAATTAATACACATGGATCAGTACGTGAAGTTAGAACTCGTTCGCCTGCTTTTATTTGTTGGTCTAGTATGAGTAGCTGCTGTTTGCGTTGTTTCCGCAGGCGGATTTGATAGCTAGTGATCGTTGCTCGAATGGCCGCTTTGAAGCCCTCCCACCAAGCCCAATTCGCAGTATCCTGGGGTAGATTAAAATGGAAGTAATCCTGTATGGCTGCTCGAATTTCTAACTGGAACTCTGGCTGAGTTAACAGGGCTCTATCAAAGAACCAGGCCCCCGAATTCCCTTGGGGTGCAGTAGTGTGTAATTGAAAGTAAATAGCAGCATGATCTGAAATATGTTGGGAGTGAATCTTTGCAGTGTCCACCTGAGGAACTAACAGTTTTGATATTAGAAAGAAATCTATGCGAGACTGGGATTTGTGAGGGGAAGAGAAGAAGGTGAAGTCAAGCTCATTGGGGTGTAGTAACCTCCATAGATCAACTAAAGCAAGATCTTTGATCAAAGAGGTAAGCGTGGTGTGACTCTTGGGGGGACCACTTGTCCTAGGCAGCTGTTTGTCAATCAGGGGATCAAGGACTAAATTGAAATCCCCCCCAATTATCAATGAAGTATTAGCAGAGGCCTGCGCAACCTGAGCAATGGTAGCAAAAAAGGCAGGGTCATCCACATTAGGAGCGTAAAGGCATATACATGTAACTTCAAGGCTACCTATCTTGAGGTGAACTCTGGACCATCTACCTTCTGTATCTGAGCTAGTCGCAATAATAGTAGCATGCAAAGATTTCCTAACCAGTATGGCAACCCCACATTTCTTAGAAACGGCTGGGGAATAGGCGGCCACCATGTAAGGTTAATATTGAGTTTAAGAGTTTCCTTCGAATTTAAATGCGTTTCTTGGAGAAAAATTAGATCCGCAGCTTCCTGACTTAGGTAGCTTAGGATTTTCTTCCGTTTTATCGGATTATTGATTCCTTTTACATTCAATGAGAAAATCTTACATGGTGCCATCAATCGGTAATAGACATTTTAGGTAAGGGCGCTTGAAAACATACAACATAATCAGAATCTGTGCAACAATGACATAATCACCGAGTAAGCTGGCTAATACACCCCATATTGAAAAGTATGTACCAAAGTATCTTAGAGAAGAAGCAAAACCCCCAATGAATATGGCGACCATATGTCTGCGGGAGGAGGCCCTAGAGAGGAAATAGAAAGACATGAAAAAAAGAAAAGAAACACCAGAGTCCATAATTAACACTGTCTCTGATACTCATCGAGGCTACTGTGGGTAGATGGAGTCGGGTCACAGATATCATCAAAAGTAAGGCAAACAAACTGCCCTCGCCTGACTCTGCGCTGGGCTGCGGCAGATCCAGTATGGCAGGTACAGCGGATATGAGAATGCTTGCAGGAATATTCTGGAAGTCAGCGCATCAAGTCGGCTTCTTTGGAATCCAAAAACTCCGCTAGTAGATCAGGGTCCTCAAATGTTCTTGTCTGATTGTGAAGCGTGACTCGGAGCTTGGCCGGGTACATCAGGCCATAGCGTGCTTGTAGTTGTTGAAGCCTCGGCCGGAATTCCAGAAAGCGCTTTCGGCGGTCGACCGTGGGTTTAGCCAAGTCAGGATAGAAGGAGATCTTATGGCTCTCAAACTCCATATGGCCCTTTGCCCGAGAGGCACTGAGAATTTGCTCCACGTGTTGATATCTCAAAAGTCGAAAAATGATAGGCCGCGGGGTCTTCCTGTTGAGCGTTATGCTTGTGGGTACACGATGAGCGCGATCGATCTCCAAATCTTTGGTAAAGGTGATTTGGAGCAGGGAAGGGAGGATTTTGCATAAAAACTCTTTCATGTCTCCCGATTCCGCTCCCTCCGGTATGCCCACGAGTCGTATGTTGTTGCGGCGCGCTCTATTATTGCCATCTTCCACTTCTTTCTGCAAGGCCCGTACCTGACGTTCAACTTTGTCAAGTTTGGACAACCGGGCCGCATGGGAGTCCAATATGCTCTCCATTTTGTCCTGACGCGAAGAGAGCCCCTCTAGCTTGCCCTGCAGTACACCAAGATCTTCCCGCAGCGCTCGGAGTGCTTCACCGTTTGACTGCACGAGGTCCTTGACCCCTCTAATCTCTGCGAGGATTTCCTGCTGCATTTCTGGGCCCTCGCGCAAGGCCAGCCCCTTCTGCGGGGACGGGGGTTCAGTTTTGGAACGTTTGCCGTGAGAAGCCGCTGGAGAACCAAATTCCAGGCGCGTGGGTTTGGTCCCCGCCATCTCACCAATGTGCCCCGGCAAGATCAGAGTAGAAGTTCCAAGTATGTACGGTGTTAATTCAGGATTCTGAGTAGGCCTCTCGGGAGCCTCGGCATTATGCGACCATCCCGCTGGACATCAGGCTCCGCCCCCAAGCATGTGGTTTGTTAACCATTGAACCAAGTCTTTGAAGCAGTTTGATATGTGATTCAGGTCTGGGTTGGTTAGGTTGAGTGGAGTATACAGCATGATGTCATTGGCATATATGTAGTAGTTTATTTTGTGTTTGTGAAATATACTGCATATGGGTTGAATGTATATGTTGAATAGTAGTGACAATAGTGACAATCCTTGTGGTACTTCTTGACTAGTGGTAGAGCAACTGCTTAGTACTCTTCTATGTAAAGTTAAAGTTCACCAATGCATGTAAACCACTTTGATTTCCTGATTAAGAAGTATAGAATCCAGTTAAATTAAATAAATAAATAAATAAATAAATAAATAGCTGGTTTGGAAGGGTAGACTGGACAGGCCATATGGTCTTTATCTGCTGTTATGTTTCAGTGTTTCTATGTAGAACCAGCAGAGCACCACATTCCCCCAGCATCTCCCTCTTTTTCTCACCCTGTCCGCAACATTTGCCAGCATCAGCCCCCTTTTAGTCCCAGGCCACCCTAGCTCCAGAATCACTCCTTTTCCAGTCACAGCCCCAATCCCATCCTCCAATTACCAGTTTCAGTCTTCTTCCAGTTCCAGAACCTTTCCATTCTTAGTCCCCTCATTGGCCCCAGCAGCAGCCCATTTATACTCTCAGAACCCCCAACCCCAGTACCAGCCTATTTCAAGTCCTAAGACACTCACAGCATTAGCCCTCTTGCAGTCTCAGTCCCTGCACCACCATCAGCCCATTTCCATTCCAACCCCCTTCGCCGATATCAACCCTCAGCATCATCTCCAACAGCCTTCTCCCCCCATTACTCTCAGCCAGCATGGTGTTTCAAAACAAGCATTTTCTGATTCTTGTAAGATACAGTACGTGTTTGTTTTTGCCTGCTAAAAATGCCATGGTGCCAGCGGCTTCAGTACAGCACAGCTGCGGGAGTGAAGAAAAATGCTCTCATGGCTGTGTTAGACATCAATATGGCGCTGAGGGCAGGGCAGGGGGTATAGAGAGAAGGAGAGAAGGTGGCTGGTTGGGAGTACTGGGAATGAGGCACTGAGGCATCCTTACTCTTGTATGCCCTGAGCCCCTGCCTTACTGGCTCGCCTCTTAAGCTGATCTGCCTGCATGGTTCTAACCAGTGGTGTGCCCCAGGGATCTGTCCTTAGTCCGATTCTTTTTAAGATCTTTGTTAGTGATATAGTGGAAGGGCCGTCAGGTAAGGTTTGCCTCTTTGCGGATGATACCAAAATCTGGAATATAGACACCCAGGAAGGTGTAGATAACATGAGGAGGGATCTAGCTAAGCTTGAAGAATGGTCTAGAATTTGGCAGCTGAGATTTAATGTTAAAAAATGTAAGGTCATGCATCTGGGCTGCAGCAATCCAAGGGAGCAATACAGTATAGGAGGTGAAGCACTTTTGTCCACTAAAGAAGAGCGGGACCTAGGCGTGGTTGTGTCTGATGATCTTAAAGTAGCTAAACAGGTATAAAAGGTGACAGCAAAAGCTAGAAGGATGCTTGGTTGCATACAGAGAGGAATGGCTAGCAGAAAAAAGGAGGTGATAATGTCTCTGTATAAGTCTTTGGTGCGACCTCATTTGGAGTATCGTGTGCAATTCTGGAGACCGCACCTTCAAAAGGATGTGAACAGGATGGAGTCAGTGCAGAGGGTGGCTACTAAAATGATTAGTGGGCTTCATTATAAAGCATATGAGGACAGACTTAAGGATCTTAATATGTACACCTTAGAAGAAAGGCGGGATAGAGGTGATATGATTATGATGTTTAAATACCTCCATGGCATAAATGTTCAGGGAGAGAGCCTCTTTCAATTGAAAGCAAGTTCTGCTATGAGGGAACTTGGGATGAGGGTGAAGGGAGATAGATTCAGGAGTGATATGCAGAAATATTTCTTTATGGAAAGAGTAGTGGATCCATGGAATAGTCTCCCAGTGGAGGTGGTAGAGATGAGGACAGTAACTGAATTCAAAAAAGCATGGGACCAACACAGAGGATCTCTAAAGGTAAAAAGTGGACTGTTGTAGTTGTTGATGTGGTCTTTTTCTGTCATCATGTTTCTATGTTTCTATTGTGATACAGTAGCCGGTGTAGAGCCCATGATAATAGGTGAAAAAGAGGAATTTACCTTGGAGTCTGATAGGCAGCAAACACACTCAGCTCACAGGAGGCAAAAGAGCAATAGAATAAGTTTACCACACACTAGTCCTGACGTAGCAGGAAGGTTAAAAGCTAATCAGGATCACCTGTCCATGAAAGCACAGGCAGCGTGCAAAGGACATGAGGATAAAAGCTGCTAGGTAAATCCAGGAGAGGCCAGTGGGGGCAGCGACCTGGGAGTAGTGAGCAACCAGGCTGAGAGCAGACGTCACACAGAAGGAAGCCTGCTCAATCAAGGAAGCAGTAGGTGTGGTCTGGTAGCAGGAAGCAGCCGGGGAAAAACTTCTCAGGAACGTGGCCATAGCACTGCTCAGATTGCTGGTAGCTGGAGGTCCCGGGAAGGAGCTGTCCGTAGCCCAGAGAGAGGAACCAGGACAACAGAGAGAAGGTGGGAACCTAGCTTTAAGAGAGAAAAAGCTAAGAACTCTGTTTTGTCTGGAAGTTCAGGGCATGGCATAAGAAGTAAAGTAAATGCTGGGAGTTATGACGTAATTCCACATTACTGGAGAGAAAAGGAAAGCCAGAGGGAAACTGCCACAATACCAGGTATTCAAAACCCTGCTTGCCTAGAGCAGTTTCCTGATAAGCTGACCAGTGCCTCACAGAGAGGGTTTTACAATGAAAACAGCTACCCACCTGCAGCCCCGGAGGATTGTGAACTAATGCAGTGGGAAAATAATAGCTGTAACCTTGAACCCACTCCAATGGACTGTACGTTATGTTTCTCTGATGATATTGAATCATTGTGCTAAACAAGTGGGCAGAAGCTCTGTAAATATACCAAAGGAAAAGAATATATTTTTCTTTGAAGGAGCTGTTTTTGTTCCTGGTTTTTGTTGTATAAAAAGGAGATCCTTAGGGGAGGGGAAATAAAGCCCTATTCTTATTTTGCTTTAATTACTCAACTGCAGACTGTTATTGTGCTAGAAGGCAACTTGATCCTCAAGGCCCTAGGCGGATGCCTAATAGGGACTGGGAGAGGAGTCACACTATGTAACTACAAAGGGAAACCAACAGAGGAGGAAATAGCAGGTAAGAAGTTCAACTCACCCACTCCTCCCTCTCAACCAGGATAAAAATCTGCATTGGGAGTCAGGGAATTAGCACATGCAAGGGGACCTCTTATGTGTTTGATCCCAGGAACATGCCTAGTTTATTTATGCCTTAATCCTGCCCTGCCAGGCATATAAAAGTCATGACACCAATTTGAACTTTGATTTTTTTTCTTATTTCTAGGACTTTCCAAATATATATGTACAGTATGTGTAAGCCCCTTTTTTGTGTGGTTCTCACAGTCATCTCACAAGCTGCTTGGCAGACAAGAAAACACACAAATCTTCTAAGCCTTTTTTCTCAGTCTTTACTCTGGAGCTCATAGATTTTATGGGGGCTATTTTGGAAGCACTATTTGTGCGTTGGATGTCTGGATATGGGCACAGAGACATCCAAAACAAGGAGATGTCTCCAGAACCATTTTAGAAGCCAGGTCTGTGAACATCCCCAGTGTGAGAACATCCAAGTCTGAATGGGGAAATGTCAGAGCCATAGCTAGCACCCAGCAACAAAGTCAGGCCTAGTATTATTTATTTATTATTTATTTATTTAACATTTCTTTTATACCACACTATTATCATCAGTGCGGTTTACATTGAACATACTTATACATACAGGGTAACTGTAGTGTATTTTACATTTTAACAGGAGTTGAAACTTGGAAGAACAGGGGTAACTATTAACAGTTATTTACATAGTTAAATGTCTGGTTATATGCTTGGAGTGTGTAAATCACTATGGAGTCTAAATCGGAAAATAACTTGTGAATAGATGGTGCTTGAGCTTTTTCCTGAATTGGGTTAAGTTGGTAGTAGCTCTCAGGTCTGGTGGGAGGGCGTTCCAGGCTTTTGGGGCATAAATGCTGAAAGCTCTTTTAGATGTTGCCTTTGTGCATCTCGCTATTTCTTTTGGGACAATTAGGCTGTTTATTGCTGCGGATCTTCTGATTCTATTGGGGGGTGAGGTGCGTAATAGTTCGGTGATGGCTGCAGGAGATTGATTGCTCAAGGCTTTAAAGGTTGTGATTATGATCTTATGTTGGATTCTGGAATGGGTCGGTAACCAGTGGAGTCTTTTCAGGATTGGTGTAATGTGGTCTGTCCTTGAGATTCCTTCCAATACTCTGGTGGCTGTGTTCATTGCCAGTTGGAGAGGCTTTAGCGTTGCTTGTGGGAGTCCATATAGGATTGCATTTGAGAAATCGAGGTGTGGTATCACCAAGGCTTGGTAGATGGTTCTGAAATCCGAGGGTTCAAGTAGTGGTCGTAAATGCCGGAGTGTACGTATTTTGTGGTATATTGATTTTGTTGTATTTTTTATGTGTGTTTTCAAGTCTAGTCATTGGTCCAGGGTGATACCTAGGTATTGAATAGTAGGTTTAACCATTAGTTCTGTGTCCTTTATCTTTAATGTGGCTGGGGGTGTGAAATCCTGATTCCTCGTAATGAACAGCACGTCAGTTTTGTTATGGTTGATTCGTAAGTTCTGTGTGAGGAGCCACTCTTCGACTGCTTCGAAACAACTCACCAGTGGGGTAAAGTCGGGTTGGTTGATTGCAAATGGCATATATAGGAGGATGTCATCTGCATAGGCTAAGCATTGAATGAACAAACTAGGTCACAGATAGGTTGCATGTAGATGTTGAACATTAATGCGGAGAGTGAAGAGCCTTGAGGCACACCCTGTTCTTGTAGAAATGGATCTGATGTTGCGGCGTCAGTCCTCACTTGTTGCCATTGGTTGGACAGGTAAGATTTACACCAGCTCAGTGCAGAGTCAAGGATTCCTTTTTCCTCGAGACGATCGATGAGTATTTGATGATTTACGGAATCGAATGCAGCCGAAATGTCCATGAATATAAGGATGAAGCCTTGTTGGATGTTATCTATTCCTATGATTAGAGTGTTGAGAAGGGTGATGAGGAGAGTCTCCATGCCATGTGCTTCCCTGAAACCATGTTGGGACGGGTCAAGCGGTGCTTCAGTGTCTATATGTTGCTGGATTTGACGTTGGATCACCTTTTCAATTATTTTGGCTAGCAGTGGGATGCTGGATATTGGTCTATATGATTCGACCTTTAGCGGATCCATTTTGTTATTCTTCAATAGTGGTCTAATGAAGGTATATTTTAGACTTTGAGGGAAGGTTCCCATTGCAAATGATTGTTCTAGGATTTTATTTAGGAAGGGGCTTAATTCACAGCGCAGTTCTCTTATCCAGGATGCTGGACAAGGGTCGTTTAGTGCAGTGGTAGCATTGATGGAGGCAATGGTGTTTTCGATCTCCTTGGGTGATATGGTGTTGAATTTGGTCATTGGAGATGGATGTGGCTGCTTGGGTATGGGGGAGGGACCAGTGGGGCAAGGGTTTTTGACTGTTTGCATCATTTTTGATTTTAGGTAGTTAGCGTAGACCTGAGGTTGTATTGTGTGTGTTTGTTGAGGGGTTGGTTCTCATTTCAGTGTCTTTACTATGTTGAACAGATCGTGGTGTTTGTTCACTGATCATTTTAGAAGATTTGTATGAAACTGTTTCCTTCTTTCTGCTATATCTTGGCGATGCTTTTTTAGGTGTGAGCAATACACCATATAAGCTTCAGTAGATCGGGATCAGTGCCAACGTTTCTCAAGCCTGCGAAGATGGAGGAGTGATGCCCTTAGTTCATTTGAGTACCATGCTACATGTGCTCGGCACTTGGTCTTTTTGTTCGTATCAGGTAATTGTGAGTTAGACCTGAGGATGGTGTCCCAGGTGTTAATCAGGTCGTCCAGATCAGGCTCTGATGTGTTTAGTAGTGGGAGGACATTCTTAAGTATTTCTTCTTTGTCAAATGAATGAAATCTTCTTGCTGGTGGCTTAGGAGGTATGGTGTTGGTGTTGTGTTTGTTGAGTGTGGTGGGTAGTTGGAATGTGATCAAGCTGTGATCCGACCAAGGTACTGGGTTTATGGATAATGCAAAGTTGTGATCTGATTCCATGATTGCTTGTGGGGCGAAGATCAGGTCCAGTGTGTTTCCCTTCACATGAGTGGGTTCTCTGATTATCTGGCTGTAACCGAGGTTGTCAAGTGCTTCTAGAAATGCTGTGATTTGGGTGTCATGTAGAGTGGGGAGGTTGAAATCGCCTAATAGCCAGCTCGATGATCGTGGTTTATCTGTGTTACAGGCAAGGTCGATTATTGATGACAGATCCTCAGATGCAGTTGTTGGTGCTCTGTAGACTACGTTGATTGAGCAAGAATTGTTTGATATAGAGATCGCGTTTAGATGGTTTGTGCTAATGGTTTTGCTCAGCTGAAGTTGTAGATCACTTTTTGCAAGGATGAGTACTCCTCCACCTCTTTGGTTGGCTCTGTGGCAGGTGTGAATTGAGAACTTGGGGGTAGCATCTGGTTGAGAATGACATTGTCATGGTCTGATAACCAGGTCTCAGTGATCATCAGGATGTCGAGGTTGTGGTGTGCTATTAGGTCGGTGATCACTGGCCATTTTGTGCGAATAGATCTGATGTTGATGAGGGCGCATCTCAATAGTTGTTGGTGCTGTTGATTTTTGGTCTGAGACTTTTTAGTAGGTTGGAGGGCAATGTGGAGCAGATGGGGATGGTGCATACGATTGGAGTTTGTTGGGTATGTTTGAGCCTTGTCCGACCATCTCTTCCCGTTACTCCTTAGTATTGGTATAGAGCTAGTACTGGGGTTGAAGGCATGTGAGCATCCTGACAGTGCAAAGAGGAGATAAGAGATGGCTAGTGCTATGAATGTAAGCATCTTTCTGGTATGCATTGTGTATCTAGGAGAGGGATGCTAGCTTTTATGGGGCAGTGCTCTATATGGGCAAGATGTAGCAGACTGTTGTTTCCGGTTATTAGGTGCTCTGTCTTGTCTGAGATGTAGAATTGTCAGGTTGGTGGAGCCGTTGTGTGGTAGAGCCGTTGTGTGATTCCTGGCTTGTTTGGTTCGAACTGGTCCTCTGTATTTGGGTTGGTGTATTGACTGCAGAGGTATCCGTAGAGTTGACAATTAAGGTATCAGAGTACTGGCAACAGCAGCTTCTGAATACTGGTAACAATTGTGATGAAGTAAAGGCAACAGTGGTAGCTGAGTAGAGGCAACAATAGTAACAGTATTCTGGCAACAGTAGTAGCTGAGTAGAGGCAACAATAGTAATAGTATACTGGCAACAGTAGTAGCTGAGTGGAGGCAACAACAGTAACAATATACTGGGAACAATGGTAGCTAAATATTGGCAGCAAAAGAAACAGGGTATGATGTCAATAGTAGCAATCTTACTGATGACAGTAGTATCAAAGTACTGGCAGAACAGTTATGTTAAATGGCAGAGTGATAATAATTGAAGCATGTGGTGGTGGTGGCTGTGCCTGGAAGACATTCATTCAAGGGTGCTCATAGGGGTAATGTTTCAGGTCTGGCGTGCATACTTGCCGCTGTTGTGTGGACCCTGGGGAAGGCAGTAGTGTTTTGATGGAGGGTGAAAACAAACAGGATGATGGTTTGTTTGTGCACTGCAGAGATGTAGTAAAGCAACATTGGTATAAAGCACATAAATGGAAACTATATTTTGTCAGATAGTTTGCAAGGGGGTAACAGGGGGGGACACTCCCTCGAGCAGCAAACCTTCCTTTCAATCGATTTATTCAAACTTAGTAAGCATTTCAGCAAAAAATTCATTTAAAAAGTACCTAGATTGTGAAGAATGGAGGCATGGCTGGGGCATTCCCAAAAACGTGTACATCCCCAACTGATTCCAGAAACATCCTGGACATCTAGTGTCACGTCTAAGGGTATACGAGGGGAACCTGATCAGTCTCTGGCCTTGTAACGAAACAGAAAGCTATGGGCACACTTCAGTTCTGGTGGTCTGAATTTTCTCTTTGCAGTTTCACTTTATTTGGTGTGAAATAAAACGCACCTGCTCCAAGCATGATTGTTTTGTTGGGTAAATATCTGGAAGGTGTGGAGAAGGAGCTACACTAATACCTCTTTTATTTTACAGTATGACAGTGAACACTGATGGGGAATGGGGGCTGATGTTTTTGTTTGGCTATGCCACTGAACATTCCCTTATCCTAGCTTGCATAAAATGGACATCCTCACTCCATTCTTTCCTAAGGGGGGACACTTATGTGGCCACCAGCATGGATGTCCATGTCGGGGACACCAATGTTACAAAAATCAGCTGTAGACATCATTGTCCCTGGTGTTTGTCTGCCTGTTCTGCCCTGGATGTCCAGGATTTGACTTGAATGTCCTTTCTAAAATGCCACTTTACACAGAGTACTTTGGTGGGGACTGGCTTAAGCCAGGAGGCCCTTGGCACTTGACACTTTCATACCACTCCCTTTTCAAATAACAGAGTCTAGACAGAAACTGTGTTCTGAACCAAGGTTTTACTTAAACTTTAGGGTCACTGAATAAACAATAACAAATGGCAGAAACATCAAACAACTATGTTACAAGCAGTTAAATCCGTCTTCATAGCCAAAAATGATTACAAACAATTTGCATTTTTCTCATTTCAGTGGATTATTTTATCATGCTCCTTTTCACTTGCTCTTTATCTCAATCTGAGAAATTATTCATTCTTCAACACTTTTTTCTTTGTTACTTAGTCTGGATTTTTCATCACTTATATACTTCTAATATTTACTCTGATTTTACCACCACTTATATACCTTCATCATTTAATCTGGATTGGCTACCATTTATGCAGCTTGACCTTTAATCTGGAAATCCCTATCTACTCTGTCTAGTATTTTCCCTAGTGTACCTGTATTGGTGTGTGCTGTAACCACAGGTCCCCTGTACTATGCTGGGTATCACACTTGGATCCAGAGCTACTGGTGTATGCTGATCTCTTGCGTTCCGTCTCCTACTGAGTACTGATGGCTTCTGCAGATGCAGGTCCCTGGTTCTGCTCTGCCTGCCTCCTGGCTCTGATGAACTGGAGGCTTAGGTATAGGTGCAAACCTTGGAACCACTTTACAGGCTGAACTGTTCTCCTGTTGAGACAATAGGGCTCTTGCAGAGTTTGCACATGCTCAACCCTTTGCTCTCTCCTCCTAGGCAACTGCCCCAAGCCTGTTGTTAACTGGTCAGAGTGACTAGGTGCCCTTTATCCCTCTGGTGCAGTGGTTGGATGCCAGAAATGCCTGTCCCCTAAGGGCAGACTCCCTATACATCTCCATGGTGCAATGGTTTGGTGCTAAAAACAGAGTTCTGCCTTCGGGAGCACTTCATATACAAAGTGGGATTTTCCTCCCAGAGGTGTCTCCTCTCAGTATGAAATGACTGGCAGCAAGAACCTCCTCTGTTCTGGAAAATGTCAGACCTTTTTCTATAACTCTTAGTAATATTTAGTAGGAACACTGGATCTTGCTACTTTTCCTCACTATGGCATCCAAGTAGTTTCTACTTATACATTATGGGTGTCATTCCGAGGCACAAATAGTGGGGATGTATACCCTGCCTGGACGTTTATCCCCACTAATCATCCCCCTGTTGATCCCACACAAAGGATCCCTGTACGAACAGTGGAGTTGTATGGGGCGCCTTAGATGGGGGCGGGAGGGGGTAGGCAGAAGGCTGAGAGAGGGTGGGTAGTGAGTGTGTCATCACCCCAGATGTACAGGGCCAATTCTGAGGTCGGCCCTGTATGTCCAGGGTAAGCCGGTTAGATGGGGGGACTTATTCCACCTCAGAGGTGGTACAAGTCCCCCTGGAGGCATGGTAGCAGCAGTAGCCAGCGGGGACAAAACTGGAAGGCATGCAGGAGGTCTCCGCAGCAGGACCCTGGCCATGGGAGGCCAGATCGGGGGTCTAGCTGCGGGGAAAGGATATTATTGGCAGCAGTTGGACATTCTTGGCAGAGCCTGGCTGAGTTAGTTGGGTATGCAACTGTCAGGGGCGGCCCAAGGGGGTGCGGGGCCATATGCGGAGATTCATTGTGGGGCCTTGTTTGCATAAGGAGCCTCATTTGTATAAATATTTGCGTAATGCTAACATGCACTTTTAGTAAACATGTCTCTTAATGAGTGTTTGGAAAAAGAAAAACTAACAGATTTCTACATTACTATTGTGGCGCTCCATACTGTCTAGGCGGTTGCCTATAGGTAAGGGCGTGCCTTATAATGTCCCCTTTTTAATGGGCTCCAGAGTTGAAGCTTCTGGGTATTGTACTTGTGTGAAATGACAAAGAGAGTCCGAGGGTTTGAAGGCAAAACACAGGAAATTTATTTTTGTCTTTCCCTTTGCAAAGAACCTCCTTAGAAGCGCAACACATGTCAACCAAAATAGGATGTACTCTCCAACGAAAGAGGTTTCAGTCAAACAGGATTCTGACAGTGATAAATGTTACAATTGCTTCATGCAGCTTGTTATACCAGAAGGTGTTTGTTCCAAAGTCCAACAGTCAGAAATGCAGCTTAGCTGATTTCAGCTAACTACCAGCAAAGGTATCAGCCTTTCCCAAACTGAGTAAAACTTTAAAAAAAGCTTTTATTTTGCTTCTAGCTGTTTTACATTCAGATGGCTGTTTCCCTTAATCATTCAAATCAACCTTGAATCATTTCCTCTCAGCTTTAAACAGCAGCAATTTTCCTTTTAAACATTTCCAGCATTCAAATCATAAGACATTCAGTTAAAGGACTTCTGGCTTTTAAGAACATAAGAACATAAGATATGCCATACTGGGTCAGACCAAGGTCCATCAAGCCCAGTATCCTGTTTCCAACAGTGGCCAATCTAGGTCATACGTACCTAACAGTTTCCCCAAAAGACACAGGTTCTGCAATGCTTGTACTAGGTCAAGCATTGATATCCTGGGTCCCTTCTTAATAATGGTTTATGGACCTTTCCTCCAGGAATTTGTCCAAACCTTTTTTAAACCCAGCTACACTAACAGCCTTTACTACATCCTCCGGTAACAAATTCCAGAGTTTGATTACACATTGAGTGAAAAAATATTTTCTTTTATTAGTCTTAAATAGTTTACCCTGTAGCTTCATTGCATGTCCCCTAGTCTTCCTATATTCTGATAATGTAAACAGTTGATCTACGTTTACCTGTTCCACTCCGTTCATTAATTTATAGACTTCTATCATATCTCCCCTCAGCCGTCTCTTTTCTCAGCTTAAAAAAAACCTACAGCCTCTTCATTCTGTCTTCATACAAAAAGAACAATCCATCAAGGAATCTAAGGAGTCTTGTTCAACATCACAAGGCTCTGTCTGCATGTCTTCATAATCAGACTCTGCTGTCTCCTGGCTTAACTCGGGCTGAGGGGACGTAGGCTTAATCTCCCCTAAAAGTTTTAAGACCTTTTCCCAACAGGACTTCTCTCTGTGCTCAGGGATCTTAGAATGGCTGTAGAGACCCTTATCTCTCAACAAGCTGAACAAGGCTTCTAACTGGCTCACCTTGTTCTGCGTGACCCTTCTCTTTACAGATCTTTCCAGAGGTAAAACTTCTCCTACAGACTCTTGCAGGGCTGCTCCCGTTCCTGGACTATAGTCAGCAACTCTCTCAGGACAGAGCCTCCGGTCTCCAGACCATGCTGCAATTCCTTTACAGCATGGGCTTCTCCCTGGACTGTAGTCCCCAGTATGCTGGCTGCCTTGGGAATCCCTTCTGCGGCTGTCTCTGGAAAGCCTCTCTCTTTCAATTCCCCTGAAGGATCCTTTCCCTTCAGTTTGCCTCGGGAGCTCTCCTCCCTCCTTTCTCTTGGTAGGCTCCTCTCTTTCTGTTCCCTGGAGCTTAAATGTATGTAGCTGCTCTTCCCCTTCCAACTCCTCCCCCAGGTGCTTCCTGTTACCTTCATGGGTTGCCTTGGAGTTTGGGTGTGGTCTGGACTCAGCAGCTCTGTGTGTGTGTTTTTTTCCTTTGGCTGCAGTTTGAAACTCCCTGCTCGCTGAACTATCTCTCTGCTTGCAGGTAAAAGTTTGCTTTCCAACTATTTCCATGGGCTCTGATGCCCCTTCACCACCACACTATATTGCAATGAGAACCGCCAGGCCCATTAGGAAGCACTGTAAACAGTGACCATTTAGAACCCATAGCAAACCCATTGTATCATAACAGCACTACCAGGACTCACAAAGCACCAAACCCTACCTATCAAAAGGCAACACGGCAAATATTAAACCAATACATCTCAGAGAATACCAATGCATCTCACTGGGGGAAAGAGAACAAATGTGACTGTCAAATAGAAACTACATGAACAGAATACCTCAACTTGGTTTACAATTTAGAAATAGGAAGATAATAATTAAATTGGGAACCCCAAAAGCCAAACATGAAATGTACAATACTGGAGAAATAAAACTATAAATTAATTTCCTCTTGCACTAAACAAAAACGCAAAGATGTTAGCGATACACATTTCCCAGACCAGACATATTCCAGTTAATAAATTCAAAATAAAAAAGTATTTTTCAACCTTTTGTTTGACCATTTTATTTTTCAGTTGCAATTGCTCCAGTCACTTTCTTCTGGTTTCCTTGTGTCTTCTGCGAGCTGTCCATTTGTCCTTACTTCTCTCTTCTAGATTTTTTCCATTCTCTCTCTATATTTGCTTTAACATACTGATATTTCCCCTTTTGCTCTTTCCCCCATTTCTTTCCTTATTCCTTTATCATCCACTCAAATTTCACCCTTCCATTCTCAATCCCCACTTACTCTCCCAATACCCGGCCCATCATAGATTTTTCTTCCCTCCCACACAAAATATCTTTTCCCCTCTCCATTCTCATTTCCCATCCCCAACCCTTTCTAGTCCTCCCCCAAAATCAGCTCCCTTCTAGTTCTAGACCCACCCAGCATCCACTCTTCTAGTCCCATTCTCCCATGCCCCCACATCAGCCCATTTCCAGTCCTATCCCCCCATATCCAGTCCCATTCCAGCCCCCCCATCAGCCCATTAACATTCCATGCTCCCCATCAGCCAATTTCCAATCCTAGCCCTCCATCAGCCCATTTCCAGCCCTATTCCAGCTCCCATCAGCCCACTTCAAGTCCTATTCCAGCCTCCATCAGCCCATTTCCAGTCCTATTACAGCCCATCACCCATTTGCCATCCAAGCTCCCCCCAGCAGCCCATTTACAGTCCTATTCCAGCTCCTCATCAGCCCATTTCCAATCCTAGCCCTCCCATTATAGCCCATTTCCAGTCCAAGCTTACCCTCCCATCACAGCCCATTTCCAGTCCTAGCCCCTCCCCCACCCCTCCACCATCACAGCCCATTTCCAGTCCAGGTTTCCCCATCACAGCCTATTTCCAGTCCTAGCCCCCCACCATCATAGTCCATTTCAAGTCCAAGTTTCCCCCCTCACAGCCTGATTCCACTCCTAGCCCCACCATCACAGATCTTTTCAAGTAGAAGTCTCCCCCATCACAGCCTGATTCCAGTCCTAGCCCCCCCCATCACAATCTATTTCCAGTCCTAGCCCCCACCATCACAGCCCATTTCCAGTCCAAGTTTCCCCCATCACAGCCTGATTGCAGTCCTAGCCCCTCCCCTTCACAGCCCATTTCCAGTCCATTCCCCCCATCACAGCCTAATTCCAGTCCTAGCCCCCCCTCCGAAGAGCCCCACAGCCATCTAAGGGGCTGCAGAGGGAGCTAGGTAAGCCCGCGCGAGGCCCCGTCTCCCTCTGCACATCCACCAGCATGAAGAGTCTTTTCCCTCACGCTGGCGGCTGTTTCTGTGAAGCCGCGAATGCCGAGAAAGGTTAAAGGTCATTTCCTGGCATTCGCGGCTTCACAGAAACATCCGCCAGCATGAGGGAAAAGACTCTTCACGCTGGAGGCTGTGCAGAGGGAGCCAGGGCCTCACGCGGGATTCCCCGGCTCTCTCTGCAGCTGTCCATCATGCGAAAATGAAGTTTGCGTGGGGCCCCCTGAAGTACAGGGCCCTGTGTGAACAATATTATCTCACAATGGACAGGCCAGCCCTGGCAACTGGGCTTGCATCCGATCAGAATCGGGGCTGGCATGCAAGTCCAGTCCGATAGACCTGATTCTGATCCCATAGGCATGTCTAGCCTCCTCAGGATCAAAATCGGGTCTACGCCCTTATTCTGCCTGGCCGCACAAGGGGCTGGACGTCCAGAAGGGAATAGGCCTCCACATATATCCCCAAATACTGCAAAATTGACCAATTTGAATAATTGCAAGAAAACCATTACCCTTTTTATCCACTTTAAATGATTCAATAGCTCTGTAATTGGAAACACAGCATCAAAATGTAAATATTTCTTTTAGAACTGCTTATTTACAAATTGTGACACAAAAACACAGTATAAAAAGCATGGGAGATAAATATATTAAAATGAAAGGAGGTTATTTTAAAGGAGTTATTTGTGCATTGGATATCTGCAAATGAGCACGCAGAAGTCCAAACCACAAAGACGAACCTGGTACAGGATATCCAAACAGTGAAAGGAGCCATGGCAGAGGCGTGTCCTGGGCATTCCTAAGAACTTGGACATCCTAGCCCCATTCCATAAAAGCCCTGCATGTCCTGAGCAAAGGTAATACTTGCTCCAGACACCAATAGGCATTGGAAAAGTGCTCATTTTGCCAGCCAGACATCCAGAAGGTGTAGAGAAGGTAGTACACGCATATCCCCTATATTGATAACAAACACTGACAGGGAATAAGAGCTCATGTTTTTGTTTTGCAATGCCAATGGACATCCCTGCATGCAAAGTCACATGTTCTAGGTGTCCTTACCCCAGGTTTTTCTAGCAGACATCTATGTGGATGCCAGCATGGGTGCCCATATCATGTTGTTGTTGTTAAGTGCCATTGAGTCAGTGTTGATTCATGGCGACCCTTTGGATAGTTGTCCTAAACTGTGTTCAGTCTTCAGTCAAGTATTTCATTGTTGATAGAGTAGTACCCATAGCTGCTGTTGTTGTATCAATCCATCTCAATGCTGGCCTTTCTCTTTTGTGCTGACCTTCTACCTTGCCAAGCATTATGTCTTTCTTTAATGATCTCTCTCTTCACATGATGTGTCCAAAGTATGAAAGTCAAAGTCTTGTCATCTGAGCATCTAAGAAAACTTAGGTTTGATCTCCTCTAGTTCTGACTGGTTTGTTCTTTGGGCAGTCCATGGTATACACAGTATTCGTTGCCAGCACCATAATTTAAAGGCATTGATTTTCTTCCTGTCTATTTTTTTCACTCTCCAACTTTCACATCCATATGACATTATTGAAAATACCATGACCTGAACAAGTTGAATCTTTGTATGACTTCTCTGTTCTTGAGAATCTTGTCTAGGCCCTTTATAGCCATTCTGCTAAGAGCAATGCATTGTCTGATTTCTTGAATGCGTGTCCTTTCTTTATTGATATTTGATCCAAGTAGGTTAAAGTTGTCAACTATTTCAACTTCTTCTCCATCAACAATGAACATTGATTTTGCCAGTTGTCAGGATCTTTGTCTTCTTTACATTAAGGTGAAGGCCCATTTTAAGACTATATTCCTTGATTTGGAGAAGCAAATGCTTTAGATCATCTTCACTTTCAGCCAGTAATTTGGTATCAGCAGCATAGTGAAGGTTGTTGATGAGTCTTCCACAAATCTTCACACCTCTGTTGTCTTCATACATTCCTGCTTCTCTGATGATTTGTTCTGCATATAAATTACCAAATGAAAGAATCACCAAACAGCACCCCCAGAAATTATCTAAAACAAGAAAAAATTTTTTGGACGGACATCACCACAGCAAAGCATAGATTTAAACAAATGCTCCCAAGCGGCTCAATCCATTTTATTAACCGAAGAAGTTTTTGGTATATTATAAAAGACTTAACTCAGTCCAATAGAATTCCTTGAAGTCCTTGCACGACGTGCACGTTTCGGGAATATGTTCCCTGTATCAAGTGCTCTTCATTCCACAATTTAAACAACCGTCAAAAAACACCGGGACCAAACCCAGCTGATTCTTAAAGGGCAAAAGGAGCTCAAACAATGGCCCATAAGCCTGTCAATCCATACCAAATCCACCAATGGAAACAAACCAAGGCTGCCCCACTGATCAGGGAGGGCCCTGTATCACAGAGGGGGGTATCACATTACCGTATGCCACTCAACTTCTTTATTTAAACCAAAGGGCATTACTGTCCGCAGATTGAAATGGAGCTCACTCTGAGGAGAAGGATGTTATCAGTGGTGTGCCCCAGGGATCTGTCCTTGGTCCGATTCTTTTTAACATCTTTGTTAGTGATATAGCGGAAGGGCTTTCAGGTAAGGTTTGCCTCTTTGCGGATGATGCCAAAATCTGCAATAGAGTTGACACCCAGGAAGGGGTAGATAACATGAGGAGGGATCTAGCTAAGCTTGAAGAATGGTCTAGAATTTGGCAGCTGGGATTTAATGTTAAAAAATGTAAGGTCATGGGGGCGGAGCCTGATGTCCAGCGGGTAGGACGCTTTGCGTTGAAGCTCCCGAGAGGCCTACTCAGAATCCTGACTTAATACCTATATAAATTTACTATTTCGCTCCGAGCTGACCGGGGCACCTCGGGGGGGATGGCGGCCCACACACCAGCGCGCTTGGACTTCGGGTCTCCTTCTTCTTCTCTCACGGAAAACGCTCCAAAACGGAGGTATCCACCCCGCAGAAGATGGTTCCATTTCGTGAAAACCCCGCAATGCACCTGGAGATTTTGGAGGAAATACGTGGCGTGAAGGAATTGGTGTGCAGTCTAATGGAGAAGCGCTTCGAGCCATGC
Source organism: Ichthyophis bannanicus (assembly GCA_033557465.1). Taxonomy (NCBI): domain Eukaryota; kingdom Metazoa; phylum Chordata; class Amphibia; order Gymnophiona; family Ichthyophiidae; genus Ichthyophis; species Ichthyophis bannanicus. Next base: position 400,931,384 of record CM066032.1, on the reverse strand, counting down.
GAGAAGACTTTGGAGTGCTCCAAGACCGACTTGAAGGTCTTTCATTACGGCAGGACAATATGGCGGGGGTCCTCGACTCGCACGAGGTGCGCTTGGGCAAACTGGACGAGGCTGAGCGCCAGATACAGAATCTTCAAAAGGAGTTGGAAGATAGCAATAATCGCGCCCGTCGCAACAATGTGAGGCTCCTCGGAATGCCGGAGGGGGTGGAAGCAGGAGATATAAGAGAATTCTTGCTCAAAACTCTTCCCTCCTTGCTGAAGATCACTTTTCACAGAGAACTGGAAATCGATCGAGCACACCGTGTTCCTGCCTGCCCGCATGGCGCTCAACCGCACGACCCCCCGGCCTATTATCTTTAGCTTGCTACGATATCAACAAGTGGAACAAATTTTACATGCTGCCCGAGCGAATCATCATTTGGAATATGAAGGTCGTAAGGTCTCCTTCTTTCCTGATTTGGCAAAGCCTACCGTTGACCGTCGGAAGAAACTCCTTGCTCTTCGCCCTCGACTTCAACAGCTACAGGCTCGCTTTGGCCTGTTGTATCCAGCGAAGCTCCGAGTGACTCTCCACAACCAGACCAGGACGTTCGAGGATCCTGATCTATTATCAACATTTTGGACTCCAAAGAAGCAGAACAGATGCGCTAATCCCAAATCTTGGACTCTTATCTGCCGGCTCTGTCCGCCATTTTGAAGGGCCCGATGCGGCGGTCATAGCCCAGCACAGAAATAGCCTGGACTTTCTATCTTTCTCTGTATGACTTTTGTCTTTGGTCTCCTATCCCTTCATGATGTGTGCCTCGGTCGGATTCGGAGCACGCACAGTCCTACAGGTTATATGTTTTTTCAATTTTGGCCTTCTCTGGGGTTTCTCCCCGCAGACCACATGGTCGCCAGTAATTTTGGGGTTTTGCTTCTCCTCTACCGTACTGCGGTTTTCTTTGTTAATGTGGGGCGCTTCATTGTATTATATTAGCTTATTTTTCCTATGTCATGTGTACAGCCAGATACAGTCAGTTTGAGGGACACAGTGAAATTATGTGTGCTATCATGCTCAGAATTTCAACTTTTCTGAATGGCCTCATGTAAGATCTTATTATTCATTGTACAAGGCATTGCTGGTCCACTCAGCAGAAAGAAAATCCTTAGCTATCTTAGCCACGAGCACGTTGATTAGGTGTTTCTTTAGGAAACGCATTACACTCTGCTGAAACACTGAAACTCAATGCTAGGCCTCACATGGTAGCTGCCTATTCTCCCACCGTTTCCAAATGGTACGGGATAGTCATTCTGGTTAAGAAGTCTTTGCACGCTACTGTACCTGATAGTAGCGCTGACATGGAGGGTAGATGGGCCCGTGTACACCTTGAGGTTGGAGATAGTGAATTCACGTGTATTTGCACTATGTTCAGAATGTGGACAACCCTGCTCACTATGCACGTCTTGTGCAGTTGGCCTCGGCCTCCGCCAATGCTCCATTAATACTTGGTGGCGATTTTACTCAAGTGTTCCCTCAATCTTTTCTTTTCAAACAAGGTGCTTGTTGGTTGGAGGCTCCAGTACCGAGCAGACCTGTGTGGCTAGATATAGTAGCGGGCCTTTGCTCACCGATTCCTCTTACCTTACTCCCTGGTATGACTCTCCCATTAGACTCCCACTATCCACCAATGTTTTTCGACACTTTAGGTGCCTTTAATACTCCTATGCAACCTTTCGACTCCCGACTCTGGTCAGTGTAACTTCAGCATTGCATTCGGAGCGCTAGAGTACTCCCGCCATCGGCACTCTCTGCATAAGGTTGATTGGAAACTTCCGATCTCTCGGTAGTTTACCGGGTGTAGCATCCAATTTTACTAAACCTTATGTAATGCTATCACTAGAGATACCTCTATAGCGCAGAAGGTATGGGAGAGAGAATTGCATGTGACTTTAACCTCGGAGCAATGGAGCCTTATCTGGAGCAGAGGGACACGGGTTTCCGACCCGCCTCACTCACTCAGACCCTCTTCTTTCTAGCCCACCGGTGTTCTCACACTCCTCACAGTTTAGACAAATGGAACACTACTCAGGGTAATGGTTTGCTGGACACGTCCTGTGGCCATTGGTTTATTACTTCATTTCATGTTATGCATGAATATCCCGCACTACAGTATAACTGGCGTCGGGTCTGGGGTTGTATTTAGTCTATATTGCACTCTCAGGAGTCCCTTTCTTGGAAGATAGTGGGACTTCGCCCAGTTGCGGGGATCCCCCCTCTCCCAAGAAATGGCTTATCTCCTTTTGAACTTTATGCTTGGCATTGCTGTTTCCCTCATTAAGTAATACTGGGAAATTAGTTCCCATCTGAGCCTCAATGAATGGTGGAATCATGCCTGTCTCTACAGTAAATATGAACAAATACTTCATCTGTGCGCTTCCTCCGTTTAGACTCCTTCTTATTGGTCTTACTGGAAGATGTTCAATGAATATGTACATTTTGCTAAATGCTCTCATCTGACTGTCTAACTTTGTATATATCTCTGTCTCATGATCATGCTGTATTGTGGATACTTTTTTGATCGTTTGATGTATAATCACTGTTAATTGGAAGCGCTCACATGCTGATACAAACGGGTAGAGAAGAAGCACCGGGGTGGGGGGTAATGGGTTTACTTTTCCTTATTGTATACTTGTTTTGTCTCTTTTGGTGTGTTGTTTCTTTTGTTTGTTGCAAAATGAAAATAAAAGTTTCCAAAAAAAAATGTAAGGTCATGCATTTGGGCTTCAGCAATGCAAGGGAGCAATATAGTATAGGGAGTGAAGTACTTTTGTCCACTAAAGAAGAGCGGGACCTAGGCGTGGTTGTGTCTGATGATCTTAAAGTAGCTAAACATGTAGAAAAGGCGACGGCAAAAGCTAGAAGGATGCTTGGGTGCATACGGAGAGGAATGGCTAGCAGAAAAAAGGAGGCGATAATGTCTCTGTATAAGTCTTTGGTGCGACCTCATTTGGAGTATAGTGTGCAATTCTGGAGACCGCACCTTCAAAAGGATGTGAACAGGATGTAGGCGGTGCAGAGGGTGGCTACTAAAATGATTAGTGGTCTTCATTATAATGCATATGAGGACAGACTTAAGGATCTTAATATGTACACCTTAGAGGAAAGGCGGGATAGAGGTGATATGATTGAGATGTTTAAATACCTCGTTGGCATAAATGTTCAGGGAGAGAGCCTCTTTCAATTGAAAGCAAGTTCTGCTACGAGGGGACATGGGATGAGGGTGAAGGAAGATAGATTCAGGAGTGATATGCGGAAATATTTCTTTACGGAAAGAGTAGTGGATCCGTGGAATAGTCTCCCAGTGGGGGTGGTAGAGATGAGGACAGTAACTGAATTCAAAAAAGCATGGTACCAACACAGAGGATCTCTAAAGGTAAAAAGTGGACTGTTGTAGTTGTTATGGAAGGACAGACTAGATAAGCCATGTGGTCTTTTTCTGTCATCATATTTCTATGTTTCTATGTTTCTGTGGAGTATTTTTCTGCACATTTTGCCCTGAACATCCCAGACTGCACTTGGACACCCTTTCTAAAATTCCACTTCACATGTCTGAAAATTGGTTTTGTTGTTATTTGGGCTTGTTACAACTTCTTGTAACAAGCTAGAAATGGTGCTATGACAGGAGAAAGTCCAAAGATGAGGGTCTTCATCCTTAACTACCGCAGCTCTCAAATTTCAAGAAAATAGTATGCAGCGCTGTAACTGGATACCGAGATGTGACATGAAATGCTAAGTGAAATGAACTCTGAATTACTTTATTACCTTTCAACACTTCATTGCAGAAAGGGTAAAAGATGACTGCAATAGTGACCAGAAAACTTGATGGAACAAAAACTATGATAATAAACAATCTTGAGACAAAAACAGAGCAATGTACCGAGAGCAGGAGAGATGGAGAGATTAGGTAAAATAAATGCGGACCTTTGGTTAAGGCATGGAACATTTTGGGCCTGCTATTACAAAAAGACGCCTATGTGAGAAGTTCCAAAGGTCTCTTATTTGAAGCCTATTTTATAAAAGCAACATCATCCAATCCAGCCCCAATAGTGCCAGTGCTGACACACAGTTATCCCTGCTCTGAGGAAGGTATCAATGTGTGAATGTACTTGCATATTTCATATAATACACAGTTAGATCTCAACTTCACTCCTACTTCATCTGAACTACACCCCTTAGAATGCTCACACATGGCACACGTACAAGTATATGGCATCTTGTCAGCACACATATTTATACACGGCACGCAAAGCTTCTACATCTGGAAAAACCTTTATGAAATTGCCCGCCACAAGAATAGAGGATTAAAATAGGGAGTTGGCCATAAGAAATCCTTTGAAGAAGGAGTAAACTCATCCGGGTGCTCAAGCTTGGATGGTTTACAGCTGAGAGAAGTCCTTGCTAGAGTAGTTTAGGTGGGGTGACCAGACAAACTAGATAAGCCCTTGCCTGCTATCATCCACTATGCTACTACAGACATCTCTGGTCAAGAATTTTTAAGCATTATTAGCATCCTAAAAGTGAGACTATCAGCTCATCCTAAAGGCTTTTAACAGCTGGTAAATGCCAATTTAGTCAGGCAATCTACTGAGGCAGAATATTTCAGCACTAATGGCTTTGACTGTTTTAACAGGGTGTCAAAAAGGGTTGTTGTTTTTTTTCCTTTTACAAAGCTCACTCATTTTAGAGCATGCATGAGTAAGATGGAGAAACTATTCTTTCAGCACAGCTTTTCACAAGATGCCAAGATATATAGCTATTGATAGGTATGCAAATGCACCCAAGGTTTCAATAAAATACAAACAAGAGACAAAGGAATGTAAAACCCACACAGACAAAAGCCACAAATTACTTAACCTTTCTAAAACATGTTAAGCTCCATCCCTAGTGGATTGAAAATGGAGTGCTATATTGTGTTAGAAATTTAAGACATAAAAATCACAATGTGCTTGATTTTCTTTTTGTTCGTGATCTTTACAAAATCCTTATTAACTGAACAAAACTGATTCTGTTATTTAGCTCACGTCTTACCAGTAATAGTTCAAGGTAAGTTGCCTTCAGATACAGTACTGTATTTCCCTGTTCCTCGAGGGCTTACAGTCTAACAGGCTGATGTAGAAACTAGTGTGGGCTTTACGAGCCCATAACACCACGTCTAAACACATTTTTACAATCCTTCCCATGCAAAAAAGACTTAAACTCCGGCGGAAAAACTAGCACCCAATTAACGCCACACATATTTAAATCAATACTAATTATTTAAATGTAGGTAAATGAATTTTAATCTGCTAAACTGGTATGCAAATCATGGCTACGCCCGATGCAGAGACAGGCATAGATGATTTCACAACCAGCTATAGCGCCAAATTTTTACTGCAGGGTCTAAGTAGAAGTAAAACTTTAATGCTGCCCCTGACAGTATTTTGATAGCTTCTGGTGCTTTCCCTGATGCCTAGATCATCTTCTCCCCAGATGATCAGGCATTGGGCAAAGCCCCCAATGCCATTAAAACACTGTCGGGGCTGTGCCAACAAAAAAGAATCCCTGGCGCCCCGCCCCCCCGACAGTAGGAGACAGATAGATCGTCTCCTGCAGCTATGGAACCTGGCTGCTCCTGCTCCCTGTGACCAGCAATAGCCCTTATGAGCATTTTTATATCAGAATCTCTGTTTTCATATTAATCTCATTTTGGCAGTACAGTAAAAAATAATGCAAATTAGCCAATGGTGCCTGGAGAGCAAGTCAAATTAGCGCAGACTTCTTATGCACATGTGTTTGGCTTGCTCTCACAGTTTAATGCTGCGGTGGCTCATTTACATGTGCAGGGTTACCGCGGTGGGCATTTGCAGACCCCAACCTTCCTGCATTGCACGTTGAAATGTGTGTGTTGTCAGGAACGTTAAAAAATTGATCCAGCTCCGTCTTTCTGCATCGGTCTGTAAGTTTGTGCCTGAGACAATCAGGGGTTAAATGACTTGCCCAGTGCAACAAGGAGTTTCAGTGGGATTCAAACCCTGATCTTTCAATTCACAGGCTATTCCTCCACTCAAAAATTAAAGTACCAAAGCAGCTTGTTGGAGCATGTGAGCATGAATCCCATTACCTCTTGCATGCAAAATGAACCCTCTACCATCTGAGCTAATTCCCCTTTTGTTTCCCATTACCTTCTGACACAATTAAATCCTCAACCAGCCTTATACACCATCAGTGGCAGATTGAGATATTATAAACAGAGGCCTGGGTCATTCCATTTCCTTGTCTGCTCTTCCTTCCACATGTCCTCTCTCTTCCTCTCTCTTCCTCTCCCTGGCTTTCCCCCCTGTGCCTTCTCTGTCTCTATCCCCTCCTTTCGGGGGGGGGGGGGGGTGCCAGAAATATCAACAGCAAGAATCATGGAGTTGCTATTAAAATGTGGAGGAGTAGCCTAATGGTTAGAACACTGGCTTGGAAACAAGAGACCAAGGTTCACTTACCACTAGTACTCCTTGTGACCTTGTGCAAGTTACTTAACCCTCCATTGCCTCAGAAAAAAAGAATATGTTCTTAATGACCCTGTTTGATATGCATTACCATGTTTAAGTTACAATATAAACTTGCTTTGACCGAAACGATAAAGCAGTATAAAAAAACTATTAAATAAATGCTGTTGTTGAGCTGATGCCAACTCCTGGAAACCCTGTAGATAGTCGTGACTATTTCCTGGATTTTCTCGGCAAGGTGCAACTAGAAACAGATTGCCAGGGCTCTTTTATGTGCAGTAAGCCCTACATAGTATGGTCTTCCAAGGTGATCTCCCATCCAAGTGTGATTTCTCTAGGTAAATTTAAGGGTTAAAGCAATAAATCACAAGTTATTTTAAATTTCAGGTTGGCTGAATGGTTAATTTTAGGCAGATAAAATGATTTCTGATCAAAAGTTGATAAGTTAAACAGGGGCGGCCCAAGGGGGGTGCAGGGCTATGTGCGGAGACTCATTGCGGGCAGGGGCGGCCCAAGGGGGGTGCGGGGCCATGTGTGGAGACTTGGTGCGGGGCCTCATTTGCATAAGTGGCCTTATTTCCATAAATATTTGCATAATGTTACCATACACTAACTTTTAGTAAACATGTCTCTTAATGAGTGTATGGATAAAGAAAGTCTAAAAGATTTCTACATTACTATAATCCAGTGCCAACCGCCAGGCACATTAGGAACTACTACAAACGCTGCCCATTTAGAACCCATAGCAAACCCGCCGTATCCTGACAGCATTACCAGGACTCACAAAGCACCATACCCTACCTATCAAAAGGCAACACTGCAAATATTAAACCAATACATTTCAGAGAATACTGGGGAAAGAGAAAAAGTTGCAATGTCAAATAGGAATTACATAAATAGAATACCTCAGCTCAGTTACACATGCAGAACATAGACCATCACCAAACAAGGAATCACAATTTAGAAACAGGAAGGCAATAATTAAACTGGGAACCCCAAAAGCCAAACTTGGAATGTACAACACTGTAGAAATAAAACTATAAATTAATTTCCTCTTGTACCAAACAAAGCGCAGACATTAATGATGCACATTTCCCAGAGCTTTCATGTTCCAGTTAATAAATTCAAAATAAAGAGATATCTTTCTACCTTTTGTGCATTTTTTTCAGTTGCAATTGCTCCAGCCACTTTCTTCTGGTTTCTTCATGTTTTCTGCTAACTGTCCATCGTCTGCTGTCCATTTGTTCTTTCTTCTCTCTTCTAGTTTTTTTTTTCCATTCTCTCTCTTTACCTCTGCTTTGACATACTAATCTTTCTCCATTTGCTCTTTCCTCATTCCTATTTCATCCACACAAATTTTACCCCTCCATCCTCAATCCCCACTTACCCTCCCAATACCCGGCCAATTGTAGATTTTTCATCCCTCCCACACAAAATATTTTTCCCCTCTCCATTTTACTCTCCCAGCCCCATCCCATTCTAATCCTCCCCCAACATCAGCTCCCTTCTAGTTCCAGTCTCACCCAGCATCCATTCCCTTCTAGTCCCTGCATCAGCCCATTTCCAGTCCTAGCCCCCCATCAACCCATTTCCAGTCCTAGCTCCCCCATCCATTTTCAGTCTGAGTCCCTTCATCAGCTCATTTCCAATCCTAGCCCCCATCAGCCCATTTCTAGTCATTTCCTAGCCCCACCATCAGCCCATGTCAAATCCTAGCTCCCCTCCACTCAGCCCAATTCCAGTCCAAGCCCCCCATGAGCCTACTTCCAGTTCTAGCCCCTCCATGAGTCCATTTCAATTCAAGCCCCCACCACAGCCCATTTCCAATCTTAGCTCCCTCCAACAGCCCATTTCCAGTCCTATCCTAGCTGCTCCATCAGCCCATTTTCAGTCCTAGCTCCCTTCCCTCACAGCCCATTTCCATTCCAAGCTCCCTCCCCATCAGCTATTTGAAGTTCAAGTCTCCCCTTCCACTCAGCCCATTTCCAGTCATAGCAACCCCCCAACCCATTACCAGTCCTAGCCCCCCATCAACCCACTTCCAGTCCTAACCCTCCATCACCCCATTTTCAGTTTAAGCCCCCCCCCCTATAACCCATTACCAGTCCTAACCCCCCATCAGCCCACATCCAGTCTTAACCCCATCAGCCCATTTCCAGTCAGCCCCCCATAGCTCATTGCTAGTCCTAACCCCCCCCCCATCAGCCCACAGCCCATTACCAGTCCTAACCACATCAGCCCTCCTCAAGTCCTAACCCCTCCCCATCAGCCCATTTCCTGTCCTAGCCCCCCATAGCCCATTATCAGTCCTAACCCCCCCATAGCCCATTAGCAGTCCTAACCCCTCATCACCTCATTTCCAGACAGCCCCCATCAGCCAACAGCCCATTACCAGTCTTAACCCCCCCCCCATAGCCCATTTCCAGTCCTAACCCCCCCAACAGCCCACAGCCCATTACAAGTCCTAACCCCTCCCCATCAGCCCATTTCCTGTCCTAGCCCCCCCATAGCCCATTATCAGTCCTAACCCCCCCATAGCCCATTACCAGTCCTAACCCCCATCACCCCATTTCCAGACAGCTCCCATCAGCCCACAGCCCATTACCAGTCTTAACACCCCCCCTATCGCCCATTACCAGTCCTAACCCCCCCCCCCAACAGCCCACAGCCCATTACCAGTCCTAACCCCTCCCCATCAGCCCATTTCCTGTCCTAGCCCCCCCATAGCCCATTATCAGTACTAACCCCCCCCATAGCCCATTACCCGTCCTAACCCCCCCCCCCCCATAGCCCATTACCGGTCCTAACCCCCCATCGCCCCATTTCCAGACAGCCCCCATCAGCCCACAGCCCATTACCAGTCTTCACACCCCCCCTCTAGCCCATTCCCAGTCCTAACCCCCCCAACAGCCCACAGCCCATTACCAGTCCTAACCCCTCCCCATCAGCCCATTTCCTGTCCTAGCCCCCCCATAGCCCATTATCAGTCCTAACCCCCCCATAGCCCATTACCAATTCTAACCCCCCATCGCCCCATTTCCAGACAGCCCCCATCAGCCCACAGCCCATTGCCAGTCTTAACCCCCCCCCACCCCCCGGCCATTACCCCTCCTAAACCCTCCCCCCCCCCCCCCCCATCGGCTTATGGCAAAATTTAAAAAAAAAAAAAAAAAAGCTGGCTCTGGCTGCTGCCGCTGCCACTGCAGCAGCGGCAGAATGAAGTGTCCCACGGGGCCTCCTCTGCACACTGAGCCCCTCTGCAAGGGATTTCAGATTCGCGAAGGGAGAGTGTCTCCCTCACGTCTCTGTTAAACCTGCAGGGGCTAATGGGAAATTTCCCATCAGCCCCTCACGTCTAAAGGGGCAGATGGGAAATTTCCCATTAGCCCCTGCGGGCTTAACAGAGACGCGAGGGAGACACTCTCCCTTCGCGAATCTGAAAGCCCTTGCAGAGGGGCTCAGCGTGCAGAGGAGGCCCCGCGGGACACTTCATTCTGCCGCTGCCGTGGTGGCAGCGGCAGCGGCAGCAGCCAGAGCCAGCTTTTTTTTTTAATGTAATTTAAAAAATAGCAGAATGTTCTTTGCGCGGGGCCCCCTGAAACATGGGGTCTTGTGCAAAAAACATTCTTGCTCAATGGACGGGACGGCCCTGATTGCGGGGCCTCATTTGCATAAATATTAACATAATGTTAACATGCCTCTTAATGAGTGTCTGGATAAAGAAAGACTACCAGATTTCTACATTACTATACTCCAGTGCCAACTGCCAGGCACATTAGGAAGTACTACAAACACTGCCCATTCAGAACCCATAGCAAACCCGCCATATCATAACAGCACTACCGAGACTTACAAAGCACCAAATCCTACCTATCAAAAAGGCAACACTGAAAATATTAAACCAATACATCTCCTACTGGGGAAAGAGAACAAGTGACACTATCAAATAGAAACTGCATGAACAGAATACCTCAGCTCAGTTACACATGCAGAATAGACCGTCAGCAAACAAAGAACAAGGGATCAAAATTTAGAAATAGAAAGATAATAATTAAATTGTGAACCCCTAAAGTTAAACTTGGAATGTACAACAACACTGGAGAAATAAAACTATAAATTAATTTCCTCTTGTACTAAACAAAAAGCAAAGATGTTAGTGATACACATTTCCCAGAGCTGACATATTCTAGTTAATAAATTCAAAATAAAAAAAGTATTTTCTACCTTTTGTTGTTTGGGCATTTTATTTTTCAATTGCAATTGCTCCAGCCACTTTCTTCTGGTTTCTCCTGTCTTCTACTAATTCTCCATTGTCTGCTGTCCATTTGTTCTTTCTTCTGTCTTCTAGATTTTTTCCATTCTCTCTTCTACATCTGCTTTAACATACTGATCTTTCCCCTTTTCCTCTTTCCTCCATTTCTTTCTTTATTCCTTTATCATCCATTCAAATTTCACCCTTCCATCCTCAATCCCCAATTACTCTCCCAATATCCAGCCACTTGTAGATTTTTCTTCCCTCCCAAACAAAATATCTTTTCCCCCCTCCATCCTCATTCCCCCAGCCCCTTTCCCTTCTAGTCCTCCCCCAACATCAGCCCCACCCAGCATCTTCCCTTCTAGTTCCATACTCCCATCTCCCTGCATCAGCCCATTTCCAGTCCTAGCCCCCCATCAGCCTTTTATAGTCCTATTCCAGCCTCCAACAGCCCATTTCCAGTCCAAGCTCCCCCCATCAGCCCATCTGCAATCCTAGCCCACCCATCAGCCATTTCCAATACTAGCCCCCTATCAGCCATTTCCAATCCTATTCCAGCCCCACATCAGCCCATTTCCAGTCCTAGCTCCCCCATCAGCCCATTTCCAATCCTAGCCCTCCCCCTACTCAGCCCATTTCCAATCTTAGCCCCTCCCCCCACTCATCCCATTTCCAATCTTAGGCCCCCCAGCCCATTTCAAGCCCTAGACCCCCCTCCCCGAAGAGCCCCGCGGCAGGTTTTAGAGGCCCCGGCTCACCTTACTACAGCAACTCCTGGTAGGCTCAGAAACACCTCCCTACAGCCGCCGAAGTGAAGAGCATTGTTTTTCTTCACTTCAGCAGCTGTGTTGTAATGTAGATTGCTGGTGTGCTGAGTGCCAGGACACAGGAAATGTCCTTTGACCTCCGGCACGCCAGCAATCTACATTGGAGTGGAGGAGTGGCCTAGTGGTTGGGGCAAGGTACTTCAGGCCATGAAGGTTGAGGGTTCAAATCCCACTAGAGGACAGCAACCTTGGGCCGGAAGGACTGGGGTTTCTAGTCCCACAGGTGCTCCTTGTGGTCTTGGGCAAGCCACTTAACCCTCCATAGCCCATGTTCCCTGTAAAATAGTTATCTCCAAGTTATAATACCCTGTTCAATGTAATTTCAGTTTGTTCAATGTAAACCACCTTGATATCATGAAAGGCAGTATATAAGAAATGTTAAATTAAAAAAAAAAATAATAAATTACAACCCAGCTGCCAAAGTGAAGAAAAACAATGCTCTTCACCAGGAGCTGCTATAGAGAGGTGAGGCGGGAGCCAAACATATGCAGGATGTTGTTGGCATGGGGCCCCCTGAAGCACGGGGCCCTGCACAAACAACATTCTCACACAATGGATGGGCCGGCCCTGGGTTTAAAGGAGAATAGCCACAAGGTACATTGGAAGTGTATTTATGTTTTAATTCTATTGCACCAATATTCAGCACTATTTAATTAAAAATAATCACTTAAGTCAAGCCAAGGAATAGCAGGTATAAAGATAATTAAATAACTTACAGCATCAAAGTATCTTTATCCGAATATATTCATTAGCAATGATTTAATTGGTTCTCTCTTTGAATAATTGGTTAAAGTGAACCAGATAAGTTATATGGTTCACTTTAACCAGATACGAGTGCATACTATTGACTGTGATGCTGGCAATGAAGACTAGTAGTGTAGTTCTTTTGTAATCCAGATCAGTTATATTCTTTATGTGCTCCGATTCTCCTTGGAATCCCTGAGGCTACTGTGGGAAGGGAGTGGACTAAAACAAAAGTTTACCTTTTTGGCTTGCTGCAAATTGAAAGACCAACATTTCCATACATAGTAACATAGTATATATGATGGCAAATATAGACCAGTATGGTCCATCTAATCTGCCCAGTAAGGTGGCTAGAGTAGGCATATCTGCCGCTCTGTGCAGATCACCCCCCTCTATGCCTTTGTTTAGGGTTGTAGCTGGTAATCCGTGCAGGTCATTCCTCTTTATTTGTTGAGGTAATTTTATGATAAGATACCAATGCTGAAAGTCCAAGAAAGTGTCTATTTTATTTATTTTCAAAAATAAGAGCCCCAAAGAAGGGACGGGCCGAATGTGTACCTGATTCTGCACCCATAGGAGCTGAACGTTCCCGCGGGTGCAGAATCGGGCACATAAATGGGCTGGCTGTGCCCCGATTTCACAGTGTGGGACATTGACTTACCTCCCTGTACAGCCCTGCCTATGCTCCTGCTGGAGCGTCCGTGCCATGACATCCCATCGCCATGGCACTGGGATGCCCAGCAGGAACACAGGCACCCTGCCACCAGCGCCACTCTTCTTTCCATGCCACCTGGACCTCTGTGGGGGGCATCCATGGCCAGGATTATGAGGCGGGAGTCCTCCTGTGGCTGCTCCTCTGTTGTTGTGGGTCTGCCCGGGCCAATTCCCCCCAGTGATGGGATGGGAAGACCCACATCTGACCTTCCGCCATCAGATGTACAGGGTTGTGACCTGAATCGGCCCTGTACATCTGGGTTGTGTGTCCTGCCCCTGCTCCATCCAGTCCCTGCCCTGTCACTGCCCCCTCCCACCCCCATCCAGAGCTCTCTGCACAGAGGCCTTGTACGTGTGGGGAGCTTTGGATACAGAATTGGGTCCCTGCGAATAGCGGGGGTTGGACATCCAAGAGGGATGTCCATCCCCGCTATTCTCTTCTCTGCATGACCCCCTTAGTGTGCAAATTCAAATGACCAAATTTACACCTGTTTGAAAATATTGTTGTAGAGACTGTTTGGATGTTACTGTGTGAGCAACAGCACCATCCAGTGTCCCTACTAGATTACTACAATGAAGATTATAGAAAAGCTTAATATTTTCCAGAATAGGAAACGTTCTTGCTGCCAGTCACTTCATTTTGGGAGGAGACTCCTCTGGGAGGGAAAATCCAAGTTCATATTTAAACCACTCCCAAAGACAGAACTCTTGTTTTTGGCACTCAGCCCCTGTACCAGAAGGGAGCAAAAATGTCTGCCCAACGGGAGGGTGTCTTTTGCACACAGCCATTCAAAGAACCATAGTGAGCAATAGGCATCAAAGCAAAAAGCACAGGAGAAGAGAACAGATGGTTGATGTTTGTGCAAAACCAGCCAGTACCTCGTTATCTTGAAAGAGAGTACTGTAGTTCATACGGGGCAATTTCTCCAAATGGATTAGTTTTCCACATACTATGGCAGTCATGGACCTCATTCAGAATATGTGGAATATGATCTTAAGTCTCTCAAGTTTACTACTTACAATTGCCATAATACTTGCATCGTGCCAAAGAGATCTTTCTTCTGGAGTTTATAACATGTATAGGTAACTTGTCAAAGTGTGATTGTAACTTCTTCTTAATCAGGCCCATGGCTCCCAATACAATGGGAAATATTTATTTATCTTTCTGCCACATTTTCTTGGTCTCTGACTGCATTTCTTGGTATTTCAGTATCTTTTCTCTCCTTTGGATCTGACATCTTTATTATCAACGCTGTTCTGGAGTTTCTCTCCTCTATCACTATGTCAGGTTTCCTTTCACCCAGCTTTTTATCCTTTGGAATGGGAATGTCCTATTACCATAACTTATTCATTCTCTGTTATTCTCTTAGGGTCATGATTTCAGTGCTTTTCCGGTACAGTAATGTTATAGTGTTTATAAAGTTTCCAATGGATGAGGCATGCCACATTGTTGTGCCTTTCTGTATGGAATTTTTCTGCCATCAGAACTTTGCAACCAGCTACAAGATCAGCAACTGTTTCCAGCTTTTTCTTACAAAATTTGCATTTGTCTGTTTTACCAGTTTTTGCTATGCTCACTGTGAACCATCTCATCTGTAATCCACTATCCTCGGCTCATCTTTAGGTTTCATGCCCGTGAAAGAGGTTCAAGAACAATACTAACAATTAAGTCTTCCAGTCCATCATACAGCAGTATTTTAAGGAGAAGCAAAACCTTTTTTGAAATCAGTGGATATATATCTTTCCTGATATGGCTAGAGTATGCAAGCAGGATTTTGTTAAGCTGAAGCCTTGGGTCTGGACGTCAGGGACCTCCTTTTTTCTTAAATTGTCTTGTAAGGGTTTGTTACCCATTTTAGGAATATGCATATTTTCACTGGCTCTATTCATTTGAAAGATTTCTGTGGGAAGAATGTCCTTTTAGTTAAAATTTTGATATATGTCTCTTTTTTTGGATGGGGTTTACTGAATCTTTCTGACAGTTAATACTTGGATTCAGGGCTATTACCACTTAATTTAGATCTTTCTTTTTTCTAGTCTGCTTTTGCCCCTCATGATATGTACTGGATATAAAATTGAGGGACTTTCTTATCTTCCTTGTTTCTATTACAGTAGTTTATGTACATGTTCCTGTATTTATATTATTTGTAAATCAATATGGAAATGATTAATAAAATAGAAGAAAAATAAAAAGGAAGACTGTGATAAAATAAGGAAACTAGTTAGAAGAAAACTAAGCGGCGCAGTTATCTGCATGACATATAGAGATTGCTTGAAAATATCTTCTTGGAAGCCCAGACAAAATGTGTTTCATAAATTAATAAAGGTTGAAAAAAGAACAAGCATCTGTCAGCATGGTTAAATGATGCTGTGCAAGAAACTATTAAAGCCAATAAGCCATCCATTAAAAAATAAAAAGCAGGATGTAATAGGGAAAATATGAAAGCACAAAAGCACTGATAAATTAGATATGAAACATTAAAAAGCAGGCAGGAAAGAATTTAAGAAGACTTGCCAAAGAGAAAAAAAAATCTTTCTCAAGTAAACAAAAACAAGAAACCTATAAGAGAGTCAGCTGGGTCATTAGATGACCAGTGGATAAAATGTGAACTCAAAGAGGATAAAGTGACAGCAGAAAAATGAAATGATGTATTTCTTTCAGTCTTTACTGTGAAGATTCTAAAAGAGATACACTGAAGTGATTTAATGTGTTAGCATGTGCTAATGCCATTAATGCACATTGGGGCCTTTGTACTAAAGTATTTTAATGTTAATGACCCTTGGTAACTGCCACTGTGTGCTAAGAGCAGCCAACATGGTAAAAATCTCACACTAGCTGCTCTTAAGGTCATGCTTACTAAAATACATTACCAGGGTTGGACCAGGTATGTGTGTGATTTCAGCACAATGCTAAAAAGTACCATGGGGCCTCCAAACTAAAAATCCCATACTACCCTGGCAGCACACGTTGAGGTGAGGACTGGGCAGACAGGGGTGTTCCTGACATGCCACGACTAATGCAGATTTTAGTCTCCTGTGCTAACCATGCTTCACACAGGTAGTGTAGGTGCAACTAATGCCACCTCAGTGGGTGATGTTAGTTGCATCTGTGGCCCATTTGTTGTGTTAAAGCATGGCTTGTCTGCACTAACTGCAGGGGGAGGGTGGATGTAAATATCCCCTTGCTGTTAGCTAGAAGCCCCATGCTGGTAACTTGGCTCACATGCATGTTACTGGTGCAGGGCTCAGTAAATATGCCCCTTTTCACACTGAGATCAGGGAACTCCTGGGTAAGATCTGAGGGGAGGGCTCAGCAGGGTGGGGGAAGGGTCTGGGTTAGGACCTTTTGGGGTTCTGTCTGATTGGGGGTAGAGGGGTCTTGGAGGAGAGCCTGTATTGTTGAGTTGCTTTCCCAGGGGAAGATTCTGAAGGGGGTGTTTGAGGGGGTATGCTGATCAGTAGGCAGCTCTCAGATCAGGGGACTTTGATCAGAGGGAGTAGGATCGGAAATTGGGAGAGCCGCAACATTGCAACCATTGCTGCTATCTTCTTGCCACATTCCTGTGGTGACAAGGTCGCATTCTCTGCTTGGCAAGTAGCATTGGTGTACCTGCATTATTTGCCCAGACAGAGAGCGTAAGCCCATGCCGTAAGTGAGCTTCATGCAGGACATATGCTTGGCACACCCCTGCATTCACTGCAAAGGATTTGCATTTACTGCACCTTAACCTTTGCAGTTAAGGTTCAGTAAAGGCAAACATGAACCATACTTAGTAAACTGGCCCCGTTATTAGTAAATAGGTCCCATTGCATAAACTAGGACCTGGGATAAATGTTGCTCAGTTCACGGCAGTCATCCAAAAAGAAGGGTGACACCATCAATCAATAATAACGTCAAAACACTATGACAAAATGTTGGATAAAGCATTTATAAAAATGATGATAGGTAAGGAACTCAGTATGGGTGTCCCCGCCAAATTTGAGCAAAGGCTGTGGGCACTAACTACTCCTTCCAGTTTCATTCATGGGTCTTACCTTAAGAGAGTTCATTTGTTTTTTGAGTTTTTAATGGATATAAAAATTGTACTTAGCTGAATAAGGCAGTTAATGCTACAAAAATCCCAGCTGTGAAACCAAAGACCTAGTGCCCAGCAACAGAGTAGTTCCCTTTAATAAATCTAGCCCTATGAGTCTGTTTGTATGGACCACTGAGGTGTTAAATGTGTTTTGCTTTTTAAGTAGTCTGTCTTGTCTTATCCTTGGAAAAGACACAATATCAATAAATAATTTCATAAATAAATGAGTTATAGGAGAACTAGAAATGTTACAGAGAATATTAATAAAAATGATACAGGACACTGAATGACTTCTTTATGAAGAAAGGCTAAACTGGCTATCAGTGCATTTAGAATTGCTGTAGGTCAGTGTCAGGGATGTGAATGAAAAACATCTTCAAGCTATTTTTTGACGCTTCTCTTTTTAAACATTTTTCACTGTTTCAACCTTCTTTGCTAGTAAAAAGATACAAATGTGCATTGGAGCTTTTTAATGTGTGGAAGTCATCTTTATGCGTGCTAATTCATAGGTAAATCGATGTTGCCTGCACTCATTTTTTATGGTGTAACCTGAACCAAATGCTTGCTAAAGAATGCAAATCTCTACATAGCATAATTTGTGATAGCCAACACGTTTACATTAACAATTCCATTATTGCAAAATTGAAGCTACACCTGCCAGAGACACAGTTAAGTTTATGCATTACCCTTAGCATGAAAGCAAATGTGTTAATGCAAAAACCTGATTTTAATGCATGAAAAAGATTTTACTCTTTTTTGTCACTAGTATCTTAATGGCACTGTGCTAATGTAGCTTTTAAAATCAGCACTTTAACCTGTGCTAATGGAGACTTGCAATATATTTTAGTTCATTGGCTCCTCCAGAGTTCAGACAGAAAAGAATGTAGAGTATCAGAGTACCTCTAATTATGAACTGATTTCGGCCTTTGTATGACTGTGTTTCTCTCTATAATTTTTGTGGGGGATATTCAAAGTGATTAGCAGTGTTAGTAGATCTGCTAACCACATTAATCAGGCTGACTGGGATATTCAGTGGCAGTAACACAGTGCTGCTGAATACCCATAGCTGCCGTCACTCTATGCCCCAATGTTAACCAGTTAGCATCAGGACGTCCGGGGGCCACTTCCGGCGATAACTGGGCAGCAGCAAATTTGAGCCACTGCCCGGTTATCACAAAGCGGCGAAAGTTAGGAACCTGACAGTACATCCCAACTTTTGCCATCAAGGTTGCCCCATATACAAGCCTCACCACTAAATGATGACAGCTGAAGAGGTTTCTCATATGGAATCTTCCAATAGACAGCTCTGAAAGATGCGTACTGGAAAACAAATTGGCAGTAGTTTGCAATATTTTATTATGCATCAGAGGTAAGCTTGGTTTCTCTTGTGGCATTGCATTTTATGAATGCCTTGTAAATTCACTTGTGCACATCATAAATCCATAAATTACACAAAAAGAAGCTTGATAGCACTGAAAGCACGTTGTTACCTGCAAGACTGAAACGTGTGTTTCCCTTGACGGTAGCCATTTAAATAAAGCTCCTGCAGTCAGAGGCATTACCTGACTCTGTGGTGAAAGATATCTTTGGTCCTGCCTCTTCAAACTAGGTGGTCTGGTAACAGCAGGCTCTGCAGGAGCAGCATGGGAGTTAGAAAAATTGAATTAGTCACCTATGGAGAACAGAAATCATTTTGTTTTATGTGCGGGGTCAATATAGTGCTGTAAAACAGTTTCATCTTGAGGAGTTTAATAGGCCATAAAGCAGCATTCTTGATTCCTAAATGTTAAATTGCTGGAACAGAAACAATTAAATTGCATGTGCCTTCCTAAATGAGTCTAATAGGAATATGAAGTTGTATATGATTTCATTCAGAGAGGGCATTAAGTGATGGGAAAAATATTTGGTTTATTTCACATCATTTTTGGCTTTTTTGGCCAATGTTTTCTGTACATTTTAGAAATTAATGTATATACAATTTAATTATAGCATGTAAACATGTTTTAACATGCAAATATCAACTTTATGCTCATTAATTTGGAGGTTTTTTGTGCACAAAGTCAATTTAGCATATTCTTTACGTGCATAAAATTTTCCAAAGCAAAAGCACAGATCGAATACACATCTGTGGAACATAGGATCTATCTATCCATCTGTCTATGTATCTAGTACCCAGTCCCACATGGAGGTGAAAGGTAGCAATGATGTCCATTTATCAAGGTTTGCTATTTTCTCCCTCTTCCAGTTGGAAGACGAATAAAGGTCAGAAACAATTCTTCTAAATAAATAATTTAAGAATTAACAAGTTCCAGAAACATATTACTAATATGATATTACTGGATGCTATTCTAGTTTATTTTTTAAGCATCATGCAAGGTTGACTGAAAAAAAAAAGCGAACGTATTATCTACAGTTCTGGTTGCTGAGTACTTCTAAATACAAGTGCTCCAGTGGTTGCAATGATACCATTCAGCTGACTGCATAATACCTCAATGGATGCCTTGTCAACATGCTGAGCTAGGTTGAAGTTTCAAGAAAAAGAAAGGTAAAACTAAAATTCTGAAATACCCTTCAAATCATCTTGTTCACAAAAATGTGAAATGTTGCATTTTTTTTTGTTCTGATAGCGAAAAAAAACACAAGAGCATTAGTTCATTCAAAATAATCTGCCTAAACTAGCTGACTTAATTGTTTTTATGACAGTGCCTCTTATACATTCTTTTGCTATCATAATTAGGGGTAATTTTATAACTGAATGCACATATTAGGGATATGCATTCATTAGTATTCATTTGGTTCATTATACTGTCTTAAAAAATGTTGTGACCATAATGAACAGAAAGATGATGAAATGCTAACAGACAATGGTAACATAGCAATAATGGGTGATTTCAATTACCCCAGTATCGACTGGGTGAATGTCACAATAGGACAGGTTAGAGAGAGAAAGGAGCCCTTTTACTAAACCCCGCTAACCAGTTAAAGCATGTTTTCCTCTTCGGGAAATTAATAAGTCACAGGATAGGAGGCAGTGTCCTATTGTGTCTTGGGAACTGGTTAAAAGATATAACAGAGGAGCATGTTTATTGAAGGGCGCGCTGGTAGAGCATTTTTGAGCCATGAAACTGCTACAGAGGCCCATGCTAATGTTAGGGGGTCCTGTGTGTCCATTGCACTGCCTTTCACTCATTACTAATGTGCAGCACTGCGCCACACAGGTGCACTTAACACCACCCACTGAGGTGGAGTTACGTGCACTCACACTAAGTGCAACATTCACAGTTAGTACTTGTCCAAAATGCCCATGCTAACCATGATGTGACATCACTACTCATGTTCCACCTCTAACGCATCCAGTCCCCAACGAATTGTGTGCTACCCAGGTGGCAGGGAATTTTTAGCATGGGGCCCCATGCTAAATATTAGTACTTGCCATCCCCGTGATTGTAATATCAAACTCTGGGTACTATCTAGCCCTAACCTAGATTTAGTTTGTTGCAATTTCTGTTCAATACTTAATGTTTATAGTTAAATTGTTTCATGTAATTGATTCTGTACTGTTGCTGTACATATCAAAAGTTGTTTAAGGTAAACCGCATTTGATCTTTTGGAAAAAACGGTATAGAAATTCTAATAAATAAATGCTATTAGCAAGGCATGCATACCATGCAGCAAACCGCACACTAACAGTTAGTGCATGTAAGTAAACATACAGGGCCAACCTGTCCACTAGGTAGGCTAGGCAGCTGCTTAGGATGTCAGACCACGGAGGGTGGCAGGGCGCTTTGTGCCACCTCTTTGGTGCCCGCAGCAGGCCATATGCTTTGATACACATGGCTTGCCATGGCACCAAAGCAGCAACACAAAGTTGCCAGTTTTAAACTGCTGCCGCTGCCAGCCTCCCAAAAGATAGAATCAGTGACGGCAGCTGCAAGGGGTGGTGGGGCGGCTTGGCATGCAGGGGGGAGATCGTCAAGGCCGGGGCTCCTGTCTAGGGCAGTAGAAACCATCGAGATGGCCTTGTAAACATGCTCTAAAGAGTAGGGCTAAATGGTCAATTTTCTCCATGGAGAAAAGTAAATAATGGAATCCCCCAGGGATTTGTGCTGGGTTCACTGCTTTTCATCATATCTATAAATGCCCCAGAAATGGTAGTGAGTGAGGTGATCAAATCTGCATATGACCCAAAATTATTCAAAGTTGTTAAATCACAAGAGGATTGTGAAAAATCGCATGAGGACCTTGAGAAATTAGGAGACTAAGCATCCAAATGGCAGATGAAATTTAATGTGGACAAGTATAAAGTTATACATTTAGGGATGAACAATCCAGGCTATAGCTACACAATGCAAGGTTCCATAGTAGGTGTCACCACCTAGGCAAAGGATCTAGGGGTCATCAAGAGTAATGCATTGAAATCCCCTGCTCGGTGTGCAAGAAAGCTAATAAAATGGTAGGAATTGTCAGGAAAGGAATGAAGAATAAGACATAAGATATTATAATGTCTCTGTGGGCTATGTTTACTAAATCGCGTTAGTGCAGTTCGCGGTAGGAGCCGCGGTAGTGAAAGAAACCCCAAATAAGGACATGGGCGGTACAGCGTTACCACTACCGCGCGTTAGCAAAATTAACGAGCGCTACCGGGCGCCGTGCCACGTTACTGCGCGTTAATCATAAGAAGACGTACAGACACAAAGCACTGAAACAGAGCTGTAGCACAATGGTTACGGTACTGACCGCTGTTACAGGCAGCATGGGTTCGAGCCCCCAGTGTGCCTAACACAGAAGGCTATCTCAGGCATCACCCTGTACATTACAGAAGGAAAGAGGAGGCATGCTTTTCGTTACGCTGAGTATTGGTGTCAGAAAAACACCCTCGGAATGTGCCTAGCCACGTACATTGGTACGTGCGTAGCGACGCGCGTACATTCGTGCGTGGGTACGTGTTTGCTTACGTGCGTGGGTACGTGTGTTTTTACCAGTGTGGGCATCTTATATTACAGACTTTGTAGGGCGTCCTGCACCTATGCATTATGCTAACAGATGTACGTGTGATGGCCTATGGCTTATCAGAGCCTGTGAGCAGGTGCTGGTGTTTCACAGGGTTGGATTGGGCCAGTCACACCCATGATGCACTGCACATGCAAAGCAGCTGTCCACAGATACACACCATGGGGAATGCACCCCCACAGCACCTCGGCCTGGTAGGGGGTACCGACTGCGTGTTGTACTGGCACAGAGCAGCTACACACCGTCACATTGTGCGGGTACTGTGCTCACCCTGAGGGTGCAGTGAGGCGCCCAGCACTAGGTCCACAGCACCGGCCATGGCGCAGGTCCAAAGCAGTGTTACTGTGTGAGATAGGTAGTTTCTGCAGGAACACCTTGGACATCTCTGTCTGTTTCAGTCAGGTACAGCCCCCATGCACCACCACCACACCCCTCCCCCAGGGCTGAGGGAGGCAAACAGGGTCTCCTATCAAAAGATCCACAGTCTACCGTGCTGCAACGGTGGCAGTAGAGGGGAACATGAACCCCAGTCCTGCTGGGGAACAGACACCCCACAGGGCAGTCAATGCAGCTCTGTACACAGCCATAACACAATAGCAGACAGACATTAGGCCTGGATATGGTATGCTGCACCCCACCACTATCTGATATTCCCCTGGTGCAAGCCATCAGCCACTGCACCCTGCAAGCCACTCCATCACAACACCTACCAGCTGTAAACAGTCTGCTAGTGCCCAGTGGAGATGCCTGCACCCAGAACTGGGATGTCAGCATACACAGCAGGCAGATACATCAGTGACTGGGCCCCAGAAGGAAACCCATATGTATCACATGAGAGAAATACTAGATAGCACTATGGGAGTGCCTAGCCATGCTGTGGTCACTGCACAGTCAGGGTGAGAGTGATCTCTCAGCAGGATATACTGAGGTCACCCTGTCTGTGTAGTTGGTGGCCGGGCACTACAATGTGCCTGTCACTGCCCTATGCCCTTTGCAGATGCACCCTGGCCAGGCCACCCTGTCCGGCCTTTACCCATGGTACCTTGCTCCTCATTATGCACATTGGCAGCCCAATACTGGCAACAGTGCTGGCAGTGTGGGCTGTTGAAGGTGTTTGCAGCCACCACACACTGGATAGACAGACAGCCACCCCCACACCTATGCCAGCATTGTGCTACTATAGAGGTGGTCAGCAGCCATACCACCACACCAGTCCTGGGCATAGTACAGGCATGGATATGGTACACAAGACTGTTGGGGGGTCACTCCCCAGGGTTGTGAACACTGTCAGAGACCAGACCTGCAGCACACACCGCAGACATCAGAATGATTGTTATGGTGGAGCTCAATGAGCAAAATGTGCTTAACGTAGGAATTGATATCTGCCAGTTATCAGAGGAAACGTTTGATAGCTGTGTACCATATACCCAGGTGTAGGGTGGCATTGCTAAGGTATGCAACTGCTAGTATTGGGAGATACAGGCAGGGCCCAATGTCTTGCCTCTCCAGCTGGCATTGGCCAATGGGGCCTGTGCCTGTTTCTGGTGTCTGTGTTTGGTGTGGTAAAATATAGGCCATGCGTATGTTCTCTGCACTACAGGAGTGTCTTTACTATCACTGTTTAGTGGTGGGTAGAACTATGGGGACTGGGTTGGCAGGAGCCCCAACTGGGATTTGAACCTGTGACCCTCTGGTCTTACAGGCACTGGCTGTGTCTGTTGCACCACACTGTGGCCACAGTGACTGTGCAGTCCCTGGAGTTAGTTAAACCGGCCTGACGAGTCAGAAACCCTGCTCTGCAACAGGTTTACTGTGGCCTCATTTACCTTGTATGCAGACAAAGGTGCACATAAACCGCAGAAATGACCTCACAAAAGGGGCACACACCCATAACCAAGCTGGGCAACAATGATATCATTGGGAAACATTACACCACACACCCAGGACAGCTCCTTTACAATGTAATGCTCTTTGCAAGGGTCTGCGGAGCGTAGACCCTTCCACACATCATTTCCTTTTATTTTGGTGCTTTCCAGGGAGTGTTGTTCCTTGTTGCCCATTGCTATCACTGTTGCCCAGCTGAATTCTGCTTTTTAAAATGTTTCTTGTGGTCATTTTTAACGTTTTATGTGATATTTTGTTCTGTGCACATGTATCACACTGCTCAGTTTTTGTGGGTTTCCCCGGTTTTCTGTACATTGCTGACGTAAATGGTTTCTCTTCCCTTTAAATGCCTTTAACGACAGGTTTTCATTTGCGTTGGAGGTGAGCTCTGACACTCCGCGCGTTAGTATGAGGGGAGCCTCTCTCCGCCCACTCTCCGCCCATTGACCCCTTCTCTCCGCCCACTCTCCACCTTCTGCGCTGTTTTAACGCGCCGCGGAGCTTTACGATCGTTAACTACGGTTACCGCGTGTAGTATGACGTTAACGGTCGTTAGCGCGTCGGTACGCGCGTTATACGGCACTTACGGTCATTAACGTCATACTACGCGCATTATTCACGTTTAGTAAACATAGCCCTGTGTCTCTCTATGGTGTCACCATACCTTCAGTATTGCATGCAGTTCTGGCTGCCACATCTAAAAACAGATAAAGCAGAACTGAAAAGGTGCAGACAAGGGTGACCAAAATGGTAAGGGGGATAGGATACCCCTATGAGGAAAGACTTAAAAGGTTAGAGCTCTTCAGCTTGGAAAAGAGAAGGCTGAAAGGTGATACGATAGGTTTAAAGAATAACGGCGGAGTAGACCAAGTAAACATGAGTTGGTTGTTTACCCTTTCAGAAGGTACAAAGATTAGGGAACATACAATAAAGCTACAAAGCAGTGCACTTAAGACTAATCAGAGGAAATATGTTTTCACTCAATGCATAACTAAACTCTGGGAATTTGTTGCCAGACTATATTAAAGCTGTAGGTGTAGCTGTGTTTAAAAAAGGTTTGGAGAAAAACCAGGAGAAAAAGTCCATAAACCATCATTAAAGTGAACTGGGGAAAGCCACTGCTTATTCCTGGAATAAGCAGCAAAGAATCTGTCTACCTTTTGGGAACCTGACAGGTACTTATGACCTGGATTGGCCACTGTTGGAAAAAATATGCAGGGCTTCATGAACCTTTATCTGACCCAGTATAGAATAGTTTACGTTCTTATGTTCCTAAATCGCCCTAACATGTATTATCCTGCAACTTAATATGTGTTAAGTCAATATGCATGTATTAAGTACTCCAACTAGCCTTAAAAAAATGTTAGAAAATGAATATGCAAAATGAACCAAAAAAGCATCAGAAAAGCGAGGAAAAAGCCCAGTTTTTTGCCTTATGCACCTCCCTAGCACACACTGAACATTTGTATAGTGCTACAAGACATACGCAGCGCTGCACAGACACATGTAAAAGATGGTCCCTGCTCATCAGCGCTTACAGTCTAGTCAAGATAATCAACACAGTAGCTGTAGACATAGAATAAATCTAGGGGCAATGGTAAGGAAACACAAGGAGATTAGCCAAATCAAGATCCGAAAGCGGCAGGGAAGAGGTAAGTTTCAGCCTGGCTTTGAAAAGGACTAGAGATGATGACTGATGTGCAGACTCAGGTAGTTTATTCCAGGCGTAAGGTGCAGCAAGGTGAAAGGAGTGATGTCTAGAGTTAGCAATAGAAGAGAAGGGCACGGATAGAAGCGATTTGCCAGAAGAACGGAGTTCTCGAGGAGGGGTGTAGGGAGAGACAAGAAATGAAAGGTAGTAAGGAGCTGCAGAGTGAATGCACTTATAGGTCAGCAGAAGTTTGAACTGGATGTGGAAATGGATAGGGAGCCAATGAAGTGACTTGAGGAGAGGGGTAATATGAGCTTGACGAGACTGGCGGAAGATTAGCCGCACAGCAGTGTTAAAGAGATTGAAGGGGAGAGAGATGATTCAGCGGGAGAACAGCAAGGAGTAGGTTGGGAGGTGACTTATGAGTGAATAAGTGTCTTAGTAGTGTTCAGAAAGGAATGGGTAAATTCTGGTGACGTTGTAGAGAAAGGAACGGCAGGTTTTAGCTATCAGTTGGATGTGTGTGGAGAAGGATCTGAGTGGATACCTCTGAAATTTTAAAATAAAAGTATACATACCCTTCAGTTTTGTAAATTACCCCTGGGAATTTATGTGCTTGCTTTTATCCCTGCTTTTTACCTCTGTTAGGTATTTCCCAAGTATGCACCTAAATCCCCACCCCACCCCAGTTACGCTCATGGGAACGGCTGCTTTCATTTCAGTTAAAGATACGGTCTATACTCTATCAAATGCACCATTTTATAAATGCCCATGTCCACACAATGGTGCACTGCTTTATGCACAAAAGTGATGATTTAAATTGCCATCTCTGAGGACAACTTTCAAAAGTGATTTACCCAGGTAAACACATTATTCAGGTAAAAACACTATCTGAAAAATTTGAGGTTGAGGACATTGGGGGTCATTTTAGAAGCCCCATTCATGCTATGGACATCAAAAAACAGGTTAGAGATGTCCAAAGCACAGCGATGTCTCTAGAGCCATTTTTGAAGGCAGCCGTGGGGACATTCAAGTCTGGACAGGAGCATGGAGGAGACATGGCCAGGGTGTTCCCAAGGTCCTTGACATCCCTGCCTGATCTCAGAAAAGACATGGTTATCCAGCCTACCTACTCGTTTTAGCTGAAAAATATCCAGAAGGTATAAAGCACTCCATCATTCTCAGTATTATGTCAAAGACAGCAGCAGTGGGACTTGAACCCTGGCTACCCCATTCACTAACCTACTACTCTGACCATTAGACTATTCATAGATATCAAGGTTTGGGAGATAAGGTTCTGGGGATGTGTATGTAAACACCCCTGCAGACATCCATTTTAGGCATGTCCACGTATGTGAAATCATGTATGCACCTGGACTTGACTGATTTTTTTTCAGACATTTTGGCTTAGATCTCCCAGACTGCACTTGGCCGTCTCTTCTAAAATTTCCCTCATTGTGTTTATTCTAAAATAAACTTTAAGAGAAAGCATAAATTCACAGAAACAGCTAGAAGGAAGAAAGAAAAAATAGAATAGCAGTTAATACATAATATTTTATTTATTTATTTGGCTGTGTTTATATACCGCTTTTCGCAGCCGTTTACAGAGAAACAGGCAACTTTGTGCATTGAACAAGGGGTGGAGAGTTTGGGATGATTAACTATTTACAAGTTGCTGAACTGTCTACATTATCACCTAACTAAGAAAGCAAGGAAAAAGTGGAGCAAATAGTTGGGCAGACACCAGACTGCTGCACTCCCACAGGCTGCCAATTTATGACATTGAATCTAGTTTCCAGCGAAACCTCATGAGACGAAATGGGCTTTTAGGGAAGCTTTAAACTTTGCCATTCAGGCTCCACAAATGATGGGCCAGGAAATAGAATACGGAATGATGCATGCTTTCTAATCTGGTTTCTAAACTAGGGACAGAGAGGCCCAGTAAGCTTTCAAACCAAGATCTAAGGGACAGAGCAGGAGTGTTGGGTGTCAATAAATCAGAAATTAGAAAGGTGACATGGTCAAAGCACATAGCATGTGTAATTATCTTAACTGCTTCATTTTGAATAAGTCAAAAACATTTCATGTTAACATAGTTTAGTCCATTGCATAATGCCTTAAAGTAATCTAGCTTACTGATGATTAAAGCATGCATTGGGGTTGTAACAGCTTCTTTGGTCAAAAATGGTCTAATTGATCCAATATCTCTTGGATAATAGAAGCAAGCTTTCATGAC
The DNA here is from genome assembly GCA_033557465.1 of Ichthyophis bannanicus. Lineage (NCBI taxonomy): Eukaryota > Metazoa > Chordata > Amphibia > Gymnophiona > Ichthyophiidae > Ichthyophis > Ichthyophis bannanicus. The sequence continues at coordinate 400,903,466 of CM066032.1, read as the reverse complement.
CAGTGAGATAGGGTGATCAAATGCTAAGTGGGAATCTAAAGAGTAGCCTAGAACTCAAAGATCAGGAGTCAGAGACAGCACTTCATCAAAAATGGTGGGAGCAGGATTAGGTGTTTGTGGGTGATCAATGACCCACATAGACTGGATCTTGAATGGTTAAGCTTTAGATGGTTATTTTCAAGCAAAGAGGCAACAGCAACAAAGAACTTGTTTAGCAGGGTGAGGTCAGGTCTAAAAGGATTTATGAAAACTACTATTAGTATGTCATTATCAAATTATTAACCACTGATGCCATATGACTGAACTAGGCTAGCTAGTGGGCTAAGATATAAATTGAATAAAATGGATGTGAGTATAGATCCCTGTGGAACTCCACAAGCAAGAGGGTATGATGATGAACTGGAGTAATTAGTAGAATTAGGAAACATTCTGCCTTTAAGAAATTATTTAAACCAGTTCCTAAAATCAATCAAGTGGAGAAGCAATAAGCTATGGTCATCCAGGTCAAGGCCATGGACAAATCCAGTGATACTATGATGGTTATATTTTCATTGTCAAAGTGACTTCAACCAAAAAGAAAGAAAAGAGGAATGAGTAACCAACAAACACACAAGGAAACTGCTAATGAAATCCAGTTAAGTCTCTAACTACATTATTTAGTCTCCATGCTGCTACCTAACAAGTCATTGAGGTACTCTTGTAGAACAGAAGAATCCTCAAATGACATACTTACATTGTTTAAGGTGATTTTATGCCAGGAAAAAAGGCACATACTTTGCATTTAACTCTTTCAATTTCAACCTCATCAACAAAACTGCTTGTGGTGATCAAGAGCTTCCTTATGAGAATCTTCCCCTCATATGCTGACAGATCATTGAGCTTAGCCTTTTGCAAAATCTCAGATCTGCAGATACCACAGGACTTCCAGGACCATTGGGTGAGGGAACTTCACATATGAGATAGAATGTATAGGGGAATGGTGTGCCCTCTCAATCTTGAACTTTGAGAAGAAATTGTTCCATGGAATCATGATGGCCGCTAATAGTTTCTTCTTACCTGATGCCTAAGCATAAAGGGAAGGTGAGGGTCTTTCCCTCGGAACCCCAGTCTTCAGTTAGCGGTCTGATGGATCATTTTGTCGATTTATCCCAGGCGAAGATGCAGGAGATTTGGTCCGGCTTGGCGGTGGTTGAGAAGGAAGTTTTACCACCACCTTTGGACGTTGATACTTCTTTATCTCCTGATTTGAGAATGTCACCTGCTGTGCTGCTCCTTGCGGCTGCAGATCTAGAGCTGCACTCCCCGCACTTTGGGGAGGAGTCGGGCTCTGTTCGAGGAGATTCTGCGGGTTCACTGAGTGAGCAGAACTCAGACCGGATTGACACTATTGTGAGTACCATAAGAACATAAGAACATAAGATATGCCATACTGGGTCAGACCAAGGTCCATCAAGCCCAGTATTCTGTTTCCAACAGTGGCCAATCTAGGTCATATGTACCTAGCAGTTTCCCCAAGAGACACAAGTTCCACAATGCTTGTACTGGGTCAAGCATTGATATCTTCGGTCACTTCTTAATAATGGTTTACCATGGATGCTGTTAAATTACAAGTAGCACAAACAAAGAAAGTGAGGAAAGCAGAACAATCCCCCGCAGGAGGAAATTTTTTTGTCGGACCATAATAATACCTTATCCAGGGGCATTTAAGATCAAACTCCCTGGACTCTGGCAAAACGTAGCCCTTTTAATCAAACCAGCAGTAGTATATTAAAAGCAAACTTAACTGCCACGGCAAACTTCTCAGGGTGTAAGACACACACACGACACAGTCCTGCATTTCGGGCTCAAATTTAACCGCCCTGCTTCAGGTCCATTCAGTCAACAACGATTGAAAGCCATCCCTTAACTGAGGAATGAAAAAATCCATTCGCGGGAGAACACTTTAAACCCGGCGTCTGACGTCATCAAATCTATGGAGCCTCAAACAATAGGCTCCGGAGATTTGATGACGTCAGACGCCGGGTTTAAAGTGTTCTCCCACGAATGGATTTTTTTGTTCCTCAGTTAAAGGACGGCTTTCAATCGGTGTTGACTGAATGGACCTGAAGCAGGGCGGTTAAATTTGAGCCAGAAATGCAGGACTGTGTCGTGTGTGTGTCTTACACCCTGAGAGGTTTGCCGTGGCAGTTAAGTTTGCTTTTAATATACTACTGCTGGTTTGATTAAAAGGATTAAGTTTTGCCAGAGTCCAGGGAGTTTGGTCTTAAATGCCCCTGGACAAGGCATTATATGGTCCGACAAAAAAACTTTCCTCCTGCGGGGGATTGTTCTGCTTTCTTCACTTTCTTTGTTTGTGCTATTTGAACCGAGTAGTGGGGTCAGCTCACAGGACCAGGCTTGTGGCCTTTTGCGATTGGGTTAAATTACAAGTAGCAGATCATGGACGTCAACTGGCAAGATTTTCAGATTTGAACTCTGTTCTTGTTAAAGATAATGTGGCTCTACTATATAAGTTGGAGGTTTTGGAGAATTCTGCTTGAGCAACGAATTTTAGGGTCTTGAATTCCCCAAGTCTAGGGGGGTTTCAGCCCATGATATGGTCAAGCGATATTTGGTGGAAGTTTTAGGAGTTCCACAAGAACTTATACCATCCCTAACTAAAGTTTATTATCTCCCAACAGGGAAGAAGGAGCCAGATGCTTTGGAAGGGGACTCTAATTTAGATGTTTTAAATATGTCAGAGTTACTGGATGCTTCTGGTTCTGAGGTTTATAAACCTTCTACTTTCTTAGTATCTTGTGCTTTGGTATCAGACAAAGAATGGTTACTTAAAATGTTCTTTAAAAAGAGATTAGAAACTTTTTGTAGTTATACAAGCTCCATGTTTCCTGATATAGCTAAAGAAATGCAGAGGAGGAGGAAGCAATTTCTCCTCCACAAATCTGTAGTTTTGCAACTTGGGGGTTCTTTTTATTTAAGATTTCCTTATAAATGTTCAGTGATCTATAAGTCTGTCTGATATGTCTTTTTCCAGCCTAACAAATTGGGTACTTTTATAAATGCCCAGTTGTCAGCCTTATCTCTTTCTGAGCCACATTAAGAACATAAGAACATAAGATATGCCATACTGGGTCAGACCAAGGTCCATCAAGCCCAGTATCCAGTTTCCAACAGTGGCTAATCTAGGTCATAAGTACCTGGCAGTTTCTCCAAATGACACAGGTTCCACAATGCTTGTATTGGGTCAAGCAGTGATATCCCAGGTCTCTTTTAATAATGGTTTATGGACCTTTCATCCAGGAACTTGTCCAAACCTTTTTTAAACCCAGCTACACTAACAGCTTTTACTACATCCTCTAGTAACAAATTCCAGAGTTTGATTACATATTGAGTGAAAAAATATTTTCTCTTATTAGTCTTAAATAGTTTACCCTGTAGCTATTGATGCTATTTAAAAACTTCTCAAATATTAGTTAATGTCTGGGGTTTCTCAGCAGCTGTCTTAATTTCTTGATGCAGCGGTATAGCCTATGACCACATACCTTAATCAGGACTTGCACAATGTCTGTCACCCCTCACATATGCAACCGTTAGGTTCCATGAAAGTCGCCTCTTTCTCCTCCAGAAACGCTTGCAGGGCCGCAGGATCTTCGAATGTCCTGGTTTGATTATGCAAAGTAATCCTCATCCTTGCAGGGTAAAATAATCCATATCTAGCCTGCAGCTTCTGCAGCCTCGGACGAAACGCCAGGAGCTGTTTCCTCTTGTATACCGTGGCTTTACTGAAATCAGGGTAAAGTGCAACAGTGTGTCCCTCATACTTTACGGGAGCTCTTGCCTTTGCCGCCACCATTATTGCTGCCACTTGAGAGTACCGCAGCACCCTCAGTATCATCGGGCGCGGCAGTCGCACTTGCGGGCCTGTACTCGTGGGAACTCGGTGGGCCCTGTCAATTTCAAAGGCCTGCGCAAATTGCAAATGCAGCATCGTAGGGAGCACCCTCTCCAAGAATTCCACAGCATTGCCACCTTCCACTCCCTCCGGGAGCCCCACGATTCTTATATTTTTCCTCCTAGCCCTTTGCCCTGATCTTCCAGGTTCCGTTCCAAGGCATCTACTCGTTTGCTAAGCTTTTCCACTTGCTTTAAACGAGCATCCTGCGTCGCCATGTTTCCTTCCACAACCATTATCCGGCCTTCCAACACGGCTATCTGCTCTTTCATCTCTTTTAACTCCAGGATCTCAGCCTGCACTTCCGCCAGCGTTTCCCCGTTCACTGCCACCATCGCCCTTACCGCTTTTATCTCAGCCAGCACCTCCGACAAACCCACAGCTTGTTCCTGCACGTGCGAGGCCTTCTGCGGCGAAGGAGGGTCTGCCTTCTGCCTCTTTACTCCCGCATTCGTCGCCCCTCCATACTCCAGTCGCGTGGGTTTACCGGCAGCCATCTCGCACCACTCTTAGGGGTCCCGGGGAGGAGGGGGAGCGACTTCCAAATTCTGCTAGGTCCGAGGATTTAGTAGGATTCTGCGGAGAGCTGTGATTATGTGGCCATCTCTGCTCGAGCCAGGCTCCGCCCCCCGCAACCGTTATGTTCCACTGAACAGCTTGTAATTCGTTCTCCAGTTCACCCCTCTTCCAAGTTCAAGTCCCCGTTTAATATTAGCTGTCTGTTTCTGTTAAACACCTGTTCTATGTAAACTAGATTCTATGTAAATTACCTGTTTATGTTTATGTTTTATTTCATTTGATAAAAAACGCCTTTCAATAACAAGCAAAGCGGTGTACAATAAAACCAAATTTAAAAGAAAGCCAAAGCCAATGAAGTAGAAAAGAATTACAATTTCTTGATAGAAAAGCAGTAAAAACAAGAGAGACAAGACCAAAACATAAATGAGAACAAGACACAGGGAAAGTAGAGGATAGGGTGAGTGGGATTCACACGAAAGGGGAAGGGACATCAAACGCCAGGGAAAAAAGGTGGGTTTTCAGGTTTTGTTTGAATGTGGAGTGATGAGGTTCCAGGCGGAGTGAAGAGGGAAGGGAATTCCAGAGGGCGGGGCCAGCAAAAAAGAAAGCTGAGGAACGAGTAGATTGTAGGTGGGCGCAGGAGGGGGAGGGAAGGGTGAGGCGATTAAGGTGGAAGGAACGAGGAGTGTACCTAGGAGAGTGAAAAGAAAGAAGGTCTGTTAAGTATTGAGGGGTGCCTGTATGGAAAGCTTTATGGACCAGGGTGAGGAGCTTGAAATGAGCACGGTGGGGAAAGGGTAACCAATGAAGGCGGAATAGTAGGGGCTTTATGTGATCACAGGGGGAAGAATGGGTGACAAGACGAGCAGCAGTGTTCTGAATCCATTGTAACCGGGACTGTTGGGATTTAGAAAGACCGACGAAGATTGAGTTTGCAAAATCCACCCGTGACATAACCAAAGATAGCAACAAAGAGGTGAGAGCTGATGGAGATAGGAAAGGGCGGACTGCACGGATTTGTTGGAGGAAGAAAAAGGAAGATTTAGTGACATGTGAAATATGAGCATGGAAAGATAGGTCAGAATCAAAGTGAACCCCAAGATAACGAAAGGAGGAGACAAGGGGAACAGGAGAGCCAGAGAAAGAAGGGGCCAGTATGGGAGGTGGATTGTTGTGAGAAAACCAGATAGCAATAGTCTTAGTAAGATTAAGGTGAAGGCAGTTAAGTGTCAATCAGTCAGCCACATCGGAAAGACAGGAGTTTAACGCGGAGAGATCTGGGCAAGAAGGGGAGGTGTGATGAAGTAGAACAATGTCGTCTGCATAGAGAAAGGCAGATATTCCAGACTGTTGGATTAAGAGAGCTAAGGGGGCCAAGAAGAGGTTGAAAAGAAGGGGAGCCAGGACGGAACCCTGAGGAACCCCACAGGGAAGAGGGAAAGAGTCTGAGGGAGGGGCAGAGGAGGAAGGTGACAGGACTGCACAAGATCGAGAGGAAAGGAAAGAGTGGAACCAGCGGTGAACAGTACTACAGAGACCCGCTTCCCGTAAGCGAAGAAGAAGGAGGGAATGGTCAACTAAATCAAATGCAGCAGAAAGATCAAGTGCAACCGCCACCGAGATGTCACCACGATCATGAGCTACATGCAGTGCATTAGTAAAAGCAAGAAGAATAGTTTCGACACTGTGACCCTGATGGAACCCCGATTGACGAGGGTGAAGAAAGTTAGTAGAATCAAGGTGATGTGAAAGTTGTGCAAAGATAAATTTCTCTAGAAGCTTCGAGAGAAAAGGAAGGTTAGAAACAGGATGGTAGTGGGCGGGAACCAAGGGATCAAGTGAGGGGTTTTTAAGGAGGGGACGAATTAAGGCATGTTTCCAGGAACGGGGAAAGGACCCTGTAGGAAGACTGGAGTTAAACATGACAAGGATGTGGGGAAGGAAACCTAATGAAGATTCCAGGAGCCAAGAGGAAGGAATGGGGTCTAGAGAGCAGGAGGTCTTCTTTGAGGAGGAAATGAGATGATGAAGTTCGGGGGGAGTGATCAGCGAGAAGGATGCCCAAAAGTGGGAGGTTTGAGAGATGGGCGGGGGGGAAGCAGTGGGGGGGGGGGAAGCAGTTCTATGTAAAGTTTTTCTTCTGTTCATATTCTATGTAAACCACGCTGATTTTGAAATAGTGAGGTATATAAGAGCACATAAATAAATACATAAATAAAGGACAGTCAATCATTTCTTCAGTTCACTGATCTCCTTTAACCTTCTATAAGAGCTTCCTTGTTATTTTTCATTAGCTCTTTTATTTGCAGAAGTTCCCCCATTAGGTCCTGAAGAATCTCTTTGTACTGTTTTATGCCAACCGTTTTAATAGGAAACAGCGGCTCACAATTGGATAATTTTACCACTTGGGTCCCAGATGAATTGAAATCAAGTTTCATTGGTTTCAGCTTGGCCATATAAAGCACCTCAAGACCAACTCTTGCAGTCCACTGATATTGATTTTAGCAGCAAAAAACTATGGGCCAGATAATCAGTGGCTAGCCATCACTTTTGAACTGAAAACCCAAATATTCAATACTGGAGCCTTATCCAACCACTGACATTGAATATCCGGGTCAGCCAGATAGCGGCAAAGCTAACTGGGTGGCGGAGATACTCAGCTCCTGCCAGATTAGCTTCATTGGCAAAAGTTAGGCCACCCTTTAAGATTCCTAACTTTCATCTCTTAATGATAACCGAGCACCAGCTGAATATCACTGCTACTCGGTTATTGCCGGATACTGCCTCCACTCCTCCCCCCTGGCTAGCATCCAGGGATATTCAGTGGCACTAACTATGAATATCCTGGTTACCATGATTAAAAGGAGAAGATCTCTCACGTGGCTGTCTGGATACAGACCCTCTAGTGGCAGTAACTGCATATCCCAGAATAGAGGGGTAAAAGTGCATGGGCTGCACTGGCTTAGGAACCAAAAAAAAACAGGGTTTGATTCCCACTAGCACTCCTTGTGGCCTGGGGCAAGTCACTTAACCCTCCATTGCCTCAGAAGAATCCAAGTTATCAATGTCCATGTTTATGTACATCACCAACTTTAAGTTGCAATGTAGACTGCTTTGACTGAAATGATAAAGTGGTATAAAAAACAGTTAAAAAAAAATAAATAGTAATCAACCACGCGCTGCCATTACTATAGATAGCACAGACGCAGTTACCACCTCTTAAATAGGAAGCAGTAATAGATCCACTATATCTGTCACTGCCATTAACACAACGTTAAGGTTTTTTCCACTTTGTTCACAGTATGGATAGATGCAGGTAATGGCCACAACAGTTACTGCAGAGACTTTGCAGGTACATTGTGATAATTTAGACACATGCTGCATGGTCAATGCGAAATGTTATTTTACTTTAATGAAAAAGCCCCGGAAATTCATCCTTCAATTTTTTCAGGGTAATTTTCAAGGCCATTTTCAATTGTTCACTCTATATGTGGAATAAATATCCACCACGGACATATAAGATTTTCGCAAAGACATAAAGACGCTCGTATTCACGGAGCATTATGCCAACATTACCTGATCAACACCCTCTTGTCCTACCCTACACAATCATTCCCCTTCATATATCTTACAACTACCCCCTGCAATACCCCAATATAACAGACAATTGAATCCAATTTTAGGGGTATGTTTACTAAAGGGCATTAAGGGAGCAAGTGTACCATTAACACCTGTTATTGGTGCTCTTGTGCCCTTAACGCTGTGAAAAAGCTGCATTAACGAGCATTAAAGGATCCTGCAGTGCTAAGGGAACAGTAGGTGCAGAGTGGGTGTTAATGGGATGCAGAATGAGCGTTAACAATGGGTGTTCCTTTAACACCTGTTGCGCTATCGTGTGTTAAAATCCTTTAATGCTGGGAATCCTAACTGCAAGTAAAACCTCGCTGAAAGGGTGTATTTTGAGGGAAGAAAGCCTATCTAAATGTCTGCAGTGTGATGCACAGACAGGGGAGCTCAAATTATGATAGTAGTGCTCTAGTATCAGCAACAGAAAAAATGTTCCCCAAATCAGGATCAATAAATCACCAAATAAAAAATCTTGTATCCTAAACCACTGTACTAAAAGAAATATTTTCCCTTTAAGCAAAATGCAATCAAGTAATTAAATCTGTCTCCATGACTGCAAGATTACAAATTATGTCTCAACCTGATGCAGGCTCATACTGAGGGGACCCGAAATGTGCCACATTGTTGACAATTATATCCTGGGAGCAGCGTTGGAGCATTTTCATGGTTCAGATAAGTTACTGAAATATTCAACCTTACAAGACATTTGATTAAAAAGGAGCGGCTGTCTTTGAGAGGGGGTGGTTCCTCTGCCCCTTCCTCTTTAGTGCTCTGACAAAAAGATTCGAGTATCAGCAACAGCATAGTGCCCAAGTATGAAATGGGACCATGTTGATGGTGCAGATGGGGCAAAGGAGGTGACACTTTGGGCATGTTGTGGGGGTTGCTGGTGCTCAAGGCAGACCAGGCAACTGCCCAAGTGTCACATCTGTGATGTCCATCATGATCCTACATCAACTGTGGTGACACACAGACATGCTGCTGCTGCAGAAATGTGATGTGCCACATGGGGCAGTCCAAGGGTTCCTGACATCCTAGGCAGAGACTCCAGTCAACACCCCCCCCCCCCACGAGCTGAAGCCCACTCCAGAGGAAGTGGTGCGTAGTGCCACCAACTGCAGCTCTACAGGTTCAGTAGCTGCAAAATGTTGCCACTCGGGGAAATATCACAGTTGTGGCTGTCCTCCTCCCCCCAAGATGTATCGGTGGGAGGCAGAGATGGGGTCCCGGCAAAGGAAGATGGTTGGGGGGGGCCAGCGTGGACGTCCATGTGTGCCTCTGCCCACTCCATCCAGACCTGGTGCCCTAAGCACCCACAAAACCTGCATGTTGGATGGGCCAGAACTGTGCACCACCCCTATTGACAGCACACTGGCATGTCAGCATGGAGTGGGAGTGTTGGCGGTGAGTGCAGTGGCACCTGCCTGCAGCAGACAAAAGCCATGTCTTACTCCTGTGTGCTATGTGCTTTGCAACATGTGCCAAGGTCTGTCTAATGGGGAACATGTCAGCCCCAGCGACTGCTGTATCCATATGGCAGCATTGTGACTCAACCCACACTGTCAGTGTGCATATAAGCGGAGGGTCATATAAGCTGTGGATCATGTATTGCATGTCCCTGTGGGTAAACTGTAGCCTACAGTGTAGATACAGCACCAGAATGTGTAACCCCCAAAGAATCAGCCAGCAAAGGTACAGATACCCATCAGACAGGTTCCAGACTCTACAGACAGGCTTCACTATTCACAGCTGGATGGAAAGGCAGGCTTATAGCCCCAGCACTCTGAGCAGCCATTAACAATGGGCATAAATGTCAGAGTGCACTACTAGAGCCTGCACAATAAGCACATGTTAACAACGCTTGAGCTGAAATGGAGACCAAAGTGGCAGACAGGAATGCCAACCATTCCCACTTTTGCACAGCAAAGTGATATGTGTGTGTGTGTATGTGTCTCCAGGGTTCTGTGGCCTTCTGCACTTCGCTGTGGCTCACATTGCCTAAACAGTTCCCAGTGTTAGTCTGCAAATGTGCATGATGAGAAGCAGAGGATTGTGGAATGGCCTGAAACAGAGCGTTTTGACCAGGATGTGTCTGTGTCAGAGCTAGGGTCAATGGCTCAGACTTTGTAGTGCCCATCTGCCATGTGCATAACTTGGGTGACCACAGCATCTCATGCTGCGAAGGCACTCTCACTCTGACCGAGCTGTGACCATGACACAGCTATGTATCCACAGAGTGCTTATATAGTTTATAGCGCCAGTGATGTGGGTGCACTCCCTGTCCTGAGAGTCCAGTATCCAAGCCACATGCTGGGTTTCCTTGCATTGTGTGTTTACCAGCAGACTGGCCACAGTTGGTATGTGCATGGCTGAGACAGTTCTGTAGTGGGCAGCAATTGCAGTCTGACCGTGCTTGCTGTGATGGTTTGGTTGTTCCAGATGGCTGGGATGGAGCTGTTCCTGGCCTGCTCACTGTGATCATGGCAGGACCAGTGACAGCCCCTCCCCTCTCCCTCCCTGAATTTGGTGTCCATGACAGCGGCTGCTGCTACTCTGGGCACTGACATGTGCTGTTCTAGGAGGTCCAGATATGGCAGGCGCCTATGGCATGCTGCAATTGTGCAGGAAACAAGGTGACTAACACTACACACTGGAGACAATACCTGCCACACACAGGCAGTGATGTTGATCTACGGCACAGCCAGCAGAGACCATCTCCAGCAGTGCAAGCTCTGGGGACTAGGTGCTGGGTGCCCATCCTCATCCTCAGTGAGGCCACTGAAACTTCTCAGAAGCATTGTTTGTATCTGTTTGGTGCATGTAGCACACATTGTCAGTGTATCTTACAGAGCTGAGGTGATGGATCAGTGCATTCTCCATTTGGTGATCAGCTGCAGACTGCTGTTTTGCATGTGCAGTGCATCATGGGTACTGGAGGGGATAACCTATACAGGCACACACAGCAGACAGTTTTAGGCAGTGACTAGCAGTCTCTTTGCATTGAGCCATTGGTATACTTAGAGCAGAGGTTCCCAACTCCAGTCCTGGAGGGCCAAACACCATTCAGGTTTTCAGGCTGTCCCTAATAAATATGCATGAGATGCATTTGCATGCACTGACCCCCATTGTATTCAAATGTATCTCATGCATATCCATTAGGGGTAGCCTGAAAACCTGAATGGTGTTTGGCCCTCCAGGACTGGAGTTGGGAACCTCTGACCAAGAGGTATGGAGTTGTAGCTTATTGGTTAGTGCAATTTCTCCTTAAATAGGGGACAGGGGTCCATTGCCATTTGTGACTGGTTGCCTCTCAGTTCATTTTCATGCCTGTAACAGTCTGGGCTCTGCTGTGACTGGCAGACACACATCCTTATAGTTTGTTATGTGTTCTGGCCACAATTTGGTTTGGCAAACACACTATTTGCCATCATGCCCTTCTGAGAGCACGGCTTTATTGGCTCTGCTGCAGCCCATTGCAGGGGATCAAACATTTTCACCCTACAGATGTCTGGTACCTGCTTGGAGGTGTGGCATAATGGTCATGTCACTGGCTTAGGATCCAGGATGCCAAAGTTTGAGGCCCGCCAGCACTCCTTTTTGTGACAATTTAGAATGTTGTACTGTGGCATTTTATGTATGCTACAGCCTTTATGGATTGACCACATCTCCTTGTGACCTTGGACAGGTCACCTAACCCTCCATTGCCTCAGCTGACTGCAGGTTCTTATAGTCCCTGTTTTTCATCACACATTACCACTTTTTCGGTACAATGTACCCCAACGTGACTGCACTGATGCAGCAGTATACTAACAAGCAGTTACATGCATACAGCTGTAACCTACTTGTGCAACATGAGTCAGGTATGACATCATGACTGTGACTGTATAGCTTTGGCTCCATCACATCTCTGCATTACATACCCCTCAGATAGCCACCTGCAGGTATTAAATCATGTCCATACCTGTCCCTTTTGGCCAGTTTGAGCGACTCCTGTCCAGTTGTTGTAGGCACTTTTGTCTGCATTGTGGCATGGTGGTTGAGTTGCTGGGACAGGTGCAAGGCCCAAATGTCCAGTATCGGGCCTTCCACATGGCACTGCCCCTTTTTTTCCCACACAATATTAGTGCATTGGGGATGGCACCTCAGGTACATCGGTGCTGCCAGCCCATGCCACACTCGCCTCTGCTGCCATCCTTCCTTCAGCCCATCCATCAGCCTCTGATGTCCATGTACAGTCATGTCTTCTCAAGCAAGCTTCTACATTATAGCCTACACAGGTACTCTTTTCCGCATTTCTGTGCTTCAATCGCACCTCTCTTGTGCCTGATCTTCACTTAGCTACTCGTGCTCCATCCTCCTTTCACAGCACACATCGTGCCACTTCTGACTCCACTGGGGGACATGTCTTCCCCATGCCATGCCACACACTGTTCAGGTTTTTAGGTGTAGATTGATTGGTTTATTCCTGACAAGAGTTTTTTGGTTTTGACACACTGACATATGGCATTTAACTGGCTGGCACATCGGATGCCCATGGATCTGTCAGGCCCTTCAGCTTCCACTTGTCCTTCAATTCATCAACTTTACATTGTTTTTTCTGGGGCTACCTTATCCAGCAATAAAGTTACAACCTTTTTCAGGCATTAAGGTGAATACTTGACACCTTAACGCCCGCTGTTCTGTTTGCACTTGTTATGTCATCCATTGCGCCCTTACCACCTGAACACCTCCTACCCACCCAGATCATTTCCGCCTGTAAAACCCCTTATTGCTGCCATTAATACCTGCTACCTAACCCCTTTAGTAAACATACCCCTTAATGTTCCACTTTATAATCCTACTGTATAATATTTATTGAAGTTCATATATGGTATATGTATATATCTCCAAGTTTAATTCCCTGTTCAATGTAAAGTTGTTGTAATAATGTAAACCACCCTGAATGGAAGATAAGATGGTATAGAACAGGCATGTCCATCTTCGAACAGGTTGTGATCTACTTTTTCCGGCCAAAAGTGCTGGTGATCTACCACCATGAAAATTAAGTTTTAAATTAGTTTCAAATTAAAATTTAACCCAATAAAGTTGGAGGATTCCCCCCGCCATTTTTAATGAACCTTCTGTCATTTAGTTGGATGTGATCAGCTGTTAAGCAAATTAAGCAAAAACAAAACAAAACAGAGACAAAGATCCAGTAAGAACTGCGGGGGGAAATGGAAAGTACATTTTTTCTTAAAGTTTTATTGAGTAATAACTTTGTTTAACTGTCTTAATAACTTTCTTTAACTTTTATTGAGAAATTTGTGTTAAATTTAAGTCAAGTATTGATCCAGGCTGATCTTGCACAATCTTTAATATTTCGCTCTTGCTCATTAGTGAGACGTCTGAGCCTGCATTTCATCCACCAGCTTTTTGAAGTTGGGTGAATATTGCGTGAGGGCCAGTCTCAGGGAATCCTGGAGATGTTCATCTGTCATGTTGGAATGTTGTGTACTCTTTGTCATTTTCAGATGGGAAAACACAGATTCACACAAATAATTTGAACCAAAACAGGAGTGTACAGCTTCACTGCATCTTCTCAAGTTTGGAAATTTGTCTCTAGGCACTAGCTTCGAAAACTATTCTTGCTCAGCAAGGATCTTGAGAAAAATGTCATTTTTAAGGGTTAATATTTCGTTTTCAAGAGATGGCTTGTTCAATGAGTAATTTTTACTGATAGCAGCTGAAGTTTCTTTAATGTCCACATCTACTTTGAATGGGTATGACAAGTACTCCACAACTGTTCCAATTTTTTGGAAGTCACAGAATCTATTTTCAAATTCCTGGATAACAGAACAGATTTCTGTCACATACTTCTCGTTCTGAAAAACAAAATTTGGATATTGTCCCAGATGGTCCTGCGTATTAGGAAAATGATCAAAAGTGTTGTTTGCAAGGTCAGTCATTAGCTCAAATTTGCTCTTGTAAGATGAAACTGTACTCATCATCTCGCCAAAGCATTTGTTTTTACCTTGTAGTTCAAGGTTCATATCACCTAGTTCGCCTGTAAAGTCAGCGAGAAATGCCAGATCACATAACCACTTCTCATCTTCCAACTCTGCTTGGTCATCTCCTCTCTCCTTCAAAAAAACTTCTTATTTCATTCAGCAAATCATGAAATCTTTGCAGAAATTTGTGCCTACTTAGCCACCTTACATCTGTGTGTAAAATGATTTCCGCTGCCCCTTCATCAAGAGTAAGATTGAAAAGCCAACTTTGAAGTGATCTTCCAGGAACTGAATTTACAATTTTGAAAGTGATGTCCATGACAGTCTATGTATTGAGTCTCTTGCTTGCCAAGACTTGCTGGTGAATGATGCAGTGGTAAGAAAGGAAATCTGGGAAGTCGTCATGCTGTCTACAGAGGACTATGAAACCGTTAAGCTCACCTGACATTGCTCTTGCTCCATCAGTAGTGATAGAAACAAGTCTATGCAGTGGAAGATTACACTTTGTCACAAAAGAATGGAAAGAACTGAATATTTCCTGACCGGTAGTTCTCCCTTTTAAAGAAATCATTCCAAGTAGTTCTTTAACACTGAAGTCTTCAAAAACCATCCGGATAAAGACTAGTAACTGGGCTATGTCTCTTATGTCTGTAGATTCATCCAATTGGAGTGAGAAAGCAACACAATGTGAAACATCCTCCAGCAATTGTTCAGTTGTGTCTCCACACATCTTTTCTGTTCACCGCACGACGGTGTTTCTTGACAATTGTACATCTTGAATAGCAGCTATGATCTCTTTCTTATTTTTAAATCCTTCAAAAAGATTGTCAGCTGCTACAAGAAAACAGTCTTCTACAAATTCCCCTTCAGTGAAAGGTTTGCATTTCTTTGCGATCAGGTTGCTGACCTTGAAGGATGCTATGGTTGCATTGACCGAATGTGACCTTGACTTCGCCATCAACTGTTGCTGAGTGGCCAATTTCGATTTAAGTTCTTTGAGCTTCAGTTTACGAATTTCACTTTTGGGTGGAAAATCAGCATCAAACTTATTGCTATGCAGAGCCTTATAATGATGTTCCAGATTACCCTTTTTGGGCAAGGATACTGGGGCGTTACACATTAGACACCAACACTTGTCTTTCACCATGATGAAGAAGTAATCCATTTATGTTTGCTTATGTTTATTTAAAACTTGTTATACCGCTCATAACAAATCCTTCTGGGTGGTTTACAATCAAAAATTAAAAGCTGCAGATATATAGAAAAGAACGTCATTTAAAATCAAAGCAGGACAGAAAAGAAGTAACTTGTGCATCAGCAAGGAGGAGGGGAAAGGGGCGAGGTGGGAGGAGGAAGGTCGAAGGCTAGGCAGAAGAGGTGGGTTTTTAATTTAGCCTTGAAAGATTTAAATGATAGTTCTAGGCAGAGGGTGGAGGGGAGCGAGTTCCAGAAAGAAAAAAGCAGATGAACGGGTAGATTCCAAGTGTATACTGTAGACCTAAGTGAAAGATGGGACGTGTGCAGATGAACCTGATCAGCAAGGTAAAGGGAGTGCCTGTATTAATTGATCTGTGAACAAAGATAAGGAACTTGTACTGGATACGAAAGGTGATAGGGAGCCAGTGTAGACGAAGAAGGAGGGGAGTGACATGATCAAACCGGGAAGCGAGTGTCAGTATATGTGCAGCAGTATTTTGGACACGTTGGAGACAAGTGAGCTGGGACTGGGGGAGGCCGGCCAAGGAAACATTACAATAATTAAGACGAGACATGACAAGAGAGAGAAGCAAGGTAGTCAGAGCGGAGGGGGAAAGGAAAGGACAAACAGAATGCAGTTTGTGACAAGGCAGAGGCTCAGAAACAGGAGAAAATGGGTTTAAATCACTTTCTGTCACCTCTGAGGCTTGGAGAGGCAGGACAGGAAGGGGTTAAGTTTCCTGCACACAAACATTCTCTGCAGAGAAGAGCAGGGAAAGAACCACACCCTAGCTCTAGGCTAACCCAGAGACATAGCCAATCAGGGAGGTGGGCGGAGTCAGACCGGATTGGGCCACTCAGCACTCATAACCAGGAAGCAGCAGTTAGCAGTAGATTCAGACTGGGATTCGGATTCGGAGGCAGAGAGAGGTCCAGACTCGAGAGAGGAATCAAGGAGGAGAGGAACTGGTTACAGAGCAGTGCAAGCAGAAAGGCTGAGCCCAGAGGAACTAAGGAGAGAACCAGGGAAGGGAGAGTTCCTGCAGGTGGTCCTGGAAGAGGGACAGGCAGACCTCAGCTCCATGAGAGAGAAAACCCTGGAGGTGACCCAGAGCTGAATTCAGAAGCCTGGAATACTGACTTGGAGTCAGGGGAGTTCCCCAGAGGCAGACGCTGCAAAAACCAGGTCAGAGCAAACTCTTCTAAGCCTTGTAAAGTAAATAGCTTTGAAAGAAGTCAGTCTATAGGAACTGACAATAGACTGCTTGCTAAAAGAGGCAGGGGTAAACCAGACCCTGAATATAAACCTGAAGTTAATAGAGAGAAGAGGGGCTATAGGAAAGTCCCTGTTAGAAAGCTACAAACATTTCCATGGTATAGACAGCGTGACCTAAGCTCTAGTTCAGAGGAGCACACACCTGCTTGCCAGCAAGAGGCTAATTGGCAGCAATCGTGCAGAGAGCTAAGGGAATCCTTTGAGGACCAAGAGGAAGCAATGGAATTGGGAGCTCCATTATCTAGTTCCAGTGAGTCAGAAATGGAGTGTGGAATTTGCATGATAGAGTGAGGAACTATAAGTATTCCTAATTGATGATTGAGTGCTGAGAAGCCTTAAGCCAATGTTCTAGAACTTGCATGAGAGACAGCAGCGTTCTAGTGAATGGAATGAATCAAAGCTTCATGTGGTACAGCTGTGAATAGAAGGCAATATAGAGAAACTGCTCCTACACAAGAAGGCAGTCATTAATAAGCCAGAGTTGTGGAGATTGCCATTTCTATGGGAAGCTGTTTGACACTAGAAAGAAGTACAACAGGAGAAAGATTCTTTATTACCAGTAGATACTGAGAAAGCAGTACTAGAAGATTGAAGCCCTGTTGTAGTAATGAAGCTGGAAGAATGATGAAAGTTTGTAAATATTTTATGTGTCCCTGAGAAGTATCAGGAGAAGCTATATAAACACTTGAACTTTTATTTGGTACAGAAGGTTACCATTATACTTCTGTGGCGGGGGAGTAAGTCCTGTACGGTGTCCTTTGCTATACTTTGTGCAAATACCTTATGCATGAATAAAGCATTACTTACTTTGGAAACCCAACCTTGGCTGTCGTCACTCACTCCACAACTACAGTAGGAAGGCTTCAGCACTAACAAGGACTCTTTTAAACTCACCCCACTGTGTGGCTCACATCCCCTTGACCTGCTTACGCCACAGGCTAGGCGGTGCATTGTCACAAGTTGTTTTAAAGAGAAGAAGGAACGCTGAAAAACTGAAGAAATGTGCTCTTTAAAAGAGAGAGAAGAATCGAGAGTGACACCCAAATACCGAAGAGAAGAGACGAGAGGAATGGGCTGGGAAGACAGTAGCAGGGCAGAAGTGGGGGAGGGGCTCCCAAAAGTAAACCAAACAGCAAAAGACTTAGAAGGGTTGACATGTAAGAAATTAGATGAAAACCAAGAGGCTACAGCAGAGAGACAGGTGTTCAGTGGAGTAATATCAGGGGTGTGAGAATCCGTGTGATGAAGACTGCGTAGTAATATGCAAAGATACCACGCTGTTGAACCAGAAGGGCAAGGGGGGCCAGGAAAACATTAAATAGGAGGGGAGCGAGTACAGATTATTGTGGGACACCACAGTGAAGAGGTGTGGAGGAAGAGGAAGATGACCCCAAGATAACTGAGAAGGACCGACAGGAAAGAAAGGAATGAAACCATTGAAGTACCATGCCAGAGAGACCAGCATCCCGAAGACGTGCTAAAAGAGTGCAATGGTCAACCAGATTGAAGGCAGCAGAAAGGTCAATAGAAACAGCGAGAGTGAAAAGGCCATGATCGTGAAAAAAGTGTAGTTCGTTAAGAAGAGAGAGGAGAACAGATTCAGTGCTGTGACCAGGACGGAAACCAGATTGACGTGGATGAAGAGTGAGGGAGGCTTCAAGGTGGGAGGAAAGTTGTGAGAAGACCAATTTTTCGAGAAGCTTAGACAGAAAAGGGAGATTAGAAATGGGACGCCAATTAGAAAGAGAGGAGGGGTCAGAGGAACTATTTTTCAGGATCGGATGAACAAAGGCGTGTTTCCAGTGTGTAGGAAAGACACCTGAGAAGAGACTAGAATTAAAGAGAGAAAGAATAAAAGGAGAAAAAGCGAGAGAGGGTTCCAAGAGCCACCGGGAAGTGGTAGGTTTTGCTCTTCTTTGGAACACTCATCTTCGTTATACTGGGGTGGCTGGATGTAAGAAGGCCAAATCTGCTACGTTAGTATAAACGCTGGCTGAATCTGCTCCAAAACTGTCACTGTCCCAAAGTATTAAAGATCAACATGAACTGAAGACCTCTGGATGATGTGCAATACAAGGACTAGAGATACCAAAACCACACATGTGGTTCTAAAAGTAAAAATAAGAATTCATCATACTGGCACTAAATCAAATACCACCAAACAATCATCAAAAAAACTCAAACACCTGTCCAGCAAACCAGATAAAATCAAATACCTCCAAACAAGTTCAAATACCACCACACGCGATTTAATAAATTCTGCACACAGTGTAGAATCAACGCAAAGGCAAGGCGAAATAAAATTGCAGTGTAGAATCAACACAAAGGCTAGGCAAAATTAAATTGCAGAGACAAGCAAAAGTCACAGTGGTTTGAACCAATTCGAAGGCAAGGCATAGGCAAGGTAGAACAAAATTGGAAAAGCCTGCCAAAATCACCAAATTCTTGACACGTTGTTGTGTCTGCCCGAAAACGTTTAATGAAAGCGAACTATAAAGCAACTAACGACCAGCACACGACACAACTAATATGGTAAGTGTATTCAGGTAAAGCCCAGGCAAATGGATATTGCCCGGTATATAACACACTTCTAAGGGTGTTGGGGGCGGGGGCAGGAATGGGAGATTCTGAGAGGCAGACCAGGTATGATGCTGGGCCTGTGGCAGCCCCGTGGGGTACCCACAAACTGTTGGCACGAAAACAAGCAGCGCCCCCGCAGGAAAGATTCCCACAGGCAGGGAAAAAAGACAGGCAAAGGATCAGCAGCGTCGGCAAGCCCTCGGCAGATGACCTGCCGGCACAAGCTCTCTCCTAGCGACGGGGTGAGCTGCTGGAGAGATGGAGCCAAGTGGGGCTGGCGATCTACCTCTGACCACTCCGCGATCTACAGGTAGATCGCGATCTACCTGTTGGACATGCCTGGTATAGAAGACCTGTTAAATAAATAAATAACATAACTATTTACCTACAAAAAATATTTTTTTGTCGGACTTTCATCTCACAGCTAGCCAAGTGTCAGCTAGATGAACTCAAACAGTCTTTTTAATCTTTCTATCATCCAATTATTAAATTTAAATCGAAAATCCTTAAATTTAAATAGTGCATAATGCTAGTTCCTGCTACTTTTATCTGCTGTAGGCAGAAGCACTTCTGCGTGCAGGGTTTGGAACTCTGCTCATACTTTAGAATATTCAAAAATGTTTGCATACTTTTGTCAGAAAAAAATATCTGCAAAACTTAGCAGGCATAAATATCTGTGGATAATGTTCTTGAAACAATTTCAAAAGTGCAAGTATATGTGTACTTCTACTTTGAATAGCCTGCAAAGCTCACCAATGCGAGCAGCTATGAAATTACATTGGGGTACTTTTGCAGAGTGAAGGAGTAGTCTAATGGTAGAACAACAGCCTAATATCCAAGAGATCTGAGTTTGATTCCTGCAAGCACTCTTTGGGCAAGTCGCTTTACCCTCTATTGCCTCAGAAGAAAAGGCCTGGCAATCTACTTCCAGTCATATCTTACCAAGCAAATCCAGTGGCTGCTGGGATTTCAAGAGTCAATATTGGCTTGATGCCACTTAAAAAAAGGCACAGGTACTGTTCAAAAGATACTAAATGAATGAGTCTTGGTCTTTGCTGGTACATGTCTTATCTGATCCTATAAGGTATTCATAGTCAAGTCATCAAATGGTTTCTGGTGCAAACTCTATAACATTTTGGTTGCTTTCCTCTGAACCACTTTGTCTTTTTACATCCTTAGTGAGATATGGCCTCCAAAACTGAATACAGTACTCCACATGAGGCCTCACCAATGACCTGCAAAGGGGGGGGGGGCATTATCACCTGCACTTTAGGCCAATTATGTCCCTCTCTGGACAGCCTAGCATTCTTCTGGGTTTGGCCATCCACTTGCCACATTGTTTGCTACCCTGAGATGCTTAGACACTGTCACCCTGAGGTCTCTTTCTTAGTCCGTGCATATCAGCCTCTCAGTCTCTGCTTCTCTGTCCTTCTCTCCATTAAATCTTAACTGCCAAAAGTTATACCATTCTTCTAATTTTTGTAGATCATTCCTCATGTTGTCAACTCTCTCCCACCCTGTTCTAAATCTTCATGTCATTTGCAAAAGGCAAATCTTTCCTTCTAATTTTGTCAATGTCGCATGCAAAGATATTGAACAGAATTGGCTCCAATCCAGAATCATTCAAAGGCCCCCTCTGCTTCTCCCTCATGCTGCAGTGATTCACTGGGGGCAGGACTTGACATAGTCAAGAGCAGGGCTTGTCATGGTGGAATAGGAGGCACGGTAGGTGAAGACCACCTATGGATAGGACATAGGAGTCAGGCAGCTCCAGCCAAACATTTCCATCATAAAATCTCTCACGTTCTCTCTCGAGACAGTATTCCATTGAGAAGGGTCTTGGGGAGGGAGGAGCTGGACACTGAATAATGCAACTGGCTGTGCACTATATGCAGGGTTGGCCCAAGGGTTTCTGCCACCCTAGGCAGAAGCCGCAGCCATGCCGCCCACCCCTGTGCCGTGCTGCCCTCCTGCACCGAACTGTGCCACCCCTCCACATGCCGAGCCACCGCTCCCAATGCCACTGATTCCATTGGGGTGGGGGGCAGCTTAACACGACAATGGCAGCAGCAGCCTGCAGCTGGTTATGTGTTTTGGCACACATGGCCTGCCACTTCTGACCTCCCCTCTGACACAACTTCCTGTTGGAAGGAGGTCAGAAGCATCAGGCCAGGTGTGCCACAGCACTTAGCCTGCCATGGGTGCCGCACCACCCACAGAGATCTTCCACCTTAGGCGGCCAGCTGCCCACCTAGTTGATGGGCCAACCCTGACTATATGATTAAAGAAAGTAAATAAAATCTTGCATGTTGGTTATGAAACTTTACAAATATGTGCAACTTCAGGATGACAGGAAGAATAAGCTCTGATGAGCAGGGACCATCTTTTACATGTGTCTGTGCAGCGCTGCATACGTCTTATAGTGCTATACAAATGCTCAGTAATAGTACTAGAAGTAGAATCTGGGGGGAAAATCAATGAGATGCTAAAGAGATGTCACTACCAGGGGTATACACAGAAATTATTGCTGGGAAGAATGTATTTTTTCTTTCATTTGTTATTAGATTAATTTTGTTTTGTTTATTTATTTATTTACATTCTCTTATATACCATGCTATTCTGCATCAGTGCGGTTTATATTGAACAAACTGAAATTACATTGAACAGGGCATTATAACTTGGAAATAACTATTTTACAGGGAACATGGGCTATGGAGGGTTAAGTGGCTTGCCCAAGACCACAAGGAGCACCTGTGGGACTAGAAACCCCAGTCCTTCCGGCCCAAGGTGGCTGTCCTCTAGTGGGATTTGAACCCCTGACCTTCCGGCCTGAAGTACCTTGCCCCAACCACTAGGCCACTCCTCCACTCCAAAAATAACAAAACCCACAAATTTTATTTAAAAAAAGGAATGAAAAACAAATTGAAATTGAAAAACATACGTGATGCAGGACTGTTCCCCTTACCCTGAACACCCCCACCCCCCCGATATAATTCCAGGCTTCTCTCCCCATTCCCTGGGTCCCGTCCCCCTCCCCACAAGCCTCTTACCCCATCCATTGTCTTTATAGGGCAGGGGTGATCCCCAGTTGTTCTTGGCCTCCTGGGGCACTAATAAAAAATAGCACCAACCTCAAGTCAGTTGATACCATTTTGTTGTACAACACCAGAGGAAACACTTTTGTGCCATGAAGACTATGGGGATAGAAGATTGTTGAAGTCCAGGAGCCTGGAGAAAGGAGGAGACATGGTGCATGAGGTCTTTTAGGCATGTTTCATATCAGCATAGTGCCTGATGTTCAGGGTCAAGCCAACATAATTTGGGTCTGCCTATATGCATGATCATTTCTGCATACACAAGCATGCGCAAACAAACATGCATATGGCCCTTCACCACCCAAGCAGCAAGATGAAGAGTTGACAGAAGTCCCATTCTGATGGCATGAAGAGCCAGGCCTGTGGTCTGAAAAGGCCAGAATAATGGGGCTTTAGCCTGAAGAGGCCAGTAGGAGGTCCCAGGTCTTGCCATCCAGAAGAGAAGGACTGTGGCCTGAAGAGACTGGTGGAAGGCCCCAGATCCCACTGGCCAGAAGAGTTGGACTCTGCAGGAGGCCCCGGGTTCTTCCAGACAGAAGACTGGGGCTGAAGCCTGAATAGACCAATGGGAGGATCAAGTTACTGCCAAGCAGAAGAGTGTGGCTGAAGTCTGAAGAGATTGATGGGAAGCCCCAGATCTCACCACCTAGAAGAGTGGAGCTGTGACCTGAAGAGGACAGCGGTAGGTCTTGGGCCCTTCTGTCCAGAAGAACAGGGCCTCAAAAGGTTAGCAGGAGGGCTCCATATCCTGCTGTCCAGAATAGTGGGGCTGCAGCTTGATAAGAAGGAGGATGGCTGAAAGAAGTTACAGAACCTAATGGAAGGGGTGGATAAGGGGGTGAAGTCTAAGGGAAGGGGCAGGGATAGAAGGAAAGATAGGTGTGGACCATAAGGAAAGGGGTTGTGCTAGGGGTAAAGCATAAGGGAAGAGAAGGGGCAGGATTAGAGGAAAGAAGATGTGGTGAGAACATTAAGGGAGAAGGGAAGGGAGGAAAGGCCAGAGACAGTGCCAGACTGGGCAGCATGGGAGGAAGAATGTATTGGTGGGTGAAGAGAAACGAGGGAAAGTGTAAGAGAGAGCAGTGAAGGATAGAAGAGGGAATAGTGCAAGAGGGTAGGAGGGAGAAGGAGTAGGTGCAGAAGGACAGAGGAAAGTGCAGACATACACTCAGTACTTCAGTACACATGGACACACAACCACCAGGGCCGGATTTACCCATACGCCATGTACGCCATGGCGTAGGGCCCACAGCTTGCAAGGGCCCACAAGAGTCCCCATCCCTCGCTCTCTAGAGAGAGTTTAAAGTCCGGCAGAGATTTTTCCGTGGTAGCGAAAACGCCGAAGTCGCAAGCTCGGCCGGAGACGCGCCTTCCCAGGCCCCCGTCTCCCGCCGCAGTGAACATGGGGCTCCGATTTCTATGCTGCCTCCGATGGCGGCGGCCATCTTACCCGGCTCCTCTTCACTTCCTGAGCCGTCGACGTCACTTCCGGCCAGCGTCAGCCTTCCCCTCGCTCCAAAGTGACAGCGCCGACCGCCTGCCTCAGTCTCAGCCTCCACGATGCCGGCAGCCTGCTCAGCTACACCAGGTCCGGAAGCGGTAGGTGCGGTCATTCTTATGGCGAATTCTTATGCTTCGAGCGGAGCGGAGCGGGGCGGGGGGGGCCGCGGGGGGGGGGGCACGGGCACAGTCGGGGGCTCGAGCACAGTTGCAGCAGAACGAACACACTGACATCACGCCCATCGCGAGGACAAGGCACATGCAAACCACGCGAGCATTACCGGGGGTAGTCCTTGCCTGTCTGCTATTGGTTTGTTTTCCTTGATTTCCTTGAGGCTTCCCAATTGCCCCTGGCTTCTCTGTACTGGGGTTGCTAGTGCTACTGCTTAGGCTACAGGCTACAGGCTACAAGCTCAGGGGTTTTTCCTGGTATAACTTACCTAACTTAGGCTTCAGGCTGCGCTGCATGTAGGTTAGTGCATATAGACTTGAGGCTGCATATAGGATACCTGACCTAAAACTGGTCCGTCCACTCATCTTCATGAGGTTCTAACTGCATGCATCAAAAGCTTTTTTTTTGCCTGTCCGCTATTGGTTTGTTTCCTTGAGGCTTCCCAATTGCCCCTGGCTTCTCTGTACTGGTTGCTACTGCTTACTAAGTGCTTAGGCTACAGGCTACAAGCGCAGGGGTTTTTCCTGGTAGAACTCAAGCGCTCTCAGTCTCTCTAAGTCCCCCCTTACAGTAGTCATGAAAAAATATGAAAGTGGCGCATCTAAACGAAAAAAGAAAATGCTAGAAAACGAATCAACCACCAAAATTCCCAAGATTACCAGCTTTCTTCTTCCATCGACGAAAATTCAAGCTGTCTCAGAATCAGAATTTTTGAATGTGAATGACGCGGCTACTCCACATCTTTTGGATACTACTGACACTACTCCTCAAACTTCCGATACTGCTGATGTTACTCCACAACCCGATGTACCTGAGGAGAATATTTCTAGTTCTCCACCACCACCACCTCATGATGTGGGTCTCTGGAAAACATTCCTTCCAGCTTCTGACGTCGATTATTGGATTGTTAATGGTCCAGCTGCATGTCAACATCACGATGATAGTTTCATGTCATCAGAAAGAACTATGGGAAATAGAACACGCCGTTTTGCGAAGGAATTTCTTTACGGACGAAAAGCAAATGATGAGAAGTATTACCGAGACTGGCTGCTTTATTCGCCATCAAATGGGAACATTTACTGTTTTTTCTGTAAGTTGCTTTCAAGGTCCACGTCGCAGTTTGCCTCCTGTGGATTCAACGATTGGAGCAACTGCGGTAAAGTGATCAAGCTTCACGAAAGTAGTGCAGAACACCGAGCATCACTCAGTTCCTGGTTAGCACGTGTTTCAGCGAAAGGGTGCATCGACGAAAAGCTTCAGAAACAGATGAACGAAGAGAAGATATATTGGCAGTCAGTTCTTCGGCGTGTTGTTGAAGTGATAAAGTTCCTTGCTCAACGTGGCCTAGCATTTCGAGGAGATACCGAATTATTTGGTTCTGTGCAAAACGGAAACTATCTGGGAATTTTGGAACTTTTAGCCAAATTCGACCCCTTCCTTGCCGACCATATATCTCGTTTTGGAAATAAAGGAAGTGGAAAAATTAGCTATTTGTCTTCCACTGTATGTGATGAACTCATCGAGCAAATGGGACAAGACGTGTTGGCTGTCATTTTAAATGAAATTCACGACGCGAAGTACTATTCCATATGTATTGATTCCACTCCAGACGTTAGTCACATTGACCAACTAACTTTTATTGTGCGCTACGTTAACAAGTTTGGTGAAACAACTGAACGGTTTCTAAAATTCTTTCCAATTGAAAAGTCACAAAGCCGACAGCCTTTACCAAGATGTGTTGAATATACTAAATGAAATGTCATTGTCTCTGGATAACTGCCGAGGACAAAGCTACGACAACGCAGCAAACATGGCTGGGAAATACGCCGGTCTCCAAGCAAAACTGAGGGAAATTAACCCAATGGCTGACTACATACCTTGTGCAGCACATTCATTAAATTTGGTTGGAGTTGCTAGTGTAAATTGCTGTCTGGACGCTGTTAACTTTTTTGGTCTCGTCCAAGAACTGTATGCATTTTCGGTTGGTTCAACAAAGCGGTGGAGTTCATTGACATCAGGACTCACACCGAACGAAAATGGACGAATTCTGACTTTGAAAACTTTATCATCTACCCGTTGGCATTGCCATTCAGAGTCCGTGAAAGCACTACATCTCAACTATGCCAACATCTATACTATGCTGAATAGTATCGCAGAAAATGAAGACGAGAAGGGTGATGCCCGACGCTTAGCAGCAGCCTTGGCGGGTAAAATGTGTCTGTTGGAAACCGCATTCATGTGTGTTCTGTGGCACAAGATCTTGCAGCGATGTCAAAAAATCAACACTGCCTTGCAAAGTGTGTCTATTGACATCAGTGTCGGCGTTTCTTTGTTTACTTCTTTGGAAACATTCGTTGCTGGAATGCGTGATGACTTCGACAACCTGGAGAAAGAAGCAAAAGAGCTCATGGAGGACATCCAACAAGACTACACCTCTCGTTTCATTCGGAATCGACCAAAAAGATGCCAGGTTTTTGAAGAAGCAGGTGAGCCGAATGCTGCTTTACAAGGTGCACAAAAATTCCGTGTTGAGAGTGTATATGTCATACTTGACAAACTGCTTGCATGTTTATCTCAACGCCGGAATGCTTACAAGCAGATTTCTGAAGACTTTGCTTTCATCAAATCACTGAAGGAGAATGATGTTGGCTCTCTCAGAGAAGATGTAATCCATTTGCAGCAAAAATACAATTGTGATCTGGAAAGCGGGTGTGAAGAGGAATTTGTGGCATTTTCTGGAATGGCCGCAGATTTGAATTTGGATCGTGACCCCCAAAACCTACTGAAATGGCTGAAAAAAAATCCTGTAGTGGATTCAACATTTCCGAATGTTTCCACTGCCCTCCGCTTGTTTTCAACGCTTCCCGTGACTATCTGCGAAGGGGAACGTTCTTTTTCAAAGCTTTCCCTGATAAAAAATAGATTTCGTTCTACGATGACGCAGAAAAGACTGAATTCTCTGGCAGTCATGTCAATTGAAAATGACGTTACTTCTGCGTTGACTTTTGATACAATTATTGAAAAGTTTTCACAAACTAAATCGCGAAAGAAAACATTTTTGTAAGTGGTAACTGGGCTGATGGGGGGTTAGGACTGGTAATGGGTTATAGGGGGGGCTTAAACTGAAAATGGGGTGATGGGGTGATGGGGGGTTAGGACTGGAAGTGGGTTGATGGGGGGGCTAGGACTGGTATTGGGTTGGGGGGTTGCTAGGACTGGAAATGGGCTGATGGGTGGCTAGGACTGGAAATGGGCTGATGCAGGGACTAGAAGGGAATGGATGCTGGGTGAGGCTGGAACTAGAAGGGAGCTGATGTTGGGGGAGGATTAGAATGGGATGGGGCTGGAAGAGTAAAATGGAGAAGGGAAAAATATTTTGTGTGGGAGGGATAAAAAATCTACAATTGGCCGGGTACTGGGAGAGTAAGTGGGGATTGAGGATGGAGGGGTAAAATTTGAGTGGATGAAATAGGAATGAGGAAAGAGCAAAAGGAGAAAGATTAGTATGTTAAAGCAGATGTAGAGAGAGAATGGAAAAAAAACTAGAAGAGAGAAGAAAGGACAAATGGACAGCAGACGATGGAGAGTTAGCAGAAGACACGAAGAAACCAGAAGAAAGTGGCTGGAGCAATTGCAGCTGGAAAAAAATGCACAAAAGGTAGAAAAATATCTCTTTATTTTGAATTTATTAATTGGAATATGTCAGCTCTGGTAAATGTGCATCATTAAAGTCTGCGCTTTGTTTAGTACAAGAACAAATTAATGTATAGTTTTATTTCTACAGTGTTGTACATTCCAAGTTTGGCTTTTGGGATTCCCAGTTTAATTATTGTCTTCCTGTTTCTAAATTGTGATTACTTGTTTGGTGATGGTCTATGTTCTGCATGTGTAACTGAGCTGAGGTGTTCTGTTTATATAATTCCTATTTGACATTGCCACTTGTTCTCTTTCCCCAGTAGGTCATGTTTTGTTGTTCTCTGAAATGTATTGGTTTAATATTTGCAGTGTTGCCTTTTGATTGGTAGAGTATGGTGCTTTGTAAGTCCTGGTAGTGCTGTTAGGATATGGCAGGTTTGCTATGGGTTGGCACTGGATTATAGTAATGTAGAAATCTTTTAGTCTTTCTTTATCCATACACTCATTAAGAGGCACGTTTACTAAAAGTTAGTATATGGTAACATTATGCAAATAGTTATGCAAATGAGGCCCCTTATGCAAATGAGGCCCCGCACCCCCTTGGGCCGCCCCTGCTGGGGGCCCACAATTTTTGTTGGCGTAGGGCCTCACTCAAGGTAAATCCGGCCCTGACAACCACAGTCTCTCCACACACACCCAACACACATACACATAGGCACATCCCACCACACACACTAGCCACACATGCACATAAAGCCCTGATGCAGGTACGTGCACAGAGCCACCAAGACACACAAGCACAAACACACACACGCCCCAACATTCCCAATGACACACACACATATATAAGCATGCACCCCTGCCACAATCCATGACATACACGCATGCACACAGACACAGAAAGACACATATTCACTCCCAACACTGTCCATGAGACACATACACAGACATGCAAATGCAGCCCTCTGACATTTCCCATGGCACACTCACAAGTGTCTTCCATGAGTCTGATTCTGCAAATGGTTGAAATGCACCAATGTGTAACACTGCCAAGTATATGCACATTTTTCAAATTTTTCTGTTTCTGTTGTGTGGTTTGGCAGCAGTAGTCAGAAGGTATCATTCAAAATAAATGAAAGAAAGAAAGAAACAAAATTATGATTGTTTCTTGTTTTGAAAACAAATAAAAACAAAAAAAGAAATTGTGTTGAAATTCCTTGTTTTGATTTCAAAATAAATTGAAAAGCAAAATGATATTTGTTTTTTCCTTTCTTTTCATTTTGAATGCATGCCGGTCTCTTTCTGCTACAAATTCCTTCAAACAATCCTACTTTATGTACATTTTACAATGGTACTTAGCTATATAACAACACCCTAATATTAGATCTGAATTGATTTTCCGTTATTTTATGTGTGCTGGACAGTGGTGTCTTGATTACAGAGTATTAATGAGGAGGTCATGTGTGAAGTCCAACACACTGAATAAGCCAGTTCTGTATAAACTCTTTACAGTATGCTGAGTACTGTGATAATTCTATCTGCAGTGGTATTCTGTATGGTTTCATCCCATGGGCCACACCTGCATAAAGAAAGAGAAAGTCGTATAAGGATGATTCATTATTTATATTCGAAGTCATCCATCTTAGCTGATTAGCACAAAGGTGGCAGCAGGGCAAAGCCACATGAGCTGTTAAAGGTCATCGCTAATGACTGAAAGGAGCTAACATATCTCCTGTCAGCCCGTTTGATGTTCTGTTTGTGCTGTATCTTATTTCTCTTTTTAGGACATTGTGCTTTTTGGGGTTTTGAGCTTTTTTGAAGAGCAAAGTGCATATGAGATATGAAATGCTAACTCAGCTGCCTGAAAAACAGCATCACCCTTATTTAACACACCAATACATGTGTAGAAATGTCTTATTCTTATAAGAGGTCATTGCCTGCCATTTTTATCTACTTGGCTCAGCGGTCTCTCTTCTGCTCCTTTGGCCTTCCAGCTCATTTGAAATCAGTGTCTAGTGGGCCATGCGGGTCATTTTCTAAACTTTTTGCACATGTAAAATTCCATTTTAAATACATGTTCAAAGGGGCTTTTCTTAAATCACCCCAGGGCTTATGAGTGTAGAACTACAAGCTCTGACATGAAGGATCATACTATTATGGCAATCAGGTGCAGGCATGCTCTGGGAAGAGTTTGAGCATAACACGGCTGGAATCACATTTATGTTTGCATTTTGTAAAATACGGACTTGCCTGTATGCTTTATGTGTTAGCATTTCTCCCTACTCCAAAGCAGATATACATGTCCATAGCTTCAATCTAGCCAAGATTTCTGCCGGTTAATTCTAGCATTTTATAAAGACACATAGGCACCTATGTGTCCTTATAAAATAGGCTAAAACTAGGTCTAATCTTGCCCTCCAAACCTAGGTGACCTGCTATAAAATTACCCCCATGCGGCTTCATTTGTGACTACCTGGAGATTTAACACATTTTTCTATCTCCCATGCACCTGGGTAGCCCAATCATTGTGCTGACAGACGTCAGCCAGGTATCTTAAAGTGTATCTCCCTAATGGAGAAAATATCTAAAGTGGCGTTTTAGAAGGAATGTCTAGGAAGAATCTGGGATGTCCAGAGCAGAATGTTCAAGAAGCCAGGGAAGTGGCAGCAGTAAAGGGAGGCACATCCAGGTAGCTGGTTCTGGAGACACTACCCCCCCCCCCCCACACACACACACACGCACACACACATAGCAAGACCAGGTATGTGGATGGGTATAGGCCATTTTACAAATGTGGACATCCCCAAATTGGACATCCACAGAACCAGGTATTTGGTCTTCCCAGCCCGGGTATTTCAGAAGGGGAGGGATTATGTCCTGAAACTATAACATCCTGGCCTGCCATTTCCGATACTGAGATGTGTGGCAGTGTGCCTGTTATATACTTAAAGTATGTGTTCACTTTCAGGTTTCTTTGGGCAGGAAATAACTGCAGCGATGAAAATGCATTTTGCATTTTTCCCTGGAGATATTGCATCCATGACATAGGCACTTTTTTCACTTTATTCATGATCAGGAGCAAGTATGTACATGGATGCCTTACTAACCAAGGTCAGAATTGCCATGCAAAATAGCACTGTGTTGTGTATAATCATGCTCCGCCAAGGCCATTCTTCAGGCATATCCCCATCCTACTTGGTCATTCTCACACTAGGGATGTCCAAATATCTGGTTTCTAAAATGTGTCCAGGGATGTAGAGAATCTCCATGGCAAGGAAGGTACTTCTGTGGCTCTTGAATATATACTCTCTGTATGAGAGCTTAAAGAGGGCTTTTTTCATTTTTAATTTCTAACTTTTTCAGCTACATTGCCTAATGATTTGTAGCTGTACTGCAAAAGGGTATGTTTATGTTCTTCAGCAAAGCTTTTTTCTGCTGCTCTAGGTTTTTTTTTTCTTCTCCTCTAGACTTCAGGTTCAAAGAGGTAGGCAAACTCTTTGAAGTCACTGCTCTTCTCAGGTGCTAGTTCCCTCTCTTCCCTTCCCATCCCACTCCCACCCACCCCATGTGAGAATTCTTGCTATATAGGGTAACTTGCCAAATAGCTTATTCACAGATTTTTTTTATTGGTTGGTAGGGAAAATCTAAGAAGTAGATAGTTCTACATTTGGATGGCTACTAAAATTAAACAATTTGATATTCTTGAAGTAGCTTTGATTAGGTAATTTTTGAAAGGGAACATATTAAATGATATACCTCAGATGCATAATAAGAGAATTCATGGTGTTAAGTAATAACTGTTTAGCAAGCTAGCAGGAGTACACACAGGTACATAGAACAGAGTTGTTAGAACACACATAAAAGAGGCTAGCTGCTTTTCTCTGAGGAAAGGTTAGGGACATATACCAAAGCTCAAACAACTGAGCTATGGCTGGGAAGAATCGTGTTGCCAAAGCTGTTGCCCCTGCTGCAGCTTCTACCTCTGTCCACATGGACAGCCCATTACCAGCTGAGGGACTGGTTCCATGCGCAGAATGCCTGCATGCTGAAACCCTCATGAAACAAGTGAAGTTGCTGAGAGAAGCAGTGGTGAGGCTAAGAAGCATATATTAAGTGAGAAATATATTGATAAGATGGTTCTTGAGGACTCCAAGCTCTCCAACAGAGGTGAAGATAGTATGCTACAGAATGAAGAGAGTTGGACATGAGTCATCAGGCCTGCAGAATCAACAATCCAACTCCTCCAGCCCTTGAACTGAAGAACCAGTATGCAGACCTGGAAGTGGAGAAGGTAAAAACATCCCAGGAACAGGAAGAACCAGAGCTAAAGCACTCCAAAGTTACAGAATCAGTGACCATAAGGAAGCAAAGGGTAGTGGTGGTTGGTGACTCTCTTCAGAGTTGTACTGAGGCATCCAGGGAGATGTGCTGTCTTTCAGGTACCTAAATCCGAGATATTATGGAGAGTTTGCTGAGACTCATCAAGTGTACTGACTGTTATCTGATGATGTTCATGTAGTCAAAAAGGCAAAGATTCAAAAGGAGGAAAAAATAGCCAATGCAATAAAATGGGGGGATAAGACATTTTTCAGACATATTAGTGAGAAGAGGAAGGGCAAGAGTGGTATTGTCAGACTCAAGGGTGCAGAGGAGGAATATGTGGAAGCTGATAAGGATAAAGCGGAATTGCTTAACAAATATTTTTGTTCTGTGTTCACAGATGAAGAACCAGGAGCATGACCTCAGAAAACACCCACAAATAGGAACAGAAGTAAAGGACAACTTGAACAATTTTAGAAAGACTGTGTTCATGAGAAACTATCTCAACTTATTTATTTATTTTATTTTATTTATTTATTATAAATTTGTATACCGCTACTTCCAGCGATCAGCAGCGGTCTACTTGAGAGGGAGGATGTACAGTGCAATTTAAGCATACAGACTGATTACAGAGAGGAGAACAGTACAATTTAAGCATACAATCTGATTACATGGGGGAGGACACATAATGTACAGTTATAATTTGATCAGAGGGGGAGAATTTAATCTAAGAGGAGTTGCGGGCTTAGAATATATACATATATATGTTAACTTAGGGGTAGGTCAGCAGGGTGGGATAAGTAGAGGTAGATTTGTCTGAACTTAAAGTAGACAAAGCGATGGGACCGGATGGGATTCACCCGAGAATACTGAGGGAACTTGGGGACGTTCTAGCAGCTCCACTGACTGACCTTTTCAATGCCTCGTTGGAGTTGACTGGAGAGAGGCTCATTTGGTGCCTTTACACAAAAGTGGAAGTAAGGATGTGGTTGAAAACTACAGGCCGGTTAGTTTAACTTCAGTGGTGAGTAAATTATTGGAAATGCTGCTGAAAGAGAAAATAGTGAGGTTTCTGGAGTCCAGCGGATTACAGGATCCGAGGCAGCATGGATTCACCAGAGGCAGGTCTTGTCAGACAAATCTGATTGATTTCTTTGACTGGGTGACCAGGGAGTTGGACCGAGGGAGAGCCCTAGATGTAGTGTATTTAGATTTCAGTAAAGCCTTTGACACTGTTCCTCACAGGTGACTTATAAACAAACTGAGCACCCTAGGGATGCACCCTAAATTTACTGCTTGGGTAAGAAATTGGTTGGGTGGGAGGCGACAAAGAGTACAAGTAAATGGAGCTCACTCTGAGGAGAAGGATGTTATCAGTGGTGTGCCCCAGGGATCTGTCCTTGGTCCGATTCTTTTTAACATCTTTGTTAGTGATGTAGCGGAAGAGCTTTCAGGTAAGGTTTGCCTCTTTGTGGATGATACCAAAATCTGCAATAGAGTAGACACCCAGGAAGGGGTAGATAACATGAGGAGGGATCTAGCTAAGCTTGAAGAATGGTCTAGAATTTGGCAGCTGGGATTTAATGTTAAAAAATGTAAGGTCATGCATTTGGGCTGCAGCAATCCAAGGGAGCAATATAGTATAGGGGGTGAAGTACTTTTGTCCACTAAAGAAGAGCGGGACCTAGGCGTGGTTGTGTCTGATGACCTTAAAGTAGCTAAACAGGTAGAAAAGGCGACGGCAAAAGCTAGAAGGATGCTTGGGTGCATACGGAGAGGAATGGCTAGCAGTAAAAAGGAGGTGATAATGCCTCTGTATAAGTCTTTGGTGTGACCTCATTTGGAGTATAGTGTGCAATTCTGGAGACCGCACCTTCAAAAGGATGTGAACAGGATGGAGTTGGTGCAGAGGGTGGCTACTAAAATGATTATTTATTTATTTATTTATTTATTTACATTCTCTTATATAGCGTGCTATTCTGCATCAGTGCGGTTTACATTGAACAAACTGAAATTACATTGAACAGGGCATTATAACTTGGAGATAACTATTTTACAGGGAACATGGGCTATGGAGGGTTAAGTGGCTTAGTGGTCTTCATTATAAAGCATATGTGGACAGACTGAATGATCTTAATATGTACACCTTAGAGGAAAGGCGGGATAGAGGTGATATGATTGAGATGTTCAAATACCTCTGTGGCATAAATGTTCAGGGAGAGTGCCTCTTTCAATTGAAAGCAAGTTCTGCTACGAGGGGACATGGGATGAGGGTGAAGGGAGATAGATTCAGGAGTGATATGCGGAAATATTTCTTTACGGAAAGAGTAGTGGATCCGTGGAATAGTCTCCCAGTGGAGGTGGTAGAGATGAGGACAGTAACTGAATTCAAAAAAGCATGGGACAAACACAGAGGATCTCTAAAGGTAAAAAGGGGACTGTTGTAGTTGTTATGGAAGGACAGACTAGATAGGCCATGTGGTCTTTTTCTGTCGTCATATTTCTATGTTTCTATGTTGGTACAAATGATACTTCTAGGTATCCCTCTGAGTGTATTAAGCATGGCTTCATGGCTTTGGGACAAAGGATGTAGCAGATAGGTGTGTAGGTGGTGTTCTCTTCAAACCTACCCGTTGAGGGTAAAGACCGAGGCAGAGAAACTCACATCCTTGAGATGGATTCATGGCTATGTGGATGGTGTCATCAAGACTGTTTTGGTTTCCTGGACCATGGGATGATTTTCCACGGGCTGCTGAGCAGAGATGGTGTCCACCTATCCAAGAAGTGTCAAAGTGACTTCTGCAGCAGACTGGTTAACCTACTGAAGAGGGCTTTAAACTAGATTCATTGTGGATGGGTGAAGAAAGCACTCAGGTAAGTTAAACTTTTATACCTCTGCAGAAATGGGTAAAAGGGGAAATGTCTGGAAAGCAGTGTGCATTAATGCCCATAGTATGGGAAATAAGATCCCAGATGTTGAGGTTTTAATGGGCTGAATTGGATTTAGAGGCAGTTATAGAGACTTGGTTCATGAACAACCATGAGTGGGATGTAATTATACTGGGCTAAACAGTACTTTAGTCAGGAAAGACAGGGTTGGAAGAAGGGGAGAAGGAGTGGCACTATAAATAAAAAATAATATTAAAGCTACAGAATTGCAGGGCGTACACGGGAAGGAGACACTGTGGGTTAAACTAGAAAGAAGGTATGGGGAATCCATTTGCATTGGTATGATATACAGATCTCCTTCACAGGCAGAAGTGGACAGATTTAATTGAAGACATTTCCAATATTACCATGAAAGAAGACATGCTACTGACATGATTAAGAAATTTTCATCCTTTCGAGGTTCAAGATTCACTGGAAGAAAATGGAGCTATTGCCTATGAATGATTTCACCACTCAAAGTGACTTAGAGGAGGTAACTTTTACAGTAGATGATCTTCGCAAAATATTAAGTGTCGGAATATATTTCTGCATGGATTTGAAAGATACAATTTCATGCAATTCCAGTATTATTCTGTCTGAGTTGAGGACTCTTTTGCAGCGTTGGTCATCTTTGTGCTTATTGTGATAGGATTCATTGGACACTATTAAGATGATGATTTTGCCTTAAGTAATTTATAAATTGGTCATGCTCCCAGGCTTTTATAACCCAAGTTTTTATTCACAATTGGATAGACTATTGACTACATTTTTGTGGAAAATTAAAGTGCCACGCATTGCTATGGCTATGCTTCAGCTGCCCAGGAGAAGGGGAGGTGTTGAGTTCCCTGACTTTCACACATATCATGTTGCAACATTGCTGGGATATGGAACCTTGTGGTTGACAAAAAGCCCAGCACCCCTGTGAATGGAGGTTGAGAAGGTAATTGTACATCCATTCTCTATTAGGTTACTTCCCACTATGTACATTTCAAAGTCCAGGCTAGATGCTCCACTGATCTCTAGAACTATTGAGGGAACTGGATAGGGGTTGCTCCATTCTGTATTCCAGTTCCTCCACGTCCTTTAAAAAAGGTTTGGACAAGTTCCTGGAGGAAAGGTCCATAAACCATTATTAAGGGGCCCAGGATATCAATGCTTGACCCAATACAAGCATTGTGGAATCTGTGTCTTTTGGGGAAACTGCTAGGTACGTATGACCTAGATTGGCCACTGTTGGAAACAGGATACTGGGCTTGATGGACCTTGGTCTGACCCAGTATGGCATATTTTATGTTCTTATGTTCTTATGTTCCATTTGGCATAACCCACTGATACGGGTAAACAGACAAAAGTTATCATGGAAGGGGTGGTTGGCTAAAGGTATTTGGAATGTCTGAAAATGTACATCTTATTTCCTTTGAAGGATTCAGGAAAAATTGAGTTTAACACCTCTAGGTTTGATTGTTTGGCCTTGAGCTTGACACAGGATTCACCGTAGTCTGAGAGTATATGTCCCCCTTTGGACTTTGTAACTATTTGTGATAAGACTTTAGTGAATGGTAGATCAATCTCTGGCTTTTATGCACTGCTGATGCAATGTCACCCCTTCCCTGCCTCCTCCACCTCCCCAGTCCTCCAGCCTGGTCCCTCCTTCCTCTCCCTCCCCCTTCTCCTTCCATCCCCCAGCCCAGTCCCTGGATCCTCCCCTCCCCTCCCCCTCCCATCCCCAGCCCAATCCCTGCCTACTCCTCCTCCCCCACCCCTTTCCATCCCCCAGCCCAGTCTCTGTCTACTCCACCTTCCCCCTCAGCCCAGTCCCTGCCTCTTCTCCCCCTCCCATCCCCAGCCCAGTCCCTGCCTACTCCCCCTCCCCCACCCCTTCCCATCCCCCAGCCCAGTCTGTCTCTTCTACCGTCCCCCTCAGCCCAGTCCCTGCCTCTTCCTCCTCCCCCTCCGATTCCCAGCCCAGTCCCTGCCTACTCCCCTCCCATCCCATCCCAATCCCTGCCTCTTCTCCCCCTCCCATCCCCAGCCCAGTCCCTGCCTCATCCCCTGCCCAGGCCCTACCTCCTCCACCTCCCCCATCCTCCAGCCTGGTCCCTGCCTCCTACCCCTACCCCTTCCATCCCCTAGCCCGTTCTCTGCCTCCTTCCCTCCCCCTCCCATCCCCAGCCCAATCCCTGCCTACTCCCCTCCCCCACCCCTTCCCATCCCCCCAGCCCAGTCTGTCTCCTCTAACTTCCCCCTCAACCCAGTCCCTGCCTCTTTCCCCTCCCCACCCCTCCCCAGCCCAGTCCCTGCCTCCTCCCCTCCCATCCCCATCCCAATTTCTGCCTAGTCCCCCTCTCCCTCTCATCCCCAGCCCAGTCCCTGCCTCATCCCCAGCCCAGTCCCTACCTCCTCCTCCATCCTTCAGCCTGGTCCCTGCCTCCTACCCCTACCCCTCCCATCCCCCAGCCCATTCTCAGCCTCCTTCCCTCCCCCCTCCCATCCCCAGCCCAGTCCCTGCCTCCTCCATCTCCCCCATCCTCTAACCTGGTCCCTGCTTCCTCTCCCTTTCCCTCCCTCTCCCATCTCCTAGCCTGGTCCCTGCCTCCTCCCCCTCACTAGTCCAGGGAGTTGGTGCATGATGCATCCAGTGTTGGTGGGGGCAAAACCAGCCCCAGAGTTGGTTCAAAGTATTGGTATTGTGACACCTCACCTCCTAGCCCTAGGCGTAATCAGGCAGTTGGTGCGTGCCACATGGCGGTTTTAAAAGTCCTTGGTAGTGCTGAAGCCCTGTATCCTATTGTAGTTGTGGACTAAAGTGACGACAGCCAAGGTTGGGTTTCCAAGTTAAAGAATACTTTATTCTTGCATAAGGTATTGCACAAAGTATTGCAAAAGAACAGCACAGGATTTACTCCCCCAACACAAAAGTAAAGCGGTAACCTTTTTGTACCAAATAAAAGTTCCAGTGTAAAGTCAGTCCTCCTGATTCTTCTCAGGGACACGTAATACAGTTAAATGCTTTTAGGCTTCTTCCAGCTTCAACAATACAACAGCATTTCAGGATGCCAGTAATGCTTTCCAAGTATCAGCTTGTAATAAAGAAATCTTCTAGCTGTTGTATTTTCTTTCTAGTGTCCATATCTTGTTTAACAGCTTTAAATAGAAATGGCAATCTCCACACTCTCTTGCCTATTAGTAACAGGCTTCTTGTGTAGGAACACTTCCATACGTTTGCCTTTCCGTCCCAGCTGCAAGTTATGAAGCTCTGAGTCGTTGCACCCAGCAGAACGCTGTTGTCTCTGGTGCAAACTTCTAAGAACATTAGTTTAGGCTTCACAACACTCAATCATAAAACAGGAACAAATTATAGCTCCTTACTCTCTCATACATACACCACACTCCATTTCAGAATCACTGGCATTGGATAAAGGAGCCCCTAATTCCATTGGTTCTTCCTGGCTCTCTGATATCCCTTTGTCATGTGGAACATACAAGCCTTCAGACTTTAGTTCTTTAATTATAGTCTGAAGCTGCTTCCATTTAGTCTCTTTCTGTCTTCT
Organism: Ichthyophis bannanicus; assembly: GCA_033557465.1. Lineage (NCBI taxonomy): Eukaryota > Metazoa > Chordata > Amphibia > Gymnophiona > Ichthyophiidae > Ichthyophis > Ichthyophis bannanicus. The sequence continues at coordinate 400,865,126 of CM066032.1, read as the reverse complement.
AGGCACTTGTAAGGCTTGGTATTTCTCAGCACCTTTTAACAGCTCATAAAAGGGGTTTATTTCTTCTTTGCCTTGCCTAGGTAGTTGCCTTTGGTTGGGAGGAATATGTCTCTTATGGAACTGCCTTGTGAGATCCCTCAGCACAGCCTGGTCCTCAGGGTCTGTTCCTAGCTCTCTGCACGGTAGCTGCCAATTAGCCTTTTGCTGACAAGCAGGTGTGCTATCTTCTGAGTTAGAGCTCTGGTCACGCTGTCTGTATAAGGGAAATGCTTGCAGCTTCTTAAAAGGGACTTTCCTATAGCCCAACTTTCCTCTAGTAACCTCAGGTTTCCTTTCAAAGCTTGGTTTAAACTTGTTTCTTCTAGAAAGCACTCTATTATCACTTCCTAGAGACTGGCTTATTTCAGAGCTATCTACTTTACAAGGTTTAAAAGGTTTTGCTCTGACCTGGCTTTGGCAGCGTCTGTCTCTGGGGAACTCCACTGACTCCAAGTCTGTGTTCAAGGCTTCTGAGTCTGGCTCTGGGTCTCTTCCAGGATTCACTTTCTCTTGGAGCTGAGCTCTGCCTGGGTCTCTTCCTGGACCATCCAGAGGAACTCTCCTTTCCCTGGTTCTCTCCTTGGTTCCCCTTTTGCTGCTTGGGAGGTTTCCGTCCTCACTCCCTTCTCTCCTGGAGGTTTCTCGGCTTCTCCTCCCTTCGCCTCTGCCTCCTTCGACTCCGCTTCTCCTGCTGCTGCTGCTTCCACTGCTAACACTACTAACTACTGCTTCCTGGTTATGAGTGCAGAGTGGCCCAATCCGGTCTGACTCCGCCCACCTCCCTGATTGGCTATGTCTCTGGGTTAGCCTAGAGCTAGGGTGTGGTTCTTTCCCTGCTCTTCTCTGCAGAGAAGGTTCGTGTGCTGGAATCTTAACCCCTTCCTGTCCTGTATCTCTAAACATCTGAGGTGACAGAAAGTGTTTTAAACCCTTTTTCTTCTGTTTCTGAGCCTCTGCCTTGTCACAGTATCCTATGCAAACCTTAAGCCATAAGCCCCCTGGCTGTCAAAATCTATTTAGTTTTGAATGCCTTGCTCTTTGACACCCCCAGAAGCTTCTACCTTAGGTAACCTGATGGCTGAGCCATCCCTGGGTGAGGATATCTGCCACGGCCTACACCTTTTTGGCAGGTACTTATGGCACCTTGCCAGGTGCAGCCATTTCAGCTTATTTATTTATTATTTATTTAAAATTTCTTATGCCCCTTGCCTGGAATGCTAATGAGGCTGGAATTGCAGTCTGGTGCTCATGTTGGGCATGCATGGTGCCCAGCATATATCTGATACTATGACAAGGTGCAGATGGCCATGCATGGAATCTATTCTCTTTATGTTATGTATGCCTTATGCAATATCAATAAAGGTCCCAGTAGTGAAACAGCAAAGGTGTTGTGAAAATTTCTTTTTGTCCGATATGCCGATAAAGGAGAAAGGGAGACAAACCCCTCACCCGCTATGGCAGCTCCTTTTAAATCAAATTAGTTTTATGAAAACCACTTAGCTTAAGAAAGAGGCTCTGTGATGCCAGAATCAGGCTCCAAACGAATCCTGCATGTGATGGGCCATATTTCAAGTCCCCACATAGAGTCTGCTTCAGGCAAAACCAGGATTCCATAGATTAATAACACAGGTACACTACCAAAAAACTGCCTCCAGTTTTGCAACTGATTCCTATAGATTTTGGGGTGCTGAATCCAGGAAAAATAGCCAAAATGTTCCATCACGTCACGTTTTCTTGCAAAATTAGATTTCTTACCCATATAAGGAATGTTCACATAATTTCTTTTTAGCCGACTGCAGTTTATTTTCTTGGCCCAAAATAGAGGTTGTAATGGTTAACTAACTAGAAACACTCCCTCATGATATTTTAGAGTGTTTTGTATTCATTTTATACATTAACAGGACAATTGGGAGGCGGGGGGCTAAATCCAGTACTCGCGCTGGCGCATGTTCTTTCCTGTTCGCCTCACCTCGTTCGCTCGCTCAAACACGGTGGTTGCGACATGAACGTTCCTGTCAAATTTCAGTTTCTTGCAAGTTCATTATTACCTTTTGTTTGCTCAGTCGTAATCCAGCTTTATTCCGAAGTGGTTCACTACAGTTGTAGTTTGCAGTGCTGTGTATTTGTGATGGCTCACAGAGCCAGAGGTTGCGTCAACTCTCCGGACAGTTTTTGTTTTATTTGTGGGGAATATACCGTGAAAAAGCGGCAGAGGAACATTTCTGCATTTATTAAAAAAGTATATTTCGCCTATTTCGGTTTGAAGTTAGGCGATCAAGACAAACCGTGGGCTCCTCACAAAGTGTGCAAGACATGTGAGGAAGATCTACGCTTATGGATGAAAGGTAAAAAACAAGCATTTCGTTTCGGAATACCTATGATGTGGCGTGAACAAAGAGACCACAGCAGTGACTGCTATTTTTGCTCTTGCATTGTGAAGGGATACAACTTAAAAAATAAGAATGTAATAAGTTACCCCAACTTTCCCTCAGCAATTAGGCCTATGCCTCATAGCTACGAAGTACCTGTGCCTGAACCACCAAAATCTTTGGATAATATTTGTGTGTTTTGTTGACATTACTCTATTCTTATGTGCTGCCTTGTTACAATTTTCTTTATTCTTATTTGAATAACTACTAAACAATTAGTATAAAGAATTCATCCAAGAAACTTTTATCTCGATCGCACTCAATCTCAAACGTTCACCTCAAACTGCTAACCCAATGTAGCAAAAAATCTGTACGTGATGGAGCAAATTGGTTACCAGATTTGGATTCAGCGCACCAAAAAACGTAAAAATCAATCAAAACATTAGAGGCAGTTTAAAAAAAATTTTTTTAGTGTACCTGTGTAATGGTTACCGCACTTGTGCTAGCATAGTGAAACCCCACCGCCGATTTTACCCAGATGGCGTCTGACATCACCATGAGCATGTCAAAGAGCAATCCAATCAAAAACTATGGGAAATCCATGAAGCCATTTCTAAACTATGCATCCACACCCAGCAAGCAGAACTTCACAATGCACACGTGTAAATGTCTTCACTTAGACATGTTTCTCAGCCATTTTGCAAAGCAAGACACGCAGATAGGGCTCTTTCTTTAGCAGAAGAGGGGGGAATAAACATTGGGGATTTAGGGAAATATTCCCCTTGATGCCTCCTAAAACGGAGCATTTATTCCATTTATATTTGTGTGAGGGAGCAGGTGTAAATCTGGATGTGGGTAATTTCAGGCTTTCATGTGCGTTCTCTATATGAAATGGGGAAAACATGTAGGGCCCAATATTCAAAGGCATTTCCATGGTTTTCAGACCTGTAAACCATACAAATACCACTGAATGAGATACCCCCCTACTAATATCTCTACATGCCCCGATGCTAACCACTTAGCATCAGGGCATGTCATAGGCATTCCGAAGCGTATCGTGGACGACAACAATCGCTAACGGGGTAGAGGCAATATTACACCACTACCCAGTTAGCGACACATGGGTACAGTTAGGTGCAGCAAAAGCTGGCCTAGTTTTACCCGTAGCAGCTAACTGGGCAGTGGCTCAATCTCACTGCTACCCAGTTAGATTCTCAGCTGCGATAGCTTTGTAGTGAATATCTGGATTTAGTGTTCAGCACCGATGGGTAGGCACTGTACTCGCGCCTAGCCACCGGAGCTAAATATCAAGCATGTAGATTTTTGTCCTGCACTGGCCACACTTCTGACATGCCCCCGGCATGGCCCCATCTTCTTTTGATATGATAGCATCCTCCACAGAATGGAGGTGTAGCCTAATGATTAGAGAAGCAGTCTGATGACCATTGAGACCAGGGTTCAAGTTCCACTGGTGCTCTTTGTGGCTTTGGGCATATCACAAAACCCTCCACTGCCTCAGGAATAAGCTTATATTGTAAACCTTCTGAGGAGAAGGAAGTAACTAAATGTAGTTTGCTCTTCAGCTGCAGCAGTTCCGGACCATCCAGGGGACTGTTCCAGAGTCGGGGAGTAGAGCGGGAAGTCTTGCTCCTCCCCGAGGCCAATCCAGCACCAGCAGCGAACTTTAAAAGCAAAGTCCTCCCTTGGCGACTTCCTCTAAGGCCGCAGCAGCTCCAGACCATCCAGGGGGCCGTTCCAGCATCGGGGAGTAAAGAGGGAAGTCTTGCTCCTCCCAGATCGGCTCCCCGAGGCCAATCCAGCACCAGCAGCCAACTTTAAAAGCAAAGTCCTCCCTCGGTGACGTCCTCTTCGGCCGCAGCAGCTCCGGACCATCAAGGGGGCCATTCCAGCATCAGGGAGTAGAGCGGGAAGTCTTGCTCCTCCCCGATCGGGTCTCCAAGACCAATCCAGCACCAGCAGCCAACTTTAAAAGCAAAGTCCTCCCTCAGTGACTTCCTCTTCGGCCGCAGCAGCTCCGGACCATCAAGGGGGCCATTCCAGCATCAGGGAGTAGAGCAGGAAGTCTTGCTCCTCCCCGGTCGGGTCCCCGAGGCCAATCCAGCACCATCAGCCAACTTTAAAAGCAAAGTCCTCCCTCAGCAACTTCCTCTTCGGCCGCAGCAGCTCCAGACCATCCAGGGGGCTGTTCCAGCATTGGGGAGTAGAGCGGGAAGTCATGCTCCTCCCTGATCAGCTCCCCGAGGCCAATCCAGCACCAGCAGCAAACCTTAAAAGCAAAGTCCTCCCTTGACGACTTCCTCTAAGGCCGCAGCAGCTCCAGACCATCCAGGGGGCCGTTCCAGCATCGGGGAGTAAAGCGGGAAGTCTTGCTCCTCCCCGATCGGCTCCCCGAGGCCAATCCAGCACCAGCAGCCAACTTTAAAAGCAAAGTCCTCCCTCGGTAACATCCTCTTCGGCCGCAGCAGTTCCGAACCATCCAGGGGGCAATTCCAGCGTCGGGGAGTAGAGCAGGAAGTCTTGCTCCTCCCCAATTGGCTCCCCGAGGCCAATCCAGCACCAGCAGCCAACTTTAAAAGCAAAGTCATAAGATCATAAGATATGCCATACTGGGTCAGACCAAGGCCATCAAGCCCAGTATCCTGTTTCCAACAGTGGCCAATCTAGGTCATATGTACCTAGCAGTTTCCCCAAAAGACACAGGTTCCACAATGCTTGTATTGGGTCAAGCATTGATATCCTGGGTCCCTTCTTAATAATGGTTTATGGACCTTTCCTCCAGGAACTTGTCCGAACCTTTTTTAAACCCAGCTACACTAACAGCCTTTACTACATCCTCCGGTAACAAATTCCAGAGTTTGATTACACGTTGAGTGAAAAAATATTTTCTTTTATTAGTCTTAAATAGTTTACCCTGTAGCTTCATTGCATGGCCCATAGTCTTTCTATATTCTGATAACGTAAACAATAGATCTATGTTTACCCATTCCGCTCCGTTCATTAATTTATAGACTTCTATCATATTTCCCCTCAGCCTTCTCTTTTCCAGGTTAAAGAGCCCTAACCTTTTTAGCCTTTCTTCATAGGGGTATCCTTCCATCCCCTTTGCCATTTTGGTGGCTCTTCTCTGAACCTTTTCTAAAATGCTATATCCTTTTTAAGATACGGTTACCAGAATTGCACACAATATTCAAGGTGCGGTCTCACCATGAAACGACTGAGAGGCATTATAATATCCTTTCTTTTATTTTCTATTCCTTTCCTTAAGATACCTAGCATTCTGTTTGCTCTCTTGGCCGCCGCTGCACACTGGGCAGAGGGTTTTAACATGTTATTCACAATGACGCCTAAATCTTTTTCTTGTGTGGTGGTTCCTAATGTGGAACCTTGCATCATGTAACCATAGTTTGGGTTGTTCTTCCCTAGGTGCATAACTTTGCACTTGTCCACATTAAATTTAATCTGCCATTTTGATGCCCAGTCTTCCAATTTATCAAGATCCTCTTGCAATTTTCCACAATCCACTTGGGTTTTAACAACTTTAAATAGTTTTGCGTCATCTGTAAATTTGATAACCTCACTCGTTATTCCCTTTTCCAGGTCATTTATGAATATGTCAAAAAGCAGCGGACCCAGCACAGATCCCTGGGATACACCACTATTCACCTTTCTCCATTGGGAAAATTGGCCATTTAGCCCTACCCTCTGCTTTCTATCTTTTAACCAGTTCCTGATTCACAATAGTACACTGCCTCCTACCACATGACTCTTTAGTTTTGCCAAAAGTCTCTGATGAGGGACCTTGTCAAAGGCTTTCTGAAAGTCCAAATACATTATATCAACCGACTCACCTATGTCTACCTGTTTATTCACACCTTCAAAAAAATATAACAGATTAGTAAGACAAGATCTTCCTTGTCTAAAGCCTTGTTGGCTGTCTCTCATTAAGCCATTACTATCTACATGTTCAGCAATTTTGTTCTTTATGATGGTTTCTACCATTTTTCCCGGTACTGACGTCAGGCTCAACGGTCTGTAGTTTCCTGGATCACCCCTGGAACCCTTTTTAAAAATTGGTGTTACGTTCACCATCCTCCAATCTTCAGGTATTACAGATGATTTTAATGATAGTTCACAGATTACTAATAGCAGGTCTGAAATCTCATATTTCAGTTCTTTCAACATCCTTGGATGTATATCATCCGGCCCAGGTGATTTGCTACTCTTCAGTTTATCTAATAGTTGTAATACATCTTCCCGATGTATCAATATTTCCTTCAGTTCTTCCGCACCTTTAAATACCACTTCAGTTATGGGTAACATCCCTACATCTTCCTCAGTAAAGATTGAAGCAAAGAATTCATTCAGTCTCTCCGCTATTGCCTTGTCGCCTCTTAGTGCCCCTTTAACCCCTCTATTATCTAATGGACCAACTGACTCTCTCACAGGTTTTTTGCTATGAATGTACTTGAAAAAGTCTTTATTAGGCATTTTTGCTTCCACAGCAAGCTTCTTCTCAAATTCTCCCTTTATTTATTTTATTTATTTATTTATTTATATCTCTTATATACCGCGCTATTATAATCAGTGTGGTTTACAGTTGAACAAAACATACTACAATGCAGGAAGTCACATTGAGTTTACATTGAACAGGGGTAGTCAACTTGGAAGAACCGGGAGAAACTATATACAGGTTATGAACTTTGCCTGCCTTATCAATGCCTTGCATTTAACTTGCCAGTGCTTGTGCTATTTCCAGGTTTCATCGTTTGGCTCTTCTTTCCATTTCTTGAAAGATGCTTTTTTGGCAACAATAGCCTCTCTGACCTCACCTTTAAACCATGCTGGCAGTTTTTTGGACTTCCTTCCACTTTTCTTAAAGCATGGAACACAGCCGATCTGGGCTTCCAAGATAGTATTTTTCAACAACACCCAAGCTTGATGTAAGTCTTTAACCTTTGCAACTGCTCCTTTTAGTTTTTTCTTAACTATTTTCCTCATTTTATCATAGTCTCCCTTTCGAAAGTTAAAAGGTAGTACTGTGGATTTCCTTACTATCCCTCCTCCACTAATTAAATGCGATCATGCTATGATCACTATTGCCAAGTGGCCCCAACACCCTTATCTCTTGCACCAGATCTGGTGTTCCACTAAGGACTAGGTCCTATATGGCTTCCCCTCAGGTCATTTCATGAACCAGCTGCTCCAAGAAGCAGTCATTCATTTCATCTAGGAACTTTATCTCCCTAGTATGTCCTGCCGTGACACCGACCCAGTCGATACCGGGGTAATTGAAATCACCCATTATTATTACTGTGCTGTAACTTTTGTTAGCTTCCTTGATTTCTTTGAGCATTTCATCATCCATTTGTTCATTCTGGCCAGGCGGTCGATAGTACACCCCCACTGCCATCGCCTTCCCATTTTTACATGGAAGTTCAACCCATAGAGATTCTAAGCAAATTTTGTTTCCTGCAAAACTTTAATCCTTTCTGACTCAATGCCCTCTCTAACATAGAGCGCAATCCCTCCACCAATTTGATCAGCTCGATCATTACAATATAGTTTGTACCCAGGTATCACAGTGTCCCACTGGTTGTCCTCCTTCCACCATGTCTCTGGGTTTCCAATCATATCTAACCTCTCATTTAATGCTATATATTCTAACTCCCACATCTTATATTTTAGACGTCTAGCATTTGCATACAAGCATTTTAGAGACTGTATTTTATTCATATTAATTTGACTATTGATAGGCATGTGTAATTTGGGATCTTTAAGCTCTGTCTCTTCCATACTCGAGGGCATTTGGGCTACTTTACTCTTTTTTGGAACCTCTCTGCTTTTGGTAGTATCCTTCAAGGATACATTCTTCCGAACCATGCGCTCTTGTGCAACTGTTTGCTTTCTTGTGCGACTGTCGGCTTTCCCCTATTATCCTCCCTCGGCGACTTCCTCTTCAGCTGCAGCAGCTCTGTACCATCCAGGGGGCCGTTCCAGCGTCGGGGAGTAGAGCAGGAAGTCTTGCTCCTCCCCAATCGGCTCCCCGAAGCCAATCCAGCACAAGCAGCCAACTTTAAAAGCAAAGTCTTCCCTCGGCGACTTCCTCTTCGGCCGCAGCAGCTCCGGACCATCCAGGGGGCCGTTCCAACAACAGGGAGTAAAGCGGGAAGTCTTGCTTCTCCCCGATTGGCTCCCCAAGGCCAATTCAGCACCAGAAGCCAACTTTAAAAGCAAAGTCCTCCCTCGGCGTGCCCGCGCTTGCGGGCCCGCACCTGAGGGCCTCGCCAGAGGGCCCTTTGGCGTGGCTCTTAGGCATGGACCAGAGGCTCCACTATAATGCTCTCCCCAGTCACGGGGATCTCCACCAGATAATACTGTCCTGGGCGATCTGACATTGTCGGTGAATGTAAAATTATACACCTGTAAGTCTGCCTAGCTTAAAAGCTTTTATATTGTTTCATTATTATGTGCTTGAGCTATTGTTACTAAAGATCTGTACAATTTGGTAGCTTGTATCCATTTTGCACCCTCCTCCAGTAATAATAGTCTCATCCCTTTGCTTATCTGAAGCCCATCCCTCTCGTCCCTGCTCTGATCCACCTCCATACTGTTCATTAACTCTGTGAGTGTAGTGCCCTCACAACTCGCAAACCTCCTCCTCTGAGCTATTCCATCTCTCAGCTCACTGAGTCTATTCCCTAAGCTCTGCTAAGCTTGCGTGGGTGCACCGCCTCAAGTCATTGCCTCTTCAAGATCCCTGCAATCATCTTTGCAGCACAATGGCTTGGTATCACATGTCATCATTGGCCTTGTTTTTCTTGACCCTCTTCATTTCTTTGGCTGAATCCTACTCACAGCTTTATGACCTACTCCCCCCCTTAAACCATACTGACTCTTTCAACTACAGGAGATCCTATCCCTTTGTGCATCAGCATTGTCTCATCCACATTTATTGCCAACCTCTGTCTGAAACCCAGAGAAGGAAACCTCCTCGTCTTCACCACCTGATTTGTATGCTCATAACCGCACGTTCCATTCTCAATAAATGGCTCGCCCTTACTGAACTACATCTTGCATCGGAATTTGGATCTGCTTTTTGTCACAGAGACATGGTTATCTGATACAGACACCGTCCTTACCAATCTGCTCCTACCACCAGACTACGATCTCTTTAACTGCCCTAGAGCAAATAGGAGAGGTGATGGTATACTCATAATCACAAGAAGTAATCTCCACTTCCAATGCAACTCTTCCCAGAGTGCCCCCAACCTTGACTACATTTGGATTTTAAAGGAATTCCTATCTGCCTGCCTATTATATCGCTCACCATCCACATGTGTTGAAGAGCTTGCCACCATTCTTGACCTAGCATTTGATAGCGACAAGAATACCAAACGCAATCCACTCTGGCTCCTTGGTGATTTCAACCTTCCAGCCCTCCCTTCTAAACACTCCTCTGCCTTCCTCAATGCTATGAAAGCCCTTGACTTTCATCAGTTGATACATACACCCATGCATGCAGCAGGTAATACCCTGGACCTCATCTTTGCTCCCTCACCATTCTATAGTCTAACCAGCCAGGACCCCCCACTTTTCTCCCAGTCCCCTGGTACGACCATAATGCCATACTGTTCCATTTTCCTACAGACAATGGAGTTGACAATCTGCCACTCAGCTCCAATCCTCCATCTTCCACACACTGCTTCAGACCCTTTGACAAGGAGATATTCCTCATGAATGTTCTTGAAGACTTCAGCTCGGATACCAACAATCTGGTAGAGCTAATAGACACATGGAATAACACCCTACGTCAAGCCTCTCTCCTACCACCCTCAACTAAGTCCACTAAGAGAAAGCACACAGTGATATGGTTCTCCACCAATCTTCGAGATTCCCTATTGCTCCTCAGAAAATTGGAGCGACGCTGGCGGCACTCCAAACATGATATCGACCACGTGACCTACCTGTCTAAACTTCAAGAACACCGAAAAGCAGTTTATATCAAGAGAAGGGAATACTATTCTAACACCCTTATGCGCTCACTTAACAAACCTCGTGAGCTCTTCAGTATTGTTAGATCTCTTACAAATGATGCTATCAAGAATTTACCAGCAATTACCCCTAGCCTTGCCGATTTTGCCTCCGACTTCCAGAATAAAACAAATTTGATTACCTCACTCTTAGTTAATCTCAATGATGAAGATCCCCTATATGAACCGCCCCTCTCTGGTAGCACGCCTATACCTACTCTTGACTCCTTCTACCCTTACTCGGCGGAACAAGTGGAAAACATCATCAGCACGATCAACACCTCTACTTCCCCAGCTGACCCTTGCCCTGCCTTCTGAATCAAACAGGCAAGATCCAACCTAAGTTCAACTATCTCCAGAATAGTACACCTATCCTTTGCCACAGATTCTCTACCAGTATCCCTTAAATCTGCCTCCATCAAACCCCTGCTAAAAAACAATAATTCAAATCCATCTGAGATCAGTTCAAACCAACCTATCTCCAGCCTACCCTTCCTTACCAAGATCTTAGAAAAAATTGTCCAGCAACAGGTCCAAGACCACATCGACATCCATGCCCCTCTTGATCCACAACAGCATGAATTCTGTCTTCAACATGGAGTGGAAACTCTCTTTGTAACTCTCCTGGATAGGATCTGTTCTGGCATTGATAAGAAGAGGTAGGGATTCATCCTAATCTTCATGGATATCGCCGCTGCCTTCGACTCTGTCAGCCACAGCCTTCTCCTAGGCCACCTACAACAGAAGGGTATTCGGAACTCTGCCTTCAACTGGTTTAAATTTTATTTGACGAATTGCTGGCAACAGGTCAGACTGGGAACACAATCTTCAAACACCTTCCAGCAATCGCAAGGAGTCCCACAAGGTCCATCGCTCTCAGCCCTGCTGTTCAATCTCTACATACAGCCAATCTGTTCAATTATCAAGTCCTTCAACATTCTATATAACATCTATGCAGATGATGTTTTACTCTATTTATTTATTTATTTATTTAGCAAGCATTTGTAGCCCGCTCCTTCCAGCGATCAGAAGCGGGTAGGATTACTATTGTGAAACTGCCGAATCAAGGCAGGTACAAATTTTGTTTACATACAGATTGTCAGAAAAGCACATCATACAGAGTTAACACTTCTTAGCTATGGGGGAGTTCATTTACATATATACAGGATAATCTTCTTGGACACAGTGGTCAGGGGCTGCTCCATCTGTGGGTTCAGTTCAGGTTGAAATGTGATTGGAAAATGTGCGTTTTGAGTTTCTTTCTGAAGTCTAGAAGGTCATTGCTAGCTCGTAGTTCTGGTGGGAGTTGGTTCCACAGTGTTGGCGCCGCATATGAGAAAGCCCTGTGGCTGGTGTTAGCTTTGGCAGATCTTATATCTGTTGGAGTGTGAAGGATGTTGGAATTGTGGGTTCTTCTGTTTCGGGTAGGAGGTTGCAATCTTACTAGGTTGTTGAGGAAGGAAGGTGCTAAGTTGTGGATGAGTTTGAAGGTGGTTGTTAGTATTTTGTATTTTGTGCGAGCTGTTATGGGTAGCCAGTGTAATTGAATTAGTACTGGTGTGATGTGGTCACTTAGATTTTTCTTCATTATGACCCTGGCAGCTACATTTTGTGCCATTTGTAATATGTTTAGGTTTTTTTTAGGTAAACCTTGTAGGATGGCGTTGCAGTAGTCAAAATGTGGCATGATGAGTGCTTGGGCCACTGTTCTGAAGTCTTGGGGATCAATAATATTCCGAATGGGTTGGAGCACTCTAAGCTTGTGGAAAACTGCTCTGTTGGTCTTTCGGAGGTGTTTTTCCATCTTTAGGTCACAGTCAAATGTGACTCCTAGATACTTTATTTCTTTTTTTGTTTGGTAAGTGTTGTTACATAGTGTTATTGATGTGGGAGGGTCAAAATTCGGTTCTTTGGAGATATACATTACTTCGGTTTTTTTGTGATTAATTGACATACTACTTTGTTGTAACCAGTCTTGCATCTCTCCGATACATGTCTCCAGTGGGTTGTAGTCTGGGTTTTTAGTGTCTAGTTGTGTGTATAGCATGATATCATCGGCATAGATGTGGTAATTAATTTTGTGCCGTGAGAAAATTTTGCATAGTGGCTGCATATATATGTTAAACAGAAGTGCTGAGAGAGCAGAGCCTTGGGGGATTCCCTGTGTTTGTGAGAAAGATTCTGCTTTTTCTCCGTTGAATTGAACCTGTTGTGTTCGATTTGAGATGTAGGATGAGAACCATTTTAGTGGGGTTCCTGTTATTCCTATTGATTTTATCCTATTTATGAGGGTCCCATGATTAACTGTATCAAAGGCAGCTGAGATGTCAATGAATACAAGAATGTACATTTTCTTTTTGTTTTCAAGGCCCTTTAGGAGGTTGTTAAGTAGAACTAGTAACAGGGTTTCAACTCCATGATGTTGCCTGAAGCCATATTGCTGGTCATCAAGAGGAGCACTGTCAGTCAGATGGTCTTGGAGTTGTAGAAGGACCGTTTTTTCTATGATCTTTGCCAGGAATGAGATACTTGATATGGGACGGTAGGAGGCTGGGTCTTCTCCGTTGAGTGTAGTGTTTTTTAGGATCGGTCTAATGACTGATTTCTTTAGTTCTGAGGGCATGATTCCTTGTTGTAGGGATAGGTTAACTATGTGTGCTATGTGAGGTGCTATGTCTTGTTTCACTGCCTTGATCCAGGATGCAGGACAGGGATCTAGTGGGGAGGTGGTGCTTTTCAGGCTTGTGACAATGGCTGTGATTTGCTTGGTTCCTATTTTGTGGAAGTGCTCCCATAACTGGTTTTGCGTTGTGTTGTTCTCACTTCTGATTTGTGGTGTTGGTGGGGGGGGGGGGGTGGAGGACCAGGGGCCGTCAGTTTGGTCGCGTAGTGGTTTGCCAGTGTTTGGACCTTGATGGATTTGTTGAGGTTGGCATTTTGGTCGGTTTTGGTTAGTGATTTGACTAGTTCAAATAACTCTCGTGGGCGATTGATTGCCTTGTTTAGGATGTTGGTGTGATGTAATTTTTTTGCATTGTTCACGTCGTCTTTGTATTTTGCGAGATGGGCCATGTATTTAGTTTTGAGATCGGAGGATTTGGTTTGTCTCCATTTTCTCTCTATTTTACGGAGCTCCCTTTTTGATTTTATTAGAGTTCCTGTGTACCAGGGTTCCGAGTTGATCTTATGTGGGTTTGATGTGTGTTTCAGAGTTGGGTTAGATGTATTTTGGATGTGTGTGTTCCATCTGTTAGTTAGTTCGTCTAGGTCTGTGGAATCTAGGTTTATGTGGGATGCAATGGTGCTTATGAGGTGTTCCTCGTTGAGTTTGCTGAATTTCCTAATGGGGTTGGTCATTCTCATCTCCTTTGAGTTTTTGGGTTGGCACTGTAGTTTAAGTTTACAGTTGATTTGGTGGTGGTCTGACCATGGTACTTGAGTTATGTTTATTATAGGTGGTTCATTGCTTTGTTGTGGATTTCTGGGTATGAAAATCATATCTAGGATGTTTCCTCTATCGTGTGTGGGGTTGCTTATTATTTGTTGGAAACCCAATTGGTCGATGGCTTCATAGAAGGAGTCCGTGTGGGACGGAGGAATTGATGCTAGGTTCAAATCTCCGAGGATGATCTGGAATTTTTTGCTTTGTGTGGATGTGATGGTTTCTAGTGCTGTGGCTAGTGTTTCGTGCTGTGGTGAGGGAGGTCGATAGATTAGGCAGATGGATAATGCCATGCTCTCGACTTTAAGTAGGTCAAGATCTGGATTTGTGACCGTAGATGTGGTTGTGAGTTGAAGGCTGGTTTTGGCTGCTATAAGGACTCCGCCTCCTCTTCTGTTGATGCGTGGGCAGTTGTATAGTTGGTATCCGGGCTTCTGTATTTGGTTCATTGTTGCAGAGTCTGAGTCAGTGAGCCATGTTTCTGTTATGCATAGGATATCTGGTTGTTCGTCAGTTAGAATGTTGTGGATAATATGTGTTTTATTCCTTATTGACCTAGCATTAATAAGGATAATGTTACATGTGTGATGTTCTTGGTGTGTGGTTCGTGTGAGTTGTATTTGAGATCCAATAGTGGTCTTTGCTTTGGTTTTAGGGTGTTTTTGAGATTTGTTCCCTTTGATATGGGTGTGTCGTTGGGGTAATTTACTTGGTGTTTGTGTGGTGGTGATAGGATTTAAGTTGTATTGATGCAGGATGGGTAATGGAGGGGGGGTGGAGAAGGTAGATTGGTGTATATAGTAGAGGAATGCAGTATTGTGAGTGTGGGATGGTTCTATATGAAGATGTTAGTATACACATGCACAAAATCAGGAAGGTGTGAGCAGGCTCCATTTTATGTCTGCCAGAAATACTTGGATTTTGGATTCGAGTGGCGCAGTGTGGGGTGAAGTCAAGGCAGCTGGCCTAGAGATGAGTTAGTGTAGGCCGGCAAGATAGTTGTTGGGTACCAACAGTCTAGCAGTGATAGATGGGTTGGGGTACAGCGTTTCTTATTACTTTAACAAAATAGGGATACAGTCCTAACGTTCCTTATCACTCAGTATAAACAGATACAGTATTGTGCGATACAGTCCTATCGTTACCTATCATTCAGTATAAACAGATACAGTATTGTGCGATACAGTCTTAAGGTTATTGCAAGAAGGTTATTGGGTTACTGCATTGAAATGTAACAACTTGCGGTTAGAGATACTTTGTTTCATTTAGCTCTAAATAAACAGTAGTAGCCTTTAGAGTTGGTAGGGGTTTACAATGTAACAGCTGGCTTGAGGAGAACAGGGCTTGTGACAGTGGGGAGTTTACACATTATATATACATATCTATACCACCTTCTCCACTGACAGCCCTGATTTTTCAGTCATCTTGGAATGTTTCATTGTTGTTTCTGATTGGCTCTCTACACAAAACCTGAAGATCAATTGCAAGAAGACTGAGGTCTTATTTATTTATAGAGACCAATTCTTTACCCCACCATCCTCTCTATGAGTGAGACATTGAACTCATCACTAAGTCTGAAGTTCGCTACCTGGGGGTAACTCTAAACCAACAATTGTCCATGGCTATCCACATACGTAATGTTACCAGAAGGTTAGGACCCTTCATCACTTACGCCCGCTTCTTGACCCCTCAGATTTTCGTTCAGTCTTCCAAGCTCTCATCCTCCTGCATTTTGACTACGCAAAGATTATTCTTCATGGCACCCCTAAATGCATCCTTCAACCACTCCAACTGGCCATGAATACTGCTGCCTGATCACTCCAGGGTGTCTCTAGGTATGAGCACATCTCACCCATCCTGATGCAACTACACTGGCTCCCCATTTCCAGTCGTCTGACCTATAAAGCTCTTCTTCTCACATTCAAGATTATCTACAATTTATCTGCTTTCTCCTTGCCATCAATTGTTCAACTAACCCCAGACAATCGAGCACGAAGATCTAACATGAAAAATACCCTGGTCTCGCCTTCTATCATAACGACTTGCTCTAAAGCTGCTACGAACTGAGCCTTTTCCTTATACACTCCAACACTTTGGAATGCTCTCCCTGCCTCAGTCCAAACCATCAGTGAACTCTCTACTTTCAGGAAGGCTTTAAAGACCCATCTCTTCCAGCTGGCTTATGACCACATAACGTAATGAAGCTCTCCCATAATACTGTCAACAAAGAAGGACGCTCTTAATGCCGACCAAAGAATTTGAAGCTGCTCTTTGCTCTCCCTCCTCCCCCTCTTCCCCTCCCTTTTTATACCCCACCCCTCTTCTCCCTCCACCCTTCCCTTTTTAGCTTACCTTTCCACTAGTTATTTAGCACCCTGCCTTGATACCAAGAAATGTTGTTCTTGCCTGTTAAGTTAAGTTACTGGTTCTGACGTTTGATGCCTGTTCCTTATGCGTTCTCTGTAAAGTTGCCTGTTGCTTGTTTGTAAATGTTCCTTGTAAACCGCTCTGATATTAAATAGTGCGGTATATAAAAGCTAATAAATAAATAAATAAATAGCCACTGGAAAGGTGTGGGCTTAATAACAACATGTAAAGTGACCATTGACAATATGGATGCAATTTACAAAATGTCAGTGGTTATACTGGTATCTAAAGCATGAAGAATGCTTCTAAAATCACTCCCTTAATGTACTTTATTTGGACTTAGCACACATCCTTTTCTTGTTCAAATGCTTTAGATTTTGCTGGAAAAATCAAATCATGTATGTACAAATGTATCAATACTTCAAAAAGGAGCTGAAGTGGAATTTGTGTGTGTTTTTTAGTCCATTGTGTCACTTTAGCATTACCTAACATTTGGATGAACTGCATAACAGCTAGTCAGAGAACTTCATAAGTTCCATAAATACCTCAAACTATTACCTATTTAACCTCAACCATTTGAAGGTTTTGCATCAAAACAAGAAGAACGACTGATTAATATGCATTGAGGAATTTAGGCAAAATTGACCTTTACAGTCGCAACCTGATATATCCTCATCGAAAGGTCAGAAGAAAACCACAGGAATAACAAGCATGCTAAACATTTATTTAAACGACTTAGTCACCATTATATTCTTTAGAATACAAAATTCACACACTGTAATTTTAAAGTACATGGTAAAGATTTATGGTTCAGTAGTCAGCTCTGTATCTGAGGAAGATTAATGACCTCATTGATTTCCCTTCTCTTACCTGTCCTAATCTGTCAGGAAACAGATAGAATGTCTTTAATTCTAAATGAGTCAAGAAAAGGGGCTAAGCAGAAGTCAAGAAGATATACCAGGAGTTGAAAAGGAGCAATTAACGTCAATAAAGAAGCACAATGAAAATCCTTGAAGTTGAATCTACAGAAATTGTATTTGACTTTTGGATACAGCGTCACCTGTATCATATCACTGCTTCAAGGTTAAGCAGGTTACCCTCTCAGAGAGCTGCAATACAATAATTTTGCAACTCCCCACTTTGTATCCATGGATCGTGCATATAAGTCCCTTTGAAGATTGTCCATGGATACTCATGTACCTGCTTTTCATGAAGGCAAAATTATAATGGAAACTAATACAATCAGATTTCAAACATATAAATTATGTGCATTTCCTTCTAGGAGCTGAATAAACCTCTCAAAATATCTTCTTGCAATCTGGCCAGAATTAAGGGTATTAATAAAGCTTGAAGAATGGCAATTTTCAGACAGTCATTTCATCAGGGTCAGTCACTATTTAGCCTACTAATTGACTCTGAACGTTGTCTTCTGAGTACACATTTACCTGTATTCACTTAACTCATGTGTTTCAAGATGAAGGAATCTAGATTTGTTTTTGGAGTACACTGATAGTCAGGGCCGGCCCATCCATTGAACGAGAATGTTTTTTGCACAGGGCCCCGCGTTTCAGGGGGCCCCGAGCAAAGAACATTCTGCATAGGTAAATTTAAAAAAAAAAAAGCTGGCTGCTGCCGCTGCCGCCGTGGCAGTGGCAGGATCGAATGCCCGCGGGGCCCCCCCTGCCCGGCAGAGCCCTCCCTTCCTGCATCCATTCCCTCTCGAGCTGGCTTTTAGATCCATAAAGGGAGAGTTTCTCCCTCACTGCTCTGTTAAGCCTGCCGGGGCCTGGGGCTGATGGGAAACAGGAAATGCCTGTTTCCCATCAGCCCCAGCAGGTTTAACAGAGCCGCGAGGGAGAAACTCTCCCTTCGTGGATCTGAAAGCCAGCATGAGAGGAAATGGACGCAGGGAGGGAGGGCTCTCCCGGACAGGGGGGGCCCCACGGACACTCAATCCTGCCACTGCCATGGCGGCAGCGGCTGCAGCCAGCTTTTTTTTTGTTTAATTTTGCTGATGGGGGGAAGGGGGTTAGGACTGGCTATGGGCTGATGGGGGAGTTAGGACTGGTAATGGGCTATGGGGGGGGGCTAAAACTGATTATGGAGTGATGGGGGGTTAGGACTGGTAATGGGGTATGGGGGGGCTAAAACTGAAAATAGAGTGAATGGGGGTTAGGACTGGTAATGGGCTATGGGGGGCTAACACTGAAAATGGGGTGATGGGGGGTTAGGACTGGTAATGGTCTATGGGGAGGGGCTAACACTGAAAATGGAGTGATGGGGGGTTAGGACTGGAAGTGGGCTGATGGGTGGGTTAGGATTGGCAATGGGCTATGGGGGGGGGCTAGGAGTGGAAATGGGCTGATGGGGGCATTAGGACTTGAGGTGGGCTGATGGGGTTAGGACTGGTAATGGGCTGTGGGCTGATGAGGGGTTAGTACTGGTAATGGGCTATGGGGGGCTAAGACTGGAAATGGAGTGATAGGGGGGTTAGGACTGGAAGTGGGCTGATGGGGGGCTTAGGACTAGTAATGGGTTGAGGGGGTTGCTAGGACTGGAAAAGGGATGAGTGGAAGAGGAGGCTTGAACTGCAAATAGCTGATGGGGATGGGGGCTTGGAATGGAAATGGGCAGAGTGGAGGGGAGCTAGGATTTGACATGGGCTGATGGTGGGGTTAGGAAAGGACTAGAAATGGGCTGATGGGGGTTGGGATTGGAAATGAGCTGATGGAGGGACTCGGATAGGACTGGAAATGGATGGGGGAGCTAGGACTGGAAATGGGCTGATGGGGGGGCTAGGACTGGAAATGAGCTGATGCGGGGCCTAGAAGGGAGCGGATGATGGGTGGGGCTGGAACTAGAAGGGAGCTGATGTTGGGGGAGGATTAGAATGGGATAGGTCTGGGAGAGTGAAATTGAGAGAGGAAAAATATTTTGTGTGGGAGGGAAGAAAAATCTACAATTGGCCGGGTATTGGGAGAGTAAGTGGGGATTGAGGATGGAGGGGTAAAATATGAGTGGATGAAATAGGAATGAGGAAAGAGAAAAAGGAGAAAGATCAGTATGTTAAAGCAGATGTAGAGAGAGAATGGAAAAAAAATCTAGAAGAGAGAAGGACAGTAGACGATGGAGAGTTAGCAGAAGACAAGAAGAAACCAGAAGAAAGTGGCTGGAGCAATTGCAACTGAAAAAAAAATGCACAAAAGCTAGAAAGATATCTCTTTATTTTGAATTTATTAACTGGAATATGTCAGCTCTTTGAAATGTGCATCATTAACGTCTGCTCTTTGTTTAGTAAAAGAGGAAATTAATTTATAGTTTTATTTCTACAGTGTTGTTGTACATTCCAAGTTTGGCTTTTGGGGTTCCCAATTTAATTATTGTCTTCCTGTTTCTAAATTGTGATTCCTTGTTTGGTGATGGTCTATGTTCTGCATGTGTAACTGAGCTGAGGTATTCTGTTTATGTACGAGGGTTGTCCAGAAAGTAATGCCCCACATTATTTTTCTCAGAGAGTTTTCATTGAAAATGTATAAAAATCACTCACAGTATAACTTAATGTGTCCTAAACGCATATTATTTTTCTACATAATCTCCATCAACATTTACAACCTTACGCCAGCGAGAAACAAGGGCATTAATTCCTCCTCTGTACTAGCTCGTGTCCTGTTCATGCAGCCATATTACAGCACGAATCACGCTCACGTCGTCTTCAAGCCTTGTTCCACGCAGGCCATCCTTCAGTGGTCCAAACAGATGAAAATCTGATGGTGCCAAATCAGGACTCTAGGGTGGGTGGGGGAGCACTGTCCAACCAAATTTGGCGATTGCCTCTTGGGTTCGGAGGCATGTGTGAGGGCGAGCATTATCGTGTTGAAGCAACATGTCTCCTGGATTACTGTTAGGCCGCACTCACAAGTAATGACGTTTCAGTTTTTGAAGGGTTTTGATGTACCTGTCTGAACTGATTGTTTCAACTCTCTCAAGCACATCCACCAGAATTACGCCATCAATGTCCCAAAAGACGGTGATCATCATATTTCCAGTGGAAGGAGTTGTCTTGAACTTATTTTTTCTTGGTGAGTGAGCATGATGCCATTCCATGGACTGCCTTTTAGTCTCTGGTTCATAGTGGTGAGCCCAGGTTTCGTCACCTGTGATGATCTGGGATAAAAAGACCTCCCCCTCTGCTTCAAAATGCTTTCTTTCTCCTCCACCAAGAATTCAATTACAGCTCGTTGTTTGTACCATGTGTCACTCACAGACGCCATTTGAAGGATCACTACCGCCTCGCTATTTGTCGGACGACTGTAAAATTACACACATGTGTCCTTTGAAGTTCCAAGTTACTACCCTTTCAATTTCACACCTCTATCTTCATTCTGGACTGAGAAAAAACATGCAGGGCATTACTTTCTGAGCAACCCTCGTAATTCCTTTTTGACATTGCCGCTTGTTCTCTTTCCCCAGTAGGTCATGTATTGTTATTTTCTGAAATGTATTGGTTTAATATTTGCAGTGTTGTTTTTTGATAGGTAGAGTATGGTACTTTGTGAGTCCTGGTAGTGCTGTTAGGATATGGCAGGTTTGCTATGGGTTCTAAATGGGCAGTGTTTGTAGTAGTTCCTAATGTGCCTGGCGGTTGGCACTAGGTTATAGTAATGTAGAAATTTTTTAGTCTTTCTTTATCCATGCACTCATTGAGGCATGTTTACTAAAAGTTAGTGTATAGTAACATTATGCAAATATTTATGCAAATGAGGCCCCTTATGCAAATGCAGCCCCACACCAAGTCTCTGCACATAGCCCCGCACCCCCTTGGGCTGCCCCTGCTGATAGTATAGTGTATGGTCCATTCCAGGTGGCAGCAAGACAAGCATAAGTGCACAGTAAACCATCAGTCATGAGAAACTGTTGTAAAGGACAAAGCCAGCTTTGAACATCTAATCCAATGTAACAGTTATTAAAGTTGATTTCTAAAGTCAATTATAAAGGGCTTGCAAAGATGACTCACAGCCTCTTATAAGGTAAACATGTTTCCACTAAAGAACACATACATTTACATATGCGGAAGTATGAAGTGACATTTTGGAAGAGTCATCTACAGTAGTAAGAATCTGGGATGTCCAGAGCAGAACATCCAAAAATCCAGGGGAGCAGCAGCAGTGAAGGAAGGCACATATAAGTGCCTTCTGAAATTGTTCCTTCTCCACTCTGAAAAATGAACGCCCTAGTAACCGGTTCTGGAGATGGGCCAGGTATGTGCATAGGAGTAGGCCATTTTACTAGTGGATGTCCCTGAAGTGCACACCCACAAAACAGGGTATTTGGGCATCCTGGCTCAGTGGTTCAAAAGGGGACAACTATGTTCCGAGACTTGCAGGTTCTGGCCTGTCATTTCAGATACTCAGAAGTGCCAGCAAAGGGTCTGTAATATGTTTGAAGCATGTATATACATGTTGGTTTCTTTGGCCGGGAAATATTAACTGTGGCAATGAAAGAGCATTTGCTCTTCCCCCTGGAAGAATTGCAGACATGAAGCGAGCACTTTTTTTGCACCTTATTTGTGGTCAGAAGTAGGTATAGGCATGGACGCCTTAACAATCAGGGCCAAGCATGCCCATGCCATTCTGTTATCACACGATGACATGTATCTCCCTTGCTCTGCCCAAGGCATGCCTCCCAAAGCACACCTCCACCACTCCCCCATGCTACATCGATGTTCTCATTTTGTGGATATCTATATATCCAGCTTTCTAAAATGGCTCCAGGGACATCTCCATAATTTACATGTCTAAGTGCCCATTTTTAGATGGCCAACTCACAAATAGGGCTTCTAAAATGGTCCCCATAGTATATAGTATACTGCAGTAGAGAGTTACGACAATGGGTGAAGCCTGAGGTTTTAGAGGAGTAATAAAAATAGAGGTTCAGAAAGTTCTGGAGCTAGTTTTGAAGTAGATCCTGGATTCAAGGAGGGAGCTACTGGATTATCAGAGAGTTCCTGGAGAAAAGCCCATAAGAGGCTCCAAGGAGGAGTCTTCAATTTCTATTTCTATTTTAGACTTTTATATCACCTTTCTCCCCAAAAATGGGACCCAAAATAGTTCACAATTTAAAAAATGCAATCAATATCCAGAATTCATCCCCTGCTGCTGCCACAGTGTAGCATGGCCACTAACGCCCGTGCTAGCTGGACTGTGTTGGGCACCCAGACACCGCCTCGATGCATGCTACTAGGGTAATGCAGAATCTTTGGTACATGGTCTCGCACTACTTGTTAGCATGGTGCTGAAACCGCATGCTATTCCCCCATCCTTCTTTCATAGCACGTTAGTAAACATGCCCCATAATTATTGTTGCATGCAAGCTTCTAAATGTGTTTGTATGCTTACTGTAAAGACCTTGCATTAATAATGTTTTTTCAATGTCCTCCTAGCGCCACCATGGTTTTAAATGACAGCATATATCTCTTAAAGAAACAGCATGGAAGAGTGTGGTGAAACATTTGTGAGTTGCATGAAAAACGTGGTCTTAAAAAATTGTGAACTATCCTGCACCTGTTAACATCTATAGTTGTTTATTTATTTTAGTTATTTAGAGTTTTTTCTATACCGCGCTATTCATTATCAGTGCGGTTCACAGATAACATAAGTGTCTGGTGTGGGGGATCTACAGCAGACTTACGGTAAAACAAGGGAGTTTAACTTGGAGAACAGGTAAAACTATATACAAGTTAGTAACAGTTTAGCATGGGGTTTGGTAATGTTCAAAGAATGAATGAATGGTGTGACTCATATATATATACATAATGTTTACTAGTCAAAGGGATGTGTGGAGTCATGAGCGAGTCAGAGGTAGTTACCGGGGGGGGGGGGGGGGGGGGTTAGGAGTTTAAATGAAAGGAAGTTTTTTGATTACAAAGATGGCTATGGTGTAATTGCTCTAATACTTCTGTATTAATCTCTAAGCAGGTGGGGTTAGTATTTAGCTAACATCTTTCCAGGAGAAGATCAAGGCAAATTACATTCAGGTACAGAAAGCATGCCCCTCTCACAATCTGCTTGTACCTGAGGTAATGAGCATGAAGTGGTTTGGCCAAAGCCAAAGGAACTAGTAGAATAGAACCCTGACTTTTCCATCTCTAGGTTGCTGTCCTAACCACTAGGCCACTCTTCCACATATTAATGATGCTGTGCTTTGGAATATATTGGCTTTACAAATTGTTCTAGTGTTAAGCTAAGTTGTTTACTTACCATTTAACCATCAATATAATAAAACAAAGTATCTATTTTCTACATTATATGGATTTTATATTAAAACAGTGATCAATCCATTTCTTCAAATAACTTTTCATTTAATTTTTTCATATAGTATTCTAACCAATTTGTTGATTTTATAGTGATACCTTTCAAATAATTACTTTTTATTTTATGGATGTTTTGGGTCCTTGTCCTGCTGGAAGACCCAGGGGCGGCTCTATGATGAGGCAGAGTGAGGCAGTCGCCTCGAGCAGCAAACTTTTGGGGGCATCAAAAAATGCCCCTAAAACAGCCGCCTCGCTCCATCTTCAAAATTCAAAGAATAAAAAGGGTGGACAAGCTGCTGCCACTGCTTCTCAGCAGCCGTAGATTCAACCTCCACTGCCCCCGGAGGCTCTTCACTTGCCTGACCGGCCTGAAGCCCAGCGCCCCAGCTCACCTCTGCAGAGCCATGAGAAAGAACAGAATTTCCCTTCTTTCCTGCGGCTCTGTTAAAGTTGAGTCTTGCAGCGGACTGAAGATAAACGAGGATATTTCCTATCTCACACGAGAGACCAAAACTCCCCTGGAGGCATGGTCTGAAGGCCCAGCATAATACACTTCTAAAGTTATCTACTCCCACTTAAGCATTATGTGAAATTTGAGTGGTCAGTTATGGGGTTAGGACTGATAATGGGCTGATGGGGGGGGCTAGGACTAGAAATGGGCTAATCATGGGGGGATTAGGACTGGTACTGGGCTGATGGGAGGACTAGAACTGGAAATGCGCTGATTGGAGAGGGGGGGCTAGGACTGGAAATGGGCTGATTAGAGGAGGCCAGGACTGGTAATGGGCTGATGGGGGGGCTAGCACTGGAAATGGGCTGATCAGAGGGGCTAGCACTGGAAATGAGCTAAGACTGGAAATGGACTGACTGGTGAGGTAGGACTGGTAATGGGCTGATCAGAAGGGGGTTTAGGACTATAAATTGGCTGATGGGATGATAGGACTGGAAATGGGCTGATGGGAAGGGGCTAGGAATGGAAACCAGCTGATGGGTTGGGGAGGAGAGAGCTGCTGGCCCTAGAAAAAGACTGGGGGCTAGAACTGGAAATGGGCTGATGCAGGGGGATGGAAGAATGGGACTGGAAGGGAACAGATGCTGAGAGGGGCTTCCAAGGGAAGGAGGGAACAGGAAAGGAGCTGACATGTGGGGGGGAAGGATGAGGGGACATGAAGGGAGTTGACATGGGGGGAAGGTGGGAACTGGACAGGAACTGACATGGGTGAAGGAGGGGGCTGGAGGGGAGCTGATATGGGGGGGG
Organism: Ichthyophis bannanicus; assembly: GCA_033557465.1. NCBI lineage: Eukaryota > Metazoa > Chordata > Amphibia > Gymnophiona > Ichthyophiidae > Ichthyophis > Ichthyophis bannanicus. Next base: position 400,840,291 of record CM066032.1, on the reverse strand, counting down.
GAAGGAGGGGACTGGAAAGGAGCTGATACCTGATGATGGTACTAGAGGGGGGACTTGAAGGGTGATGACACTAGGGAAGGATGTAGGGGAATGGAAGGGAGCTGATACCCAGGGATGATACTGGAGAGGAACTGGAAGGGAGTTAACACCTGCGGGTAGGACTGGTAGATGGCTGGGTAATGAGAAGGACACTGGGAGAGGCTACTGAGGATGGAAGGGAGCTGACATGTGGGGATGGCACTGGAAGGAGGATGGACAGAGGGTAGAGTAACTGGAAGGGAGCTGATGGGGGAGGTGGCACTAGGAGTGGAAGTGAGCTGATACCTACGAGGGTATTTAGACTAGAAGGGGCTGGACAGTGGAGAAGGAGGAGGGCTGGTAGGGAATGGACACCAGTGGTAGTCCCAGGAATGCAAGGGGTTGACACTGGAAGGTACTGGGAGGAGAGGACTGGAAAGGGGGCTGATACTGGGGAGGGTTACTGGGGCTGGAAATAGGCTGATGGAAGGAAGTGAAGAAAGCAAAAGAAGAGATAAGAAATGGTAGATGGACTATAAGCCATAGAAAGAGAGCTAAAAGAAGAGAGGAAAACAAAAAGCTCAGTTTGGGACCAGCATGATGAGAGCATAAAATGGTCAGACAACAAAGGTAGAAAAAATAATTTTATTTTCATTTTAGTGAATGGACTTTGCACTATCTTTATATTTTACATAGTGTGGGGAACTGCATCTCCTATTTATCTGATGTTGCATTGCATGCGGAGTCTGGCTTCTTGGGGTTTCGGTTTCATTTTTGTCTATGTATTTTTATTTTTATTTTAGGTGAAAGTCACTTATTTTGTACTTGGTGAGGGTCTGTGTTCTGTGTGTGTGACTGAGGCCAGGTATTCTGTTAACATGGAGTTCATACATAGGGATCTATACTGTACTGTAGTAATTTGACTTGTTCAACTTTTCATATAGGTGTATGGATGCTCTAGGGTCCGCTGCAGTATTGCTGCTTTTTCCTGGGTAGGCCCCTTGTATGAGTTTTGGAAGTTATGCTGATATGGTATGGTAGATTTGGCCTTGTAGATCTTAGATGACTTTTGTAGTGTTTTATATTAGTTCACAATATACCTGGTACTGGAGAATGTTTGTTAGTGAGAAGACCAGAATCAGATTTGTTTAAAATATATTGAGTTCTGTGGGTAAATGTCCTACTTCTGCTCTGCACCCATTGTCGAGGGAAAGGTTTCTGTGGATGCAGCATATATATTCAAAAAGAAAAAGTGAGAACCATAACGTAGTTTATAACAGAATAAAATAAGTTATAATTTGGTTTTATAAACTTTACTTTGGTTCTCATTTTTTCATTTAGTTCCTTGGTGTGCGAGCATCTTGCATTTCCTTTGTTTTTTATGGAATACATATTTACATTAACACAATGCTGGTCCAGTGTGCAGTTTCAGGAGTTATATTGGGGTTGCCAAGCACTTCTTGGTGTTTATGTTGGTGTGGGAGGTATTGTGTTGGGGTCACAAAGTCCCTCTTGCTTTTCAGAGGGTGGTAAGTGCTGTGTAGGGGCCACTGAGCCTCTTTGTTTTTCAGAGGGTGGGAAGTACTGTGTTAGGGTGCCAAGTCGCTCTTCTTTCTGTGGAAGTGGGAGATGCTGCATGGGTGCTGTTGAGCCGTTCTTGCTTCTCTAAATATTCAAAAAACTCCTTACTCCATACTTGTTGTTGTTAAGTGCCGTCGAGTCAGAGTTGACTCATGGCGACCCTCTGGATAGCTATCCTAAATTGTGTTCGGTCTTCAGTAAGGCAGCTCATTGTTGACAGACTGGTACTCATAGCTGCTGTTATTGTATCGATCCATCTCATTGCTGGCCTTCCTCTTTTACGTTGACCTTCTATCTTGCCAAGCATGATGTCTTTCTCTAATGATCTCTCTCTTCGCATGATGTGTCCAAAGTATGAAAGTCGAAGTCTTGTCATCTGAGCTTCTAAAGAAAGCTTAGGTTTGATCTCCTCTAGTACCGACTGGTTTGTTCTTCGGGCAGTCCATGGTATACACAGTATTCGCTGCCAGCACCATAATTCGAAGGCATCAATTTTCTTCCTGTCTATCTTTTTCACTGTCCAGCTTTCACATCCATATGATGTTATTGAAAATACCATGGCTTGAACAAGTTGAATCTTAGTACTTAGTAAGGAGTTTTTTTGAATATTTAGAGTGGAATTTACCTTTTTGTGAGGATTTTTCATTTGTATGGAGCCCCTCTTGTTTGGCATATTTAGCAGCATTTTTCCTAGGCTCTGCACTGATAACATAGGTACATAAGAAATGCTATACTGGGTCAAACCAAGGACTCCACGCAATTCCTGCACCCCCGGCAATCTGGTTTTCGGCCCGGCCACAGCGTTGAAACCATTATCACGGCTGTTATGAATGAAATCCACTCTTCTCACAATCGTGGTGACATCACGGTGGCAGTTTCTTTAGATCTTTCAGCTGCCTTTGACTTAGTAGATCATTCTCTTCATCTTTCTAGGTTACGGGATGCGGGTCTTCAAGGGATTGTTTATCACTGGTTCCATTCCTTCCTGCACTCCAGGTCATTCGCAGTCACTTCCGCTTCTGCTATTACTGATAGCTTCCCCCTCACCTGTGGTGTCCCCCAGGGTTCAATACTGGCTCCTCTCTTATTTAATTTATTTCTGACCCCTTTAGCTTTATTAATTCAGCAATCAGGTGTTTCAGGCTATTATTATGCAGATGACATCTTCCTTCTGTACCATACATCCTCTTCTCACCCCGATATCACTCCTCTCAATAATTGCTTATCTCTGGTTTCTTCTTGGATTTCTACGAACTGTCTCGTTCTGAATATTTCCAAAACTGCATCTATTTGGTTTCCTCACAGTTCCACCATTCTGTCACTCGTCCCCTCTTTTTCGGGCACCCTGATTTCTTTAGTTTCCAAGCTTCATTATCTGGGTGTCTTTCTCGATAGCAACCTTTCCTTTCGTGACCATATTTCCCAAGTTTCTCGGCGCTCCTTCTATTGCCTTAGATAGATTCATGCCATTAGACCATTTCTTTCTCCTCAGGCTCTCTCCACCCTTCTTCTTTCTTTAGTTATCATACGGTTGGATTTCTGTAACTCGGTTTATGCTGGTATTCCCCAATCTCAATGTCATTGGTTACAACTCCTACAGGACACCGCAGCCCGGATGATCCTACATGCTTCCCCTCGTGATCATATTACTCCTCTCCTTCAGCACCTTCATTGGTTACCAGTAAATTTTCGGTTTCAGTTCAAAATTCTTACTCTCGTACATAGGGCCGTTTATCTTCACACGCCTCAGTACTGTGATGATGAAGCTCCTCAAGAAGCAATAGAGATAGAAGAAAATCCTGAGGAGGAAAGTAGTACTGCATGGAAAAGCAGGATTTCTACCTTAAAAGTAAAAAAACACTCAGCTGATCTAAAACCACACCTCACCTTAGGGGAGGAGACAGGTCTGGTCAATGATTGGGCATGCCCAAGCAAGAGGCAGGCAGTGCAACATAGTGAGAGCTTGTTAAATACGCAAGCAGTTAGAACACAAGAAGAAGGAGGAACAGAGAGAACCACAAGAGAGGGGAGCAGCACTGAGAGACTCCAGAGCACGGAGAGACTCAGATGCACTGGGAGACCCGAGGAGAGACTCAGGCTCAAGGAGAGAGAGAGACTCACAGAGAGACCCAGAGAGAGACCTGGAGTTACTGGAAGAGCTACCTAAGAACCAAGCAGGACCTTGGAGCAGTGGTCAGCGGTGCAAGGATCCACCCTGGAAGCACTCTCGTCACAAGGTAGAACCTGGGGTTAAAGGAGCTAACAGGTTTGATACCTGGGATAAAGGCAGTTGGAAGCACAGCATTAAAAGCCAAAGCAAGAACAGACAAAGCTACGGAGGAATTGTTCAGCCTGATATTCACCTGAAAAGTACAAAAGCTAATGATAAGCAAGCTGGAGCACAAACCCTAAAAGCCGGTAGGAGAAAAGGTGCTAATGCTTATTCAGAGAACTTGAAGGAAGGTAAAGCTGACATTTCTTACTATGATTGCTTATCTCCAGAACGTGTTAAACTCCAGAAAACAAACCCAACACATTCTCTTAAGGATAAGTGGGGGAGGGGATTTACCCACACGGAGAACTGTTGCTTTGATAAAGACAGCATAGCTAATTACCATGAGCTGGGAGTCTTAAACAAACGTTTGCCTGAAGAGAAAGAAAGCTATCAACTTGTGAAAGGGCACAAGAGGCTGAATTACTTCTTGAGCAGTTTAAAGAGTTCCTAGAGAAAAAGGCAGCCTCTGCTATTAACCCAGTACAGCATGCTAATAGCTGTGAGGAAGATATGCAGTTAGATGATTGTCTGCCTTCAAATGATCTTGACTTAGCTATGGATTGTTCTGCTTGTTCTATTGAAGATAGCCATGGTAAAGAGTTTGAAAACTATATGGAAAGAATATAGTATAAAGATTACTTTACCTGTTGCTACTGTGAGAAGCTTATGAAGGTTCAATAAGTGTAATCACATGCTGCTGCTGAGAAGCCTTGCCGTTTAAAAGGACATTACTTTCAGTTCTGTGAAGAGTCACATGACTGCCTAAGTTTGAAGCCTGAAAAAGGAACTGTGAAACAGCTGAGTGAAAGCTGTGTTATTACTGCAACCTCTGTATGTTTGTTTTCCCATCTTTTGTTGGATGTGCATTTTCTTCTTTTGTGTCTGAAAGCACTAAGCTTCAATGCGCTGGAATAAAGCCTCATAAAATAAATTTTCTTGCCTGCCTTTGTCTGCTCGAGTCACAACTACAACTCAATCCTTCAGGGGCCCAACAACTACATTTCCCAGAACCCCTGAAGGGCATCAAAGGCCGCTCCTACCTGAAACCTTCTGGCCCAGGTAGTGGGTGGGCGGCAGTACTTATCTGATTTGCTAACTTTTCACACACCTATCCACAGCCTACGATCAGTTCATATCAATCACTTACACCTTCCCTCCCCTTCCCAGGCTCATCTTCACTCAACACGATGATCTGCATTCTTTTACCTTGGTCCGGCCCTCTGGAACTCCCTCCCCACTGACCTCTGACTAGAACAGTCCCCTGCTAAGTTCCGTTCTCTTCTCAAGACGCATCTCTTCTCCTCTGCCTTCAACCTTCCCCCGTAACCCCTGTTTTACTATTTTTTTTGTATTGTCTACAGTCCGTCCTTTTCTTCCTGTCCTTTTCTTTTTTCCTCTCTCTTTTTCTTTTAAAATTATTGTCACTTTCTTTCTCCTTTCTTAATTTATATATTTATTTATTTTTTTATTGTAAACCGCCCCGATGTAATGGGGGGCGGTATATCAAGTGATTTTAAACAATAATAATAAACAATAAGGTTCATCAAGACCAGTATCCTGTTTCCAATAGTGGCCAATCCAGGTCACAAGTACCTGGCAGGTTCCCAAAAAGACACACAGGTTCCACAATGCTTTTCAAAGGGCAAGCAGTGGATTTCCCAGATCCTCTTTAATAATAGTTTGTGGACCTTTCCTCCAGGAACTTGTCCAAACCTGTTTAAACCCAACTACACTAACAGCTTTTACTGCATCCTCTAGTAACTAATTCCAGAGTTTGATTAAGCAGGGCTGTAGGCTAACTGCAGGGAGGCAGTTACATCCCCCTGCAGTTACTGCATTTCAGTGTGGCAAAACAACTGCCAGTGCAACAAAGGTCACCCACTGAGGTGTCATTAGTTGCACTCATGCTATTTGTGCTGAGCCATTTATGTTAGTTTTTGCCGACAATGCAGATGCCTGTGCATGAGAGTTCTTTCTCTCGCCTCACTCTGCAGTAAAGTATAATTTGGGGAAAGAAATCCTGTAAACCTAACAATAATGGGTAACAGCATTTTTTGCTACATATGTGTTTTAGTCTGTACTGATATATTCCCTACTTGATAAAGATCTATCTCTGTTCTGCATATGTGTGACTGAGGCTACATGTTCTGTTAGCATGGAGTTTCTATGTAGGGAGCTGTAATAATCTGGCTTGTTCAGTTTTCTGAATAGGAATATGGATGTTCTAGGGCCCACTGCAGGATTTATGGTGCTGCCCTTTTCTAGGTACACTCAATGTTGTGTGAGTTTTGGAAGTTAGTGCTGTTATGGAATAGTAGATTTGCTCTATGGATCCTGTACTCTGGGTTCTTGGTAAGGTGAACTGTAGGGTGTTCGTTGGTGGAGGCGGGACTAGAATATGTATTGTTTTTTAAATTTGCAGTTTTGCATTCTTTATGCTGCAAGACTGAAATTTAAAATATTATGTCATTTCAGATTCAAGGAAATTTCAAATTTTCAGGGAACATCTCAGTTTAATTTTGTTTAGTTGCCTGATAGCTTCACGGCTGCTGAGTTCCGGACTTTTCCAGCTCTAGTACAATCCAATCCAGCATTTGAATTCATAGCTACCAGGATTAGTTTCTCATTTTATATCTTCTCTCCTCATCAATAATCTGGTCATAGCAAAATAAATTTGATGTACAGATACTTTTAATGGTTTGATGGGGGGAAGCTGTGTAAGTGGCTTTTCATTAATCAAATTTCATGTTTTATTATTATGTTTGTTTTATTGTAACATCTGTTTTACTAAATTGCATGTGTATGTTTAGAAGCCACCTAGGATTTTAGATGGGTGGCATATACATTTTAAAACAAAGTATATTAAATTTATACAAATGATGCCACAGTGAGTCTCCGCACATGGCTCTGCATCACTCTTATGCCGTCCCTGAGGGAAAGTAGATAGGAGAGTGCACCGGGAGATAGAGAAAAGCAGAAACCTCAGATTGGGACCTACATGAACAGAGAATAAAATGGTCAAACAACAAAATTAGAAGAGAATTTTATTTTCAGTTTAATGATCGGGCTAGGTGCTATCTTTATATTTTATTCAATACATGGAAATGCATCTCTTTCTATTTCTCTGGTATTACACTGTATGCAGAATCTAGCTTCTTGGGGTTGTATTTAATTTTTATCTACATATGTTTATTTTTAGGTTATGGTCACTTATTCTGTATTTGATAAGGGTCTGTGTTTTGAATGTGTGACCAAGACCAGGTGTTCTGTTAACATGGAGTTTGTATGTAGGAATCTGTACTGTAGTAATCTGAATTGTTCAGCTTTTCAAATAGGTGTTGGATGTTCCAGGGCCCACTGTAGTATTTACAGTAATGTTTTTTTTGGATGGCCTCCTTATGTGCGTTTTGGAAGTTGGTAATGGTATGGTATAGTAGATTTGCTCTGTAGATACTCAGTGACTTTGTTGTAGGGTTTTGTATTAGTTCACAATATGCCTGGTACTGGATAATGTTTGTTGTTGTTAGTGAGATGATTAGAATCAGATTTCTTTGAGGTATTGAGTTCTGTAGGTGAATGTCCTGGTTCTGCTCTATACCCACTGTTGATGAAGGGACACAAAATATATGTTAAAAAAAAAAGCAAGAACCATAATGCAGTTTATAACAACAAAATAAAAATGAGTTATAATTTAGTTTTATAAACTGTGCTGTAGTTCTTGCTCTTTCTTTTAGTTCCTTGGTGTGCAAACATCTTGCATTTCCTCCATATAATCTCATCATCTTTTTGGTTTGGTTCAGTCCTGAGAAAGCACCCCCTCCACACACACACACACACACACACACACACACACACACACACACACTACAGGGGGGGGGCATCTCACCCCTCACCTCAGGCAGCAGATTGCCTTGAGCCGTCCTGGAAGGACCTATGACCTTTGACCCAGACCTAACTTTCTGACACTATGGGGTATGTTTACTAAACAGTCTTAACATGAAGCCGGCGTTAGTGTGCAGGATGCCATATAAGGTAGTGGGCGGTCCTGTCTTAAGGTAGTATTTAGGGTTATCGTGCGATAAGGTTCATTTTCAAGCGATAGAGGGAGCCGTGGCACATTAATGCGCGTTAGCCTTAATTAGGTGTGCTGACCTACAAACACAGCAACAGAGGTGTAGCACAATGGTTAATACATTGACTGATAAAACAGGGGTCATGAGTTTGATCCCCCAGTGGGCCTGATGCGCAAGGCTGTTTGAGGCATTACCCTTTACTTTAAATCAGTTTGTGTGGTGACCTGCAGTCCTTCTGTAGCCACTCAGGGGCTCATCAGTAGCTGTAGCTCACTGGTAACTTTACTGCCTGTAGAGCCAGAGGTCATGGGTTTGATCCCACAGTGGGGTTATTTGATAGGGCAGTCTGAGGCATTTTCTTTTTTAATTTAAATTAGTGCTGCCAGCAAACACACCCTCACAGTGCCTTAACCTAAGGTGCCGCATAAGGCACCCTATAAGGCACTCCAGAGGGCACATTATAAAGTGCACTGTCCGCCAAGCCACCTTATAATGTTCCTTATAGGGCACCTTATAAGGCACCTTATAGGGCGCTTTATAGGGCACCTTATAGAGCGCTTTAGAGGGCGCCTTATGAGGCACCTAAAGGCTACAGCACTGTAAGGGTGGTTTTGCTGGCAGCACTAATTTAAATTAAAAAAGAAAATGCCTCAGACAGCCCTATCAAATAACCCCACTATGGGATCAAACTCATAACCTCTGGCTGCACAGGCAGTGCAGTTACTAGTGGGCTACAGCTACTAACAAACCCCTAGCTGTCTACAGAAGGACTGCACGTCACCACACAAACTGCTGTGGTTACCAGGATAGGGTTAACCCACCGGTACCCATGATGCACTGCACATTCAAATCAGCAGTCTACAGATGAGCACAAGATGGGGTATGCACCCCCACAGCACCTCGGCCTGGTAGGGGGAACTGACTGTGTGCACCCCCACAGCACCTTAGCCTGGTAGGGGGTACTGACCGTGTGTACCCCCACAGCACCTCAGCCTGGTAGGGGGTACTGACCGTGTGTGTTACTGGCACAGAGTAGCTACAGACCGTCACATTGTGCGGGTACTGTGTTCACCCTGAGGGTGAGGTGGGGCACCCAGCACCAGGTCCACAGCACCTTTCATGGGTGAAATAGGCCATGTTGCAGGTCCCCATCAGTGCTAGTGTGTGTGATAGGTAGTGCCTGCAGAAACACCTAGGATACATCTGTATTTCTCAACCATGTCTGGCCCTTATGGGCTATGAGGCACTCAGAATAGTGCATATCCTGTGTTGGTGCCATAGTCACATGGTGATGGTGATGGTGATGGTGGAGGTGGAGGTGTTTGGACCCATAGGCAGATTATGTACCACCACCCAACCCACCCGCTGCAGCTCAGGGTGGGGAAACAGGATCTCCCACCAAAAGATCCACATTCTACCTCCCTGCAATGGTGGCAGTAGAAGGGATCATCAACCCCAGTCCTGCTGGGGAACAGACACCCAACAGGGTAGCCAATGCAGATCTGTACACATCCATAATGCAAGGAAGACAGTAGGCCTGGAAATGCTCAGCTGCCCCCCACCCCTATCTGACATTCTCCAGCAACAAGCCTCCAGCCGCTGCACCCTGCAAGGTGTTCCAGCCAAACACATACTGACTGCAGACAGTCTGCTAGCTAGTCCATAGTGCATGTTCCTGGAAAAGATATGTGTACCCAGAACTGGGATGTCAGCATACACACCAAGCAAATAAATCAGTGATTGGGCACCAAAGAAAACCCCTAAATATCACGAGAGAAACACTATATAGTACTGTGGGGGAACCTAGCCATGCCGTGATCACTGCTCAGTCAGGGTGAGAGTGACCTCCCAGCAGGACATGCTGTGGCCACCCTGTCCGTGCAGGTGGTGGCCAGGCACTACAATGTCCGAGCCATTGCCCTATGCCCTGTGCAGATGCATCCTGGCCAGGCCACCTTGTCCGGGCTATACCCATGGTACCTTGCTCCTCATTATGCACATTGGCAGGCTTACACTGGCAACAGTTTGGGCTGAGGAAGGTGTTGGCAGACACCACATACTGGATAGACAAACACACGCTCCCACACCTATGCCAGCATTGTGCAAATATAGAGGCTCTTGGCAGCCCTGGCCACCGCACCAGTCCTGGGCACAGTGCAGGCATGGCTATGGTACGCAATACTGTTGGGGTCACTCCCCGGGGTAGTACACACTGTCAGACACCAGAACGGAAACACACTCCACAGACATCAGAAAGGTTGCTATGATGCAGCTCAATCAGCAAATTGTGCTTAACTTAGGAATTGCTATCTGCCAGTAATCATAGCAACCTTTTGATAGGTGTGTACCGTATTCCCAGGTTTAGGGTGGCATTGCTAAGGTATGCAAGTGCTAGTATTGGGTGATGCACGCAGGGCCCAACATCCTGCCTCTCCAGGAGGCTTTGGATAGTGGAGCCTGTAGGTGAGGGTGTGTCTGCCCCTGTTGGCCGCTGCTCTAGGGCAGAGGTTCCCAACTCCAGTCCTGGTGGGCCAAACACTGTTCGGGTTTTCATGCTGTCCCTAATGAATACGCATGAGATACATCTGCATACCATGGGGGCGGTGCATAGACATGCAGCACAGCCATGTTTATTAGAGGCAGCATGGAACCTGAATGGTGTTTGGCCCTCCAGGACTGCATTTGGGAGACTCTGTTCTAGGTAATGCGCATGTTTATGGTGTCTGTGCTCTGTAGGGCAAAATGTAGGTGTATTGGGCATGTTTCTGTTATCTGTAATAAAGGTTCTGTCTGTATTAGCACGTTTTAGTAGTGGGTAAAATATGGGGACTGGGTTAGCAGGAACCACAGCTGGGACTTGAACCAGAGACCTTCTTCTCCTGAACACACTGGCTGTGTTCACTGCACCACCGTGTTGCCACAGAGACTGTGCATTCCCTGGAGATACCATGACTGTTTGTCAGACAGAGCCTGTCTGTTGCAGAGCATGGCACTCACCTAAACAGGGCTAGGCCATGGTCTGCTCTGGGCAGCTGCCACTGCCTCCTCCACCACCAGTACCCCTCTGCCACCATGCTGACATGCCCTTCTGCTGGTGGTGCTGGTGGTGCGCAGTCTCAGGCCATCCAATGTGCGGGTAGGCGGCTGCCTATGGTGCGGGTTCTGGGGTAGGGGTACCTGCATAGCTGTCCACGCTTCCCCCAAGCACCGCCTGCCACTGTTCCGTGCTATTGGGGGTAGCTGCTGGGTACTATCCCCTGTGACACTGTGGGAAACACACTCATGCCCATGTTGGGCCCTCATCAGTTGCTGTCTGGCTGCTCTACTGTTTCAGCATTCCTATGGGCCAGCTAGGCATCACCCTAGTCCGCACTGTGGCCCAGCTACACCACAGTATGTGCCACCTGCAGCCCTCTGTGTCCCCTTTTCCAGCATCTGTCCAGTTGCCCATTCCAACATGCCCGCCCTGCTGTTGTGGAACATGTGTATGCCATAGGAAACCTGTCCAATGGAGAGGAAAACCCTGCTCAGCGCAATTTCACTGTGGGCTCATTCACCTTGTATGGGGACGGAGCATAGACCCTTCCAAAATTCATATCTTTTTTTTGGAGCTTTCTTGGGAGTGTTTTTTGATGTTTCCCATTGATATCACTATTATCCAGCTTGGTTATTTTTTATTTTACATTTTCTTCTGTTCATTTTCACTGTTTATTTGCCCTTTTGTTCCGTACACATGTATCACACTTATCACTTTTTGTAGGTTTCCCTGGTTTTGCTGTACATTGCTGACGTAAATGGTTTCTTTTCCCTTTAAATCAGCTCTAACGCCAGGATTTCACTGACGTTAGTTTTCAGCCTCGGATTTCACAGCGTTAGTGTGCAGGGAGCCTCTCCCCTCCCACTCTCCGCCCATTGACCCTCTCTCTCCGCCCCTGGGGAGCCTTCCTCCGCCCTCCAGGAGCCTTTCTCTGCCTTCAGGTCTCGTTTGCGCCGCTGCACATTAATGTGCGCTAAGGCGCCTTATCGCCCAGTAAGGCGCCATTATCACATGATAAGGCGCCTTATTGTGCGATAACGTGACAGCAGTGCAAATAGCGCCCTTTGTAGCACAGAAATATGTATACTCTAAAGGAAAGGAGGGGCAGGGGAGATTTGATTCAGACCTTTAAATACTTAAGGAGTATCAATGAACAAACAAGCCTCTTCCAAAAATGGGGAAGCTGTAATACTAGAGGGCACAACATGAAGCTGCAAGGGGTAAACTGAAAGGCACCGTCAAGAAATACTTTTTAACTGAAAGGGTAGTGAATACTTGGAATGCCCTCTCGTTTGAAGTGGTGGGGATAAATACAGTGATAGAATTCAAAAGGGCATGGACAGACACAGTGGATCCCTTTATAGAAACAAGATAAAATCAAAATAAACTTAACCGTCTCTGATATCTTAACAATTCGAAGTGACCTGCACAGAGCGGTGGGTACACCCCTAAAAAAGGCATGGGGAGGGGTGACCTGTACAGAGCGGGGGGTGCACCTACTCTTTTCACCTTGCTGGGCAGACTAGATGTACCATGCTAGTCTTTATCTGCCTTCATATACTATCTTACTATGTTACTATTTCGCTCCAAAATACTTTGGTAGTCCTCTGATTTTAATACGTTCCATGACTCCAATTCCTGAGGCAGCAAAAGAGCCCTACAACATTATGGAACCTCCACCATATTTAACTATAGGAAGGGTGGTTTTTTTCCTTATACGTTTCATTTCTTTGCATGTAAATGTATCACTGGTCTGCATTGTCAAAGAGCTCAAGTTTGGTTTCATCTGTCCACAGAACATTTTCCCAGAAGGACTGTAGCTTTTCAAGATGGGTTCAGGCATAGATCAAATGTGCCTTTTTATGTCTGTATTTGAGCAGTGGGGATCCTCCTTGGCCTTTGCCCATAAAGTCCTTTTTTGTTTAGTGTGCATCGTATGGTACGGGTTGAAACCACCACTCCAGATTGCTCCAGATCAACCTTAAGCTCTTTGGATGTTATATATGGTGTTTTTCCAACAGTTCGTACTAACCTTCAAAGACTTCTTGGATTAATTTCCCTATTCCCACCACATCCTGGGAGGTTCTTGACAGTTCCATGAGCAGAAAACCTCTTAATAATATTGCGAGCTGTACACACAGGAATCCCAAGGTCTTTGGAGATGGCCTTGTACTCCCTTTGAAGTTTGATGTTTGGTTTCAGTTTCGGGCAGTTCTCTTGTTTCACAGTCGTGAAAATGGAACGGGGAGTGAATGTAGCCATTTTAAACATTAGAGTCATCATTCATTGGATGATTCAAATCATGTGAGTACTGACAATTTATCACAGGTGTATCTAATTTTATTGCAATGGGAATGTGGTTCTTCTGTTCAAACCGATTTAAATTGTTTATAAGCATGCCAACAGTTATGCCCTATCACAAAAAAAATGCGGGGCCACATTTGCATAAGGGGCCTCATTTGCATAAATATTTGCATAATGTTACCATACACTAACTTTTAGTAAACATGCCTCAATGAGTGTATAGATAAAGAAAGACTAAAAGATTTCTACATTACTATAATCCAGTGCCAACCGCCAGGCACATTAGGAACTACTACAAACACTGCCCATTTAGAACCCAGAGCAAACACACCGTATCCTAACAGCACTACCAGGACTCACAAAGTACCATAGTCTACCTATCAAAAAGCAACACTGCAAATATTAAACCAATACATTTCAGAAAATAACAATACATGACCTACTGGGGAAAGAGAACAAGTAGCAATGTCAAATAGGAATTACGAGGGTTGCTCAGAAATTAATGCCCCGCATGTTTTTTCTAAGTCCAGAATGAAGATAGAGGTGTGAAATTGAAAGGGTAGTAACTTGGAACTTCAAAGGACACATCTGTGTAATTTTACAGTCGTCCGACAAATAGCGAGGCGGTAGTGATCCTTCAAATGGCGTCTGTGAGTGACACACGGTACAAACAATGAGCTGTAATTGAATTCTTGGTGGAGGAGAAAGAAAGCGTTTTGAAGCAGAGGGGGAGGACTTTTTATCCCGGATCGTCACAGGTGACGAAACTTGGGCTCACCACTATGAACCAGAGACTAAAAGGCAGTCCATAGAATGGCATCATGCTCACTCACCAAGAAAAAATAAGTTCAAGACAACTCCTTCCACTGGAAATATGATGATCACCGTCTTTTGGGACATCAATGGCATAATTCTGGTGGATGTGCTTGAGAGAGGTGAAACAATCAGTTCAGACAGGTACATCAAAACCCTTCAAAAACTGAAACGGCATTACTTGTGAGTGCGGCCTAACAGTAATCCAGGAGACATGTTGCTTCAACACGATAATGCTCGCCCTCACACATGCCTCCGAACCCAAGAGACAATCACCAAATTTGGTTGGACAGTGCTCCCCCACCCACCCTACAGTCCTGATCTGGCAACATCAGATTTTCATCTGTTTGGACCACTAAGGTCAAGCACGGTAATGTTCTGGTCTTAAAATCCTGGCTTTAGTGTACCTGGAGCCTCTCCCCGCCCACTCCCTGCCCATTGACCTCTTCTCTCCGCCCTCTGGAGACACTTACTCCACCCTCTGTGTGCCTTAACGCCGCTGGAGACGTTATAGCGTGAAACGTAACGTTATCACGTGAAATGTAACGTTATCACGTGATAATGTTACTTTATCGTGCGATAATGTTACGTATCACGTGATAACATCGCTGCTGCGACGTTAGCGCTGTTTAGTAAACATACCCCTAAGTCTCATCCATTGCAGGGTTCCCATAATGAGATATAGAAACATAGAGCCCGATATTCGAAAGGCATTTATACGGTTAATGCCATTGAATATCCCCTTCTAAACTTGCTACGCACTCCGATGCTATGCAGTTAGCATCAGGGCGTGTTGGTGCGTTCCAGGGTGGAGCGGAGGCAGAGACTGTCACTAACTGGGTAGCAGCGATATGGCACCAGTTAGTGATGGGTGGATAAAACTAGGCGGAGAAAAATCTGGCCTAGTTATACCCATGGAAGATAACAGGGTAGTAGTGCAAAATTTCCGCTATCCAATTAACTTCGGCATCTCCGGGCCATGTTCATCGACCCCGGATATTCAATGCCGTCGCTGCAGCATTGAATATCCAGGGTTAAGGGTCAACGGGCAGGGCTATGTGCTGTAGCGGCGTATAGCCTGCCCAATTCAATATCGGGCCCATACAAACATAGAAAATGACAGCAGAAAAAGACCACATGGCTTATCTAGTCTGCCCTTCCATATCTACTACAATAGTCCCCATTTATCCTTTAGAGATCTTCTGTGCTTGTCCCATGCTTTTTTGAATTCAGATACCGTCCTCGTCTCCACTACCTCCATGGAGACTTTTCCACTGATCCGCCACTCTTTCCATAAAGAAATATTTCCGCATATTACTACTGAGTTCATCACCTTTCACTCTCATCCTATTTCACCTCATTGCAGAGCTTGCTTTCAATCAAAAGAGGTTCTCCTCTTGGAACCTATGAACCGCATCTCATATAAACCACATCAGCCACTGTTCCTATAGTAACAGCAAGTGATCTACTAGTAGTGTGTAGTATATTCTGCCTTCTAGAGTCTAAAAACACAGAAGGGCATTTTCAGTAGTGGCACCAAGCACTGCTAAAGTGAGCTGGCTGTCGTCACTTTAAATTATATCTGGATATTCAGTGCCCGTGCATATCCATTGTCCGGCACAGAATACCCAGTTTTGTCAGATTGCTATTTTACAATCCAGTTAGTGGCGATAATCAGACACTAACCAGATTTCAAAGCAGCCATATAAAGTTAGGACAGCCTTTCACCTGTCCTAAAACTTTCTGCCGTTTAGCTATCTGGTAAATGGCTGAATATCACCGCTAAGCAACTAGTGAATGATGCCACCACTGGAACACCCTGTTGCTTAATGGACAGCACTGGGGTATTTGACATGGTTAGCTGGAGATATTCAGTGGTACTAACAGTGTTAGTGCCGCTGAATGACCCAGTGAGCAGCTCTTATTGAGTTTGAAGGTCTGCAAACCACATAAATGCCTTGGAATATGCCCCCACAGGATGTAAATTAAGCTCATACAAATCAGTTGTCAAAGAAATATATAATATAACATATATGGCCTCATTCATCAAGTACCCTAAAAATTACTATTGGCCCCAGTGTTAATCTTGTTCTTGATGATTTGCAATGTTTTATTTTAATGCCTAGGTTTCCACTTGCCCTGGAATATGTATTAGATGTGGCAGGATTTTTGGTAGTTCATTATCCCCACAAGGTACGGCCAAGGGAGGAGTTAATGAGAATCTTTGGAAGAAAAATTGTGTTTGTCTCTCTTCCACCATACTGATGAGGGAGCAAGTGGCTCTTGAGCCACTAGTGTTCTGGATTCTGAACAAGGCCTCAGACAAAGGAAAAGTAGGAAAGACAGACGGTACTTTCTTTTGCTTGAAAGAAAAGATGAGGGGCAAAAGGTTTTACCTTCCATTGGTGCCTTTGGTTACAGAATTTGATCTACTTTCTAGATTGACTCCTCAAGACTTATCCTACCTGATTGAATCATCAAGGTGAGCTAGCCTATTCCATCAACTACAGTCACTGTGTTTGAAATGAGGTCAAAAAAGTAATGACTAGGTATGGCATGAGATCTGTCTGTCAGAGGATCACGGTTATCTGTAATTTCTCCTGATAAGACCATAGTGGTCACTGAACCTAGCTGGTACCTTCGAACAACCTCATCCTACCAAGGTGTATAGTGCATATAGAACATGTGGGGACAATGTGGCCATACTTCTGTTCCCTAGCATCTGTTCATGCTGTGTCTGCACCTACTCAACTCCCATGCTGATCTCTGACTTCCAGTCTGGTTCTTAATGGGCTTGTGGCTGTTAGTGTCTTTCCAAGGCTTGTCTCTCGAGGCGCTTCATACTGCAGAAAGTATAAGCCAAATAAAGCCATAGCAGCTGGAATTTTGTAAGACAGCCAGGTGTTCCTTTTGGGTATGCTCAAGCTGATGTAATATTTAGCATTTGGTAATGTAGATTACAGTGCATTACAAATCATTATTACACATTAAATGGACATAAGCAGTTAACTAAATCTCCGAAGGGGGCAGTTAAAATTGCACATTAATAACACCACTCTACCATTAGCATGCATTAGTTTAACATGGATTAATGATTACTGAGATTCTTAGCATAAACTCACAACCCTTTCTGCCCTCTTCCCTCATTATCACAAAATTCCATGTGATCAATTTAGTGCTTGAAATACTGTCATCACTGGTGTGTTAATTTAAAAAAGTAGCAGGTGCTATTTCAACAATATGTGCTATTTTCTAGGTTAATAGATTAGCACAGTTTAGAAAATATGGCCTTTAGTGATTGCATAACCCTTTTAGGGAGATAATTCTGAGTCCTTGGCTAAATTCTATTATAGACTTATGCTTTTTCAGTCTAAAACTCTCCTGCTCATTATGCTGATAGTTTGTACAGTTTTACATTATACATATTCCTAACATGGTACCATGTATCTGTAAGCCTACTATTTCTTCATCATCACGTAACTTTGGGGTATGTTTACTAAAGGGCGCTATTTGCACTGCTGTCACGTTATCGCACGATAAGGCACCTTATCGCTCCGCGGCACAAACGAGCGCTGAAGGCGAAGAAAGGCTCCCTGAGGGCAGAGGAAGGCTCCCCAGGGGCGGAGAGAAGAGGTCAATGGGTGGAGAGTGGGAGGGGAGAGGCTCCCTGCACACTAACGCTGTGGATTCCGGGGCTGAAAACTAACGCCCGTGAAACCCTGGCGTTAGAGTAGATTTAAAGGGAAGAGAAACCATTTCCGTCAGCAATGTACAGCAAAGCCAGGGAAACCTACAAAAGGTGATAAGTGTGATTCATGTGTACGGAACAAAAGGGCAAATAAACATTGAAAATGACCTGAACAAACTGGAAAAAAAACATAACCTAGCTGGGCAATAGTGATATCAATGGGAAACATCAACCCCCCCCCCCCCCAAGAAAGCTACAAAAAAAAGATATCAATTTTGGAAGGGGCTATGCTCTGTCCCCATACAAGGTGAATGATCCCACAGTGAAATAACGCTGATCAGGGTTCTCCCTTTCTATTGGACAGGTTTCCTATGGCGTGCACATGTCCTGCAACAGCAGGTTGGGCATGTCAGAACGAACAACTGAACAGATGCTGGAAAAGGGGACACAGAGGGCTGCAGGCGGCACATGCTGTGGTGCAGCTGGGCCACAGTGCGGACTAGGGTGATGCCTAGGTGGCCCATACGAATGCTGAAACAGTAGAGCAGCCAGACAGCAACTGATGAGGGCCCAATATGGGCACAAGTGTGTTTCCCACAGTGTCACAGGGGATAGTACCAGCAGGTACCCCCAAGGGTACAGAACCTTGGCAGGCGGTGCTGGGGGGAAGCGTGGACATCTATGCAGGTACCCCTACCCCAGAACCCGCACCATAGGCAGCTGCCTACCCACACACTGGATGGTCTGAGACTGTGCACTACCAGTAGCACCAGCAGAAGGGCATGTCAGCATGGTGGCAGAGGGGTACTAGTGGTGGAGTGGGCAGTGGCTGCTGCCCACAGCAGACCATGGCCCAGCCCTGTACGGTGTCTGTTCCCCAGCAGGACTGAGGTTGATGGTCCCCTCTACTGCCACCATTGCAGAGATGTAGAATGTGGATCTGTTGGTGGGAGATCCTGTCCCCCACCCTGAGCCCCAGAGGGCAGGTTGGGTGGTACTACATAATCCGCCCATGGGTCCCCCCCCCTGGTGACTTAAATCATGTGACCATGGCACCCACACAGGATATGCCCTATTCTGGGTGCATCATAGTCCACAAGGGCTTGACCTGACTGGTAAATACAGATGGACACAGGGGTATCTGCAAGGACTAACTATCACACACTGGCACTGATAGGGACCTGCAGCATAGCCTGTCTCAGCTAAGCCAGGTGCTGTGGACACGGTGCTGGGCGCCCCACCTCACCCTCAGGGTGAGCACAGTACCCGCACAATCTGACACTCTGTAGCTACTCTGTGCCAGTAACACACACGGTCAGTTCCCCCTACCAGGCCGAGGTGCTGTGGGGGGTGCATACCCCATCTTGTGATCATCTGTAGACTGCTGATCTGCATGTGCAGTGCATCATGTGTATGGGTGGGTTAACGCTATCCTGGTAACCACAGCAGTTTGTGTGGTGACCTGACGTCCTTCAGTAGCCAGCCAGGGGTTTGCCAGTGACACTAGAGATGTAGCCCACTGGTTACTTCACTGCCTGTGGAGCCAGAGGTCATGGATTTGATCCCACAATGGGGTTTTTTGATAGGGCTGTCAGAGGCTTTTTTTTTTTTTAATTTAAAGTGGTGCTGCCAGCAAAAACACCCTCACAGTGCTGTAACCCTAAGGCGCCTCATAAGGCGCCCTATAAAGCGCCCTATAAGGCGTCTTATAAGGCGCCCCATAGGGAACATTATAGGGTGCCTTGGCGGACAGTGTACTTTATAATGTGCCCTCTGGAGTGCCTTATAGGGCACCTTATGTGGCACCTTAGGTTATGGCACTGTGAGGGTGTGTTTGCAGGCAGCACTAATTTAAATTTAAAAACAAAATGCCTCAGACAGCACTGATTTAAAGTAAAAGGTACTGCCTCAGACAGCTTTACTCATTAAGCTCACTGGGGGATTGAACTCACAACCCCTGCACCATCAGTCAGTGTATTAACCATTGTGCTAAAGCTCTGCTGCTGTGTTTGCAGGTCAGCGCGCCTTCTTAAGATTAACGCGTGTTGACGCACGCTGCTCCCTCTATCACACGAAAAGTTACCTTATTGCAGGATAACCCAAAATGCTATGTTAAGACTGACACTCCCACTACCTTATATGGCATCCTGCACACTAATGCCGGCTGCACGTTAAGACTGCTTAGTAAACATACCCTTTTGTCTTTTTTATTCTCATTGAATATCAGGTCTAAGCTTTTAGTGCATTGTTTGAAATCATGCCCCTCTTCAAACAAGCAGCACTGGTAAATTGCCTCTCATCTCCAGTAATAACATGAGCCCGCCTAAAAAGACACTGCTATAATCCAAAATAAATCTAATGATGCAAGATACCAAACAAAAGGCAAAATATACTTAAAGGTATTTTCATATTAAGTGGACAATTTTCAAGGACAATTAGCTGGGTAAATTGACTGTCTGAAAACTGTCCACCTTCATCTTCTCCCTCCTGTATTCTCGGGGATTTTAACATTCATGTTGATAACCCCTCCAAACCTTTTGCTTTAAAGCTCCTCTCCCTTTCCTCATCATTCAACCTCCAGCTTTGCTCTACTGACCCTACTCACCAGCAAGACCACTGCCTTGACCTTGTATTCTTTTCTAATTGCCTACCCTCAAACTTCTGTACCTCACTTCTTCCCTTATCAGATCATCACCTGCTAAACTTCACTCTTCATCACTCACCACTTCAACCTCGCCCTGTCTCTTCCAACGTCTTTAGAAATCTTCGTAATTATTGACCCATTGGCTCTCTCCTCCACTGTTTCATCACCTCTTTTCTCCAGTATGTCATCTGATTCTGTTGATGAGGCAGTAGCTTCCTATAATGCTACACTCTCCTCCACTCTGGATGCTCTTGCTCCACCCATGCCGCGTCCTGTGAGGCATACTCTACCTCAACCCTGGCTGTCTTCCACTACCCACTATCTACATTCCTGCACCCGCTCAGCTGAGCGAGCTTGGCTCAATCCCTCACCCTTGTGGACTTTCTATACTTAAATTCATGCTTGTCTCTTTCCAGTCAGTCATAGCACTCATCAAACAAGACTACTATGTCCATCTGACTAAATCTCTTGCCTCTGACCCTTGCCAATTCTTTACAACTCTCTCCTCAGGGTGCCTCTGCCTGTGACTTCTCCCTCCCTTTCTGCTCAAACCCTGGCTGACTAATTCCATGATAAAATCCACAAGAACACATTCCAATTCCCCATGAGGTCAGCTACTCCCCCTTCTCCCCCTCTTCATTCCCAACTCCTCCCCCCCCCCCACCTTTGCTACCCTTTCTTCCTTTTCTATGATCTCTGAGGAGGAAACCACTCACCTTCTTTTCTCATCCAAACTCACTACCTGCTCCTCTGATCCTATTCCGACCCGTCTCCTTAGCTCCATCTCTTCCACTGTAGTCCCTTCCATCTCTCATATTCTCCACCGCAACTTTCTCTGCAGCCTTCAAGCATGCTATGGTCACTCCTGTCCTCAAGAAACCTTCACTAGACCATACCCGTCCTTCTCACTATTGACCCATCTTCCTCCTCCCCTTCATTTCTAAACTACTTGAATGTACAGTTCACTGCCATTGCCTCAACTTTCTCTCCTCTCAAGCCCTCTGGATCCTCTACAATCTGGCTTTCATCCTTTATATTCTACTGAAATGGCTCTTGTCAAAGTCTCCAGTGACCTGCTCCTGTCAAAATCCAATGGCCTTTACTCGAGCTCATCCTTCTTGACCTTTCTGCTGCTTTGACACTGTTGACCACAATCTTCTCCTTGATACCTAGTCCTCACTTGGTTTTAAGGGCTGTATACTATGCTGGTTCTCTTCTTATCTCTCCCATCATCTTTCAGTGTTTGTTCTGATGGATACACTCTACTCCTATCCCACTCTCAGTTGGTGTACCCCAAGGATCGGTCGTGGGTCCACTCCTTTTCTCTCTCTATACCCAGTCTCTTGGTGCACTCATCTCTTCCCATGGGTTTCAGTACCATTTCTACGCTGATGACTCCCAGATCTACCTCTCTACACCTGAAATCTCTCCAGCAATCCAGGCCAGGATCTCTGCCTGCCTTTCTGACATTGCTGCTTGGAAGTCTCACCACCGCTTGAAACTGAACATGGCTAAAACTGAGCTTCTTATTTTCCCCCCTAAACCTTCCTCTCTCCTTCCTCCTTTCTCAGTCTCTGTGGATAATTCTCTACTCCTCTGTGTCTCCTCAGCTCACAACCTTCGGGTTGTCTTTGATTCCTCTCTCTCCTTCTCTATACACATCCATCTGATAGCTAAAACCTGCTGTTTCTTCCTATACAACATCAATAAAATTCACCCATTCCATTCTGAACACACTACTAAGACACTTATCCACTTCTTAGTCTCCTCCCGCCTACACTATTGTAACCTGCTCCTTGCTGTCTTCCTCTGAGGCATCTCTCTCCCCTTCGATCTGTTCAACACTCTGCTGTATGGCTAATCTTCCGCCAGCCTCATCTTGCTCATATTACTCCTGTTCTCAAGTCTCTTCATTGGCTTCCTATCCATTTCCTCATCCAGTTCAAACTTCTCCTGCTGACCTCACTACCTTTCCTCTCTTATCTCTCCCTACACTCCTTCTCGGGAACTCCGCTCTTCTGGAAAATCGCTTCTATCTGTGCTCTTCTTTTCTATTGCTAACTCCAGACTTCGCTCCTTTCACCTCATTGCTCTTTATGCCTGGAACAAACTAATCGAGTCTGTATGTCAGGTGCCTTTTCTGACCCTTTTCAAATCCAGGCTGAAAACTCACCTCTTCGCTGCTGCTTTCGGATCTTGACTCACCTGATCTCTGTGTTTCCTTACCATTCTCCATAGCTGTATCCCATATCTACAGCTACTGTGTTATCTGTCTCGACTAGATTGTAAACTCCGACAAGCAGGGACCATCTTTTACATGTGTCTGTGCAGTGCTGAGAACGCCTTGTAGTGCTATACAAATGTTCAGTAGTAATAGTAGTAGTAGTGGTCATACGTATGGGCTTCCATTGCATACTTTTATTGACAGTATTTTTTATAGTATTTAGCTGACACCTTTCCAGGAGAAGATCAAGGTGAGTTTCATTAAAGGTACTGTGTACATTTCCCTGTCCCTAAGGACTCACAATCTAAGTTTGTACCTGAGGCAATGGAAGGTTACGTAGCTTGCCCAAGACCACATACCTTATTTGGATTGAGGGCAGGCATTCTCATGCTGAGGAATGTTTAGGCAGGAGCACATAGGCTCTGTTTACCAAAATGCAATATCACTAATGTACCTTGTTAGCAAACCAGTCACTTTGAGATTAATGAAGCTTACTATCAATGCACACCGTCACATCATGAATACATCTAGGTAGACAGTTTGAACATTGCTTCCTTTAAGGCTGGGCACCAGAAAGGGAACCTCTATTTGTTTACAGAAATGTAGGCAAATGCAAGGCCTTTTATAAAATATAGCTACTTCCTGCGAAGAAGCACAGGCATAAGAACCATTTCAAAAATGCACACACACAGATGGAGGAGCAACATATAAATCAGTAGACATGCACATGCTATGATTTCATAAAATGCAGCAATATGCAAGTGTATATCGCAACACTTATGTTTGCATGAGGTGACTTTTGTAAATGTGCAAGCACAATAGCAGAGGAGAGGGGAACTTTCCTCAGAAAAATAAACGTTGTCCCGTGGGAGGTGAATTTGCTAGTCTGAGGGGTGAGGCAAATTTCAACCATGAAGCACTCCTCCAAGCCCCAGGTTTCTCAAGGCAAGTTAGATGGGGTTTTGGACTTTAGATTTATTCTTCATATTTTCCATATCCAAGCATGATTGTGAGTAGGTGTCAATGCCAGTGGGTAAAAGTGTTGAGATATACTTGCATTGCCATTGTAAAATGCAGCTTGAACACACATGTGGAAGGACAGACCTGAAAAATGTCTCCTTTCGATGTGCCTATATTTCTGTATCTGACAGTGTATATGCATACATTGCATTCCTTTATAAAGTGACTATATACATATATATGCCATTTTGTACATAGATATCCCATTTATGCACATGTAACTAGCATCTAAGTTTTAGAATATTACCTCTTTGTGTTTATGGGAAAATGCTTAGTACATCTGGCTCCTTTAATATTAATAAATGTATAAAACACACACACACACACACATAGATATACAAAATTCCCAGTGCACATATGGAACAAAGCTAGTTACCTGACTATGGCATTTTTCCATTATCTCTTGCTCCTAGCATTTCAGCTAGATAACCAAAGGTCAGACTGAAGGATAGAGTCATTGTTTCATTGACAGAAGCTTTCTGAACTGAATATTCTATAGCTGTCAACATCAGCATGATTTAGCCCTCATCTGATGAAGAAATCACTGGGGAGAAGGTTGCCTCCACAGCTGAGTTCATCTTTATAGTGGAGGATTTCCTTGGCACAAGGGTTTGTGCAAAAAAATACAAAGCACCAGCAGTAGCTTTAATAAAGAGGCAGCTATATTATACCGTGCTTCAGCATCCTATGCACTGTTTATCTAAATAACTTCTACACACTGCACAACTCAGTTGATATTAAAATCCAGATTTTGTTATTTCAGGTATTTAGTAAGAGAGTTCCTTTCACAAAATAATTCTAGAAAGAGATGAGAAAGGATACTGTTATTCAAGAATGCATCCAATCACCACCAAACTAAGCAAAATAACTATGGTATTTAGTCAAATAATTGTTGGTAAACTTATAGTTCAAATCATATGCTGTGGATTTAAACTGGCAACAGTATATTTATTTATTTTATTTAGACAGATTTGTATACCATCTTATCCTACAATCAAAGTGGTTACATCACATAGGAGGGTTACATTTAACATGTGGGTACTATACAACATTTAACATTAGGGTATTTAACAACATTTAGGCATCACAATTGGTGGGTTACAATTAGCATGAGGGTACTTAACATCATTATGAACTTAACAACACTATACAATGAACTCCTAAGTCTAGTTGGGATGATTGGGTATTATATTGAGTTGGCTGGGGTAGTTGGAATACCGTTCGGGTGGGGACTGTTATTTACCTGCTCATAGATTTCTGTAAAGAGCAGTGTTTTAAGGGCCTTGCGGAAGTCTGTGATGTCTTGCAGTGCCCTCAGGCTCATTGGGAGGGAGTTCCATAGTGTGGATGCCAATAGTGATGGAGCTCTTCTTGAAGTATTTTGTTTAGTCTTGTTGTATCCTTCAGGTGTGCCGATTATGTTATCATTAGTGGTCCTTCTTGGTCGATTACTGATATCCCTTTTTATGATGTCTTGGAGTACATCTGCCGAGAGATGGTGAATGATTTTGAAGATGATTAGAATTGTTTTATATTTTGCTCTGGCCACCATTGGGAGCCAGTGTAGTTGCTATAAGATGGGGGTGATGTGCTCTGCTCTTGGAGTGTCTGTAATGATGTGTGCTGCAGTGTTTTGTACCATTTGGTGTGGGTGTAAGGTCTGCTGAGGGAGGCCTTGATATAACGAGTTTCCTTAATCAAGCAGAGGTGTAATGAGTGCTTGACACACTGTGCGGAAGTGGTCCTGGCGGAGTAATGGCTTGATCTTCCTTATTGTCCTCAAACATTGATAGGCCTTGCTTGCAGTTTTGGTGATATGAGATTTCAAATTCAGCCATCTGTCCATTGTGATACCCAGGTACTTAACTTCATCTTTGACTACTATGAGTTTGTTTAAAATGCAAATAGTCTGTGGTGGAATGAAGTTTGTGATCCTGATGACGAACATTGCCTCAGTTTTATCATAGTTGACTGTCATGTTATTGGCTGTGAGCCAGGCATTCATGTCTTCAAGGCATTTGGTTATTGTTGTGGTGTTAAGTGCTAGTAGGTTGATTGGAGCATACACCATGATGTCGTCAGCATATATGTGATAGTGGAGTTTGTGTTGTTTGATGATGTTGCATATGGGTTGGATGTAAATATTAAAGAGCATTGATGACATGGCTGAACCTTATGGTATTACCTGCATGACAGGGAACTGCAATGATTTCTTTTGGTTGCATTTGACTTGTTGTGTTTGATTTTACAAGTAGGAGGTGAACCATTTCAGGGTATTCTTGTGTAGTCCATCTGTTGCAGGTGCTGCAGTATTCTGGCGTGTGACACTGTGTCAAAGGCTGCAGAGCTATCTAAGAACACTAGTAGGAATCCATTCTTTATGTTATCTATACCTCTTAGGAGGCTGTCAAAGAGGGAAGTGAGTAGTGTTTCCACACTGTGCTGGGATTTAAAGCCATGCTGATGGATGTCCATTGGAGCATTCATGTTGATATGGTCCTGAAGTTGCCTTTGCACTGTCTTTTCAATGATTTTTGCAAGGAATGGTAGGCTGGAAATGGGACGGTATGATTTTTGGTTCAGATGGGCTTAAGTTGCAATGCAATGTGTGTCTTCAAGTCAGTCCTGACTCCTGGCGACCCAGAAGCTGTCCTGGGTTTTCTTGGCAGTGTCACCAGAAGTAGATTGCCAGGCCTTTCTTCCGAGGCAATGGAGGGTTAGGTGACTTGCCCAAGGCCACAAGGAGTGCTAGTGGGAATCAAACCCTGGTTGCTTGGTTACCAAGCTAGTGTTCTAACCACTAGGCTACTCCTCCCATCTGGGCTTAAGTTATTGCTTTTAAGTATCGGTCGTATCATGTGATTGCGGCATGTATCCTTGTTGGAGTGAATCTTTGACGATTTTGTGAGTGTAATGGGAGAGCTGGCTTCTTGTGACTTTGATCCAAGACACTGGGCATGGGTCTGATGGTGAGGTTTTTGTGTTGAGTCCATGTATTATGTCCTCTACTTGATGTGCTGATGGTATGTTGAAGTCCTCCCAGGTTTGATGTTGCTCTTTCATTTCATGGTCATCTGTCTGTAGTGTGATGGAGCAGGTCTGAGTGGTGTTTTTTGTTTTCATGTAGTCCGCAAACTCCTGTGGGTCAAGATGGTGGGTCAAGATGTGTGGTGTCCTTAGTGAGCTTTTGGACAATGCTAAAGAGTTCTCTTGGTTTGTTGATAGACTTCATGATTAGGTTGGTGTGGCGCTGCTGTTTACACTCATTTATCAGATTGTCGCTGATGCAGCTTTGGATAGGGTGATGTTCCATTTGTTTATGGTTTTGTCTAACCCAATGCAGTTTTGTTATAATTGTGGCATTATATCCTGTAGGAAGTTCTCTTTATGATAGGTCTTGAATCTTCTTGCTTTTGGTTCTCTTTCGGCTTGCTGCGTGGTGGTTTTTAGGAATAAGGTAAAGGAGAGTACGTGGTGGTCCGACCATGGAACTGGAGTGGGCAGTGTGGTTGTAGTTTGATTCTGTCTTATCAGCTGCAATGGGATGAAGATGAGGTCAGGTGTGGTTCCATGCTGGTGTGATGGTGCTTCTACCATCTGTTGGTAGTTTAGAGATTCCATGGCTCTTAGAAATGCTCTGGTTTCTTTAGTGGGTGCAGTTGTAGTCGCCCAGGGCTATCAGTGGCTTGTGTTGGGTGCTAAATGCACAAATCGATTCTACTGTAGTATTGCTGCGAGATGATCCTTTGTTGCGTTGGGGGGGGGGGGGTCTGTAGGTGAGGCAGAAGCTGATGTGATGGTTGGATATGATGATTGTATTTGACTCAGTTGAGGTGCTGGTGGTGACTGTTTAAAACTTGTAGCTTTTTCTGGTTATTATGAGGGTTCCACCTCCCCTCTTGTGTTCTCTATGGCAGCAAAATGATGATAAATCCAGTGGGGTCACTTGATTCAGGATGACCTGGTCTGTGTCTGTGAGCCAGGTTTCGGTGATGCATAATATGTCCAATTTCTGGTCCAAAATGTAGTCATAGATGGTATTTGGTTTGTTCTGGATTGATCTTGCATTTATTAGTGCACAATTGATAGATGATTCGAGTATGGGGTTGCTGTTTTGTGCTCGTGGTGGTAGGGCTCATGCTCCATTGGATGGCTTGGGCGCTGTTTGCTGGGGTTGGAGGCGTCCCTGTGAGGTGGTGGTCCACTTTGTGGGAGGCAGGAGTGGATACATAGGTACTGGCTTATATGTGGTGTTTTGGATTCCCTGCATGAGGAGTAGTAGAGTGCAGTGTGCCATTAGATGCTGAAATGTCGCCTACATGTTTGCTCGTCGTGGCTGCATTTGGGATCTCCCGTTCTCCTGTCATGTAGGCTCCTGTGGGGGTAGGAGGGCTCAGTCTGTTTTAGCGTTTGAGGTGTGGGGAGGCTAGTTGGATAAGTTGCTTGTGGTTAGTTTTGTTGCTTGCTTCTGGCCTTTCGATGTTGGGAAGTTTTGACGAGCTTTCGCTGAGACTGAAGTTTGTTGTGGTTTAACTCCCGCAGTGCTGTGGTTGCTCCTTCGTTGTGTGCTCTGTGGTGCCGTGGTTGCTTCTCTGATGTATGCTCTGCGGTGTTGTGGTTGTTCCTCCGGTGTGTGCTCTGCAGTGCTGTGGTTGCTCCTCTGGTGTGTGCTCTGCGTCCTTGTGCATTGCAGGTGTTCTCTTGTTCTGTCTCAGAGCTCCGTCTAAGAACCACGTCAAAGGGCCCTTTGGCGTGGCCCTGAGGTGTGTGCCTGCCAGGCGCAGGTGCGCCAGGTTTCTGCTGCTATTTGTGCTGGTCCGTCTGCCCTGATTGGGTTCGAGCTTCAGAGTGGGAAGGGAAGCGTCCTATCCCGCTCTGGCGCTCAACCCCGATCAAGGGCAGCTGCTGAATGGTGAGTGCAGCGGTTTCTTCATCGGGGGCTCGCTCAGCCCAAAGGGACTCTGTCCCAGTTTCTGCTGCTATTTGTGCTGGTCCCTCTGCTCTGATTGGGTTCGAGCTTCAGAGCGGGAAGGGAAGCATCCTATCCCGCTCTGGCACTCAACCCCGATCAGGGGGAGCTGCTTGATGGTGAGCGCGGTGGTTTCTTCGTCAGGGGCTTGCTCAGCCCGAAGTGACTCTGTCCTGGTTTCTGCTGCTATTTGTGCTGGTCCCTCTGCCCCAATTGGGCTCGAGCTTCAGAGCGGGAAGGGAAGCATCCTATCCCGCTCTGGCACTCAACCCCGATCAGGGGGAGTTGCTGGATGGTGAGTGCGGTGGTCTCTTTGTTGGGGGCTCGCTCGCTCGCTCACTCTACCTGTTTAGCCATTTTAAGATCATCAGAAACAATCATGCCCACATCCCACTCTTCTTTTGTGGACAGAAGCACTTTGTCTTCTACACTGTAATGCTCCTTGGAGTTTTGCAACTCAAATGCATGACCCTGCATTTTTTAGTATTAAATCTTAGCTGTCAAATTCTTGACCATTCTTCA
This sequence comes from Ichthyophis bannanicus, assembly GCA_033557465.1. Classification (NCBI taxonomy): domain Eukaryota; kingdom Metazoa; phylum Chordata; class Amphibia; order Gymnophiona; family Ichthyophiidae; genus Ichthyophis; species Ichthyophis bannanicus. The sequence goes on along the minus strand of CM066032.1, from coordinate 400,811,123 downwards.
AGCTTAGCTAGATCCCTCCTCATTTTATCTATTCCTTCCTGGGTGTCTAATCTATTACAGATTTTGAAATCACCCACAAAGAGGCAAATCTTACCCAACAACCCTTCTGCAATATCACTAACAAAGATGTTACAAATAATCAGACCAAGAACAGATCCCTGCAGCACACCACTGGTAACATCCTTCTCAGAGTGAGCTCCATTTACCTGTCACCTCCCACTCAACCATTTTTTAACCCAGTCAGTCACTTTAGGGTCCATTCCTAGGGGGCTATATTTGTTTATAAGTTGCCTCTGCAGAACAGTGTCAAAGGCTTTACTGAAATCTAAATACATCACATCTAGGGCTCTCCCTTGGTCCAATTCCCTGCTCACCCAGCCAAAGAAATCAATCAGATTTGTCTGACAAGACCTGTCTCTGGTAAATCCATGCTGCCTTGGATCCTGCAGTCCACTGGACTCCAGAAACCTCACTATTCTGTTTTAGTAGTGTTTTCAATAATTTACTCACTACCAAGGTTAGACTAACCGGTCTGTAATTTTCAACCACATCCTTACCTCCGCTTTTGTGTAAAGGGACCACATGTGCCTTTCTCCAGTTCTCTGGCACCATTCCTGACTCTAAAGAAGCATTGAAAATTTCAGTCAGTGGAGCCGCTAGAACATCCCCAAGTTCCTTCAATATTCTTGGATGTATCCCATCCTGTCCCATCGTTCTGTCTATTTTTATTTTAGCTAGTTCCTCACAAACAGTCTTCTAAAAATCATTCAAGATCCACATCACTTCTGTTCCTGTTTGTGGGTGTTTCCTGAGGTCCTGCTCCTGGCCGTTCATCTGTGAACACAGAACAGAAATATTTGTGAAGCAATTCCGCTTTATCCTCATCAGCATGTACATATTTCTCCCCTTCATCCTTGAGTCAGACAATTCCAGTTTTGCCCTTCCTCCTCTCACTAACATCTGAAAAATGTCTTATCACCCATTTTATTGCACTGGCTGAATATCCCCAGATACCAGCACTATATGCCCCGATGCTACACAGTAAGCATCAGAGCGTTCCAGGGGCGGTACTCGAGGATAACCAGTCAGCAGTAATATTCAGCCACTGCTCAGTCATCCATCATTGGTGAAGGTTAAATGCATCAAAAGCTGTCCTAACATTTGCCACCAAAGCTAACCAGGCAGTGGCTGAATATTGCTGCTGCCCTGTTAGAGGCCCATTCTGACTGAGGCACATCTGGGCCATCTGGATGTCCAAAATCTGGACGGCCTGGATCTGCACCTGATTCTGATCCCACAAGGACTAGACATCTCCACGGGATTCGAATTGGGTGCAGAGGGCTTGGATGGCCCGCCAGACATCCAAAAAAGTCCCAAGCTAGCCCAGCCAGGGTCCTGCAATGAGCCATGGAGCCATAGTGTCCTATTGCCAAAGCAATGCAGCATAATGCAGGAGCCATGATCTCCGGCTGGCCCAGCTGTATCCCGTTCCCGTCACCTGACCCCCGATCGAGCCTGCCGTGGCCAGGATAGAGCTGCAAATACCCCACCCTGCACCCTCTTACCTTGTTTTCCAGCCCCGGGTTCACGTTTGTCGCCATCCAGGGGGACTTAATCTATCTCTGTGGTGGAACTATTCCACCTTTGAGGTGCAATAAGTCTCCCGTCCAAATTGCAGACCCTGAACGGTCAGGGCTGACCCCAGAATCGGCCCTGTATGTCTGGGGTCAGGTTCTAGTCCACCCTCCACCCTCGCTCCTCCCCCAGCCCACTCCCTCCTGCCCAGGAGCAGAGTTCTCTGCACATCTCCGATCTATGTGTGGTGAACTCTGTGTTGTGAATCACAGACTTGGCGTTTAACAGGGATGGACATCCAGTTTGGATGTTCAGTCCGGCTAAACACTGCTCAGAATCTGCCCCTAGATTACAGCTTCTGGGGCAAACCCAGATATTCAATGCCAGTGGCCAGGATACTGTCCCGGCATTGAATTTCCAGGTTAACTTTTCAGCAGTGATGGCTAGATGCTGTACTCACACTAGCCACCACCACTGAATATCGGGCTTGGAAGATTTACCATTTTATAACATTTTCTTATAGTTACATGATACTAGCTGGATGTAAAATAACATGGCCTGTTATCATACTTATGAATTTATAAAGATTGTGTCAGTTTTCACAAAACATCACTTGAAACATAAGTAAAGCCCTGTTATTGGCATTTACCTGAAAGAGGTTAGAACATGTTTGAGTACATACATTTGAAACGGAGATAGAATCTGTAGTGCTGGTACCTGTAGCCTGTTCTGAACAAAAGACTGAACCAAAGCCTGAACCATACAATATGGCTTCCTGTCACAAGATGGAACTCTTTTTTGCTGTTTAAGTTTCAACCCTGCAGATCAAGCAATTCTGCCAAATTTATGTACCATACAGCAGAGCTATTATTTTTAAGCCATGGCTACGTGCAAGAGAACTCGCTGCTGAGGCCAGAGACTGTACTACTGGTCCTAGCATTTGCAACATTGTATGAATCTGCATACCAGAATCTTTCTCCCACCATGGACCTTTGTTTGGAGAAGAACCACCTGCTATGTGATTCGCTGCAGATGACACACAGTATCTGAGACCAACCAATCCTTGAGGAAGTCAGGACAAAGAATAATATGCTGGCAAATGAACCATGTGAGATAAAAGGGACCAACCCTGTGTTTATTGCATATATAAATTAGACTTTATTGCTGATAGAAAAATAATGCAGGTATAGAATAAATTAGAATTGTGAGGTAGCAATTTATGTAGCCCTGATTACAATTACCAAGATCATTACCAAAGTCACTGATTTGCTCTGCACTCAAACGTACAGAAATTTAGCTGTCTGTCTGGCTAGGTTCACCCCCTGGAGAATTAAGACCAGTACCTTAGCTTTGCCAGAAGAACGATTGTGGCTGACTCCATGATAACACAGAGCTTTGGTCTGTGGGAGAGATTCATTCTTTCCTGAGGTTAGTCCTTGTCCTACAGATACTTTATGGGGACTTTTAGAGAATTTATGCACTACCTTTGGTCTCCCCTTCTATTTTCTGCTACACCTTGCCATTCTGCTGTCTTCAGCCCTACTGCCTGCCTATCTCCATCTGGAAAGTCAGACAGTGTGCAAGGACAAGGACTAACCTCAGGAAGAATTAATCTCTCCCACAGACCAAAGCTCTGTGTTATCATGCTAATCAGTCAGACACCTGCAACCTACATTGGATCACTGCCATCCTTTGGACTTTATGCCATTTCAGAGACTTCTCGGACTCAGCCACAGTTGGCTCACTTCTGTCCAAGCTCTGGTCCAAAGGCAATCAGCTCTACTTACAGGCCAGGCACTGGTTATCCCAGACCAACTGAGTCTCTGTGGCATTGTGGCATCATTAGAGGATGATTCTAACTTTGAGGCATTAAATCATAATCCTAGAGATTGTAACTTTACCCAATGTGCTTTGCTGAAGAGCCAATGGGGTGATACTATCATCTGTGAAGACACCTACTTTTCTATTTCCCTCCTCCTCCCCTTCCTACTTCCTTCCAAACATTTACTCTTTCCTCTCCCTCCCACTTGCAGTTATTCAACCATTTTCTCCCTTCTCTTTCTCCTCCCCCTTCTCCTTGCAGCCACTTACTCTTCCCTGGGCATTTATTTGCTATGGTAAAAGCTTTTGTCCTCTTCTTCTGCTGCTGGGGTGTTCAGTCCTCTGTGGTGGCCTATGCATTTGTGACTGTGGCTTTTTCTTTCTTCTGCCACCAGGTTTTGGTTTCCTGGCAGCAGCAACCTGCAATTGTTTTACATGGCCAAGACTTCCTTTCACTTTTTCTGCCATCAGTGGTTGAGTCCCCAATGGAACATGAACATTCTCTTGCTGCAGCTAGGACTCCTCTCCTATTTTGCCACCAAGGCTAGGTCCCTGGTGACATACTGAAATTGCATTGCCATGGGTTTTCCCTCTTTTTTGGTGCCATGGGTGTCAGAGTCCCCATGGCACCAACAGTCTTCATTCCCCTATTGTCTTCCGGTAGTGCAACCTGATTTCCCAGCTATCTCTATGGGCTCCTTACTTTGTTTTAATCCCTACACATAAGTTTGTGCAAGTGCAAACATACTAATATATACAGACAGATGGACAGACAGACAAAAGAAATGGATCCTCCCCAACAGGAGCTATCACCAAAGTGAAACATGCCTAAAAACAGACCAAATCTAACATATGTTACATATAACCCTATCACATAAACAGCTTTTTATACCCCATGCCTCCAGTCATGTCTGCATAATAAATCAATCAAATTCATCTATCCTAAAGGCTACTCTTAAAAAATAGCTTTCATTTTCTTCCAAAATTTAAAATATCAGACTAAAGTCTGCAGCAAAATCTACAACCAGACCTGCACTGGAGCACAATCTTAAGTACTTGATCGTTGCATTGTAGATAAGGAAGGTACCTCCAGTAGACTTTGATTTTATGAATGAAGGATCCTGTTCAGCATGCCCTCAAAGCTGTGTGAGAGTCCTCCACCTGTGTGCCTGTCAGTGGGGGTAGTGCTTCACTATCACAGTTTCAATTGCAAGAAGAAGGTAGGTTTCTTCAGAGTCCTACAGAATCCTCCTACTTCTCTTGAGCAAAATGGCGAGTGAAGCAGCACTTTCCACCAGCAGGAACATGGACAGAAGACTCCCACGCAGCTTAGAAGTAACATAGTTTCTATTAGGGCAGTAAGGTGTTAAAGGAAATATCAGTAGTAGGCTATGATAAATACTAAACTTTAAACAGCATCACCAGTATCTTAAATTTTACTAGCAATGCCATTGGGAGCCAATGCAATGCAAATATAGAGAATGAAATATGTTTAAGTAATTAGAACTCAGTAAGTGTTCTTCTTCTAATCCAGAACTTGTGAAATTCCACTCTCCACCAAACCATTCAGGATTGACTGAGCCCAATGCCCACTTGGAGGGTGGTTCAATGATGTTATAGTGCTTCCATAAGGAGTTTTTTGTTTGTTTTTTATTGTTAGTGGTTAGTATGGTTCATATCCCCCTGAGGCAGCTAGAAGCGAAATGCTGATGGGATGTCCAAATGGGCATTGGGGTGAGTCCATACTGCTCAGGACAATTAGGGCAAGCCCTTGATCCTAATACTCCAGCCTTTTATGACCACTTTGGGGACATGTACATCCTATGCATCATTTTGAAATACATTTCTCATCATGCCTCATCATAGAAAAGGTACAGAGAAGAGCCACCAAAATGGTAAAGGGGATGGAAGGATACTCCTATGAAGCGAGGCTAAAAAGGTTAGGGTTCTTCAACCTGGAAAAGAGACGGCTGAGGGGAGATATGATAGAGGTCTATAAATTAATGAATGGAGTGGTACGGGTAAACATAGATCGATTGTTTACATCATCAGAATATAAAAAGACTAGGGGACATGCAATAAAGCTACAGGGTAATCTATTTAAGACTAATAAGAGAAAATATTTTTTCACTCAACGTGTAATCAAACTCATGAATTTGTTACCGGAGTATGTAGTAAAACCTGTTAGTGTACCTGTGTTTAAAAAAGATTTGGACAAGTTCCTGGAGGAAAGGTCCATAAACCATTAGTCAAAGGGACCTGGGATATCACTGCTTGACCCAGTACAAGCATTGAGGAATCTGTGTCTTTTGGGGAGATTGCTAGGTACTTATGACCTAGATTGGCCACTGTTGGGAAGAGGATACTAGGCTTGATGGACCTTGGTCTGAGCCAGTACGGCAAATCTTATGTTCTTATGTTCTATCACCTTACAGTCATCAAAGACCATCTGTGTCTTCACTCTCCTGACCTCCCAGCTTGAAAATGACATTGAATCAAACAGGATAAAAATTCTGCAAGAAACGTGTACTTTGGAATCCTTGTGGATAGAAAATCCATCTGTGATGGGCAATATAATAGAAATGGTGGTGTTCTACCATTTGTCTGGTCAGAATGAACAACTAGATAATGAAATCCTAAGCAAAAATAGGGACGCTAACAAATTTGACAATGCAATAATAATGTGAGATTTCAGTTACTCTAATACTGATTGGATAAATGTCATATCAGGGCATGTTAGGAGGTAAAGTTTCTAGATTAAATAAATGGTTCATGGAACAACATCAGGTTTAGACATCAATGAGAGGGGAGGCGTTTTTAGACTTTGTCCTTAACAGAATGTAAGAACTGGTGTGAGAAGTAAATGTAGCGAAGCCTAAAAATGCTTATTAAATTGATTCATATTAAAAAGTTTATATTAAAGGTAATATGTGAAATATAAAAAAAAAAGACTAAATTTGAGAAAGCTTCCTAATATTTGAAAACAAACAGAACATTTTTTGCCTGTGCAAATCTCTACCGACTTGTATTTCAGTTTATTATATTCATAAACTTTGCTGTTTAATCAAACTATATAAGAAAGCAAAAAAGGCAAATGAGATATCAACCACAGCCTCAGACACACAAATGTTCTTCAAATGAGATTTATTACGGGACCCAGCTCAACTGAGTTTCGGCGAACATACCTATGTCAGAAGACTGGATATTGTAACTGCTACAAACAGATTTGACAACGGTATTTGCCAATAATGCAATAGCTCATCTACTCGTATATGTAGTTGCTAATTAAGCAGTTAACTGAATCAATAACTTTAGCTAGCAGGAAACAATTAGGTATGGAAAGCACTTAGAAGAAACATGTGTTGTTGGTGGAGAGAGCGAGGGCTATCAGCTGTGCGAAGCAGGACCCAGAGTGGAGCAGAGGCTCTACTCTTAAAATACGCTTCCACACTGCTACCATCCACTGTTTCTTTTTATAGCAGCCTCTGCTTTCCAAACATAATTGTTTTCTGATAGCCAAGGTTAGCTATCAGATTGATTCAGTTAACTGCTTAATTGGCAATTACATATTCAACTGGAAGAAATATCGGGTTACTGGTAAATACTGTTGCCAAATTTGTTACAATATCCAGACTCCTGATGCAGGCATGTTCGCCGAAACATGACCGAGTCCCGTCCCGTAATAAATCTCATTTGAGGAACATTTGTGTGTCCGAGGCTGAGGTTAATTGCCACATTACTTTTTTTGTTTTCCTATATTGATTGACTACAGAGATTTCTTCCCCCTTTGTTGGCGATGTCTAATCAAGCTAGTCAGGTTTGAAGAAACTAATTCCAAGGATGATTTTGCCTCCATCTTTACTAGCAAAGTACGATAATTGCACAGCCAGCAGACAAATGTGGCCAGAATAAAAAGATAAATGTCATTTATTTTAAGAGAAAGAGAGATGACCTAGAAACTATTCCAACCAAGAGGAAGAAAACAATTAAGATGCTATTATGTGGAGCTCTAGGCTTTGGGGTCTATTCTGTCCCGCAAATAATTAATAGGAGTTTGTATGGGAAGGCTTAGACAGGGGCAGAAGGGGGCATTGCAGAAGTGGAGTTAGGGTGAGCAGTGGGCAGTCCGCGACCCCAGACATATAGGGCCGATTCTGAAGTCAGTCCTGTATGTCTGGGGTTGGCAGACTGGATGGGGGAGTTATTCCACCTCGGAGGTGGAATAAGTCCCCCTGGACATCAGGGAATGGCAGGCCCAGGCAAGGAAGATAAGGAGGTGAAAGGAGTTCCACATAGCCTGATCCTGACCATGGATGGCTAGATCGGGGGTCGGGCTGCGGGGAAAGGAAAGAATGGTCGGCAGCCAGGGATCGTGGCTCTGGAATGGAGCCGTGGTGCCATGGCAATGGGACGCCTTGGCACATGGCTCCATTCAGGAGCCTGACTGCATTAGCCAGGCATGGCTCTGTACATGCAGACCGATCAGAATCAGGTCCCGGCCTGCATGTACACACCCTAGCCCCAATTCTGATTCTGTGGGGCATGTCTAGCCCCTGCAGGTTCAGAATTGGGTCTGCCTCTGTGCATCCCATTCTGATTGGATGCCCAGGGGCCTGGACGTGCCCTACGGAATGTGCCTCTATGCTGCTAGTTAAATTATGTGTTCTGCCCATTTTTCTTCGGAGACCTTTTACTAAAGTACACCATACAGTTAATACATGATTTTTCACGCATTAACTGTGCACTCATTCCCACAGTAACAGTTACCATGGGGGCATGACAGTTAAAGCACGTCAATCACGCGTTAAGTTGCTTAATGGGAGAGTGGGCGTGGTCACCACATTGCAGTTAGCACAGGGGTACATATCACACACTAGCCTATTTTGCTTTCTGTTCATATAACAATTTCCTTCCCACACTCAACACAATTATAGCATTAAATTCAGTAGTGCAGTGTGTGCCTTTGAGTCAGTCCTGACTCCTGGTGACCCATAAGCTCCTGGTTTTTTTTGGCAATGTCACAGGAAGTAGATTGCCCGGCCTTTCTTCCGAGGCAGTGGAGAGTTAAGTGGCTTGTCCAAGGCCACAAGGAGTACTAGTGGGAATTGAACCCTGATTGCTTGGTTACGGAGCTAGTGTTCTAACCACTAGGCTACTCCTCCACTCAGCATTAAATTCAAGCCCTTGAAAACACTTGTCACTCTTAGAGCTAGCAATCTAGAATCAACATTTACATATGCTGTCTATCATGTCCAAAAACAGAAATGATAATCATACATGATTAGCACAATTAATAATTTGCATTTAGGAGCCTTCATATTGTTAAGAACATAAGAAATGCTATACTGGGTCAGACTAAGGTCCATCAACCCTAGTATCCTGTTACCAACTTGGACAAATTCTGATTCTGGTGTGAGTAGAAGGCATTGCAGCTTTGTAACCATTCCCCTGCCTTAATGATTAGTCTGCTTGGTCATGAATCCAAAAACAGAAGCTCACAGCTCTTTTTTTTATTCATCAATGGCTTGATAAGTACAATATAGCATATTAACCTCTACAGCTATACCATTTCCCTTGCCTATGTCTTTCTTTCTCTTTCTTTCCCTCATGTTTCAAAAGGTAGACTCAGGAGCAACATCTACAAATATTTCTTTATGGAAAGAGTGGTAAATACAGAGAAGATTGTGAAGCCTAAAATGGTAACAGAATTAAAAAAAAAATATATATATATAAATATAAATATATGAAAAGCACTGAGGATCTCTAGTGACAGAGAGTGTCAATGAAGCACCAAAATAATCTGCATGGGGCAGCAGTTATAACCCAAAAAAGCAGTTGTATCACACCACTAGGTTTCCAAAAACATTTGGTGTAAGCTCCATGAGAGAACCATGGTTAAAATCTCAAATTTGAGCATGAGGCAATTGGAATTGTATTCTGTTTTATCTATTTATTTAACACCAGTCTCACTAACGTAGGTGGCTGTAGGGATTATTGCAAAGGATGCTAATAAAACATCAAACAACCTAGGTGCTGGCTTAAATATTGGTCTTGTAAAGATGGCAATACCTGAAATTGTTTGCTAGCAGATGCCATGAAGGCAATCATTGCAACAGATTCTTGGTGTGCTTGAGGCACTTATGTAGAGCACTTATAGGAAAAGGGCTGTGAAGGCAAATTAAAGGCAAAGTGGAGGGGAAGTAGGAATTAAGTTTTATATGGAAATTTATACCCAAAGTAAACGAATCTCAGCTAGGCAGACTGGAAGAGCCATTTTGATCTTTATCTGCCATCACTTATCGTTAATATGCTTGTGTTCCAAAAGTAAACAGCAAAGCTTGACGCCTTGATGATAGCTCTGACTTATACAAACAGGACCACCTTTGTGAACACGTCTAACATATATGCTGCACCTGCTTTGCCTCTTGTAAAACCATCAACCCACATCAGTTCACTTGCAGCTTGGATCTTCTCTAGCGGTTTACAACATGTAGGATTACATGTAGCTTGCAGTCTCTCTTTGGCAGGTATTTTACCACGCAACTTTTCAGTTTCTTCAGTGTGAGCTGAAAGAGCGATAAGTATGCTGTCTGAACTAATAGGCCTCAATTTGTAAAGTGCTGGAAGGCAAGAAGATGAAATCTGCAAATCACCACCTTCCTTCTTTAATCTGGTTTTGTAATAGAATCTGCTCTACAAATATCCAAATGATGTAGAATTTCCAGTATGTGTGAAGGGAGCGGTAGCTTCTGGTATGTTACGATTAGCTACAGTTTTCCACTGTTGAGATTTTTGTGCCTGTAGAACTACTATATTAATGTGCTTTAAATTATCAGAATTACTATGCTATTGTGCTTTAAATTAGTCATGTCAATCTAAACAGTAAGGTCACACCCATCATATATGACTTGATATATGAGCTGTATGGTGAGGGAAAATGGATTATGCAACTTGCACAGAATGCAGCATGTCATCTTAGTTGGGTCTGGCATCGGCATGGATCCTTTTTTTCTCTGCAGAGCCTTCAGCACTGTGTTCTATTCTTTAAGCTAGAAACATAAGTCATATATTTTATGCCCAAAAGCTTTAGGAGCAGCAGGCACTCACTAGGGGCAGCAAAACGAATCCGATTTCAGCTGTTTCTAATCCAATCACTCTCCACTAGCCTAATTTAGGTATCACAGTTTGGAATCTTTTTTTTCAGTTATCATCTACACAGACATGGGCCAATTTACCCCCAAAATTGTAGATCCAAGTTGCTGTCTTTCGCCCTTTTCTTTATCCCCCTTGTTTATCTCTTGCCTCATCCTTCTTCCTCCTCTGAGGCTACTCTCCTTTTCCCATCTACATCTCCATTGTTCCTCTACTGGTTCTTTTCCCCTGTTTATTTCTTCTCCCTATTCTCCATATGCCCGGTAACTCTCCTGCCTCATCTGTTTTTCCCTCGATTTCCTGTTTTTTCTATCCCACTTTGCCAAATATTCCTTTCGCCCTCCTTCGTCTCATGTAACCCCTTCTCCCTGCTTTCTCCTATTTGATGGAGATCTGTTACCTTTCCTTTCTGCTCCCATGATCCTACTGTAGCAGCAGAGTGCAGACAAACCAATAATACCAGGTGTCTGTTCAGAAGGTCCAAATCATTTATTTGTGCACAAGACTCAAGCAGAATCACATTCAAAATGGCTGAGCAATGGTGTCTAGCAAAACAGCAACTTTTATAGCTTTCTTTCCCATTCTAGACATAGGCAAACTTTTCATTGGTTCCGGTACCCCTTCTTACACCTTCTATTGGTTCCGGTACCGTTACGTAGCTATCCAATGAGGACCTTTGACTGGGCTTAGCGCACCTGCTTTCCCCCCTCTTCAGTCTCCATTACAATGGTCAGTTCACCAACTTTGATACTTTTCTCCTCCAAGGTCGCTAACCAGCTGGAATATGTGGGAAAGCAGGGCACTGTAACCTTTCTCTCAACAGAGTTAATTAATTCCATAGAAGCTGCACACATCTTATCAGTATTAATTAAAATTGTTTACTGTCTTTTCTAAGTTTCGTTTCTGCTTAGCTATGTCCAGTTAAGCTGAGTTAAGTTTCAATTCTATGGAGGCAATATGGGGAGGGGGTTTTCACTCCTCAGAGCCTAACCACAGGCTTCATTTACAGGTCAAGCTGTTTAGGCCTGCCTGCCTAGTTCAATCAACGTGGATCATAGGCCTTCGCCTACCACATTCCCCCCTTTGATTAATCTCACCCGAATGCTAATAAGGTGTGAGATGTAAATCACTTGTCTAAACAGGAGTGGGGTTTTTACCAATGGTTCCGGGAGTAGGGTGCCATAGGGCTAAAATCTTAGTAGCAGTTTTACGTTCTACGGTATTTTCAATCACACTGTTAATAGAGCGCATACAGCATGGGATTATGCATGGTAACAACAGAAACAAAGCTACAATTACTAATATTATCATAATAAAGGTAGTAAGTCCCCCCAGGCCTGAGAAAATGGATTCAAACCAGTTGGGTATTCTAAGGCCATGCCAGGTTTGTACTGGCACATAAGCTTGTTTTCGCATATTTTCAGCAATATCTTCAACTACTTGACCTTTGTCATCTATTTTCAAACAACAATTGGTTAAATTCAACTTGCCACATACTCCTCCTTCAGCTGCTAACAGGTAATCTAGGGCCAAGCGATTCTGATATATGGCAGTGCGCATTTGTGTGCTTTGTCTGGCTAAAAGTGTAAGTGCCTGGCTAGTTTCATTAGTGATTAATTCAACTACTGCTTGCAAACGTATGATACGATTTATCATATACACGGGGGTCCGATACCCCCAAGTGCCATCTTCTTCCCAAGTGGCAGGTCCATAATAGGCAATAATCCTCTCAGGTGGCCAATCATCCCCCTCCCATTTCTGCCATTTGCCTATCTGGAGAGCTGCTCTTTTCTGTCTCTTAGTGTATACTGGGTATCCTAATTGTTCTCCATGTTCGGTGGGTAACAAGAAGAAAGAGGGTCGAATGGTTCCTAAGACACACGCTCCTCCCCAATGAATAGGGAGTCGGGCATATGCTCGAGTTCCACAGATCCAATACAAACCAGGTGGGGCTTGCCAAGCATGGGGTTGGGCAAGATTTGTCCATAAGTCAGCAAGTTCAGGGAATTTTGCTAATGGATTAGTGGGTTCAGATTCATTAACTCCTGACCACCAAGACGTCTGCTTCGTAGTGTCATTATAGAACTTTTGGCTGAGACAGACCAGCTGTCCCACTTGCAAGGTGAACTGGGGTCCAGTTCGAGCATAGCACAGACGTCCAACTATTGAATGTGCTAAGACCCATTCACTCGTGGTTTTATGCAATTCGGTATGATTGTAGGTCATCGAGTAGTTTAATTCTTGGGCTTCCCAGGGCCATTGATCACCCATTCTAGTCCCACCACAAAAGTAGCAATCTGAAATATGTAGACTGGAGACCACTGCTCCCGCTAATTCTAGAAACAAATTCTGGGAAGGATGAGGGATATCAAACTTATTTACATGCATAGTCTCATAGAAGGTGTTATGTATATGGTATCGTGATGAACGATGGGCTTGGGTATTTAATCTTATATACACAATGGTTCCTGGATCTGATCCAGAACCTGCAATACGTAGGCCAAACTTATACCCTTGTTTCCATGCGCTGGGATTGGCTATGAACAATTCTAATGGATTACAAGCACCTTTCTTACAATTTTCTAAATTCTTTACATATGGTATAGTTAAAGCAGCCATTCGATTGTCTCTGGTATTTTCTACCATACCAGTTTTCCATGTGGCAATAGTAATGGCAGTTTCCCACTTAGGGCAATAGTAATCCGCAATTGGGGCTGTACTATATTCATTGGCTAAAGCTCGTTTACCTGTACATGCCCCCCATCCAGTAGTCCCTTCGGGACACATATATTTATCATTATGTGCATAAGTTTTCTCCCAGTTGGCACACTTAGATCGACTATCTCTATTTATGGCATCGCAAGCATCAAAATACAAAACAGCATACTTTGTAGGATCGGTAAGTGGGGAGGTAGCATTAAGTAAATCTCCATCTGCATCATTCCATCGTATTTCCAAAGTATAATAGGATGGATTCTGATGCGGGTTAAAACAGACTTTAGTATTTCCCTTAGTACAAACATTCAGTTCAGTGGTGTTATAAATGCACCGGCTTACTGTACCAGTACAGGTATAGTAAGAATGGTAAAGCAGAGTCTGAGTTACTTTCATTCCAGTCCGAGTGGAAGTAATGCAGGCAGTACATGGGGGTAAAGCAAGAGCAGTTCAAAGCTCCCCAGGCAAGCAACCAGAACAATAGAGAAACAAAGATGCATGTTGATTGTAGTTCTTCTGGATCTTCGCTGGAAAATCTTGACCACGACGTCCTCTTCTTCTTGGCGCAATGCCAACCCGTTTGCTAATGAAGCAATTCAACGGGTGTCAGTGTTGATTGAAGATCCTCAGATGTCTCGCTGTGATGCCAACCTACCAATTGTAGTCAGCCTGACGAAAGTTTATGAAAACATAGTTATTCGATGAAGAAAACAAATGTCTTTGCTGTGTTAGTAACAGCAATCCTCTTCGAAAGACTTGGCTGCTGTAGGACACTGTAGTTCATGAGTGTCCCCGAGGGGTTCTAGGTTGCTGGCTGCCTCCGTAGAGTAAGACGCAAAGGGACATCAGGATGCGGCTCTGCTGTCCACTGGTCCTGATCTAGGACTGCTGCTGGCTTGACTCTGCTGTGATGGATCCAGGAATCAATTTCTGCTACCTTTACTGCAGTTGGGGTAGACAGGATGACGGTGTATGGCCCCTTCCAATGTGGTTCCAGCGGTGTCTTCTTCCAATCTTTGATCCACACCGAGGTACCAGGCTGGTAAGGGTGCAGTGGTTCCGTCAAATTGATAGGCACCTGGTCCTGTATCCACACGTGGAGAGTCTGCAGAACAGAACTAAGAGCTAGGAGTTCTTGTCTGGTTATTTCTGAACCAATCTGTGGCAAACTACCTTTAACACCCTGCACTATTGGTGGAGGTTTGCCATACATGACTTCAAAAGGGGAAAATCCTGATGATTTTACAGGAGCTGAGCGTATTCTAAGTAAGGCTATGGGGAGAACCTGTGGCCACTTCAGGTGGGTCTCCTGACATAGCTTGGATATCTGGGCTTTTAAAGTTCGATTCATTCGCTCAACCTTCCCTGAACTCTGGGGTCTATATGCTGTATGTAACTTCCATTGTATGTGTAAGGCACTTGCTAACTGCTGGGTAATCTGAGATACAAATGAGGGCCCATTGTCTGACCCTATTACTGCTAGAATTCCAAATCTGGGGATAATTTCTCTTAGCAAAACTTTGGTAACTTCCCGGGCTTTTTCAGTCTTGGTGGGGAAAGCCTCTACCCATCCAGAGAAGGTACAAACTAAAACTAACAAGTATCGGTATCCGCCAACTTTTGGCATTTCGGTGAAGTCTACTTGCAGGTGATGCATGGGGGTGACACCTCCTGACTGAACCCGAGGTGGTGGCGTGGGACCCTGTTTGGCATTGTTCTTGGCACAAATTAGGCACTGGCGAGCCACTGAGGCTGACAGGGCTCCCAATAGAGCGATACAAAAGTGTGGTTTGAGTGCTTTATCCATAGCACTCTTCCCATAATGTGTAGCTTGGTGAAAGGCTTTGACAAAGGCTGGTCCCAATAATTCAGGGATCACTATGCGTCCTGGAGGTTGACTGCCCTCTGGTGGTGGCAGTTCAATCCATCCATCTTTCAGTACTCCCTCTTCTTTATTGCAGTAGTAATCTAATTCTTTGGTGGTATATCGTGGTGTCCATAAATTAAGAGGTACTGGAAACAATGCTGCTTGTATTGGTGTGGCCTGTGGGGAAATTTGGCCTGTCATGGCTGCTTTACGTGCTGAAGCATCAGCGAATCTGTTTCCTTGGGCAACTTCTCCTTTCCCTGCTTGGTGTCCTCTGCAGTGTATGACGGCCACGCGTGTAGGGGCCCATACTGCATCTAGTAACATCAATATTTCTGGGCCATATTTGACTGATTTGCCTCCCGACGTAATGAGCCCCCGTTCTTTGTAGAGAGCTCCATGTGCATGCAAAGTGGTGAAGGCATATTTTGAATCTGTGTATACATTCAACAGAAGTCCTGCACCCAACACTAGTGCTCTGGTGAGTGCTATCAATTCTGCTTTCTGGGCTGATGTGCCTGATGCAAGAGCTGACGATTCAATGACTTCCTCCCGGGTGACTACTGCATACCCGGCACAACGTCGTCCATTGATAATGAGACTGCTTCCATCCACAAAATAAGTTTGATCAGGGTTCTCTAGGGGCACATCTGTCAGATCAGGTCGACTTGAGAATACAGTGTCCATGACTTCTATACAGTCATGCTCTGGAGGGTCTTCGCTGATTGGTATCAGGGTAGCTGGGTTCAAGGCATGGCTCACTTCCAGTTGTATTTGTGTATTTTCACATAGCATGCTTTGGTATTTCAGCATTCGAGAATTGGTGAGCCAGTGATTTGCTTTCTGTTCCATAAGGGCGAGTACCGCATGTGGTACTGTGACGCGTAGATTCTGTCCCAATGTGAGCTTGTCTGCTTCATTCACTAATAATGCTGTAGCTGCAACTGCTCTCAAACATGGTGGCCATCCTTTGGCCAAAGTGTCCAACTGTTTCGATAGGTACGCTACGGGCCGCTCCCAATGTCCCAATTTCTGAGTCAACATGCCTAGAGCATTTCCGTGCATCTCGTGCACAAATAGATGGAAAGGCTTGTGGACATCTGGCAACCTGAGTGCTGGTGACGACATCAATTCTTCCTTCAGGGTCTTGAAAGCTGTGTCTTGCTCAAGTCCCCACTCTAGTGGTGACTTTTCTTCTCCCTTGGTGGCTTCATATAGTGGTTTAGCAATCTGAGCAAAGTTAGGTATTCATATCCGGCAGTATCCTGCTGCTCCCAGAAAGGCTCTGACTTGCTTTCTGGTAGTTGGAGTTGGGATACTGCACACGGCTTCTTTTCTCTCGCATTCCAATTGTCGGCTTCCTTTGGTTAGACGAAAGCCCAAGTATTTTACTTCTTTTTGGCATAGCTGTGCTTTTGCTCTGGAAACTTTGTATCCAGCTTCATCCAATAGTTGCAAGAGGTCAGTAGTGGCTTGTATACATTCACTTTCTGATGTGGCGGCTACCAGTAGGTCATCCACATATTGGAGGAGTACTCTTCTTTCAGGGGCCACTGGATAGCTCAAAAGATCTTGGTTTAGTGCAGCACTGAAAATGGTAGGTGAGTTCTTGAATCCTTGAGGTAATCTTGTCCAAGTGAGTTGGCCCCGCCTCCCTGAGACAGGGTCCTGCCATTCAAAGGCAAACAGCAATTGGCTAATTGGGGCTAATCTTATGCAGAAGAATGCATCTTTCAAATCCAAAACAGTAAAGTGAGTGGCTTCAGCAGGAATCAATCCTAGAAGTGTGTAAGGATTTGGCACAACTGGATGTATGGTCTCAACTGCTTCATTCACTCTCCTTAGATCTTGCACTGGGCGGTAGTCACCTGTCCCAGGCTTCTTTACTGGCAGGAGAGGTGTGTTCCATGGTGACTGACAAACTTTGAGTAGGCCATACTCCAGTAGCCTTAACAAGTGGCGATGGATGCCTTCAATTGCTGCTCTTGGAAGTGGGTATTGTTTGACATGTACTGGCTGTGCACTAGGCTTGAGATTCACAATTATTGGAGCTATGTGTTTGGCCAGGCCTGGTGGATTGCCCTCTGCCCATACTCCAGGAGGGGCATCAATGCTTTTCAAAGTAGGTTCAAAATAGGTATCAATGATTGGCCCAGTACTTGGCTCAGTACTATAATATCTCCATTCTTCTTCTCGAGGAACAGTAAGCACCATTAGTCCAGCAGGTTTTTACTGGGAATTTACTGTCATTTGCATTTCTCCTTTCTCAGTAAAGGATATTTGGGCCTGCAGCTTGGCTAGCATATCTCGTCCCAGTAATGGCACTGGGCACTCAGGCATATAAAGGAATTGGTGCGTTATTTGCTGTCCTCCTAAATTACATATGCGGTTCTGAAGAAAAGGCTTTGTGGCTTTAGCGCCAGTCGCTCCCACAATGGTGGCTGCTCTTGTAGAAAAAGGGACTATTTGTTTATCTACTACAGAATGTTCTGCTCCAGTATCAACCATAAAGTCCATAAATTGGTCTCCTATTTGTATACTGACCATAGGCTCCTGGAGACCTAAAGCGAATTCGGAGCCCGGTCTGTCCTAATCTGCTTCATCTAAATCATAGGCTGTTGCGGCTGCCACTTTCCCTGAATGGCCTCCGTTCGTTCTCGTTGAAATTGTTCTCGATTGGTTCCTCTGCGATTCTGAGGTCGGCCTCTCTCTCTTTCCCTCCAAGGGGCGTGTTCCCCTTCATCCTGAGAGGCCTCTTCGAGTCGCGGGCATGCACTTCTCCAATGTCCTTCTTCCTTGCAATAAGCGCATTGGTTCGCACCTAATGGGGGCCGGTCATCTCCTCGGCCCCGCCCTCTTCCTCTGCTCCTTCGACTAGGGACACCTCCCCTTTTCTGTTCCACTATGGCCGCAGCCAAAAAATCTGCTTTCTTCTTCATCCTTCGATCACTTTCTTTCTGTCTTTCATTATCACGATTCACGTACACCTTATGAGCGACTTCCAGTAACTGTGTTGCATTCATGCCCGCAAACCCTTCTAATTTCTGTAACTTACGTCTAATGTCTGGTTGGGACTGGTTTACAAAAGCAGAATTCACCATGCATAGGCTTCCTGGGGCATCTGGGTCATAGGGAGTATACATCCTATACGCTTCAGTCATCTCTCATAGAATACTGCTGGGCTTTCATCTATGCCCTGATTAACTTCGGTCACTTTAGAGAGATTCATGGCTTTCTGACCCCCCTTCTTCAGACCTTGCATGAGGCCTTGGCGGAACCGTGATAGGGCCCTGGATCCTCTATCAGTATTCGGATCCCACTGGGGGTCTTCATTAGGGAATTCCTTATGAGCTGCCTCGCGATTGTCTATTCCTGCTCCTACCACTCCCTCTGTCAGGGGATTGTCGGCTAGCCAATCAATGGCTGCTCGCTTAATTCGTGTCCGCTCCTCAGTGGTAAATAAAGTGGACAGGAGCTGACGGCAATCTGCCCAAGTGGGTTGGTGAGTTTCCATAATGGTATGCATCAACTCCGTTAATTCTTGGGGCTTATCAGTGTAAGAAGCATAATGCAATTTCCAGTTCAACAAATCAGCAGTGGAGAAAGGCACATATACTAGACTCAGGGGTCCCGCTACTATCTGGTCATGCTCATCTCGCACGGGCAGTCCCGGAACTTGCCGTAGTGGCATCAGTTTCTTGACAGACGTTTTCTGCAGCTTAACAGAAACTTTCTTGACAGGGGCTTTCTTTTGCACAGTGCGCATAGTCTGGGACGCTTCACTTGTTACAGATGAGCTTGCACTGACAACTGATTTTACGCTATCATCCTCGCCCTGAGAGGTCTCTCCTTCTTCTTCCTCTGACTCAGCTTTTTCTTCAGTCTCGGGCGTGCCAGCATCCTCATCAAGAGGGGGATCATCTATCTGCCCTTCTAGGTCTGGGTCTTGCTCTGGGGATGGGTCCCGCCGTCGCCGTGGTGCTGCAGCGGGACGCGGAGGTACTTTCACTGGGTGCTGGGCTTGGGGCTGTCTAGTTACAAATTCTGGGGACTCAGGATCTACCAGAATAGGCTTCTGACTGAGTTTCTCAGCTGTCCCTGTCTTCGGGGCCTGGTCTGTTAGCGCTAACAATATTCTGCACTGTTCTTCATAACAGCGCTTTGCCCAAGGGGGCGGATTCTCACAAATACTTAACCAAGAGTCTATATAGGGGTACTGATCAGGGTGCTCTGCTCGCACCTACTGATGAACTGATCGAACAATTCCTATACTAAATGTTCCATCTCGGGGCCACATGGGGTCTATGATAGGCCACTCCCTAGTACACAAAAGCTGTAATCGTGAGGCAGTCATTTTCACTCCATAATCTCCTGAATATCCTTTATTAAAATACTTGATCATACATTCTAACGGAGTGTTCCTAGTAGACCCCGCCCCTCCCATATCGATGTGTGCGCGCAACAACAAACAGAAGGGAAAAGGGAGGCGGACCGTGGGTGAGGGGTCCTCACGGCCCTAGAAACATTTAAGGGAAACAAATAACAAGACAAGACGACGATCGCTTCCTCCTTTTTACGACCTGGACGCGGTCGCCCGGCCAGGAAATGCGTTACTCAGGAGTCCGCCTTCACTTGGTCTGTGCTGCCAGACCTCTCATTCACACTTCATTCACACAATCATGCTAGCAACGTATCCCAAAAACAGCCCAATCCTGTCTCTGCTGACTAGGCTATATCAAATTCCAAAATCAAAATCAAAAAGACGATAGTTTCACCCCGCGCATACTCATGCGGGGTTAGTCGGACCGTCTTGAGAGGTGATCAAGCTCTCTTACCAAATATCAAATTCCAAAGTTTCAAAATTCAAACAACAGTTCTGCTCTGACTCATCTGTCTAGTCCAGGGGTCGGCAACCCGTGGCTCCGGAGCCGCATGCGGCTCTTTCTCACCTTTGCCGCGGCTCCGGAGCACACTGCCCGCCCAGTGACAAGCAATAGTGTTGTAAGCTCCCTCCCTTCTTCTGCAGCCGCGGCTCCCTGCCTCTTAGGGAACCGCGGCTGTGCTTTTAAAATCATCTCGGAGCCCTTCCTGTCTTGACGGGCTCCGTGCAGCATTGTCCCGCCTCTAAAGGAAGTTTGGAGGCGGGACAATGCTGCACGGAGCCCGTCAAGACAGGAAGGGCACCGAGATGATTTTAAAAGCACAGCCGCGGTTCCGTACGAGGCCGGGAGCCGCGGCTGCAGAAGACGGTAGGGGAGCTGACCTGGCGGGCGGGCGCAGATATGGCTGGAGGGTGGGGGGCTGACATGGAGGGAGGGGGGCTGACATGGAGGGAGGGAGCTGATATGGATGGATGGAGGGAGGGGGGCTGACATGGAGGGAGGGAGCTGATATGGATGGAGGGAGGGGGGCTGACATGGATGGAGGGAGGGGGGCTGACAGGGATGGATGGAGGGAGGAGGGGCTGACATGGATGGAGGGAGGGAGGGAGGGAGGGAGGGGGCTGACATGGAGGGATGGAGGGGGCTGACATGGAGGGAGGGAGCTGATATGGATGGATGGAGGGAGGGGGGCTGACATGGAGGGAGGGGGCTGACATGGAGGGAGGGAGGGGGCTGACATGGATGGATGGAGGGAGGAGGGGCTGACATGGAGGGAGGGAGCTGATATGGATGGAGGGAGGGGCTGACATGGAGGGAGGGAGGGGGCTGTCATGGAGGGAGGGAGCTGATATGGATGGAGGGAGGGGGCTGACATGGAGGGTTGGAGGGGGCTGACATGGCGGGTGGGAGCTGATTTGGTTGGAGGGATGGAGGGGGCTGACATGGAGGGAGGGAGCTGATATGGATGGAGGGAGGGGGGCTGACATGGAGGGATGGAGGGGGGCTGACCTGGAGGGAGGGAGCTAATATGGATGGAGGGAGGGGGGCTGACATGGAGGGGGCTGACATGGAGGGATGGAGCACTGGTAATGGGGTTGAGGGGACTAGCACTGGAAATGAGCTGATTAGGGGAGGCTAGGACTGGTAATGAGCTGATGGGGGGTAGGACTGGTATTGGGCTGATTAGGGGAGGCTAGCACTGGTAATGGGGTTGAGGGGGATTAGCACTGGAAGCGAGCTGATTGGGGGGCTTTGAATGGGCATGGGCTGATTGTGGGGAGGGGAGGATAGAGCTGCTGGCCCTGGAAGATAACTGGGGGCTAAGGCTGCCATGGTATTTGTACTAGAAGGGACTGGTCAGTGGGGAAGGAGGGGGATTGGAAGGAAATGGACACCAGTGGCAATCATGGAATGGAAGTTGACATTGGAAGGTACTGGGAGTGAGGACTGGAAAGGGGCTGATATTGGGGAGGGTTACTGGGACTGGAAATAGGCTGATGGAAAGAAGTGAAGAAAACGAAAGAAGAGATAAGAAATGGCAGATGGACCATAGACCACAGAAAGAGAGCTAAGAGAAGACAGGAAAGCAGAAGCCTCAGATCGGGACCAGCATGATCAAAGAATAAATTGGTCAGACAACAAAGGTAGAAAAAATAATTTTATTTCATATTAGTGATTTGACTACAAAATCATCATAATTTTGAAATCAAATATTGTTACTTGTTGTTGTGATATTTTCTGGCGTATTTTTTTTGGTGTGCGAAGGAAGAGGGGTAGTCTTATACGGCGAGTATAGGCCAAACACCTATATTTTAACAGGAAAAGTAGGGGGTTGTATATAGCATTAAGGTAAGAAACAATATATGCAGTGTTAGATTTGTTTTAAATGTCGCAATGGTTTTGCGGCTCCCAGTTTTTTTTCCCTTCGGAAACGGGTCCAAGTGGCTCTTTATGTCTTAAAGGTTGCAGACCCCTGGTCTAGTCAAATCAAAACTATACTCACCGGATCCGGTCCCCGTTCCCAAGCAAGCGCATGAGTTGGACCTCGGACTCCCCCCACGGGTTTGAGGTGTTGGCTCCATCCGGGTCCGGCACCCGCCGAGGTCCGGCCCAACTCCCTCCGATGCAACTGGACTGGTGGCGCCTGGGAGCCGAGCCCACGTCGGGAGGGCACGATCCCGGCAGGACCAAACCTGTAGAGGCGGAAAGTCGTGGTATATTGCCCTGTATACCCTCTATTACCACACCTTCCCGGCCAATGCACCAAGAATATGTAGCAGCAGAGCGCAGACAAACCAATAATACCAGGAGTCTGTTCAGAAGGTCCAAATCATTTATTTGTGCACAAGACTCAAGCAGAATCACATTCAAAATGGCTGAGCAATGGTGTCTAGCAAAACAACAACTTTTATAGCTTTCTTTCCCATTCTAGACATAGGCAAACTTTTCATTGGTTCCGGTACCCCTTCTTACACCTTCTATTGGTTCCGGTACCGTTACGTAGCTATCCAATGAGGACCTTTGACTGGGCTTAGCACCTGCTTTCCCCCCTCTTCAGTCTCCATTACAATGGTCAGTTCACCAACTTTGATACTTTTCTCCTCCAAGGTCGCTAACCAGCTGGAATATGTGGGAAAGCAGGGCACTGTAAACTTTCTCTCAACAGAGTTAATTAATTCCATAGAAGCTGCACACATCTTATCAGTATTAATTAAAATTGTTTACTGTCTTTTCTAAGTTTCGTTTCTGCTTAGCTATGTCCAGTTAAGCTGAGTTAAGTTTCAATTCTATGGAGGCAATATGGGGAGGGGGTTTTCACTCCTCAGAGCCTAACCACAGGCTTCATTTGCAGGTCAAGCTGTTTAGGCCTGCCTGCCTAGTTCAATCAGCGTGGATCATAGGCCTTCACCTACCACACTATCTCCCCTCTCATCCTCACCATAGTCCATCCATTTGACAGTCAGTGGAAGGGGAGCAGCACTGCTTACATACAGTATCTAGCTTCTCTGAATCACACTGCTTGGTTTCCTCACTTTGATCTGCCCAAAGATATATACAGAAACAAGCAATATTCAAAAGGCCATTGGTGGTCTAACATAGGACTTTGTGTTCAACTGTAGAAGATTCCACTTTCTACTCAATTGCTTCTAAGTCTTATTCACACTGGGGGTTATTCTGTGCTATGAATAGCGGGGATGGACAGCCAGATGGGACGTACATCACCGCTATTCGTGCCAGCTCCTGCCCCTGACTAACTTCGCTGCCAGTTGTGCAGGGAACTTAGATGAGGGCAGGGAATGGGCGGCCCAGGGGTGGAGTCTGGGCGAGCAGTGGGCAGTCGCTGGTCCTGGATGTGCAGGGCCAATTCTAATATCGGCCCTCTACGTCCAAGGCCAGCTACATATGCAGGGAAGTTATTCCACCTCCGAGGTGGAATAACTTACCTGGACGTGTCTTAATTTCAATGCCAGGGCGCAGATGGATAGTCCCCACAGCCCGACCCTGACCTTAGGAGGCCAGATTGGGGGTTGGACTGTGGGGAATAAACCCCTTTTTTCAGGCGGCCAGCATCACAGCTCTTCAATAGAGCTGCGGTGCCATGGCAGTCCTGGCCTGCATGTGCAGGACTATTCGCGATTCTGATCCTGCGGGGCTAGACATGCCCCACGGGATCAGAATCGTGATCCCCTCTGTGTATCCGGTTCAGACCGGACGCACAGAGGGGATCTACTTGTGGGATGGAATTGGGCCCATTCAGCATAATTTTATAACAGTGCCTAAAATATTTCAGAAAAATCTTCTATTTTATCCCTATTTTATAAAGACAACATAGACACCTATGCGCCTTCATAAAATAAGCTCTCAGAAGAATAAGCTCTCAGTTCCACACAAATGCTGCCGTATTAATTTACACCTGAAGGTTACTTTCTGGACACCTTGGCAGCTATGGTGTTAACTCAGTTAGGAACTCTACACATACGTATGGGAGGGCTTTTGCTAGATTTGTTATTTTATAAATGGTCTGGGCAGAACAGTTTTCTTGCACAGGAAGAGCAAAATCAGTGGATACCTTGGTCACACCATAATATTTTAGGTTTTAATCTTATTGATAGGGGCCATGATGTGATTAGGCCCGCTCGAGAAAAGAAAATTGTATGGCAACATAGAGAAGTGACTGATGATATGTTTTTGGAGATGGGAGTTGGGTATTTCCTGTTCTTCTATGGAGGATATGGTTAAATTGTGGAATCATTTCCTAGTGCATATAGCAGAGATAGCTTTACCTTAGAAAGAGATAGTAGTGAAGAAGAGTAGACAGTGTTGTGTCCCATAGTTTTTGGATGATTTATGGGATAAAAGGAGAGAATATAGATGACTGGAGAGGTGTTGGAGGAAAAAGTTGAGGGAGAAGGATAGAAAGCAGTGGCAGGATAAGGTTAATCAATATAGACAAACAGTAAGAAGGCCAAAGAATTTTTTTTTACTTCAGTGATTAGGTCTTCATTGCATCATTTGTGTTAGCTGTTCAAAGTTAATTTTGCAGAAGCCTCAACAAGAGTGGATTGCTTTTGGATCTGATGAATTTGCTATTATTTTAAAGACAGCTGTAAAGCTCAGAGGGGATGGGGAGTGAGAAGAAGGGGTGAAGGGGGAAGACAATGCTGTAGAAACAGGATGAGTTAGTTTTGAGGTAGAATCAGAAGAAGAGGTCTTGACGTTGTTACAGGATAGTAAGGTAACTACTTGTTTGCAGAATCCATGATATGGGTTACAGAGGAGGGGCTGAATGAGAGATCAACTGAATTTATTCATGGGAGGGGTGCATTTCCATGTCTGTTGAAACAAGCAGGGACTACATCACTTCTGAAATGAAGGGTAAATAATGTTGAGAAAGGTGAACATTATCAGCCCATTTCCTGTCTTCTCTTTTTGTGGAAACTCATTGAAAAAGCAGTGGTAATGCAACTTTCAGAGTTTTTGGAACAAAAACAAGTGTTACATCATCGGCAATCTGGGTTCCATCACAATCATAGCATGGAAACAATTTTGTTTTCTGTACTGAATGATCTTTATCAAAATTTGAATAGCAGTAAATATGTTATAATCATATATTTAGCATTCAATACAGTTGATTGTTTTACTTTTAGCTAACCTTTATGGATTGGGGAGGGTGAATGTATAGTTTTAGTCATTTTTAGCAAGTAGGTGTCAGCAAGTTTTAGTAGATGGGGAATTGCCTTTTTCCTGGGAGATCTAATGTGGGGTCCACCAGGGCAATACTCTTACCCTTTCTTATTGATATTTTTATGGCTTCTTTAGAGTCCCTTTTGTGATTTTTTGGAGTAAAATATTAAATATTTGTGGCCAATGTTCAATATTTTGTGCAGATAGTAATAGATGTGGTGCAGCAATGATTTGGAGATCCTAAGCTACGGTTAAATCTGAATAAAACTGAAGTCCTATGGGTGGGGAATAAAGTTGGGAAGAGTGATGACTAACTAGACTTAGGTTCCGTACAGGTGGAAGTAAAAAGTATCTTGCTTGGGTTGTTTCAAAGATTGCTTGAGAAAGTTTTATCACTTCATCCATTGTTATATCATTGGCTTCCAGGAGGGTATTGAATACAATTTAAACTATTATAATTGGTTTTTAAATTACAGTTAGGTCTGGGTCTGTCATACCTTAAAGAGAAAGTAAAGAGGTATGATCCTTTACGTGTAATGTGATTTAATTTACCGATCAGTTACAAAGGGTACCCTAGGATGATATGGAATGGTTTACCAATTTATTTGCTGCAGCAGACTGATTTATTAGTATTTAGGAAAAAATTGAAAGCCCATTTTTTTTAATTGTTTATGGTGTAGAAAAATGTTTATAAATAAATAAAGTCTTACTCGAAAACTGGTCAACTTCATGAAGGGACCTGTGCAATAAAGGCTAGCCTTCCTGTTTGGGGCCTTTTCAGAGAACTTGCTGTGCATAGGGGGGATCATCTTAAAAAGCATTTTCATGACTAAGGCAATGTAAACAGTAGGTAACCGAGGCAGGCGGACCCGGCGCTTCGGGCCAAACCCTTTCCCCCCCCCCCCCCCGCCGACCCATCCAACCCCCCACTCAACCCCCCCCACCCAACAAAAGACATCACACCATAACTTCATGGAACACAACTGGTCGCAGCTTTTATTAACCATCAACAATTAAAACAAACCAACATTAAACTTCCTAGCCCCCATAAGCGTCACCCGGCTGCACCAGCCATACCTTAGTAAAGTGCCTGCCACCGCTAATGCTATAACTTGCCACCCGGCAAGTTGCCATGCCCCTCTCCCTGACTTTGCTATGCTATTAGCAAAAGTCGGCCGAGGTTTGACCGGGTCAGGGGCACCCCGCCCCGCCCAAATGTAGCCTGCTGCTCCGGACCCCGGAAACCTCCGGGATCCCGCCACCGGCACATAACCCTGTTCATGTGCCACGCCCCCCCCCCCGGCCCCAAGCTGCGACCAGCGCACATCACGGAAAGACATATATTCCAAGGCCTCCTGCCAGTCGTTAAGGAGCAGGTCCATACCAACTGGTGACAAGTGAACCCCATCAGCCCGATAGAGCCCCGCACACCCGATGTCCACCCAGTCATGCAAGATCGGATAACCCCCCCTCTCACAGACCCATCGACCAATCTGGCGATTGATCTTAGTCAAGCCCCGAGACCACCGACGCTGGTCCCAGCAAGCCGGCCTTGGAATGATGTCCGACCACAGTAAAATAACACCTGGAAACATCCGAAGCACCACTCCCAGATCGTCCTGCGCTGCCCGGATCAGCTGCCTACAGGACCAGGACACCAGGTCATTGCCCCCCAGATGCACAATCAGGGCGGTCGGCCACCGCGACGTCCTCCCGTGGTGCTGTAGCAAAGGCAGCAATTGCAACCAACGAAGTCCTCTCACGCCCAGCCATGTCTCATGCCCAGCCATCCCACCACCGACGGGTTCAGTCCCAAATTAACTCCAATAGGCCGGGCAGCCGCACACCGACCCGCCCAGTGGACAAAAGAGTGGCCAGCAACCCAACAGTCACCAGGCCCGACACCCCCATCTGAAAAAGAAATAAACAGTTAAAGACCCGACCCACAACCCAAGCTCCTACAGCCGCACATAGCCTTTAAAAGCCTTAGAGTGCCACCTACCTATGTCCTGAATCACCTGCCCAGGCAACCCAGCCGCCGCCGTGCTAGTGGCAGCCCCAATACGAAAGGAGTGCTGCGCAAACCGCAGAGTGTCCTCCCCCAACACACACAAAGCCAGGCGCAGTACCGCCGTTACCTGAAAACGGGTTAAGACCCGCACGTCCGAGTGCACGAAAAAACTATCTGCTATCCCCGGACACACCGACAAATACTGCCGCACCGCCCGAACCGGGCAAGCCCGCGGGTCCCCGACCTCGCCCAGCAACACCCACAAATCTCTTGGCATTCCCCCGACTGCACCGCACCCATAAACAAAAAATCGTCCAGGTAATGCACCACATTTGACAAGCCGGACGCCTGAACCAGCAACCACTGCAGGAAGGTACTAAACATCTCAAAATAAGTGCAAGAGACCAAACAGCCCATCGGCATGCACTTGTCAAAATAATACCCCCCTTGAAGCAAAAACCTAATAAAGGGAAGGCGGATGGATGGACGGGTAACAAGCGAAACGCCGATTCGATGTCAACCTTCGCCATGAGGGCAGACCGACCGGACCCCTCACCATCAGAGCCGCCTTATCAAAGGACGCATACCGGACCGTACAAAACTCACGTGGAATGCGTGTTGGCCAGCGGTGTGGGGTCACCACGAACTGGGGCAGTATGGTATGTTGTTAGCGTACGCCGATTCCATCCTGGAGGCATCTCAGACGCATGACGGATGGGCTTGACTGAGCTATGATGAAAGGTTCAGGGATAAGATGGAGGAGAGTAGATCGCTTTCATGGGGCACACAGGACATTAACCTGTGGCTGACTCAGATGTCGGCTAGGTCTGGTACCAGTGGGGGGGGCGGGGGAAAGGTAGTGGCGGGGTGGTGGGTGGGCGGTGCGTTCCTTTCGCGCGGGGGTGGTCGGGGTGCCGCCGAAGGCAGGCACAGTGGGGAGCAGTGACGTGTGCTGGCGGTTCAACCGGTCCACTTGCCCCTTTCCCAACTGCAAATTTCAGCACGCCTGTTCCTTGTGCGGAGGTCCTCACTCCGCCACCAAGTGCCTTAAGAAAGGCGCCGCTGGCGTTGCCGGTCCCGCTCCTAAGGGGCAATGAGTGGTGTGGGCGTGCGCCCTCCCCGATTCGGGTGGAGGCCTTTTGGGGTGGCTGAGTCGCTATCCTCGGAGGAGGAGGCGGTGATTCTGTCTTTTGGTTTTCGGTTCGGTTTTGTTATCCCGGTGCGGGGTGTGGTGTCGGTGCCGAGTGCGAGGAACTCCCCATCAGTCCGACGTTGGGCCAAGGTCATCCAGGACGTTATTGGGGGAATTGCAGTTGGGGAGAGTGGTGGGTCCATTCACGGAGCCCCCTTTTCCCGACATGGTGATTTCTCCGTTAGGTATAGTACCCAAGAAGGAACCGGGGAAGTTCCGGTTGATTCATAATTTGTCCTGTCCGTTAGGTACAGAACCCCTTCCGCCCCCTTCCGGAAGACAGGCATCTGTATTTGGAAAAACTTAGAGAAGCTAGCAAAGTAGTCAAGAAGGCAAAGATTCAAAAGGAGGAGGAAATAGCCAATGCAATAAAATGGGGGGATAAGACATTTTTCAGATATATTAGTGAGAAGAGGAAGGGCAAAAGTGGTATTGTCAGACTCAAGGGTGCAGGGGGGGAATATATAGAAGCTGATAAGGATAAAGTGGAATTGCTTAACAAATATTTTTGTTCTGTGTTCACAGATGAAGAACCAGGAGCAGGACCTCAGAAAACACCCACAAATAAGAACAGAAGCGAGGGACATCTTGAACTATTTTCAGAAGACTGTGTTCGTGAGAAACTAGCTCAACTTAAAGTAGACAAAGCGATGGGACCGGATGGGATACACCCTAGAATACTGAGGGAACTTGGGGACGTTCTAGCAACTCCACTGACTAACCTTTTCAATGCCTCGTTGGAGTCGGGAGTGGTGCCAAAGGACTGGAGAGAGGCTCATGTGGTGCCTTTACACAAAAGCGGAAGTAAGGATGTGGTTGAAAACTACAGGCCGGTTAGTTTAACTTCAGTGGTGAGTAAATTATTGGAAATGCTGCTGAAAGAGCAAATAGTGAGGTTTCTGGAGTCCAGCGGATTACAGGATCCGAGGCAGCATGGATTCACCAGAGGCAGGTCTTGTCAGACAAATCTGATTGATTTCTTTGACTGGGTGACCAGGGAATTGGACCGAGGGAGAGCTCTAGATGTGGTGTATTTAGATTTCCGTAAAGCCTTTGACACTGTTCCTCACAGGCGACTTATAAACAAACTGAGCACCCTAGGGATGGACCCTAAAGTTACTGCTTGGGTTAGAAATTGGTTGGGTGGGAGGCGACAAAGAGTACAAGTAAATGGAGCTCACTCTGAGGAGAAGGATGTTACCAGTGGTGTGCCCCAGGGATTGTCCTTGGTCCGATTCTTTTTAACATCTTTGTTAGTGATATAGCGGAAGGGCTGTCGGGTAAGGTTTGCCTCTTTGCGGATGATACCAAAATCTGCAATAGAGTAGACACCCAGGAAGGGGTAGATAACATGAGGGGGGATCTAGCTAAGCTTGAAGAATGGTCTAGAATTTGGCAGCTGGGATTTAATGTTAAAAAATGTAAGGTCATGCATTTGGGCTGCAACAATCCAAGGGAGCAATACAGTATAGGAGGTGAAGTACTTTTGTCCACTAAAGAAGAGCGGGACCTAGGCGTGGTTGTGTCTGATGATCTTAAAGTAGCTAAACAAGTAGAAAAGGCGACGGCAAAAGCTAGAAGGATGCTTGGGTGCATACGGAGAGGAATGGCTAGCAGAAAAAAGGAGGTGATAATGCCTCTGTATAAGTCTTTGGTGCGACCTCATTCGGAGTATGGTGTGCAATTCTGGAGACCGCACCTTCAAAAGGATGTGAACAGGATGGAGTCGGTGCAGAGGGTTGCTACTAAAATGATTAATGGGCTTCATTATAAAGCATATGAGGACAGACTTAAGAATCTTAATATGTACGCCTTAGAGGAAAGGCGGGATAGAGGTGATATGATTGAGATGTTTAAATACCTCCGTGGCATAAATGTTCAGGGAGAGAGCCTCTTTCAATTGAAAGCAAGTTCTGCTACAAGGGGACATGGGATGAGGGTTAAGGGAGATAGATTCAGGAGTGATATGCGGAAATTTTTCTTTACGGAAAGAGTAGTGGATCCGTGGAATAGTCTCCCAGTGGAGGTGGTAGAGATGAGGACAGTAACTGAATTCAAAAAAGCATGGGACCAACACAGAGGATCTCTAAAGGTAAAAAGTGGACTGTTGTAGTTGTTGATATGGAAGGACAGACTAGATTGGCCATGTGGTCTTTTTCTGTCGTCATGTTTCTATGTTTCTATGTTTCTATTATAAATGTACATAATCCAAAAAGGCCTTGGACCGCCACCTCCCTATGCGCTGCACATCATGACCCGATAAACCTGCTGCAGCCGCACTAGTTGCTGCACCTATGCGGAAGGAATGCGATGCAAAAAACTGCGGCTCCTCCCCGACCAACCGCAGCACCATGCGTAGTACCACTGTGACCTGAAACCTAGTCACTGTTCTAGCATCTGCATGGACAAACAGCAAACCCCCGCCCGCCGGGCGGCATTGAAGATATTCCTGTAGGGCTGCTACCGGACAGGTAGAGCCATTGACCAACTCCCGCAGCACCACCCACCGACCACGCCCCAGCTGATCGGTCTTAGACCGTGCCAACAAGACCCGCAAGCTCGCTTTTTCAAGTAGAACATGCCGAAACAGCAAACCCCCCCCCTTCAAATCTCCCTGAAGTAACCACTAACTCCCCCACACGAAAAGCCCCAAAAAATGCTAAACAGAATATTTATTTTATTTATTTATTTATTTTTATTTATTACAATCTCTTATATACCGCGCTATTTGGCATCAGCGCGGTTTACATTATAACACAATGACCATAACAACATGCTGTTTGGTTTTACGTCGAACAGGTGATCAAACTTGGATAACAGGGGTAACTTTATACATGAGATATTTACATGGTGAGGAGTAACTTGTATAACAGGGGTCAATTATGATATATAGCCTTGAATAGTACCCCTTCGTAACTGGACGATGCCACATCAGGTAGCACAGCACAAATCCGCACCAATAAGTCGTGCGTGATAGGCCGTCTACGGTCCCCTTGTTTCGGCTCTATAGACTCCCAACTGTGCAGCAACCTTCTGGTTAAGAAACCGGTCCCTGCAGGAGTCCAGCCCACCACCTTTGCAA
This sequence comes from Ichthyophis bannanicus, assembly GCA_033557465.1. Classification (NCBI taxonomy): domain Eukaryota; kingdom Metazoa; phylum Chordata; class Amphibia; order Gymnophiona; family Ichthyophiidae; genus Ichthyophis; species Ichthyophis bannanicus. The sequence continues at coordinate 400,779,641 of CM066032.1, read as the reverse complement.
AAAACATAAACCCCACCAGATGAGACCGCACCGCTGTCCTTGATAACCCGCACCATTTGGCAGCCACCACATACTGAGCCAACATCCAGTCCGAAACAGCTTCCAGCCTCCATCCATTCACCTCGCAGAACTCTTCAATCTTGCCACAGCCACGATAATAAGCCATCCATGTGGCGCGCGCTACTGAGTTCCGCAGCAAACTCAACATCTCGCCAGGCCAACCTGCCACAATCACTCTGGGACCTGGCACCTGTCTGCAGCCACTCCTGGCGCAAGCTTGCGAAAACGCTCCCACTGTAAACGAGAAAGAGCGTCAGCCAACTCATTGCAGCAACCCGGGATATGTCTCGCTCTGATCATGACATTCAAACGTAAGCATGACAATACCACCTTCCGCATGAGTTCAGCCACCTGCCCGCACCTGGGGGTAAAATGGTTAATGACACTCACTACCGCGGCATTATTGCACCACCACAATATCCGCCTGTTACACAATCGGTCAGGCCATAATTCCAAGGCCACCAACATGGGAAATAGCTCCAAAAGTGCCACATTCTTCACTAAACCCGCATCCCGCCACCTTTGTGGCCATCTCTCGGCACACCAGGCCCCGTCAAAATAAATGCCCAGCCCGATTCCCCCTGCTGCATCTGTGAACAACTGCAAATCGTCCGAGGAAATCTCCTCCCCGATCATGACCAAAGACCCGTTAAAATCTGTCAGGAATATATCCCAAATCCGTAAGTCCGCCCTCATCACTCCGGACACTCGGATTCAATGATGTTGTTGCAGTACCCCCGCTGTAGCCCTCGCCAATCGACGCAGAAACACCCTACCCATCGGGATGACCCTGCATGCAAAATTCAATGCACCCAGCAATGCCTGCAACTCCCTCAATGTCAGCTTACTAGAAGCCCTTGCATTGGCTACTAACACCCGTAATCGGACCACTTTATCCCACGGGAGCCGAACCATCATAGCAGTGGAATCCAACTCTACCCTAAGAATGTCAACCACCTCGTGGGACCCTCTGTCTTCCCTTATACCAGCGGAACCCCCAACTTAACCGCCAATTCCATAAAACCATGGACCAACGGTTGGCAATCCCCTGAATGCTTGCTCCCAACGAAAAAGAAATCATCCAAATAGTGAACTACATTAGCACAACCAACCTCCTTCACTAATGCCCAATGCAAAAAAGTGCTAAACTTTTCAAAGTATGCACAGGACACCGAACAACCCATAGGCATGCACTTATCAAAATAAAATTGGTCCTCAAACCGAAAACCCAACAACGGAAAATTATCCGGATGCACCGGTAGTAGTCGAAATGCCGACTCAATGTCAACCTTCGCCATCCACGCCCCTCTCCCCGCACGCCTCACCAATTCCACTGCCCGATCAAAGGACGCATAACGCACCGCACACTTATCACGCGGTATTTGATCATTAACTGACTCCCCTACCGGGAAGGACAGGTTATTAATTAGTCTAAACTTACCCACTTCTTTTTTTGGGATAATTCCCAATGGAGAAACCACCAAGTCCGGGAATGGCTTCTCGGGGAAGGGGCCTGCCACACACCCAAGCTCCAACTCCGCTAACAACTTTTTCCTTACAATGGCTGCCAACCGTCGAACAAAAGGTGCATTGCGTGACAACCTGCCTCTCACTTTGCCAACAACCGGAATGACGAAACCCTCCCAAAACCCTTTGTCTAAAATTACCCTGTCCCTCCTCTTCGGATAACCGGCCAACCTAGCCTGAAACTCCGTTACTCTAATCGGGGTAGGGGCCAAACTGCGTAACGCCCTACTTCGGCACTGGCCCTCCTGGGAGGGTGGAGACCTTCTTGCCACACTTGGCAGCTGAATGTCCCCCCCCCCCCCCCCCGCAGCTTGAACATGCGTGCCGAAACTTGCAGTCGAGAAAGGGACACGAGACTTTATTAAATCTCCAGCACACGTCCCCTGCTCCCCCTGCCACTCCTTTCTGTTGCAACCCAGCTCCCGTATTCCGAAAGGAATGACCCCCGCCCCCTTGAGCAGCACCCACTACCCTCCCGCCACCTGGCCCCCCCCCGACCCCCCTTTCACTGACAACTGAGTTAGCCATAAGTTAATGTCCTGGGATTATTGTTTCTCCTCCATTTTATTTCTAAAACGCTCATTGTAGTTCAACCACGACCAACCCTCATGCGTTTGCGCCGCTTCTAAAATCGCATCTGCGTATGCCAGCAGCATACCGTATTGCTCGGGATGATAGTGGCCCCAGACGCTTGCTAAGCGCAAGAAAGACCGTGTCCAATTCACTATATTTTGTGAGACTTTCTTCACTCTACCCGCCTTTTCATCCTCCTTCCTCTTCCTCTTACTATCTCCGGAACGCCTCCTCCCCTCCATCAAACGGAAAATGTCAATATTTATTTATTTTTATTTAATATACCTACGTTTCCTAATCTTCCGACGTAATTTTTTGGGGACCCCTTCCCACAATTCCGCATAGAAACATAGAAACATAGAAACATGATGACAGAAAAAGACCACAAGGCCCATCTAGTCTGTCCTTCCATAACAACAACTACAACAGTCCACTTTTTACCTTTAGAGATCCTCTGTGTTGGTCCCATGCTTTTTTGAATTCAGTTACTGTCATAGAAACATAGAAACATGATGACAGAAAAAGACCACAAGGTCCATCTAGTCTGTCCTTCCATAACAACAACTACAACAGTCCACTTTACAACTACAACAGTCCACTTTAGGCCGCCAAAGAAGGAGCGCCCCCCACCTGCCGCTCCGACACCCGCCACCTCCACCTACGACCGGCCCCGCGGCACCGCCGCTCAAAGAGGAGGACGATGACTAGCTGGACGAGGACGAGGACGAATCCGACCCATGCCGCCTCTTTCCACCCTGCTTATGTTTCCTACGCCACTTTTCTTTGTGTTTTGACGACCCCTTACTGTTCCCAGACGCCTCCTCTCGCAGAGCAGGGAACTCACCTGGGTCCGCATGGCCAGCAACACCCCCAACTGCTCCAGCAGGGATCTGCTGCTGTTCGGTAGGTTGCGAGCTTGCTCCATCCCCTCCTTGCTCCGGATAAACCTCAGTGTGACCCTCTTCCCGGGAGCCTTCTTCTCCCCGCGCTGCAGCGCTTGCTCCCCGTACCGGCATCTGTGGAGACAAAGAAGGAAAAAGAGGGGAAGGAACCACTGCAGGCCAGGCTGGCCACCAAGCCCCCAGCCACTCGGCGCCTGAGGACCCCTGCTCCCCCCTTGCCCAATGATCCCAAGCTGTGGAGCTCCCTGTGGGCCACGACCCCCCCTGCTCCCCCATCCAGAATATAGCATGCACGGACCGCTTCCAACACCGCTGTCATACACATCACCTGGGAGACCCCTATTCCCCCTTCCCCCAGGGCCCATGGGAACCCCATCGCCCCTCGCTACCCACCAGTCTCCGGAACCAGCTTCCTCACCCCGCCAACCGCCCCCCTGCACCCCCAAATCCTCACCCCTCTGTCCCCCCCTCGTCCTTACCTGCGAGCGGGACCCCCGAGCCGTGCCACCCAAACTCTCCTCCACAGTCGCTGCCGCACAACCCCCCCAGCCCCCACCATGGTATAACCCCCCTTTGAGCAGGCTGCCCCCCCTTGAGCCCCGTACCGTCCTTCCCACTCTCACACCTCGCACACGAACCCCAACACCCCCTTCCTCCTGTCCCCCCCTGGTCATGCCATCCCCTGCCCCCACCCCCATAGATCCCCTCCTGGTCTGCCTCGCCTGCCTTCTCGATAAGTCCCCGGCCCTCCCCGGTGCTTTGCCCTGCTGTTTCCTGCGAGCTGGCATTGTACCAGCTGCCCTACTCACTCTCTCTGATGCGCAGAATTTATAAGGTTATTTTATTATATTCTTTGCTCCTTCTGCGTTTGTTGTTGGTTTTTTATTTTTTTTTGTTATAATGTTTTTTGCCACTTGCCTGCTACCCCTGCCAAGTAAATGTCGCCGCAACACTTGCCCTACACGTGCCTCACACGCTGCTCCGGCTCAATGGGACCCCGCAGTGCTGCTCTCCACGATCCCCCGCTGCGCCAAGCGAGGCACGCCGACACGCTGAACTGCACTCAGCGATCCTCCGCCAGGCCCGCCGCCTCTGATCTTAACGCAAACCGCTCCTGGAAACCGCTCCAAACCGCTCCTGGCTAAACCGCTCCTGGCTCCACACTGCTTGCTCCCAGGCCCCGAACCCCAACTGAACCTTCACTTCTCTCTTTCCTTCTCTCATTGGCTCCCAACGTGTTCACGTGGGATGGGAGACAATGAGTTTGAAGGACGCCACCTCCTCTCCCCTATCAACCCCCCCTTGCTCCCTTTTGTCACGCGCCGCGCCGCCCAGTTACCGGCGGCCGGCCTGGACTCCGCCGCGCGGCCTTTACTTACATGCATAAATTTTAAAATCCTGTACTTTAAGCACATTCCTTGCCAATTAAGGTGTGGACTTTAACAACTGCCTTAGGGCTGGCATATGTGATTGCGCTTTAAATTAATGTGTGTTTTTGGCCATTTGCTCCAGTATTTTATAAAGTCAAGTTCATACGTACTTGCCTTTATAAAATAGGCATGGAAAACACACATAAAAATCTTCATTAACCAGGCAGGAGTTTATAAAATTACAGTTCATGTAAGCATTAATTTGCACTACTGTTTTATCAGTCATTCCTGATAGCAGGGCTAGGGATGGGCTCACATTTATAAGCACACTTTTGAAAATTCAAGTGACAGTACATAATTCTACCCAGAAATGTATACCAGGGTACAAAATTTTGGAAATACAAATTGTTATATGGTCAAAATTAACTGGCTGGAAAAGAAATAAATGTATTTATTTATTTATTTATGGTTTAAACCCCTTTCTGACCGAGGTCAATCAATGGGCTGTGCATACAATAAAAAAATAAAAACGTTCTTCTGATGTTATTCTTTTTAAGCAGTTTGCCTATGCAGTCTGGTACTCCTTGGACATAGAGGAGCACTAAAAATCTTTGTTGTGGGGTTATCATCCAGCGGTTGTTGGTGATTGCTATTCTTGTGGATAGGATTATTCGAAAGTTTTAAGGCTTGAGAGAGGGGTCATTTTGTTCTAGTCATTGGCTGAGAATATGTCTTGGAGGGTATCTCTTTCTTCCTGGAGACTGTTCGGGTAGCAAACTCATAGTGCCTTGTTTTCAAGTATGTGGAGGACACCCCTTTTTATGGATGGATGGTGGTGGGATTCTGCCCTGTAGATAATGGTCGGTAAGGGTACATTTCCTGTATATAGTGTTTCTGCTTTTGTTTATTGCTTCACAAAAAGGTAGACATCCGTTGATCTCTGTGTTCACAGTGAACTTTATATTGGGGTTGCTACTATTGAAATGGTTCAGAAAGTAGTTGAGTTTTTCCCATCCATGGGGTCAAATGACAAATGTGTCATCTACATAGAAGCCTCAGAGTTTGGATTTTAACTTGGCATTGTCCAGTAGGGTGGATTCAAGACATAAGAACATAAGAACATAAGATATGCCATACTGGGTCAGACCAAGGTCCATCAAGCCCAGTATCCTGTTTCCAACAGTGGCCAATCTAGGTCATAAGTACCTACAGTAGCAGTCTCCCCAAAAGACACAGGTTCCTCAATGTTGGTATTGGGTCAAGCAGTGATATCCCGGGTCCCTTTTAATAATGGTTTATGGACCTTTCCTCCAGGAACTTGTCCAAGCCTTTTTTAAACACAGGTACACTAACAGGTTTTACTACATCATCCGGTAACAAATTCAAGAGTTTGATTACACGTTGGGTGAAAAAATATTTTCTCTTATTAGTCTTAAATAGGTTACTCTGTAGCTTCATTGCATGTCCCCTAGTATTTTTATATTCTGACAACGTAAACAATTGATCTACGTTTACCCGTTCAATTCCATTCATTAATTTATAGACCTCTATCATATCTCCCCAAAGCCATCTCTTTTCCTGGTTGAAAAGCCCTAACCTTTTTAGCCTCTCTTCATAGGAGCATCCTTCCATCCCCTTTACCAATTTTGGTGGCTCTTCTCTGTACCTTTTCTAATAACGTTATATCCTTTTTAAGATATGGTGACCAGAATTGCACACAATACTCAAGGTGTGATCACACCATGGAACAATACAGAGGCATTATAATGTCCTTTGTTTTATTTTCCATCCCTTTCCTTATGATACCTAGCATTCTATTTGCTCTCTTGGCCGCTGCTGCACACTGGGCAGAGGGTTTTAACATGTTATCCATGATGACGCCTAAATCTTTTTCCTGGGTGGTGGTTCCCAATGTGGAACCTTGTATCTTGTAACCATAGTTTGGGTTGTTCTTTCCTAGGTGCATAACTTTGCACTTGTCCACATTAAATTTCATCTGCCATTTGGATGCCCAGTCTTCCAATTCATCAAGGTCCTCTTGCAATTTTTCACAATAGTTTTGTGTCATCTGCAAATTTGATAACCTCACTCGTTATTCCCTTTTTCAGGTCATTTATAAATATGTCAAAAAGCAGCGGACCCAGCACAGATCCATGGGGTACTCCACTATTCACCTTTCCTACCCTCTGCTTTCTATCTTTTAACCAGTTCCTGATCCACAATATTACACTGTTTCCTATCCCATGACTTTTTAGATTTGCCAAAAGTCTCTGATGAGGGACCTTGTGAAAGGCTTTCTGAAAGTCCAAATACACTTTCAACAGACTCACCTTTGTCTACCTGTTTATTCACACCTTCAAAAAAAACATAACAGATTAGTAAGACAAGATCTTCCTTGTCTAAAGCCATGTTGGCTGTCTCCCATTAAGCCATGACTACCTGTTGAGTAATTTTGTTCTTTATGATAGTTTCTACCATTTTTCCCTGTATGACATCAGGCTCACCAGTCTGTAGTTTCCCATATCACCCCTGGAACCCTTTTTAAAATTTGCGTTACATTGGCCATCCTCCAGTCTTCAAGGGTTACAGATGATTTTAATGATAGTTCACAGATTACTAATAGCAGATCTGCAATCTCATATTTCAGTTCTTTCAATACCCTTGGATGTATACCATTCGGTCCAGGTGATTTTCTACTCTTCAGTTTATCAAATAGTTGTAATACATCTTCCCAGTGTATCGATATTTCTTTCAATTCTTCTGCAGTATCACCTTTAAATACCACTTCAGTCATGGGTAACATCCCTACATCTTCCTCAGTAAAGACCGAAGCAAAGAATTCATTCAGTCTCTCCGCTATAGCCTTGTCCCCTCTTATTGCCCCTTTTACCCCTCTATCATCTTTTGGTCCAACTGACTCTCTCACGGGTTTTTTTCTACGAATGTACGTACTTGAAAAAGTCTTTATTACGTGTTTTTGCTTCCACAGCAGGTTTCTTCTCAAATTCTCTCTTTGCCTGCCTTATCAATGCCTTGCACTTAACTTGCCATTGCTTGTGCTGTTTCCCATTTTCGTCATTTGGCTCTTTTTTCCATTTCCTGAAAGATGCTTTTTTAGCAACAACAGCCTCTCTGTCCTCACCTTTAAACCATGTTGGCAGTTTTTTGGACTTCCTTCCACTTTTCTTAAAGCGTGGAATACAGCTGGTCTGGGCTTCCAAGGTAGTATTTTTAAACAACACCCAAGCTTGACATAAATCTTTAACCTTTGCAACTGCTCCTTTTAGTTTTTTCTTAACTATTTTCTTCATTTTATTATAGACTCCCTTTTGAAAGTTAAAAGGCAGTACTGTGGATTTCCTTACTATCCCTCCTCCATTAATTAAATCAAACACTTCATGAAAATGTTGGCTACCATTAGAGACAGAGGAAAACACATTGTTGTACCTTCTCTTTGAACATAGTACTTTTCCTGGTATTGGAAAAATGTTGCCTTTAGACAAAATGTCATTGGGTTGGCCAATTCTGTTGTAAGTTCATGTGTTTCTAACTTCTGGTGTATGACCTGGAGTGCTTATTCCACCAGGACGTTGGTGAAAAGGAAGCCCACATCAGAACTGGCCGTGATGTCCATATTGCTTATTCTCAGGTTGCTGACGATTTCAATGAAGTTCTCAGTTCCCAGTCCAGGTAACATGCCAGGAGTTGGATTGGGGATTTAATGGCACTAATGATGGGTTTTAGTGGGATATGTGGTTTGTGTATCTTGGGTAGGCCATAGAATCTTGGGATTCAATGGTTGCCTCATTTCAGACTGGGTTTTATATCCTTCTCGATATAAATGGCATGGTTTACACAGTTTTTTACTTCTCTGTAGATTTCTCTGAGAAAATAATACCATTGAATATCTCCCCAAACTGCAGGAAAGATGTTAATTCTGGGACAGTCTGTGGGTGAAGCTGGAGAAATCCCAGCAGCTATTCAATTAGAAATATAGAAACATGATGGCAGGAAAAGACTGCATGGCCTATCTAGTCTGCCCTTCCATATCAACCACTACAGTAGTCCCATTTTTCCCTTTAGAGATCCTCTGTGTTTGATATTCAGATGCTAATCAGATAGCTAAACTGGCTGTCCTAACTTTATATAGTTTTGCTATCCTGTTAGTGGCTGAATATCACTGATATCTGGATAGCAATACCTCTGAATGGCAAAACTGGATATTCAGTGTCGGATGCTGGATAGCTCTAGTGCTGAATATGCAGTTTTAATTAAAGTGGCAGTCACTGAATTGGCCACTGACTATGGCCACTGAATATGAACCCCTTAGGTCTTTATTTTAGTCAAAACATGACAAGATGCTCTTTGGTTATACTTCTTTCAGAAAATCTTGTCATGTTTTGACTTTGTTTCTTCGATATATAAAATATTTCTGGTTTGCATTTATTTCTTATTTTTCTTTCATATTTGCATCTAAGGCATGCTCCTTTTATATTATATCTTTGTTGGTTAACATTATGCTTCACGAAACGAACGTTTCCATTTTTTGTTAAGATTCCTTGTACAGTGCGTCTTGTTACAATGTTATGCCCATTTGCTTTTGCTTGTTTTAACAGTCAGTACATCTCCTCTTATTATGTTTTATTTTCTGCCGTATCGCTGCCATTTATAATTTTAAGTATTTTTTCACACTCATATGAATTTTTTGTCCTTTTTATAGACCTGTTTTCTTGCCAGTTGTCATTTGTATTATTTGGCCATCAGGTCTCGCCATTTTTTAGAATGTAGTCCTTGTCAGTTGCTTTAGTTATGTATTAGCTTTCTGTGTCTATTTCATGCTTAGTACTATGTTATCTGTGAAGCATTTATATTGGCACCTCTCTTACAGTAATGCGTGATTTTGTTCTTTTATGTTTGATTGATCATTTTATCAATGTATGTATACTATTTATCACTGTTTAATGCTAGGTTTTTTGTGGCTAATTTGTGGTATATTTTTTATTTTATAGTTATTTGTGTAGTACATATTTATCAATTATGTATTGTTTCTCAAGAGCTTGTTTCTCAAAAATCTAGCATTTTTTCACCCGTTTCTTTTTTTGTTTTCCTTTTTATTTAATGCAGCTTGGGAAGAGTGGCTTGTTCCACATTTCATATGTTGTTTTCTTCCCTTTGTGGTAATGTATTCTATTTATATGTAAGGCTGTTTTACACATATTTACACATATATATGTCCATTAATTGTTTATATGTTGTTGACATATATACATTTTTTTACATTTTTTATTTTGTATGACATATGTTTAATTTTATGTTTATGTTCAATTTTAGACCCCTGAAGAAGGATTCTGGCCGAAACCCTTTAGTTGGGTCCACCAAATAAAGTTTCCCTGCTATTTTATCTGTGTCAGGCTGTGGTTTCTGATAAAATAAACACGCCATAAACGCCTATACTTTACCCTACAGAGCACATAAACCATAGACATGTGCAGTCCCTAGAGCAGAGGTTCTCAAATGCAGTCACGGAGGGCCAAACACCATTCAGGATCTCATGCTGTCCCTAATAAATATGCATGTGATGCATTGGTATGCAGTGCCCCCATTGAATGCAAATGTATCTCATGCATATTCATTAGGGACAGCCTGAAAGCCTGAATCATGTTTGGCCCACCAGGACCGGAGTTGGGAACCTCTGCCCGAGAGCATCGGCCAACAGGGGCGCAAACACCCTCACCCACAGGCTCCACTATTCAAAGCCTCATGGAGAGTCACACTGTTGGGCCCTGCCCGGAGCAGCAGCTACCAATACTAGCACCTGCATTCCTTAGCAATGCCTGCACTGTGCCCAGGACATGTGTTGCGGCCAGGGCTGCCAACCACCTCTATCCTTGCACAATGTTGAAATAGGTGTGTGAGTGTAAGAACCAGCTGTGAATTAACACGGCCGGACACAGTGAGCGCCGGCGGACCGAGGGTTAAACACTATTCAGGTTTCAGACTGTCCCTAATGAATATGCATGAGATACATTTGCATTCAATGGGGGCACTGCATAGCAATGCATCTCATGCATATTTATTAGGGACAGCATTAACTCCTGAATGGTGTTTGGCCCTCCAGGACTCAGTTGGGAAACTCTGCTTTAGGGGCTGCACATGTTTATGGTGTATGTGTGCTGTAGAGTAAAATATAGGGATATGGTCTGTGGGAGCCACAGCTGGGACTTGAACCTGTAACCTTTTTCCCCTGAACACACGGGCTATGTGTACTGCACCAAACTGTTGCTATAGAGGCAGGTCATTCCCTGGGGATACCATTACTGTTCATCAGACAGCCCTTGTCTGTTGCACTGCACACCACCCACCTGAACAGGGCTTGGCCTTGGTGTGCTGTGGGCAGGTACCACTGCCACTTCCACCACCAGCACCCCTCCACCACCATGCTGACATGCCCTTATGCTCATGGTGCTGGTGGTGCGCAGTCCCAGGCCATCCAGTGTGCCGGTAGGCAGCTGCCTATGGTGTGGGATCTAGGGTAGGGGTGCCTACATAGACATCTGTGCTTCCCCCCGGCACCACCTGTCCATGTTATTTGCCCTTTGGGGTACCTGCTGGGTACTGTCCACTGGGACACTGTGGGACGCACACTCATTGCTGTCTTGCTGATTTTCAGCTTCTGCGTTCCTTTGTGCCACCTAGGCATCTGTCTAGTCCACTCTGTGCCCCAGCTGCCCCACTGCATGTCCCACCTTCAGCCCCCTGTACCCTATTTGCAGCCTCACTATCGTGCCCTTTCGTTCTTGGGCACTATGCTGTTGTTGCACATGTATCACTACTATCACTTTTCTTAGTTTCCCTGCCTTTGCTGTACATTGCTGACTTAACATAGTAACATAGTAAAGGACAGCATATAAAGACCAGTATGGTCCATCTAGTCTGCCCAGCAATATGGCAGGAGTAGTTACACCCCTTTATTATTATCATTGGCACCCTTGCATTTTTGGTATGTTATGTGCAATATCTTGAGAAAGAGTTGGAATATTTCCAATTATATATCGTCATGATATTTTAAAAAGCATGTTCAAAGGTATACAGCAAAAAGAAAAGATGTCTCTGCAACTTAGATGTAGTAATTTCTGAGAAAAAAATATGACCTGGACAAAATTAATGGCACCCTTCACTAATATTTGGTTGCACAACCCTTGGCAGTGATGGCTACAAGAAACGTTTGGAGGCTGTCATCTATACGTTTTGAACATCTATCTGATGGTAGTTTCTCCAACTGTGATTTGTTCCAGCTCATGAATGTTTCTAGAATTCCTTTTACCATTGGCAGATTTCAGCTCTTTCCAAAGGTTTGCGTTTGGATTGAGATCAGGACTCATTGCTGGCTAGTTTAAACAGTCTATTTGTTCCTTTTTAACCTTCTTTTGTACTTTTGGATTTATGTTTTGGGTCATTGTCCTGCTGGAAGATCCATGACATTGGACCCAGACCTAGCTTTTTGATGCTAGGTAGCACATTTTGCTCCAAAATACCTTGGTAGTCCTCTGACTTCATCATTCTTTTAATACGTTTTAGGTCTCCAGTTCCTGAGGCAGCAAAACAGCCCCACAACAGTATGGAACCTCCACCATATTTAAATGTATGAAGAGTGGGTTTTTTTTCCTTATATTTAAATTGTTTCTCTCTCCTGCAAATGTGCCTCTAATGCGAGGTTTTCACTGTTGTTAATTTTCAGACCTTCATTCCACAGTGTTAGTGTGCCTGGAGTCTCTCCTCTCTCACTCTCTGCCCATTGACCCCTTCTCTCCGCCCTCTGGAGAGACTTACTCCATCCTTTGTGCGCCTTAATGCCGCCGGAGACGTTATCACATGATAAGTAACGTTATCGCACAGTATTATTGTGCAATAATATTATTTATCACGCGATAATGTCGCCGCTGTGACGTTAGCACTGTTTAGTAAACATACCCCTTGGAGTACCTTTTGGAAAATTCTAGAAGTTTCTAGCACTTTCCAGAACATTGCAAAACTTTTGGAACATTGTATAACTTTTGAGAACATTTAATAAAAGGCTTTTGGTGACTGTTATAATATCACTTCTGCCTCGCATTTATATAAACAACTGATTTGCATGGAGTGAGCACAGTCATTCAGCAGCCTCCTTACTGACTGGAAACCTAGAAGTGAGCAACAACAACATTTGTCTTAAGCTCACCAGTTTATTTTCATTCTAGCTTCTTAAGTGGACTGACATGGCATCAAGAGGCTGTAAGCATCCGGCAGACGCATTTTGCTATGTCTGTGGTGATTTTATCAAGACAAGAGTGAAAAGGTTCTCCATGGAAGCATCTGCCAAGTTGTGTGAATATTAAAAGGCACATTTTGGCATGTTGTTGGGGATCAGGACAAACTTTAGGGGGTATGTTTACTAAAGCGCAGTAATGTTAACGTTAGCAATGCCATATAAGGAAGTGGGTGTACCAGCGTCAAGGTAGCAATGGCTGTTTAATGTGCAGTAAAGGGCGCCTTGGCCAGTTATCGCACATTAACGGGACATTGCACGTTAAAGCTGATAAACAAAGCACATTACAAGGCTGACAAGGCGCTTTATAAGGTGCCTTATAGGGTGCCTTATACAGCACCTTATGAGGCACCTTAGGTTAAGGCACCTTATAAGGTGCCGTATAAGGTGCCCTAAGGATGTTAAGGTGACCCAAGATATGGTGCCCAAGGGCAGAAAGGTGCCCCAAGTTGACAAGCATGAAATGTAAGGCCAAAAAACAGATGTAACCCTAACACTGCACAGAGCACCAAGGAAAGGCAATGGATAAGTGATGGAAGGAAGTAGAGGTGGGAGCTGATAGACCTGCCAAATCTGCATGCAGCCGATGTGGCAGCCGGTAAAATGGACAAACATATCGGAGGCAGCTGTACCGATGCACAGGGTGTTGGCAATGTAAAGTGCTACAATGACAGTGGGTGGAAGAGGATGGGAATACGTGTCCTCTACTGGAGGAAGAGGTGGCAAGATATTTGCAATGATAGGAGGACAGAGGAGTAGTAGTGCCATCAAGAGCAGACACAGGAGAGGCAAGCATGAAGAGCCGCAATGCAGAAAATGATACCAGTGCAGGACATGGGGTAGCAGCCTGCACATGAAGACAGAACGCTACACAGCTGACAGATGCAGATAGACAGACAGAAGGATGGCTGGAAACTGTGATGAGGGTATTATGTGCAGGCAGCACAGATCTGCAGAGATATGACTGTCACAGGAATGAAAAGGACTTGCCTCGGACAGGCCTAATAAAATGAGACCACTGAGGGATTGAACCCATGATCTCTACCTAGGATGTCATTGTATTAACCAGTGGGCTATACCTCTATGGCTTTAGTCTTAGCAATGGCTGGCTACAAAAAGACTGCAGGTCACCGCATAAAATGTCTGCTGTGTTTACCAGGATAGGGTAAACCCACCAGTACCCATGATGCAATGCACATACAGAACAGCAGTCTACATCTGATCACCAGATGGGGTATGCACCTCTCCAGCATCTCAGCTTGGTAGGAGGAACTGACCATGTGTGATACTGGCACAGAGTAGCTACAGACCATGTCATTGTGCAGGTCCTCTGCTCACCCTGAGGGTGAGGTGGGGCGCCCAGCACCAGGTCCGCAGTACCCGGGTTGGTTGAGATAGGCTTTGCTTCAGGTTCCTATTAGTGCTAGTGTATGACAGGTATTCCTTGCAGACACACCTAGGATAATCCTGTGTCCATCTGTCTTCCCAAATCACATCTAGTCCTTGAGGACCATGATGCACCCAGAATAGTGCATATTCTGTATGATTGCCATGGTCACTTGTTATAAGAGCAGGAGGGTGTTTGGACTCACAGGCGGATTACATAGCACCACCTACCAAACCACCCTCTCTGGGTCAAAGTGGTGGATAGGATCTGCCCCCAACAGACACATACTCTACATTTTTGCAATGGAGGCAGTAGAGGGACATGATGAAGGGCTGTGGGAACAGCAAACCCAGTCATGCTGGTAAAGGGTACTAGCCAAGGTAGTTTGATGCAGATCTGTACTTGTAACAAGGACACTGGCAGTAGGCCTGGAAAATCTCAGCTGCCCCCACCCCACCCCACCCCACCATTCACCCCACCCCACCCCACCCCACCATTCACCAGCAGAGGGCACAGCCAGTCTACAGCCTGCTAACTGCAGACAGCCCACTAGCCAGTCCATAGTGCATGCTCCCAGAGAAATTATGTGCACCCAGCAGTGGAATGTTAGCATAGACACCAAGCAGATATCTCAGTGATTGGGCACTAGAACAAGAAACACACAGATATCACTTGGGGGAAAACATTGTGTGGGATCCTAGACATGCCATGGTCACTGCTCAGTCAGAGTGAGAGTTAGCTCCCAGCATGACATGCTGTGGCCACCCTGTCCATGCAGGTGGCAGTCAGGCACTACAATGTCCCAGCCATTGCCCCACACCCTATGCAGATGCATCCTGCCCAGTCTGCCCTGTCCAGGCCATACCCACAATACCTTGCTCCTCGTTATGCACATTGGCAGGCTAATGCTGGAAACAGTGTAAGCATTGTTGAGGAGTAGGCAGCCAAAAAACAATGGATAGACATACACACACTCCCACTCCCATTTCAGCATTGTGCAAAGATAGGGGTGGTTGGCAGCCCTGCCTACCACACTAGTCCTGAGCACAGTGCAGGCATTCCTAAGGTATGCAGGTGCTAGTAGTAGTGCTTTGGTGGTAACTGCTGCTCCGTGCCGGGCCCAACAGCCTGACTCTCCATGAGGCTTTGGATAGTGGAGCCTGTGTGTGTGGGTGTTTGTGCCACTGTTGGTGGATGCTCTAGGGTACAGGTTCCCAACTCCAGTCCTGGAGGGCCAAACACCATTCAGGTTTTCAGGAGGTCCCTAATGAATATGCTTGGATACATTTGAATACAATGCGGGCAGTGCATGCAAATACTTCTCATGCATATTTATTAGGGACAGCCTGAAAACCTGAATGGTGTTTGGCCCTCCAGGACTGGAGTTGGGAACCTCTGCTCTAGGGGGTGCACATGTTTATGTTGTATGTGCTATGTAGGGTAAAATGTAGGGACATGGTTTGCAGGAGAAACAGCTGGGACTTGAACCTGTGACTTTCTGCCCCAGGTCACCCTGTCTGTGTGTACTGCACCATACTGTTGCTTTAGAGGGAGGTCAGTCCCTGGGGATACCATGACTGTTCATCAAACAGACCTTGTCGGTTGCACTGCACGCCACCCACCTGAACAGGGCTTGGCCTTGATCTGCTGTGGGCAGATGCCACTGCCCCCTCCACCACTAGCACCCCTCCCCCACCATCCTGACATTCCCATATGCTGGTGGTGTGCAAGTCCCAGGCCATCCAGTGTGCAGGTAGGCAGCTGCCTAGGGTGTGGGGTCTGGGGTAGGGGTGCCTACATAGACATCCACGCTTCCCCCCGGCACCGCCTGCCAATGTTATGTGCCTGCCATTCCGGGGGGAGACGGCTCAGGGGTGTCAGGTTGGTGATCTAGCCACTATTGTCTAGGGTGGACCTGGTAAATGTAGGTAGATTGTGTTATGGCAGCAGACTGTGGACAGGTTAGAGCAGTGGTTCTCAACCTTTTTTGTACCGTGACCCCTTTTACCATTGGTCAACTTGTGGTGACCCCCAATGGTAAAATCAAATGCGTCCCTCTTCCTTTACCGTTAACACATTGTCGCTGTAATTATTTGTTGATTTATTAATATATTATAGGCCTTTGCAATATGTTTTTATTTATAAAATTTACTTATTTAAACCACAATAATTAATCACAATAACAAGTAACAATATTTGATTTCAGAACTATGATGATTTTGTAGTCAAATCACTAATATGAAATAAAATTATTTTTTCTACCTTTGTTGTCTGACCAATTTATTCTCTGATCATGCTGGTCCCGATCTTAGCTCTCTTTCTGTGGTCTATGGTCCATCTCCCATTTCTTATCTCTTCTTTCGTTTTCTTCACTTCTTTCCATCAGCCTATTTCCAGTCCCAGTAACCCTCCCCAGTATCAGCCCCTTTCCAGTCCTCACTACCAGTACCTTCCAATGTCAACTTGCATTCCCATGACTGCCACTGGTGTCCATTCCTTTCCAGTCTCCCTCCTTCCCCACTGACCAGTCCCTTCTAGTACAAATACCATGGCACCCCCTCTCAGATCCACTCCCTTCCAGTTCCATTCTCCCATCCCCTCATATCAGCCCATTTGTAGCCTTAGCTCCCAGTTTTCTTCCAGGGCCAGCAGCTCTATCCTCCCCCCCCCCCCCCATCAGCTCATTACCAGTCCTAGCCTCCCCTAATCAGCTCATTTCCAGTGCTAGTCCCTCCTTAACCCCATTACCAGTGCTAGGCTCCCCTAATCAGCCCATTACCCGTCCTACCCCCCATCAGCCCATTACCAGCCCTAGCCTCCTCTAATCAGCCCATTTCCAGTCCTAACCTTCCCGATCAGCTCATTCCCAATGCTAGCCCTCCATCAGTCCATTACCAGTCCTACCGCCCTATCAGCACATTACCAGTCCCAACCCTCCCTTGATCAGTCCATTACCAGTCCCCCCCATCTGCACATTATAATCCTAACCCGCACTGTCTCTCCCCTCTGTCCAGCATTTATCCCCCATCTGTCCAGTATGTCCCCCTATCTATTCCCTTTGTCCATGTCAGCCCCCCTCCCTCCCCCATGTCAGCCCCCTCCCTCCCTCCATCCATGTCAGCTTCCCTCCCTCCCTCCATGTCAGCCCCCCCTCTGTCCATGTCAGCCCCCCTCCCATCCATCCATCAATGTCAGCCACCCCTCCTTCCCTCCCTCCATCTCTCCATGTCAGCCGTCCCCTCCCTCCCTCCCTCCATCCATGTCAGCCCCCCTCTCTCCATGTCAGCCTCCCCCTCTGTTCTTCAGCCCTCCCTTCCTCCATGTCAGCCACCCGGTCCATGTCAGTCACCCTACCTCCCTCCTTCCATCCATCCCTCCTTGTCTGCCCCCTCCCTCCCTTGATGTCAGCCCCCTCTGTCCATGTCTGCACCCTCCCTCTCTCCATCCATCCATCCATCCATCAGTGTCAGCCCCCTCCCTCCCTCCATCTCTCCATGTCAACCCTCCCTTCCCTCCCTCTCTCCATCCATGTCAGCCCCCCTTTCTCCATGTCAGCCCCCCTCTGTCTGTCAGCCCCCCTCCCTCCCTCCATCCATCCCTCCATGTCAGTTCCCCCTCTGTCCATGTTAGCTCTCACTCCCTCCCTCCATGTCAGCACTCCTCTGTTCATGTCATCCCCCATCCTCCCTCTATCCCTCCATCCATCAATGTTAGCCCCCTCCCTCCCTCCATGTCAGCTCTCCCCCCCTCCCTCCATCAATGTCAGCCCTTCCTCCCTCCCTCCATGTCAGCCCCCCTGTCCATGTCAGCCCAATTGCAGGTTCTCTTCCCCCTCCTCCCCTCTCCCTGTCTGCCTGCTACTGCCCTGTTCTTCTGCAGCCGCGGCTACCTGTCTCTTAGGGAACCACGGCTGTGCCTGTGAAACCATTGCGGAGCCTTTCTGTCTCTCGATGGGCTCTGTGCAGCGATGTCCCACCTCCAAAAGAAGTGGTAAACAACTTTCTTTGCAGGCGGGACAATGCTGCACGGACCCCGTTGAGAGACTGGACAGCTCCTCAATGGTTTCACAAGCACAGCCGTGGTTCCCTAAGAGGCAGGGAGCCGCAGCTGCATTAGAAGGGAGGCGGTGAGTTTGCCACTGCCGAGAAGTGGACTCGGCAGTGGCAGCAACTTGTGCGCTTTTTTTTTTAACGGTAGTGAGGTGACCCCCGCTAAATCCTGTGGCGACCCCCGTGGGGGTCGTAACCCACAGGTTGAGAACTGCTGGGCTAGAGCATGCAACTCCAGTATGGTGTACCCGGTTTGGCCTACTGGGTTTAGATAGTTTCAGACAACGTATGGTCAGACCCTGCAATGCCTTCCTATGGGCTGCAGCAAAGGGTGTTCATTTATCTAGGTTTCCAACCTGTTTGAGACGCATCCTGGGGAAGGTCTATAGACCCTTGTTCAAGTGGTCCCCAGATGTGCACTGATTGCCCTATTACAGGCATTGTGGTACCTGTGTGACCTTTGGGGTACCTGTTGGGTAATGTCCTCTGGATGGGACACTGTGGGACACAGACTCCTGGGCATGTCTGACCTTGGTCAGTTTGCTGTCTTGCTGATTTCCAGTTTCTGCATTCCTATGTGCCACCTAGGCATCTGCCTAGTCCACCATGTGCCCCAGCTGCCCCACTGCATGTCCCACCTGCAGACCCCATGCCCCATTTGCAACATCACCATAGTGCTCTTTCCAGGGCCGGATTTGCCTATACGCCACGTACGCCGTGGCGTAGGGCCCACAGCTGGCAAGGGCCCACCGGGAATGTTTTTTGCACAGGGCCCCGCGTTTCAGGGGGCCCCGCGCAAAAAACATTCATTTCATCATTAAAATTAAAACAAAAAAAAAAAAGCTGTCGCTGCCTCTGCCGGGGCCGCCGCGGCAGAATCGAGTGTGCCGCGGGGCCCCCCCTGCCCAGCAGAGCCTGGCCTGCCCTCCCCGGTATCACCTCTCGAGTCTCAGCTGCCGGCTTTCAGAGCGCGAGGGAAGAGTTTTTTCCCCCGCTGCTCTGTTTAAGCCCGCGGGGGCTGAGGGGACTTCCCATCAGCCCCCGCGGGCTTAACAGAGCAGCGAGGGAGAAACTCACCTCGCGCTCTGAAAGCCGACGCGTGTGACTGGAGGGAGGCAGCTGAGACTCGAGAGGTGATACCGGGGAGGGCAGGCCAGGCTCTGCTGGGCAGGGGGGGCCCCGCGGCACAATCGATTCTGCCGCGGCGGCCCCGGCAGAGGCAGCGACAGCTTTTTTGTAAAAAAAAATTCGCTGGGCTGGGGTGGGCTGGGGGGTTAGGACTGGTGATGGGCTGAGGGGGTTAGGAGTGGTAATGGCTGTGGGCTGTTGGGGGGTTAGGACTGGTGATGGGCTGGGGGGGGTAGGAGTGGTAATGGCTGTGGGCTGTTGGGGGGGTTAGGACTGGTGATGGGCTGGGGGGTAGGAGTGGTAATGGCTGTGGGCTGCTGGGGGGTTAGGACTGGTGATGGGCTGGGGGGGTTAGGAGTGGTAATGGCTGTGGGCTGTTGGGGGGGTTAGGACTGGTGATGGGCTGGGGGGGTTAGGAGTGGTAATGGCTGTGGGCTGTTGGGGGGGTTAGGACTGGTAATGGGCTATGGGGGGGTTAGGAGTGGTGATGGGCTATGGGGGGGGGCTATGGGGGGGCTATGGGCTATGGGGGGAGCTAAGTCTATATGGGCTGATGGGATTAGGACTGGAAGTGGGTTGATGGGGGCTTAGGACTGGTAATGGGCTATGGGGGGGGGGCTTAAACTAAAAATTGGGTGATGGGGATTAGGACTGGAAATGGGCTGGTGGGATTAGGACTGGGAGTGGGCTATGGGGGGCTAGGACTGGTAATGGGTTGGGGGATTAAGACTGAAGGTGGGCTGATGGAGTTAGGACTGGTAATGGGCTGTGGGCTGTTGGGGGGGGGTTAGGACTGGTAATGGGCTATGGGGGGCTAGGACAGGAAATGGGCTGATGGGAAGGGGTTAGGACTTGAGGTGGGCTGATGGGGTTAGGACTGGTAATGGACTGTGGGCTGATGGGGGGGTTAGGACTGGCAATGGGCTATGGGGGGGTTAAGACTGGTAATGGGCTGTTGGCTGATGGGGGCTGTCTGATAATGGGCTATGGGGGGTTAGGACTGATAATGGACTATGGGGGGGGGGCTAGGACAGGAAATGGGCTGATGGGGAGGGGTTAGGACTTCAGGTGGGCTGATGGGGTTAGGACTGGTAATGGACTGTGGGCTGATGGGGGGGGGTTAGGACTGGCAATGGGCTATGGGGGGCTGACTGGAAATGGGTTGATGGGGGTTAGGACTGGAAGTGGGCTGATGGGGGGTTAAGACTGGTAATGGGTTATAGGGGGGGCTTAAACTGAAAATGGGGTGATGGGGGGTTAGGACTGGAAGTGGGTTGATGGGGGGGCTAGGACTGGTATTGGGTTGATGGGAGGGCTAGGACTGGAAATGGGCTTCTGGGGGGCTAGGACTGGAAATGGGCTGATGCAGGGACTAGAAGGGATTGGATGCTGGGTGAGGCTGGAACTAGAAGGGAGCTGGTGTTGGGGGAGGATTAGAATGGGATGGTGCTGGGAGAGTAAAATGGAGAGGGGAAAATTTTTTTGTGTGGGAGGGATAAAAAATCTACAATTGGCCGGGTATTGGGAGAGTAAGTGGGGATTGAGGATGGAGGGGTAAATTTTGAGTAGATGAAATAGGAATGAGGAAAGAGCAAAAGGAGAAAGATTAGTATGTTAAAGCAGATGTAGAGAGAGAATGGAAAAAAAAAACCAAGAAGACAGAAGAAAGGACAAATGGACAGCAGATGGAGAGTTAGCAGAAGACACAAAGAAACCAGAAGAAAGTGGCTGGAACAATTGCAACTGAAAAAAAATGCACAAAAGGTAGAAAAATATCTCTTTATTTTGAATTTATTAACTGGAATATGTCAGCTCTGGGAAATGTGCATCATTAATTTTTGCGCTTTGTTTAGTACAAGAGGAAATTAATTTATAGTTTTATTTCTACAGTGTTGTTGTATATTCCAAGTTTGGCTTTTGGGGTTCCCAGTTTAATTATTGTCTTCCTGTTTCTAAATTGTGATTCCTTGTTTGGTGATGGTCTATGTTGTGCATGTGTAACTGAGCTGAGGTATTCTGTTTATATAATTCCTATTTGACATTGCCACTTGCAGGGCCGGATTTACCTTGAGTGAGGCCCTACGCCAACAAAAATTGTGGGCCCCCAGCAGGGGCGGCCCAAGGGGGGTGCGGACCTCATTTGCATAAGGGGCCTCATTTGCATAAATATTTGCATAATGTTACCATATACTAACTTTTAGTAAACGTGCCTCTTAATGAGTGTATGGATAAAGAAAGACTAAAAGATTTCTACATTACTATAATCCAGTGCCAACTGCCAGACACATTAGGAACTACTACAAACACTGCCCATAGTAAACCCGCCGTATCCTAACAGCACTACCAGGACTCACAAAGCACCATACTCTACCAATCAAAAGGCAACACTGCAAATATTAAACCAATACATTTCAGAGAACAACAATACATGACCTACTGGGGAAAGAGAACAAGTGGCAATGTCAAATAGGAATTATATAAACAGAACACCTCAGCTCAGTTACACATGCAGAACATAGACCATCACCAAACAAGTAATCACAATTTAGAAATAGGAAGACAATAATTAAACTGGGAATCCCAAAAGCCAAACTTGGAATGTACAACACTGTAGAAATAAAACTATACATTAATTTGCTCTTGTACTAAACAAAGCGCAGATGTTAATGATGCACATTTACCAGAGCTGACATATTCCAATTAATAAATTCAAAATAAAGAGATATTTTTCTACCTTTTGTGCATTTTTTTCAGCTGCAATTGCTCCAGCCACTTTCTTCTGGTTTCTTCGTGTCTTCTGCTAACTCTCCATCGTCTGCTGTCCATTTGTCCTTTCTTCTCTCTTCTAGATTTTTTTCCATTCTCTCTCTACATCTGCTTTAACATACTAATCTTTCTCCTTTTGCTCTTTCCTCATTCCTATTTCATCCACTCAAATTTTACCCCTCCATCCTCAATCCCCACTTACTCTCCCAATACCCGGCCAATTGTAGATTTTTTATCCCTCCCACACAAAATATTTTTCCCTTCTCCATTTTACTCTTCCAGCCCCATCCCATTCTAATCCTCCCCCAACATCAGCTCCCTTCTAGTTCCAGCCTCACCCAGCATCCATTCCCTTCTAGTCCCTGCATCAGCCCATTTCCAGTCCTAGCCATCCATCAGCCCATTTCCAGTCCTAGCAACCCCCCAACCCAATACCAGTCCTAGCCCCCCCATCACCCCACTTACAGTCCTTAACCCCCCATCACCCCATTTTCAGTCCTTAACCCCCCATCACCCCATTTTCAGTTTAAGCCCCCCCTATAACCCATTACCAGTCCTAACCCCCCATCAGCCCACTTCCAGTCCTAACCCCATCAACCCATTTCCAGTCAGCCCCCCATAGCCCATTGCCAGTCCTACCCCCCCCCCATCAGCCCATTACCAGTCCTAATATCATCATTCCACCTCAAGTTTTAACCCCCCAGCCCACTTCCAGTCCTAGCCCCCCATAGCCCATTACCAGACAACCCCCATCAGCCCACAGCCCATTACCAGTCTTAACCCCCCCAAAGCCCATTACCAGTTCTAACCCCCCCCAACAGCCCATTACCAGTCCTAACCCCATCATCCCACATCCCGTTTTAACCCCCCCGCCCATTTCCTGTCCTAGCCCCCCCCCTTAGCCCATTACCAGACAGCCCCATCAGCCCACAGCCCATTACCAGTCTTAACCCCCCCCCCCCTAAAGCCCATTGCCAGTTCTAAGCCCCCCCCCAACAGCCCACAGTCCATTACCAGTCCTAACCCCATCAGCCCACCTCTAGCCTTAACCCCCCCCCGCCCAGCCCAGCCCAGCCCCGCCCATTTCCAGCCCCAGCCCCCCAATAGCCCATTACCAGCCCTACCCCCCCCCCCATAGCCCATTACCAGTCCTACCCCCCCCCCGGCCTAAAGAAAAATGTAATTTAAAAAAAACCTGGTGGCTGCCGCCGCGGGGCCCCCTCTGCTGCCGCGGGGGCCCCGTATACAAGCTGAAGCGGGGCGGTGCGGTGCGGTGCGGTCGGGTCGGGTCCCTCCCTCCCTCCGTCCCTCCCTGCCGGCTGCGAGAGACGCGAAGATAGAGCGTCTCCTCGCGTCTGTGTTAAGCCGGCAGGGGCTGATGGGAAATCCCATCAGCCCCTGCGGGCTTAACACAGACGCGAGGAGACGCTCTATCTTCGCGTCTCTCGCAGCCTGCAGGGAGGGAAGGAGGGAGGGAGGGAGGGAGAGACCCGACCGCACCGCACCGCACCGCACCGCACCGCACCGCACCGCTTCACCTTGTAGACGGGGCCCCCGCGGCAGCAGAGGGGGCCCCGCGGCGGCAGCCACCAGGTTTTTTTTTTAATTGAGTAAAAAAAAAATTACCTGGTTCTTTTTTTGTGGGCCCCTGCCGGCTGTGGGCCCTACGCCATGGCGTACATGGCGTATAGGTAAATCCGGCCCTGGCCACTTGTTCTTTCCCCAGTAGGTCATGTATTGTTGTTCTCTGAAATGTATTGGTTTAATATTTGCAGTGTTGCCTTTTGATAGTTAGGGTATGGTGCTTTGTGAGTCCTGGTAGTGCTGTTAGGATATGGCGGGTTTGCTATGGGTTCTAAATGGGCAGTGTTTGTAGTAGTTCCTAATGTGCCTGGCGGTTGGTACTGGATTATAGTAATGTAGAAACCTTTTAGTCTTTCTTTATCCATATACTCATTAAGAGGCATGTTTACTAAAAGTTAGTGTATGGCAGAGCTACTCAATTCCAGTCCTGGTGGTCCACAATCCTGCAGGTTTTCAGGATATCCCTAATAAATATGCATGAGATATATATGCATTGGAGATATCCTGCTTTAACCTTTCCCAGCATTCCCGGCTTCACAGAAACAGCCGCCAGCGTGAAGGAAAAGGCTCTTCACGCTGGCGGCTGTACAGAGGGAGCCGGGGCCGCGCGCGGGCTTCCCCGGCCCCCTCTGAAGCCCCTCAGACAGCCGCGATGCTGTCCGGGGGGCCAGGACTGCATGGGGGGGCCCAGGACTGCACGGGGCGGGCCAGGACTGCACGGGGGCACGGGGGGGGCCCAGGACTGCACCGGGGCGGGCCCAGGACTGCACGGAGGCACGGGGGGGGAACACGGGGGGGCCCAGGACTGCACAGGGGGGGCACAGGACTGCACGGGGACATGGGGGGGGGCCCACAATTTTTCTTGGCGTAGGGCCTCACTCTAGCTAAATCCGGCCCTGGCTCTTTCATACTTGGGCACTATGCTGTTGCTGCACATGTAGCACTACTATCACTTTTTTGGGGCTCCCTGCCTATGCTGTACATTGCTGACACTGAAATGGTTTCTCTCTCCTGCAAATGTGCATCTAACGACAGGTTTTCACTCACGATAATGTTTGGCCCTTCAGTTCCATGCGTTAGTGTAGCAGGAGCCTCTCCCCGCCCACTCCCCACCCATTGACCCCTTCTCTCCGCCCTCTCTCCACCCTCTGCGGGACTTACCGTGGCTGGAGACATTAACGCGCGTTAACGTTGCATCTGGTAACGTTAACGCGCATTAACGTTACTTATCGCGTGTTAACGTAGCTGCTGTTACATTACCGCGGTTTAGTAAACATACCCCTAGGTACTCATTTCACTTGCGAGCACTGCAAGTAAACTCTGAAAGGTAAGATGGACATTTGATGATGGCTTAGACTGTGGCGTTTTATGTGACAAAATCTTTATTGCTAATGAATTTTTATATAATGTATGAAATATTTAGCAAGAACATCATGAATTCAAATTAATTTTATCATCATAATTATATATATATAAGTATTTTTTATTTTCACTTTTTTTTTCTATTGCAGGATGGTAAAAGGAAAAAAGAGAGTCATGAAGTTCACTATCCCAAGAATTTGGTGGGAACCCACTGATCACCTGAGCAATTGCTACTTCTGCATGGTGGATCCTTCCAAACGTCGGACTGGCAAGAATGCTCCTTCTGTCATGTATCCGAGCATTCCTTCATCCATTGCCCCGATGCCACATTGCCCTGGAGTACCTACTCCTCTGGAGAGAAAACAGCCGTCTTCAGATGAAAGCAGAAATTCACAAAAAGAAGAAGATGTTGTAGATCTAGATTACAACATCAGAGGTGGAACTGAGGAGAGAAACCCTTACTACCCAAACCAAAATGACTTCAACTACTTGGTCAGAGATTTCGGTCTCACCAAGTCCAATGCTGAGCTTTTGATGTCCAGGTTTAAGTAGTAGAACTTGTTGGATGAAAGTGTGCAAGTCACAGGTCAGGGGAAGCGTCACCACACTTTTTCTAGCTTCTTCACTAGTCAAGTTGGACTCTGCTTTTGACACAATGTAACCAGTCTATTCAACACTGTCAGAATTGCATATAGCCCAAAGGAGTGGCACCTGTTCATCAATAGCTCTTCTAGGACCTTCAAAGCCATTCTGCTACATAATGGGGAAAAAGTATCCATCTCTTCCCCTAGCTCACTCAGTGAGCCTCAAAGAGGTTTACAGCAGCATCAAGACCTTGCTAGAAGCCTTGAAGTATGCTGAGTATGATGGGAGATTATCAGAGACTTTAAAATGGTGGCATTTCTGATGGGTCCCCAAAGCCATTTTACCAAGTTCCCTGCTATCTTTGTCTTTGGGACAGCAGAGACATTACGGCGCGGTATCAAAGGTGGGACTAAGCACAGTGAACTGAATTTTCTGTTAGGTGAAAGAACATGAAATGGGAGTCATTGGTGGCTAATCTACTGAAGAGGGCTTTAAACTAGATTCGTTGGGGATGGGTGAAGAAAGCCCCCAGGTAGGTGATACATTAAATACCTTTATGGAAATAGGTAACAGGGGTAACATATGGAAAGCAGTGTGTATTAATGCCCGTAGCATGGGAAATAAGATCCCTGAAGTTGAAGCTTTGGTGGGAGTGGCTGACTGGGATTTAGTGGCAGTTACAGAAACTTGGTTCACAGAAAACCATGACTGGGATGTAACTATACCTGGCTATACTTTATTCAGAAAGGACAGGGGAGGAAGAAGGGGAGGAGGAGCAGCACTATATGTAAAAACTACTATAAAAGCTTTCGAATTACAGCGCTTAAAAGGGAGAGAGGAGACAATGTGGGTTAAAATAGAAAGAGGGAAAGAGAAATCTATTTGCATTGGTGTGATATACAGACCTCCCTCACAAGAGGAAGAGGTGGACAGAGAGTTAATTGAAGACATACACAGCTTTGCTAGGAAAGGGGAAGTGCTACTGAAAGGAGATTTCAATATGCCAGATGTTGATTGGCACATTACTGCTGCAGTATCATCTAGAAGTAAGGAGATCCTGGATTCTCTATAGGGAGAATTATTCAGGCAATTGGTAACTGACCCCACACGTGAAGGGGCCATACTGGACTTGGTGCTTACCAATGGTGAAAGTGTTTCTGATGTTGTAGTGGGAGATCATTTTGCATCCAGTGATCACCAGATGGTGTGGTTCAGTATTAGGACTAGGGCTGTTAGATACATTCAAAGGTGAGGATCTTAGCCTTTAGGAAGACTAACTTTGCCAAGATGGGACAATACCTAAGGGAGTCGTTAGTGGGATGGGAATAGCTGGGGGATGTAGCAAAACAGAGGGAAAACTGAAAGGGGATATTTTAAGGGCAACCAACCTTTTTGTTAAAATGGTAAATAAAGGTAAAAGGAAAAGGAAACTGCTATGGTTTTCGAAAGTAGCTAAAAAAGTGAAGAAAAAGAGGGAGACCTTCATGAAATACAAAAGATCACAGAGAGAGGAAGACAGGCATCTGTATTTGGAAAAACTTAGAGAAGCTAGCAAAGTAGTCATAAAGGCAAAGATTCAAAATGAGGAGGAAATAGCCAATGCAATAAAATGGGGGGATAAGACATTTTTCAGATTTGTTAGTGAGAAGAGGAAGGGCAAAAGTGGTATTGTCAGACTCAAGGGTGCAGGGGAGGAATATGTAGAAGCTGATGAGGATAAAGCGGACTTGCTTAACAAATATTTCTGTTCTGTGTTCTCAAATGAAGAACCAGGAGCACGACCTCAGAAAACACCCACAAACAGGAACAGAAGCGAGAGACATCTTGAACAATTTTCAGAAGACTGTGTTCGTGAGACACTAGCTCAACTTAAAGTAGACAAAGCAATGAGACCGGATGGAATAAAACCTAGGGGCATGTTTACTAAAGTCCGCAAATCTGCGCGGCGCAAAATAGCGCACGGTAACGCGGCATTGAAACGCGCAGAAACACGTTTAAACGCCCCGCACACGTGCGTGTCACCCCCGCACAGGTACGCGGTTCAGTAACGGGCCCCGTACAAGTGCGGGCCCGCAAATGTCCGATAGAGGCGTGGAACGGCTAAAGGAGGGCGGAGGAAGGCTCCGGAGGGGCGGAGGGACGGGGTCAATGGGTGGAGAGTGGGAGGGGAGAGGCTCCCCGCACAGTATCGGGCCCGAATTTACATGTAAAAAATAGCGCGAGTGAAACACTCGCGGTAGAGGGCATATAAAGGGAAGAGAAACCATTTCCGTCAGCAATGTACAGCAAAACCGGGGAAACATGCAAAACGTCAGCAGTGTGATACATGTGCACAGCACAAAACTGCAATGAAAAAGAGGAAATTACCACAACAAAAGCATTAAAATAGTAAATCAGCTGGGGAACAGGTATAGTAATGCGCAAAAGTTAAAAACACACCCAGCAGAGCTCCTAAAAAATAAAATAACAGTTGTTTGGAAAGGGGCACGGAGCGGAGACACCTCCAAAAACGTCTCCGTGTATTGGACCCCTCCTGGGAGTGTTACTTATGGTTGTCCATCAATAGCACTGTTGCCCAGCATGGGAATATGCTATCCCCCTCTGTTCGGACGTCATACCCGTGTTATATTTGCACGTTTGTCACCAGACAGGGTGAAGGAGCTCACAGTAATAATGTGCAGAGCAGGTTTTGGAACCCCACCCTGCCAGGTCTACTATCTCCAGGGACTGCACTGTCTCTGTGGCCACAGTGTGGTGCAGTGGACAGAGCCGGTACCTCTAGGACCAGAGGGTCACACGTTCAAATCCCAGCTGTGGCACATGCCAGCACAATCCCAATATTTAACCCACCACTAAACACAGATAGCAGAGACACCCCTTTATTGCACAGAACAAAAGCATGTTGCAAACACCCATATTTTACCCTACACCACACACACACCAGCACAATGTGCATCACCAACAGCCGCGTCCCCCAAATGCAGTCCTGTAGTGCCACAACTGTAGGGGCCAAGGACACGTAGGTAGAGGTTAAGTAGGTAGAGGTTATGTACGACAGATGTGCCTGTACATGCCTTCACCCCACGTGCCAAGGGCCAATTGTGTCCCTGGTCATGATCACGTAATGGGTGGCCCACGTTCCACAAAAACCTTGCTAAAGAACAACAGCTAGACCGCTATACCATGTGAGCCAAATACAGTCCTGGGGTTCCACTACGCAATCAGGTCATATCCCTTTGCAAGGATAAGGACATGCCAGCATGTTGGCGGAAGGGTTCAGATGGTGGAGGGGGCAGTGGCTGCTAGCCACAGAGGACAGTGGCCAGGCCATGTGCAGGCTGGCACCGTCCACTGCAACAGACAGGCCCTGTCGGATGTACAGTCATGGACCACCCAGGGATTGCAGCCAATCAGTGGCTACACGGTGGTGCAGTGCACACAGACAGTGTGTGCAAGAACAGAGGGTCACAGGTTCAGAGCCCAGCTGCAGCTACCGCCAACCCTGTCCACATATTCACCCCACAGCTACACCGTGGTAGTAAGGACAAACCTTTATTGCTGAGAACATAGGCATGGTCAATACGCCTATCTTTTACCACACCAAACACAGACACCATAAACAGGCACATTATCTCCAGCAGAGTCTCCCAAATGCAGTCCTGGAGGGCCAAACACCATTCAGGTTCCATGCTTCCCCTAAGACAGATGCCTGTGCTGCAGATGTCTGCACCACCCCCATGCTATGCAACTGTAGCCCATGCATATTCATAGGGGACAGCATGAAGGCCCGAACAGTGTCTGGAACACCAGGACTGGAGTAGGGACACTCTGCCGTAAAGCAAGAGGCAAAGGTCCAGACGCACCCACACCCACAGGCCACATTGGAAAAGCCCCCTGGGGGGGCATCTCCCAGATCTAGCTCCTGCGTACCCTAGCAATGCCACCCTATACCTGGGTACACGGTACACAGACCACAAACGTTTGATGTGGGTACTGGCAGGTAGACAGTCCTACGCTCAGCACTGTTTGCTCCTTGTGCTGCAGCAGAACAAGCTGTCGGCTGTCTGTGGTGCGTGCCCCAGGTCTGGCCCCTGACAGTATTTACCACCCTGGGGAGTGACATGCAGCAGTACTGTGTACCATATCCATGCCTGTACCCTTCCCAGGACTGGTGTGGTGGGCACGTCGAATGACTCCCCCAATAGTAGCACAATGCTGGCATAGGTGAGGGGGGGGGTGTCTGTCTATACAGTGTGTGTTGGCTACAAACACCCTCCACAGGCCACACTGCCAGCACTGTTGCCAGTATTGGCCTGACAATGTGCATAATGAGCAGCAAGGTACCATGGGTATAGCTCAGACAGGGTGTGCTGGCCAGGATGCATCTGCACAGGGCATGGGGCACTGGCTGGGACATTGTAATGCCCAGCCACCACCTACACAGACAGGCTGACCTCTGTATCTGCTGCTGGTGGATCACTCTCACCCTGAGCGTGCAGTGATGACAGCATGGCTAGGCACCCCCATAGTGCTGTATAGCATTTCTCTCCTGTGATATATATGGGTGTCCTGTTGGGGCCTCTTCATGGACTGATCTCCCTGTGTGTGCTGCCACCCCAGTTTGGGGTGCATGCAATCCTATCAGGACTATCCAGCAGACTCTGCACAGCTGGTATGTGTCCTGATGGAGCTCCTTGCAGGGTGCAGCAGCTGATGGCCTGCTGCAGGAGAATATCAGATAGTGCTGGGGTGCACCCCTGAATATCCAGGCCTACTGTCTGTCTGATAGTGTGTTTTGGATGTGTGTGGAGCTGCTTGGACTGCCCTGTAGGGTGTCTGTCCCCCAGCAGGACAGGGGTTGATGGCCCACTCTACTGCCATTAGTGCAAGGGGGGGGGGGAAGGATGGGGATCTGTTGATGGGAGACCCTGTTTGTCATGGGGGGGGGGGGGGGTAGGTATGTTGCCCACCTATGGGGGGGGGGGGGGGGGGAGAACCACCAACTAAGACAGAAGGGGTATCCATGATGAGTTTGCAACACCTTCTTATCACACAGGTTAATACTGATGTTGAGCTCTGGCATGGCCTCATTCAGCCATGGCCGTTGATGTGGACCTGGTCCTGGGCACCACCACCCACCCTCAGGGTGAGCACATTACCTGCACAATGTGACGGTGTGTAGCTACCCCTCGCCGGCAGTCCTCACGCTCAGGCCCCCCACCAGGCCGAGGTTCTGTGTGGGTGGACACGGACAGTTCCCCCTACCATGCCGTGTAGCTTTTGGGGTGCAGTCCCCATCTTGTGTGCATCTGTGGGCAGCTGATTTGCATGTGCATTGCATCATGGGTACGGGTGGCCTACCCGTCCTGTCTACAGCAGCAGACTGTCTGTGGGGTGACGTGCAGGCTCTCTGCAGCCACACAGGCGCTTACTCAGAGCTATAGTGCCGTAGCCCAATGGTTCCGTCACTGCCTTTATAGCAGGAGGTCATGGGTTCAAGTCCACAGAGGGGTTCTGTGATAGGGTTGTCCAGAGCATTGTACTTTTTACTGGACATATGTTTATGGCATCAAACACACCCTTGCCATACTGTACCCATAAGGGTGCCTCTGAGGGTGCATTATAGGGCGCCCTATAGGCCACCTTATGGTTGCCATCCATATTGCGTGCACTATACATTATCCTGTGGCGCAGCATACATGGTGCCCTATAGGGGACTTGCTAGGGTGCCTTTGCGGACTGTGCACTGTAACATGTGCCTTACGGGCCTCCATATATTAACACGCTGTTAGAGCGGGTATACTGGTAGTGGGTAATAAAAATAAACTATAAGGCCTCCTACAGCACACCTCACCATAATACTTACTGCCCCAGCCAACCTTGCTCACTGGGCACTGTGAG
The DNA here is from genome assembly GCA_033557465.1 of Ichthyophis bannanicus. Classification (NCBI taxonomy): domain Eukaryota; kingdom Metazoa; phylum Chordata; class Amphibia; order Gymnophiona; family Ichthyophiidae; genus Ichthyophis; species Ichthyophis bannanicus. The sequence goes on along the minus strand of CM066032.1, from coordinate 400,748,142 downwards.
GGGTTGAACCCCTGACCTCTGCACCATTGGTCAGTATCCCAACCATTGTGCTAAGGCTCTGTTACTGTTTGCTGTGCACATCAGTGCGCCACCTATGCCGCCCACTATCGGACTGCCCCCTCATACATCAGCGCGCCGCCCTCTGCCCCCCAAACCTAACAGTGCGCCGCCCCCTGCCGCCCCCAATGAACGGTGCGCCGACTCATGCCGTTAAAAATAAACCGTGCGCCGCTCTCTGCCGCCCAAAATTACTATACCTCCCACAACACTTTTTCCCACTACATTTGATGCCGCAGCTGGCCTCTTCCATTGAGCACAATGGGGTGTTGAACCCATGGCCCCTGCACCATGGGTCAGTGTCTTCACCATTGTACTACGGCTCTGCTGTATGTTTATGCAGCAGCGGCCCACGTAGCCTTCCCACGCGCCAATGTGGGCCCCGCACATTACTGCGACACGCACAGGTTTGCTCTGGTGTCTGTCTATGTCCGCCCTGAAACGGCCACTCCGTATATGGCACCATTACACTAACGGGTACCCACACAGCAACCTTCTTTAATTAACATCGCCCTTATTATTGGCAGTCATTGCAATGTGAAAGCTATAGCACATCACATCATACAGAAGCCAAAGAACCATTGTGTATGTGTTGATAGGTTCAAGACCCAAATGTGTATACACATCAACATTCGAAAATGGTGTTCAGTTCCATAAGATAAATAACACACAACAGTGTATATGTAATGTGTGTCGCGCAGGTTCTAGCGATAAACTTTTCTGTGCGCATTTGCGTGACACAGTTGCACGTGAAATATTGCAAACATGCGCCAGCTGCGTAGGCCACATGCACGTACTGCGTTCGGTGCGCACATGGACGCCATACGTGTCTGAACTGCGCCATATGCGTGGCGCAGGTGCACGTAAATTTGCGCATCAGGTGCCCTACGCATGTGCGTGATGCACGCTGCGTCCAATCAGGTGATAATATCTGAAAATGGCGCCCAGAGTAAGGAAGCCCTCCTTCAACCTCCGAGAGCTCAGGCACCTGTCCCGGCTGATCGCACCACGCCAGCACAAGCTCTTCCCAGGGGCCACCGGGCACAGGGACAGCTCCAAGGTCCTAAGGGCGTGGCAACGTCTACAAAGACGGTTCAATAGTGAAGCTGACTACCCACGTGAGGTAAGTGTATGGTGCCTGTACCTCAAAATGAGATCTGTAGCCTGTGCTAATTGCAAATGTCCATGCTGTTGTTATGAGGTACTGTGAGTCAGTAATGTGCACAAGATGAGAAGACATAGCAAAATGTATCTGTGTCATTTGTGAGTGTGGTGACCTGCACCCAGGTGGTGATGGACATGGTCATAGAGGTGTCCATGCTACCCTTGTGGCATGTCAGCTGCTGCCATGGCTGTGCCACAACATACTGTAATTATGCTAGACCCTAGATCAGCAGATGTAAATAGAAACAACAACATATGGATATGGTGGGATCAGTACCTGTAACAAAGCACCCTGGGACAAGCACAAGGATAAGTGAAACGTAGCATTGATGGTATGTCACACACCCAGATGAGATGGGCAGTGTTGGCCATGTTGTTCAATACACACGCCTATCTGCATGGGTCCACAGCGCCCATCACAGTGGGCTAGCAATCACCCTGGAGAATGCTTGTGCGTGCCCATCCAATTTCAGGCATCCACCCTATCACAAGGAGGACAGAGAGCCCATCACAGTGTGTTTGCTGTCAGCCCTGTGATATTGGTCTGTGTGCTGTCAGAGCCCCAAACACTTCCCCTAACTGCAGAGGTCCATAGAGCTCATCCCAGTAGGCTCTAAGAAACCCATGGAAAATGCTTGTCTGTGCATGGGCAGGTTAACACATACACCCTATCCCCTGGATTCCATGTGGACAATCGCAAGGGCTCATCTGGCACCATGGAGATATGGTTGTGTGTGCTCTAACCGTTTTGCTGAATGCTCCCTATGCCCTGGAGGCCAGGTATGCCACTACAGTGGCTCATCTGGCACCATGGAGATATGGTTGTGTGTGCACTAACAGTTTTGCTGTATGCTCCCTATGCCCTGGAGTCCAGGTCTGCCACCTCAGTGGCTCATCTGGCACCATGGAGATATGGTTGTGTGTGCTCTAACAGTTTTGCTCTATGCTCCCTATCCCCTGGAGGCCAGGTATGCCACTACAGTGGCTCATCTGGCACCATGGAGATATGGTTGTGTGTGCACTAACAGTTTTGCTCTATGCTCCCTATGCCCTGGAGGCCAGGTATGCCACTACAGTGGCTCATCTGGCACCATGGAGATATGGTTGTGTGTGCTCTAACAGTTTTGCTCTATGCTCCCTATCCCCTGGAGGCCAGGTATGCCACTACAGTGGCTCATCTGGCACCATGGAGATATGGTTGTGTGTGCACTAACAGTTTTGCTGTATGCTCCCTATGCCTGGAGGCCAGGTGATGCCACTACAGTGGCTCTTCTGGCACCATGGAGATATGGATGTGTGTGCTCTAACAGGTTTGCTCTATGCTCCCTATCCCCTGGAGGCCAGGAAGACCATCCCATGTCTAATCTGGCACCTTGGGGATATGCTTGTGTGTGCCTAACAGGTTATATGCATTCTCCCTATCCCCAGGATTCCTGTGAGCTGCGCAATGCGTCGTGTTAATCACCCTTTTGCTATGTGTGTGCAGCTGATGAATTGTGGTAGACAACCAGCCCACAGGGGGACAGATCAGCAATAGCTATGGGTGGGTATGTCAGTAAGATAATGTGTATGTTCATGGGCAGGTAGGTTGGACCTATACCATAGTTTGTGAAGTGAATATCTCATCACACATGTCTGTGATGTCTCCAGATGATATGCTAGCTGCAGAGGTTAATGTGTGTAACAGCACCCCATCCATCCCCCTTAGCCATTATATGTGTTATCAGAAACCTGTAGCAGAGACATGTCCCCATACACCATGCAGATTGTGGTTCAAAACCTTAACACCTAAGATAAATCCAACAACATCAGACACATGGACATCACTGATGGTGTTTCAGTGACACATGCAACTGATGTTGCTGGATAACACATACATAAACCCACACATGAGCACTGGTGCAAAGAGCCGTTATGTTGGTTTGGCCCCTGTCGATATTGCTTCCACAAAACACCTTCTGTCAGCCCAGCTGAACCAGTGAATATGAACATAACAACATAACCTAGGCCATACAGGAACAATACCCACCCCTACCCCTACATTACGCTGACATCAACTGTGTGCAACGTAGGTTGCACATAGCCAGCAGCTTGCCCATATGACACACCTCCCACAATGCAGCCAGTGGTGCAAGCATTGATATTGTTGGCCCTGTCAAAGGTGAATGTTTATGTTAGTGTCCCCTGTCACAGTCAATAGGGCCACCCACACAATGACTCCTCTCACCACACTCCGCCAATGATTGGTTGCATATCAGTTTGCCAGTGGGGTTGAGTACCAGGATGTCTAAAGAGAATCTCAACATAGATGTGTGTAACACAGCACATGCAGTGTAACTGTGACTAGCATGGACACATCATTGGCATCAAACTGTGCAATGTTGCTACACGGTCATGCAAGGGTGCGATAGGGTATGTACAGGATGTGCTGAGGGAGCCATGTACACTGGCCACAGGTGTCACTGCACACATGTGCACAGACAAAGCAACTAATGCAGGTGGTACTGTGACCCCCGAATGTTCTGTGAACAAAAGGAGGTAGGCCTTCCATGTGTATCTATATTGATGAAACCCCAGGATGCATGAGAACACACCCCAGTGTCCATTTTCAATGACATCATAAGCAAACTAATGTGTATGTGTGTTGTGATGTTGGCCGTGCAATATGGCTCTTCCTAGGTCATGGATTGCCAAACATCAAGCAGGTCACTGTGTCTGTCATTGCATGACACTAGTTATTGTAGTGAAACACGTGTGGCAGTGTATGTTTATTTTGTGTGTCATCTGACCTATATGTCACAATGTACACAAATGGAGGTTCCATAACCCCCCACACACACGTGAGCCATGAGATAACAGGAGTATGTCACTTTGTAGGTTTCCCCCCGTTTGCCAATAGGCCATAATGAAATATGAATACTTAAGACGCCTTGCTGGCCACCCCCCACGAACCATGTAAGCTTCCCTGAAGGCCCTCCAGGCATGGCCAGTTGGGCTGACTGCCCTGGGCCACACCCAAATGATGTCACCCACTTTTATCTGACACTCACACAGGATGCTATAGAAAGAGGTGGGGAATAAGAAGGCAGCCACAGTCCATCAGCACACCTGTGAAAACAAACTAGCATGTACATATACTTTGCAGCCAGGTGATAGACCATGTTATGTGTGTATCTGGTGACAGCATAGCCAAACCCCTGTCAGAGTTTACCTGGCGTAACAGCAGCATGAGGACATAACAGCCCCCCCAATCCCCGGGGGGGGGGGCCCACTCCATGTCCGTGTCACTCTCACACGTTTTTTCTCAATGTTGATCCCTGTGTAAGCTGTATACCTCACCTGAGAGAGACATGTTGGACAGGGGAGGGGCAGTGCATTCACACTGTGGGATGCTGACACACACCGTCACAAGGGATGAGGGTCAGCTGTGACACACAGGCTCCCTTGTCACCAGCGGAGAACCCATGTCATGACATATGCGTGTTGCCCATGGAACTGCCTGCTGACAGGTGACAAACTATGCAGTACATGACACACACACACACAGCACTGTCGCAGAAGCAGCAAGACCCTGTGCACAGTGATGTGTGTGTGTGTGTGTGTGCGTGGGCAAACCAGCAGAAGGTGACCAGTCACTAATGCCCTCACCTTTCCTTTGCATATCCACAGATCGAGGATCTCCGGAAGAAGGGCAGGGAGCTGCGCCTCCACCATGCTGCATACCTTCAGCGCCTCCAGGGTGAGAACTCACAAAAGGGTGATGATGTATAATAATGAGAATGTCACGTATTTGTAACTTATGTCCCATTATCAGAGATGCCTTTGTGTTACCTGCCTATGTAGATGTGCTATATTTCTGACAGAGAAACGTGCTGATGGCTGTCATGTTCCACAGATGGTGATGGCACCGAGGATGAGGCCACCACCTCTGCACACCTCTTCCGAAGGACACCAACACCACATGATGCAGAGGTGGTGGTCCTGGACACCACAGAGGAGGAGGAGGAGGAGGAGGAGGTGGACGAGGATGATGAGGTGGAGGTGGTGGAGGCGCAAACCCCTGGATCACCTGAAGAAAGGACACAGGAGGGCCAAGAAGGACATTCTGAAGGGGTGTCTGTGGGGGAGGCAGGGTTGAGGGTGGCTGCAGGTGATGTGGAGGGGGGGGGATGTTTGGGAGGGATCAGGGGTGGAGGAGTTCCCAGAAGGGGTTTGGGAAAGTGATGTTGAAGACAGGGCATCACAGGGCACTGTGGCCTCCCCCCAGCCACTGCAGTTGCCTCCACCATCCAGGGCCACAGACAGGCCCTATGCAGATGCCACCACACAGACAGCATTGACAATGTGTGTGTGTGGTGGCATATGCGTGGACCACCTGTCTGTGGCCTTGGATGGGATGGAGCAACGCATACATGAGATGTGTCACTCTCAGCAGTGGCTGGCGGGAGTGATTGAGAGGGTGGTTGCCGAGGTGGTACGTCTGCCATGTCGGCAAGCACCCCCTCAATGGCGTCACTGGCGTCAGTGATTGTGCTAGTGACGTCACCACATGTGCCCTGTGCTGCCCTGTCTTCCATCAGTGGGCATGCTGGGGGAGGGTGGTGGTCACCTGTGTGTCTGTTTTATGTGTGTGTGTGGTTTTATATTTTGCGTGTGGGCATTTGCGGGGAGGGGAGGATGTTTGGGGAGGGGGGGAGGGTGATGGTATTTTCCCCCTTCCCACGTCTGTAAAGTTTATCCCAGTTCTGTTTTCCATCATAAAATATATTTTTGAAAAAACCTGTAATGCTCACGTGTCTGACCTAGGCAAAGTGTGGCGGATGTCAGCATGTGATATGTGTGGGTGCACATATGTTTCTGTGGTGCAAACATGTGTGTGAAACCAACAGCACCCCCCAAATAAGGTGTAGATGTTCATAATTAGGGGTCTACAGTAACCAGTGCAACGTAGCAGCTGTCTCACTGATGTACATGGCACAGGAATGGTCCTATGTGGAACAAAGGTCTTCACATATCTGCCACCAATGAGTGTTCTATGATGGGTTTCTCACGGCGATGAGTATGTGACGTAAACACGCCATTGGGAACATAGTCCCCCTGTGACCACATGGATGTCTGTGCACACTGTGCCGCTGCATCCCCAAGGATGTTGGGAAACAAGGTGCACGTGACACATCACATGTCTGTGCAGCATGACAATCGTAGCTGACTCTGTTGAGGTATTTGCAGCAGGGAACCTGTGTGTGGGGTCTTCTACTGTACCCATCACTAGATGACGTGGGCGCAGCTCATTTAGGGTTTTCACAAACACCCCCCGCCTCCCTGATACACATGGGACAACATGGACACTCATTGGACACACACACTGTATGTATAGTAATACAGCTGTTTATTGTCACAGAGTAAGTCTCATAATTAGCTTTCCATATACACATGGATATTCTATGTGTGTGCGTACAAATTTAAGTGTTACCTGACAACCCACACAACATATGATCTGCATATGTAAGCTATTGACATGACACACATAACAAACACCTCAAAAACATGTTGAACTGGATACATAATTGCTCTAACTGAGCATTGTAAGATCAACAAAAACTAGGATTCTACCATGTTATTGCATATATCATGTTTCATTATTTGGACGTGGTCCGCCCACGCCTGACACGTCGGCCCCCTCCCCCCTCCCCCGGCCACGACCCTCTGTCTCGAACCCGTGCTGGTGGTGGTGCAGGAGCAAGTCGGCGCATAACATCCCGCATGCCCTCAAGGCCTCACATATCCGGGTGACGGGCATGTTTTGGACCGCCTCATGTAATTGATGGATCTCACCACACACCTGCCTTGTGTTTTGCTCCACTGCAAGGCGTATCCGCTCCAGAACACGTCGACTGCCTGTGCATGGGATACAGCGTGTTATATTCCATACATCTCCACTACTCCAACGCCATACACAAACATTTAATGTACATGCCACACGATTGGTGATGTGATAGGGCAGACTCAATCACAGAAATGGAGAGGGCCAATATACATAATGTCCCCAGTAGTATATGGCAGGCAGACAAACCCACAGGGCACATCACACGACGTAGATGTGGTATGCCCTCACACAACGATTTTACAGGCTGTGGTGAAACACCCATATACTACAGCTGTGGCAACAGGATTGGCCAATGACAGCTCTCACATAACCATCGTGTAGGGGAGCTTGCGCATGCACGAGCCACAACTACATCAGCTGGACACCAACGGAGATGAACACAGGAAGGTCGAGATATGACATCACAATTGATGACACATGTGGAGGGAAAAACACATTCTCTGACAGGGACATGTGTAGTTAATGAAGCAATGGGATGTCTGGTAGGCACAGGGATGACACACCTTACCTGTACATGTGCACCTCTGCTGCACATATGTGACTCCTGAGTGATACATGTGCACCCTCACTGTAACACAGAGGAGGGTCCTTGGTCCAGATAATGTAGGCCATGTAACAAATGTGTAGTTATTTAGTTATTTAGTTAATTTACATGTTTTCTATACCGCCTTTTCCTTAAATCACAGCGGTTTACCAAGACACAAGAGGGGAGAACAGAGACAGGGGGGCATACACTGACTAAACTTAAGAGTGAAGGTAAAATTGGGATACACAACATCAAGGAACTGTTACAGTAAAACACGTTACATGCCAGGCTATAATCATAGAGACTGTTAGATGTCTGTGCCATAGTACTCAGTGAAGAGTACAAATGTCAGTTGTTTTCTGAACTCCATTAAATCATCCATGGATCGCACATCGGGAGGGAGAGAGTTCCATATAAGTGGGGCCGATAAGGAAATTGCCCTTTGTGTAGTACATTTACACGCTTTTCTGTTTGGACAGAGCAGGGGAAGCAACAGAGGGGGACATCAGAGCTCGAACAAAGACATGGCTATTTTTCCCGCTACCCGCAAATGCAGACATTGAGGAATGTCATTATAGCTTAACATATGCTCATTCACACAGCAGACGATGGCTAAGTTGTCCATCCTGCTGTGTACAAGACATTTGGGTATCTGCAGAGCGGCAGGATGTAGCTTTCCCAATGTCACCGTATCAATTATGTTTGTCAATAGAGTGCTGGGCCGTCAGACTACATTCCTCATAATCATGTCTGCCATCCATGGTGTAATCAACCTGAACCTTACACTATTCGATTGGGGTAGATGCTATCATTTTCAGGTTCCATACAACCGTTGTGTATCACACATCTAAGGTAATCAAGCAGAACATGTTACGTGTGGAGGTAATGTCTGAACAGCCAACACACACACACCAACTTTGGACAACTGGAGTGTGTGTTGTGGTTGTTACAGTCTATAGTCACCCACCTTCAGCAGCACGATGTATGCTGATGCACCATAGGCCCCTCATCTCTCCTGCCTCATCATCAACTCCGGGAGAGGTGTAGGTGTTGGTTCTGCTGGCATGGGTGGTTGGCTGGTCTCTATTGCTGCTTCACGCAATGGTGTCATGGCGCGCACGTGTGGCTCCAGGGACTCATCGCCAGCACTTGTGCTGCCCCCAGAGACAGCAGCCTCTGCCTCCATCAGACTCATAGGGGCTGCAATGTAGACCTCCCCCTCCTCCTCTTCCACCACCGCCTCATCCTGATCCTGCTCCTCCTCTGCCCCCTCATCCTCCTATTCCTCCGCACCCATTTTACTTTAGTCTCCTGCATTGGGAGGAATCAGTGTGAGCACACTTCTGTTTAAGCAAACCACATTTGTATACATGTGTGATACATAACACACAGACAGGATGTTTTGCGTCCGTTCATGTGTGCTGCATACCAGACACCGGACACACTCCCATACGTGTGTGTCACCACCATGTGTCTGGGTTAGGGACACATGTGTGTGCTGTGCCCATGCACAGGTGGCGGATCGCCCCTTCTCCTGTTCATGGTCACATTGCACATGTTTGCCCATAGCATCCCATTCCTCTGTTTTGAGAACATATTTCCCCGCACATGCGTGTTACTGCCCCCACCCTAAACACCTGCTTTATGCAAGTCACTGCATGTGTGTGTTGGTTTGTGAGTATGGGTCATATTTGTATGTCATATGATTCTCTCAGTGCTACATGTGACTCGCAGTGACCCATAGTGCAGCGTATGGCAACTAGGCATCACCTTTGGCCCACTGGGGTGCACATGCAGCACTGTATTGCTGTCATGTCATACAAACATGCCTTGGAAATGACCAACACAGTCATGCAGTGTATGGAAATCACAGTTGTTTTGTGTCTGGTGACTCATGTGTGTGTGTGTGCTTCATTATGCCATATTCTCGTGGGATGGTGTTGAGGAGGTATGTTTGGATGTGAACCCAGACATGTCAACAGAAATGGTGAGGTAAGGATATTGCAACACACATATCACAACAGGATGGCAACATGATGTGGATTTTGTGGACACATATGGGAGTGTATTTGCATAGGACTGCCCTGTACGGAATATGGAGATTGTACATGGGAAAGAAATGATTAGTTAGTGTACATACCTGCATGTGGATGTGCGCTATCCAGGGCCTCTGGCAGTCCACGAAGGTAGATGTCTCCCAGCCGTGCTGCAAGTTCTTGTTCCAGGGGCGAGAGTGTGGGTGTGAGGGGGGGTCCGCCACCTGTGCCCATAGCATGTTGTCTTACAGCAACCATGTGCTGACGGACACCTCTCTTGATGTCAGAAAACCTCTTTTTTAAGCTGTCTACATCACGTGTGGGCCCCCTGCCCCACACAGTGCAGTTTTTTTCCCCCCCCCCACAGATCCTCCCACAACTGCCATTCTTGTTTGCAACAGATGTGCGTGTGCTCATTCTGCCAAATAATACATCGTAGTTGTCAAGGACATGGGTGAGTAATATATGGTTTTCACTGTCACTGAACTTTACAGCTCTTCCTCCTTTGTGTTGCTGGCACAGGGACCCTTTTTCTTTTTGGCCATTTGGCTGTAATGTGACGGCTGTCGCTCAGCAGATGGCCCTGCCTGTTCGTGGCTAGGCTGTGCAGTCTGTGCCCTGGGTGACTCATCACCAACTGGCTGCCCCACATCCTCCGCCTCCTCACACTGGCCCTCTCTGTCACTGTCCCTCTCCATCTCCACCTTGAACACAGGCACCTCTCAAACAACCCCCGTTCACCAACACACAGCAGGACACAGCACACACAACAGATAACAATAACACTACAATAGAGGACACAATACAGTACACTGTAACACAGGTGCTGTGTCAAGTAAATGAGCACATGTACACAGATACTACAGTGATTATTTAATTTTTCCTCTCCCTCTATCCTGTGCCGTACCCCTACCTCAGCCTCTCTCTCAGACTCTGCTTCAATCTCTATATCCCGCCTTCCTCTGACTTCTTGCCACCACAGCCTCACTCCCTATTGCACACTGTACCGTTATGTCTCACTCCTTCCTCTGGACTACCTCTAACCTATCCTCTGGCTCTGGCTCACTCTTTACCTCTGTGTCTGTTTGTGAAACTCCTCTAACATCCCTCACCGTGTGCCACGTGTTGAGGCCTATTTATACGGTATTTGCACGTTTGATTTCTGCACATGCGCATTTGTGCAGGCGTGTATTTGGTGGGACACGCTCGTGCGCGCCGTGAGTGTGATGTCATATGCATGGGCGTTTGCAGGCGTCAACACACACATGCGCCGAGGGAAATAGTGTTACGTATGTGTATGGTCACGCATACGCATTACGTGGAGTTCCGCATGGGCGTCTGGGTGCTTTTTGCGCATGCGCAAGGCGATGCGCATCTGCGTGTCACCACGCACATGCCGACACCCATGCGTAGAGTCGCGCATGCGCGTGACTCTAGACCTTCGTCTGCGAGCAGATGCGCATGCGCATTGGACGTCACGGCAAGGAAAAAGAAATATAGGTGAGGGAGAACAGCTTGTCGACGTTGAGGGTTGTAGGCGGAGAAGAGTAGAAGTGTGTTTGGTGAGAGACAGTAAGGGAGTCCGAACAGGTGTATGTGTAGATTGTTGGCTGGTGTTTGTATTGAGGATTGTAAGAACATAAGAACATAAGAAATGCCATACTGGGTCAGACCGAGGTCCATCAAGCCCAGTATCCTGTTTCCAACAGTGGCCAATCTAGGTCATACGTACCTAGCAGTTTCCCCAAAAGACACAGGTTCTGCCAGTGCTTGTACTAGGCCAAGCATTGATATCCTGGGTCCCTTTTTAATAGTGGTTTATGGACCTTTCCTCCAGGAACTTGTCCAAACCTTTTTTAAACCCAGCTATACTAACAGCCCTTACTACATCCTCCGGTAACAGATTCCAGAGTTTGATTACACGTTGAGAGAAGAAATATTTTCTCCTATTTGTCTTAAATAGTTTACCCTGTAGCTTCATTACATGCCCCCTAGTCCTTCTATATTCTGATAGCGTAAACAATTTATCCACGTTTATCCGTTCCACTCCATTCATTAATTTATACACCTCTATCATATCTCCCCTCAGCCGCCTCTTTTCTAGGTTAAAGAGCCCTAACCTTTTTAGCCTCTCTTCATAGGAGTAGCCTTCCATCCCCTTCACCAATTTGGTGGCTCTTCTCTGTACTTTTTCTAATAACTCTATGTCCTTTTTAAGATACGGTGACCAGAATTGCACACAATATTCAAGGTGCGGTCGTACCATGGAGACGATACAGAGGCATTATAATATCCTTTGTTTTATTCTCCATCCCTTTCCTCTTATGATACCTAGCATTCTTAATTTGCTTTCCCCCTCCCTTGTGCCGCCGCTGCACACTGGGCGGAGGGTTTTAACATGTTATCCACGATGACTCCTAAATCTTTTTCCTGGGTGGTGGTTTCTAATGTGGAGCCTTGCATCTTGTAACTATAGTGTGGGTTGTTCTTTCCTAGGTGCATAACTTTGCACTTGTCCACATTAAATTTCATCTGCCATTTGGATGCCCAGTCTTCCAATTTATCCAGATCCTCCTGCAGTTTTCCACAATCCTCTTGGGGTTTAACAACTTTGTTTTGTGTCATCTGCCAATTTGTTTACCTCACTAGTTATTCCCTTTTCCAGGTCATTTATGAATATGTCAAAAAAGTAGCGGACCCCAGTACAGATCCCTGGGGTACTCCACTATTCACCTTTTTCCATTGGGAATATTGGCCATTTAGCCCTACCCTCTGCTTTCTATCTTTTAACCAGTTCCCGATCCACAATAGTACACTGCCTCCTATCCCATGACTTTTTAGCTTCGCCAAAAGTCTCTGATGGGGGACCTTGTCAAAAGCTTTCTGAAAGTCCAGATACACTATATCAACCGACTCACCTTTTGTCTACCTGTTTATGCACACCTTCAAAAAAACAGATCAGATTAGTAAGACAAGATCTTCCTTGTCTAAAGCCATGTTGGCTGTCTCCCATTAGGCCATGACTATATACATGCTGTGTAATTTTGTTCTTTATGATGGCTTCTACCATTTTCCCTGGTACTGACGTCAGGCTCACCGGTCTGTAATTTCCCGGGTCACCCCTGGAACCCTTTTTAAAAATTGGTGTTACGTTGGCGACCCTCCAATCTTCAGGTATTACAGATGATTTTAATGAAAGTTCACAGATTACCAATAACAGGTCTGCAATCTCATATTTTCAGCTCTTTCAACACTCTGGGATGTATACCATCCGGTCCAGGTGATTTGCTACTATTCAGTTTATCAAATAGTTGTAATATATCTTCCCGGTGTAGCGATATTTCTCTCAATTCCTCTGCAGTATCACCTTTAAATACCACTTCAGTCTTGGGTAACACCCTACATCTTCCTCAGTAAAGACCGAAGCAAAGAATTCATTCAGTCTCTCTGCTATAGCCTTGTCTCCTCTTACTGCCCCTTTTACCCCTCTATCATCTAATGGTCCAATTGACTCTCTCACAGGCCTTTTGCTACGAATGTACTTGAAAAAGTCTTTATTTCGTGTTTTTGCTTCCGTAGCAAGTTTCTTCTCAAATTCCCGCTTTGCCTGCCTTATCAATGCTTTGCATTTAACTTGCCAGTGCTTGTGCTGTTTCCAGTTTTCATCATTTGGCTCTTTTTCCATTTTCTGAAGGTTGCTCTTTTGGCAGCAACAGCCTCTCTGACCTCACCTTTAAACCATGCTGGCAGTTTTTTGGACTTTCTTCCACTTTTCTTAATGCGTGGAATACAGCTGGTCTGGGCTTCGAGGATAGTATTTTTAAATAACACCCAAGCTTGCTGTAAGTCTTTAACCTTTGGAACCGCTCCTTTTAGTTTTTTCCGAACTATATTCCTCATTCTATCATAGTCACCCTTTTGAAAGTTAAAAGGTAGTACTGTGGATTCCTTTACTATCTGTCCTCCACTGATTAAATCAAAAATGATCATACTATGATCACTATTGCCAAGTGGTCCCAACACCCTTATTTCTTGCACCAGATCTGGCGTTCCACTAAGGACTAGGTCCAGTATGGCTTCCCCTCTGGTCGGTTCATGAACCAGCTGCTCCAAGAAGCAGTCATTTATTTCATCTAGAAACTTTATCTCTTTAGCTTGTCCTGCTGTGACACTGTCCCAGTCGATACCGGGGTAATTGAAATCACCCATTATTACTACTCTGTTGTGGCTTTTGTTAGCTTCCTTGATTTCTTTGTGCATTTCATCATCCATTTTTTAATTCTGGCCAGGTGGTCGATAGTATACTCCCACTGACATCACCTAACCCAACATAAATGTAATTTCAATAAATATAGATTCAACAGCATATATTCTTCCCTGAAAAACTTTAATCCAATATTACTCAATGCCCTCTCTAACATAGAGCGCAACCCCTCCACCAATTTGTTCAGCTCTATCATTACGATATAGTTTGTATCCAGGTATCACAGTGTCCCACTGGTTATCCTCCTTCCACCATGTCTCTGAGAGTGCAATCATATCTAACCTCTCATTTAATGCTATATATTCTAATTCTCCCATCTTATTGTTTAGACTTCTAGCATTGGCATACAAGCATTTTAGAGACTGTATTTTATTAATATTAATCTGGCTATTGGTAGGCATGGGTAATTGGGAATCTTTATGCTCTGTCTGCTCCTTACTCAAGGGCATTTGGGCTACTATACTCCCCTTTTGGAACCTCACTGCTTTTGGTAGTATCCTTCAAGGATACCTTTGTCCGAACCGTGCGCTCCTGGGTGGACTGTCGGCTTTCCCCTATTTTCTAGTTTTAAAAGCTTCTCTATCTCTTTTTTAAAGGTTAATGCCAGCAGTCTGGTCCCATCCTGATTAAGGTGAAGCCCCATCCCTTCGAAGAGCCCCCCCTTTCCCCAGAATGTTCCCCAGTTCCTAACAAATCCAAAACCCTCATCCTTGCCACCATTGTCTCATCCACGCATTGAGACTCCGGAGCTCTGCCTGTCTTTGGGTCCTGCACGTGGAACAGGAAGCATTTCGGAGAAAGCTATCCTGGAAGTTCTGGATTTCAACTTCCTACCTAAAAGCTTAAATTTAGCCTCCAGAACTTCCCTACCACATTTTCCTATGTCATTGGTACCAACATGTACCAAGACAGCAGACTCCCCCCCAGCACTATCTATGATCCTATCTAGGCGGTGCGTGAGATCTGCTACCTTCGCACCAGGCAGGCATGTTACCAGGGCGATCCTCACGTCCACCAGCCACCCAGCTATCTACATTCCTAAATGATTGAATCACCAACTATCACAGCTGTCCTGACCCTCCCCTCATGGGGACATGGCCCTGGAGAAACGTCCTCGGTGCGAGAGGGTTTTACATCACCTGGAGGACAGGTCCTAGTTACAGGATCACTTCCTGCCACACCAGGGTGATGCTCTCCTGTCACGTGACCTCTCTCCTCCATGGCAAACAGGGATGCTGCCAGGGACTGGAGGTGGGACTTCAGGACTATATCCCTGTAGGTCTCGTCCATGTACTTCTCTGTCTTTCTTATGTCTTCCAGGTCTGCTACTCTAGCCTCTAGAGAACGGACTCGTTCCCTGAGAGCAAAGAGCTCCCTGCACTTAGTGCATATGTAGGACCTCTCACCAACTGGGAGATAATCATACATGTGACACTCGATGCAAAAGACTGGAGAAACCCCATCTCGTTGCTGGACCTCTGACTGCATCTTAGTTTAAAGCTTGTGTTTAGGTCTTTTAAATCGGTAATAATAAGGATTGGTGTAGATGCTTATACTAATAAAAGTGTATCTAATACCCCTAATACACCCTGTGTAACCTGAAGCTAATTAATCACAGGTCCTCTGTGTATGACTGATTTGGATTAAGAGCTGCACCTGAGAGCAGCCCCTTTCCTCTAAGATGTCCAAGTACCTATAAAGCTACAATTTCCCCAGGGGTGGGTGGGTGCTGGGAGGGAGGGGGGGAGATAAGTCCTATTAAAGAGGGCAGTTACAAGGTACCCTGTCCTGAACCCTCAGCAGGGGGATGGGGTACCACACAAAGCCCAGTTAGTTGAGAGAGGCAAGGTAAGTACAGCTGAGAAGGCTGAAACTTGCACACCACTAAGACAAACACTAAATAATTAAACAAACAACAGTTAGACAAACAGTAAATAATTAAATAAACAGCTAGAACTCACAGTAAAGATGTCCAGGAGGCAAAAATCCACTCACTAGCAGAGCTCTGTAAAAGTTCAGCCTTTCTCTGATCAGAGAAAAGCAAACTAAAACAGCCTATGCACCCGTGGAGAAACCAGGAACAAGGTTACAGGATACCTCAGGGGGAGGGGGTCAGGGGGAGGAGTCACTCAGGCAGGCAAGGACAGGAAAAAGCTTAACAACAGCAGGCTCTGGGGAGAGAGATTAATTCAAAATGGCTACCACACACACAGGGGGAGGAGTCACTCAGGCAGGCAAGGACAGGAAAAGCTTAACAAACAGCAGGCTCTGGGGAGAGAGATTAATTCAAAATGGCTACCACACAAGGCCCAGTTAATTGAGAGAGGCAAGGTAAGTACAAGCTGAGAAGGCTGAAACTTGCACACCACTAAGACAAACACTAAATAATTAAACAAACAACAGTTAGACAAACAGTAAATAATTAAATAAACAGCTAGAACTCACAGTAAGATGTCCCAGGAGGCAAAAATCCACTCACTAGCAGAGCTCTGTAAAAGTTTCAGCCTTTCTCTGATCAGAGAAAAGCAAACTAAAACAGCCTATGCACACGTGGAGAAAACAGGAACAAGGTTACAGGATACCTCAGGGGGAGGGGGTCAGGGGGAGGAGTCACTCAGGCAGGCAAGGACAGGAAAAAGCGTAACAACAGCAGGCTCTGGGGAGAGAGATTAATTCAAAATGGCTACCACACACACAGGGGGAGGAGTCACTCAGGCAGGCAAGGACAGGAAAAGCTTAAACAAACAGCAGGCTCTGGGGAGAGAGATTAATTCAAAATGGCTACCACACAAGGCCCAGTTAATTGAGAGAGGCAAGGTAAGTACAGCTGAGAAGGCTGAAACTTGCACACCACTAAGACAAACACTAAATAATTAAACAAACAACAGTTAGACAAACAGTAAATAATTAAATAAACAGCTAGAACTCACAGTAAGATGTCCCAGGAGGCAAAAATCCACTCACTAGCAGAGCTCTGTAAAAGTTAATCCTTTCTCTGATCAGAGAAAACCAAACTAAAACAGCCTATGCACACGTGGAGAAAACAGGAACAAGGTTACAGGATACCTCAGGGGGAGGGGGTCAGGGGGAGGAGTCACTCAGGCAGGCAAGGACAGGAAAAAGATTAACAACAGCAGGCACTGGGGAGAGAGATAAATTCAAAATGGCTACCACACACACAGGGGGAGGAGTCACTCAGGCAGGCAAGGACAGGAAAAGCTTAACAAACAGCAGGCTCTGGGGAGAGAGATTAATTCAAAATGGCTACCACACAAGGCCCAGTTAATTGAGAGAGGCAAGGTAAGTACAGCTGAGAAGGCTGAAACTTGCACACCACTAAGACAAACACTAAATAATTAAACAAACAACAGTTAGACAAACAGTAAATAATTAAAATAAACAGCTAGAACTCACAGGTAAGATGTCCCAGGAGGCAAAAACTCCACTCACCTAGCAGAGCTCTGTAAAAGTTCAGCCTTGTCTCTGATCCAGTATTGTCCTTGTGTGTGGTATGGTCTGGGGTGTGTCCTTGTAGTTATGTACAGTGCTTAGATAAGTTTATTGTGTGTGACCATAGTTATTCTGTTTCTTAGTTTGGTGGGAGGAGTTTAATGCGGCGCATGCTCTATGCTGCTTGGCAGTGTGTCCTGTGCAGTGGGCAGATGCTTTGGGGTTGCCGGACACGGGAGATCGGTGTTTCGATGGGGCTGGGGCACAGGGCATGGGTCTTAGTCCCGCAGCAACTCAGACCTGCAACTGTCGGTGGCGGCCCAAAGCCTGTGTTGTTCGTGTCACGGCTGGCAGGAAGGGCGTGACGAGGTGCAGGGCTCAGGCAGCCACGCCTCTACAGGCCCCGTCCCCAGCCTACTATGACATGCGCCCCCTGTTCCTTGGGAGGGGGACCAGGTCATCTCCCTTCTACCGACTGAGCCCACCAAGGGCTATTAGGGGGTCTCTAATGAGGGATCTTAAGACCTTGACCTCGAGCCGCCCTGACTTGATCGGGTCCCAATGCCATACCGTGGTTTAGTACAAGCTCCTTGCTGCCCTTGACATTTCTTTGCCTCCGTCTGTTTTCAGACATCTGTGGCCGCCAGGTGGCGTGGCTGAGCCGGCCCACCTTCTCACGATGTTCTCCACCAGGTTACTGGCGTGCCATGGTCAGCCGGATGGGGGATTACATAGCCATAAGGGAACCCCACACTAGGCAACAATGGT
Organism: Ichthyophis bannanicus; assembly: GCA_033557465.1. NCBI lineage: Eukaryota > Metazoa > Chordata > Amphibia > Gymnophiona > Ichthyophiidae > Ichthyophis > Ichthyophis bannanicus. Next base: position 400,729,990 of record CM066032.1, on the reverse strand, counting down.
GGTACCCTGAAAAAACCAGGCCTTTGAGGCATTAGCCGGGATACCACACGTGTGGGAGCTATTGATTGCACACATGTTGCCCCTGGTCCCGCCTAGAGACAGGGATGGTAGCGTACCGCAACCGCAAACACTACCATTCCCTGAAATGTTCAGGTTGTCATGTGATGCAAATCAGCATATTCCTGAATGTGGTCCCTAGGTTTGCAGGGTCCACCCATGACTCCTATATCCTTGCATCACCTCGGCAATATTCACACAATTTGAGGAGGGACGTTTTTTGGCGAATTGTATCTTGCTGGGTGAGTATGTCAGGTGTGTCTTTATTTCTGTATGTCATTATACATGTTTTCTATTTGTGATCACAGTAGAGGTTTTATATAGTTTGACACATGGCACTTTGAATATGATTGATGTTAGTCACAGGGACTGGTGTTGGTATAAATTATTACAGGGTTTTGTACGTGTGGTACGACTAGAAACAGTAACCCTACATCATGATTATCCTCACAGTCTATGACATTTCTATGCACATGTTGTACATGTGCTGCCACCTCCGGGCAGACCATCTATGTTGTTGATGATGACCTGATAGTGCAGGTTGGTAGCATATGCAAACATGGGGTGGTTGGTGGGGTGGTTTTGTCCACCACATACACCTGGGGATGATGTTTAATTGAGGGATAATGTTTCTCCGTCATTTTAACATGTCTGGTTCTGGGAACCCCCCTACTAGTCCACACATGTCATGTGCGTGTCAGTTTGACACACGGGCACTCTGTGAACAAGAGTTGTCACCCAGGGCGCACTAAATCTGACACGAGTAGGTGTTCTTTAATAATATGATAGATGATGTTGAGGTTTCCAGCAGGGGAAACACGTGTGCATATAATTTGGCCAGACATATTGCCTATTGTCACAGGGCAGACTTGCCAACAATATGTAGTGTTTACAGTAAGCCTCGGACACTGTAGTTGAGGGTGACGTTTTGTGTCATCTTGTCTGGCCATTCCTGCATGTTCACATCACATTGTGTAAAATGTACAGTTACAGCAAGGGACATACGTGGGTGCATACACAGCGGTATGGGAACCAGCTACAAACACCAGGACGGTTTATGTGCTCTATGCATATGTTTTGGGGGCAAACTAATGCCGGGTACAGTGTGCATGTTTGGACGACCGCACCCTTCAGATGGGATGTGTACTGATGGGGACTGGGACAGAGTATGGCTATGCAAAGGCATTGGACGGCCCCACGCGAACAATACACAGTCTATTTTGCCTAGACAAAATAAACATCATACATGTTGCCATTCATAAAACCAGTGATGTCTACCCTGGTGATATTGCTTTTTCATTCTTACTACCACCATGGGGGGGGCCCCCCCCCCATACATGGTGTGTATGTGTGCCACACGCAAATGGCTGTGTGTTTTCCCTTGGTTATTGATGAGACATACCCTGTGATTATGGGAGCATTGGATTGCTATTTGTGGTGTCACCATTGTGGGTTTGCAGATGTGGACAGTAACTGCATCACCATACGCATGTAGCACACACACACACACATTATTTAAGGGTGACTATGTCGTTTGTGATATTTGATATGTGTTTACGGGCTGGATAAGCCATGTTTAGCTTGTATGTCATCATATGTATATCTGATAGAGCTGCATAGTTTGCAGCTGTATATTGTTGTCACACTGACTTTTTGGTTTCTTTCTCATGTCGACACAGCTGTCAGGACTGTGTCAAATGGACCCCTACATTTACATGCAACATTTCTTTCTGCAGGTGATGCAGGATATGGTTGT